>CM040120.1:366443582-367083153 GCA_022559845.1 Amorphophallus konjac | reverse complement strand
TACAAAAATGTTTAGAGTGTTTAAGTAAGATAAGGGTCAGTTTTTACTTATAAGGGTAAAGTCATTAGAAATCTTAACCCATGGCTCTATCCATCTCACCAGGTAAGGTCTACTTATATCCTTAGACTTCTCTAACCCTAGACTTAGGTTTTTACCTATCCTTGGACTCAAGTTTTTATTTAGATTTCAATTTCTAACCATTTATTTTTTTTTCTAGTTCCCTAGGTTTGAAAACCTAGGCTCTGATACCACGAAGACTGTCACGCCCCGAGCGCAGAAGATTACCCGGAGGCGTGACGCGTCTATATAGATCGTGTCAATCATGTAAATATCAGAGTGCGTAAATAACTAAGATTTAACTCAAAATTTAATACAAATAGTACGAGCTGACAATTGTCACAATTAATCAAAGGACAATTACATGTGTTCCCAGAGTCCAACGACTAGGCTTCAAATCTTGAGCAGTTCTAATCAAGTTGACTAATACAAATGACATAGATGAATTGATACAACTGACATAAGTGAACTAATACAATAACAAAAGGGACATGAAAATTTGATAACTTCACTCTAACACTCATCACTCAGTCTCATTCCCTTCCGAGTGTTGGTTGGCATCCAAATTACCTGAAAATATTAGAAAATAACTAGATGAGCGAATCGCTCAGTAGGAATTACATCTCAAGATTTAACAGGCTTTAAGTGGTTTACAAGTTCAATTAATGTCAGTAAAACTATGCATGTAGATGAGTAGATATCAAGGATTGTAAAAATCGACAAGAGCAGTGAAGGAATAACAAGTGAGAGTATAAGGATTCCAACTTCAATGCAGCAATAGCAAGAGATTCAAGCAAGTAATAACTGGAATTAACGAAATCTTTCCAAGAGAGTAAGAACTCATGTCAAGCAAGTAATAGAAAGTAATATAAATTCAAGCATGTAAAATTGGAATTGGCTATTTATCAATTTCATTCAAGCAAAACTTTACCCTTCTGCGGGTCTCAAGTCAAATCAATCAAGTAATATCACGAGAATGAGTGGAACGTCTAAAGCCTAGCAAGCAAGTACTCCGGTGCAATGCCAAACACCGTGGTCAATAAACTCCCATGGGTACAAGTACCTTCGGGTGCTCCCCCCAGAACCAGACCAGGCCCTATATGCATAGCATTTATCATGTTTGTTGACATCCACTCTTATTTATAGCCAATATGGAATTTCAAGGTTTGACCAGTATGATATATAAGGTGAAATTATGGAATGGAGTCCAAGGGCGCATTGATGTGTAGGGATGAACTAGGAGTGAAAACCAGTAACGTTTGACATACGGAAAAAACTAGATAAGAGAGGTGCCTTATGGGCCACCTGACAATTTTAGAAACGACACCCTCACTGTGGGATGCCCTTCGTGGGAACTATACAGGGTTTAGAGGACCCTGTCAGGAGTTAAATATCACTTCTCAGGCTACCATCTATCAGTGGAGATGGCAAAAGAGAAGGCCTAACGATCAGGTTAACGTAATGAGCCGGCTGTGTCGACTCAGTAGTTCATCGCGTCAACCCTGCAGTTCATCGCGTCAACTCTGCGAACAGGCTGAGTCGACTCATCAGTTCACAGGGTCGACTCATCAGTTCACCAGTTCACAGGGTCGACTCATGAGTTCACAGGGTCGACTCATCAGTTCATTTCCAGTTCACAGGGTCGACTCATCAGTTCATCGCGTCAACGCGATGAACTGGCAGGGTCGACTCATCAGTTCATTTCCAGTTCACAGGGTCGACTCATCAGTTCATCGCGTCAACGCGATGAACTGGCAGGGTCGACTCATCAGTTCATTTCCAGTTCACAGGGTCGACTCATCAGTTCATCGTGTCAACGCGATGAACTGGCAGGGTCGACTCATCAGTTCATTTCCAGTTCACAGGGTCGACTCATCAGTTCATCGCGTCAGAGCGATGAACTGGCAGGGTCGACTCATCAGTTCATTTCCAGTTCACAGGGTCGACTCATCAGTTCATCGCGTCAACGCGATGAACTGGCAGGGTCGACTCATCAGTTCATTTCCAGTTCACAGGGTCGACTCATCAGTTCATCGCGTCAACGCGATGAACTGGCAGGGTCGACTCATCAGTTCATTTCCAGTTCACAGGGTCGACTCATCAGTTCATCGCGTCAACGCGATGAACTGGCAGGGTCGACTCATCAGTTCATTTCCAGTTCACAGGGTCAACTCATCAGTTCATCGCGTCAACGTGATGAACTGGCAGGGTCGACTCATCAATTCATTTCCAGTTCACAGGGTCGACTCATCAGTTCATCGCGTCAACGCGATGAACTGGCATGGTCGACTCATCAGTTCATTTCTAGTTCACAGGGTCGACTCATCAGTTCATCGCGTCAACGCGATGAACTGGCAGGGTCGACTCATCTGTTCATTTCCAATTCACAGGGTCGACTCATCAGTTCATTTCCAGTTCACAGGGTCGACTCATCAGTTCATCACGTCAACGCGATGAACTGGCAGGGTCGACTCATTAGTTCATTTCCAGTTCACAGGGTCGACTCATCAGTTCATCGCGTCAACGCGATGAACTGGCAGGGTCGACTCATCAGTTCATTTCCAGTTCACAGGGTCGACTCATCAGTTCATCACGTCAACACGATGAACTAGCAGGGTCGAATCATCAGTTCATATTTGCTCAAAATGGCTTAAGGTATTAATCTTTGATTAAGCTAAGGTATTAACCTTTGATTTAAGTTGATTTAGGTAAAACTGATGACATGGATAGATAGAGAAAATTGTAAGGATTATAGATCTTTATTCATGCACTCATTTCATGCTTTAGTTGCTTAAATATCATATTTTTAACATGACGTATCATACTAGTTTTCATTTTTAAAGGAACTAAATGGAGACAAGGTTTCTAGATAGGCTACCTACCAGATTAATTAGGTATGCTAATTAGTTAGTAAATCAACTAACATGTTAATTTGGTATGTTAACATGTTAGTTAATAGCTAAACTAATAGGTTACGTAAAAACATGATAAAACTTACGTTACACGGAAATATCGTATGGATATGAAGCTAATACATGCCAACTACCCTAGATTGAAGCTAATACATGCTAATTAATGCTAATCATCTTGGTATAAGGCTAGTACATGCTAATTATCTTAGGTACGACGCTAATACATGTTAATCATCCTAGATTTAAGCTAACACATGCTAATTATTCTAGGTATGAGACTTATACTTGCTAATACTTTCTAATATTTACTTAATTATTCTGGGTATAAGGCTAATACATGCTAATTATCTTAGGTATGAAGTTAGTACATACTAATCGTCCTAGATTTAAGCTAACACATGCTAATTATTCTAGGTATGAGACTAATACTTGCTAACACTTACTAATACTTGCTAATTATTCTGGGTATAAGGCTAATACATGCTAATTATCTTAGGTATGAGGCTAATACATGCTAATCATCCTAGATTTAAGCTAACACATGCTAATTATTCTAGGTATGAGACTAATACTTGCTAATACTTGCTTAATTATTCTGGGTATAAGACTAATACATGCTAATTATCTTAGGTATGAGGCTAATACATGCTAATCATCTTAAGTATGAAGCTAATACATGCTTTATAAACACTAAATATCGCATGGAAATGAGCCTAAGACTAAATGCCTAGACTAATCATCCTAGATTAGCTATTAGTTTAGTTAAAAGTTGAGAACACCTACCTCTGTGAAGTGGCAGTAGTTGTAGCAAATGGAAGAAGTAACTCTTCCCTTCTCTGCAACCCTTCAGAAGTGTCTCCCCTTCTCAACAATAAGCCTTCTAGCCAACGAAGGTTTACTTCGTTAGGAGTATAATATAAGGTTTGAGTTGGCAAGAGGGGAAACAAGATCCGTGAAAATTGGATCTCAATGGGATGCCAGCTTATACAGTCTGTTGGGGATAAGGAAATCGAAAGGTTGTTCGGTGGATTGTAGCTCCTATGAGAGGGTGGTTTATTTATTTTAAACTTCCCACTTAACTTTCATGAGTTTTATCTTTAAAATTTGATGGAGTTAGTTAATGAAATTTCATGGATAAGATCCTTATATTTTTCTATATTTTTACATATAATTTTTTTTAAAAATTCTTTTTAAATAAAAGTGATATTATTCATGGTACTATTCACGTATGAAAAGGACAGATGCCAACGCAGGTTTGTCTAAAAAATCACAAGCCTGGAGGGGGGGTCATGTATTGCTAGTGTATCGTATATAATTATTTGACACAAAATGTAAATGGTGGATGCTAGGATTTGAACCCTGGTCATTGGGTTGAAAGGCAAGTTACTTAAGCAGCTACACTAAGAAGCCACTTGTTAAGTGAATAATCTTTACATATGATAACTTCATGTTCCCACTTCTTACATAAACTTCCTAAAGAGTTTATATAATATTTTTTTTTTGAAAATATTAATAATAATAATTTTTTTCATTTTTTTATACGGGGTGCTACAGCAAGGATGGGCCAAGGCTTCATGGTCACAACGCATGCAAATGGCATGGTCACGTGGTGGGCTCTCCATGCTTCAGGTGGACTTGCGCTGCAGCTTTAGCATTTCTGGAGGTAAAGCCTTCACGTGGGGGCTATGCATGACAAGCCTTCAAAGCACAAAGTTATAATATATATATGCATGTGGGGTCTTCACGTGAAGCCTTCTCAAGGCTAAAAGACATGCAAGCTTCCAAATGGCTTTAATGCCTCCTTCCATGGGGACCACGGGCTCCCTCACATGAAAATGGCCAGGTGCCTCACGAGAACACAGCCGACAAGGCCAAGGTTGGCCAACGCTCCTCTTTAATGCTCATGGTTTCATTCACAGGCAGTCTTCACACGGTAGAGAAGCGGCAGACGCGGCTTCACACGAACGCCACCTTCACATTGGCTTCTATTGATTCACACAAACAGAGAGGAACAGAGGGTTTGCAAGGCCTATAAAAGGAGCTGGGGAATGATTTAGAGGATAATAAGCTCTTGTAATGTAATTTTTAGTTCTTCTATTCTTGTGAGAGAGTTTATGAGTTTTTGTTGTTATTGAAGAAGCAAGGAGAGAGAGAGGGGCAGGAGGCCCCTTCATGTAATAATTTCTTTCACTCTTGTTATCTATTTAAATTATTAAAAGCTTTGGATTTTGTAAGTTTAAGTGGTTGTTATTGTAAGTTCTTAAGATTTTAGCCATTGCTTAGCCATTTATATGCTTTTATGATCTTCATTTAAATTTATTGTCTTCTTCAAAGTTGTTCATCTTTTAATTCTCTACATTTTCTATTTCTATCATTTCCTCTAATTCCTCTCCATTTTTAAGTTATTACACATTTTTCTAAGTTCTATCTAGGCACGTTACTATTCATCCGAGTTGATACCTTATTTTGTTCCTCCATTGTGAAGCCCTTACAATACTCTTTTATTTCTGAGGTCTTCATAAAAGTTGTTCCTCTCTTGTAAATCTAGATTTTCTTCTTCTACCACTCCATCTAATTCTTCTTCATTTTTAAGTTATTTTTATTTTTCCACGGTTCTATCTTTTGCGAGTTTACTGTTCATCCGCGCCGATAGATGTCCGTGTTTCATATTTTTCACTATCTTCCTCTCATTTTCTGTCTCTACACTTTTCATTAAACTTTTTCCTAACCCTCCTATGTTCAACTTTGTCTTGTGTCACTTCTTCTAATTTTGTCTGGTTTTAAAGTTATTTCTCTTCTTAACTCACCCTATTTTTATTATAATTTTTCATGTGTTCTTCTATCCATTCCACCCCTTCTAAATTGCATCCAAATCTCTCTAAGGCGGTTTCAATTCAATTTTCATAATTTTAATATCTTAAAAATTCAAGGTTTTCAACTTTCAAATCTACTTCTCCCTGTGGATTCGACTCGGTCTCATCACTTAACTATTCTGTTTATTTAATTTGTGGGTCGGATATTTTAATTTGGTAGCGAGACGTATTAACGACGTGCGTTTTGCCGCCATCAATTTTGGCGCCGTTACCGGGGAGGTTTGAATTTGAAGTTGATAGCTTTGTATTTTCTTTTGTATATATATTACTACTCACTCTTATTTTTGCAGGAAAATAAAAGGATCAACAAAAGCATAAAAAAATAGAAAATTTTGAAAATATCAAAAAATGTAGTGTCTCCCCGAGGTAAGTCTTCTTTATCTTCTACTCTTGTTATTTTTTATTTACCAAATAAAGAACGAGGGAATGCGATTAAGGTTAGTATTCTTACCCTCTTTCCATAGATTTAGTTTCTTTATTTTTACTTTCAATATGTAATTAGTTTTCATGCTTAGAAATGTTCTTAAAAAAATAAAAAAATAGAAGAAATAAAAAAATATGGTGGATTAACTCAGTTCACTAAAAAAAATAGAAAAATAAAAACACAAAAAAGGCATAACTTGGGCTCACTATCATCTTTAAAACTGGTGTCTAAGGCGGCTAGAGGTCAACGGCAAACGCTATAAGCGGGAAAGTGGTTACTTAATTAGGACCTTGTGAAAGCAAGGGGAGCCTCCCACTTCCCCACCTGTTACTTGGCCGGTGGACAAGTTTGATGGTGAATCTAAGTTGGACTTTGTTTGAGAATTTGCTTGTATAAAAAATCAAAAAAAAGAAGAAAAAATAAAATATACAAAAAATGGTGAGAGCATAAATTTTCATCTATGGATTGGGCACACCAATTAGACAGGTTTGACCAATTGGCTCTTAAATTTGATCAATTTCTAGCCATAGATCAAGACCACTTCATACCACCTAGTTGCCATGACAATGATCACATGTGGGCTAGCTCGGCTCATTATGTAGGTGGTTGCCCAAACCAAATCTCATTTCTCACCCAAAAGAGCCCGACCTCTTATGAAAATCCATACTCATGGTCGGCCCAAAATGAGATCCCGTCACCTATGATGGCCCAGTTTCCGTCATTTACCCAAGATCAGGCTCCAACCACTCATTTCTTTCAAGGGGGTCATGCTCTACCTTTCATCCCGGAGCAAGCCCAATACGATCAACGATTTTCTCAGCCTAATTACGAATCATCTCCAAATACTTATAACTCTAGCTAGGATGATCAACCAACAATCTCTTAGATGGACCAAGCACGACAAACCCAAATATCTCCAAAACTCTCCACACCTTATTGTGACCCATGTCCACACAACTTTAATTCTGATTTGAGAGATCAACATGATTCTTCTTGGGAGTCTTATCAGGATCAAGGCCAAAATCCTCAAGAACAAGATTTTCTAAATTAGGCTCTATACCCAAATGATTCTTATGATCAACCCTATTTGTTTGATCAATTGGCACGACTCTTCCAAACTCAACAACAAGCCTTCCAGGAACAACTGCAAAACTTTGAGGCTCAATTGAGTAGGGTTACTAAAAATATCATAGAAACGGAAGTGGATCCAATGCCTAGCAACTCCACTACAAGTCTTGAGGACCAACTTCCTGCATTTGATGACAATAAAAGTCCATATGATCAATCCATGATTCCCCAGTCTAACACTCATATCCCTTTTGATTTTGAGAGGATAATGAGGGAGTTTTATGATGAGGACTTAAAGGAAGAGCAGCCTGAGAAGCCTAAAACCCATTCCATTTGTGAAGAGGATTATGATGATCTTGAGTCGGGGGGAGAAGAAGAAGAAGAGGATTTGCCAGTCAATGATCAAATTCCATTACTTTTCCTTCCTGAATTTGATAAGTCCTCCTTCCAAGTGAATGACGAAGAAAATGTGAGTGTGGAGAAAGAATTGAGTGTGGCCATAAACCCTTCTTCTTCGGTAATTGAGGAACCGAGTACTCTACTTAAAATTTATTCTGATTGGGCATCTCTTGATTTTGGGGAGGATCTCGATCTTTTACCTATTCCTGACCTCGGCACTTCTATACAATTCCCCTACATCCTACAACTAGACGATCGGTCGATTCCACTTGTACTTCATGATCATCCATGTGTTAAGGAGTAAACTGATTTCATTCCTAATCCTCCTTATCTTCTTGACACTGGCCATGTGGTGGACTCCCCCAAAATCCATAACACTCACATCCTCTCTCACCTGAACGATATGCACGTAACTCCTAAGAGTAAGGATGAAGAAGAAAAGTTATGGGAGAGTAAGGTCAGCATTGATGTGTTTAACACTTATAAAGACCTTCAATGTACAGAGGAATATTTTGTGATTGAAGATATGATAATTCCTCTAGCATTCTCTGGCCGAGGGGGTCCATCCAAGTTCCTAGACCCACCTTGGCATGATTCTAGCCCACATGCACACGCATATAATCTTTTCCTCCAATGGCACAAGGGTTGGAATCTAACGGAGGATAAGATCACTTGGTGGCTCATTCTGAATGCTACCCGTTGGTTAGTGAGCTATATTGCGTCTGGCTGAATATGTTAAATTTTACGCTTTTTGGGAGGCATCCCAAAATTTTAGTGATTTCTGTGTGATAAGTGTGATAATAAATGACTTCTTAGGAGGCAACCCGAGTTTTTATTGTGGTTTGTGTTTTTATTTTGCAGGTTTGAATAAAGGATAAGTTGGGGGGAGAGAGAGATGATTGCTTACTCTGTTACATTGCCAAGTCGTCACAAGCCAAGCCTGTCGAAGTACATCGCCCTCAGGTTGTACCGTTCTTTCACACATTTCATGTCTACATTATTCTATTAATCCATATTGTCCGTGCCATTGAGGACAATACCATTTAAGTTGGGGGGACGGAAATCATGCCATTGCACATGTTGCATATATATACAACCTCATTTTCAATCTCATTTTTTTTTCAAATTCAAACACCCAATTGAGTTTTCTTGATTTATGCTCTCATGAAAGTAATTCTAGAATGAAAAAGACTAGGGAGAAGGATGATGGAAAATTGATTTAATCTAGCCATGGAAAAGTGATCTAAGAATCTTTTTAAAGTTCATGTGCACTTTAGAAAAGTAAAATCACTTTACACGCTAATGAAACAAGTAGGACAAGCCTTCTGCTATTTTAAATATATTGTCTGATATTCAGCACTTTTTGAAGAAGAGATCTTTAATAAGCTTTCTGCCAAGTTATCTATCCAAACAAACAAAAATATTTGAAAAACACTATGAAAAATACTCCGATTCTGAGTAACCGGGCCTACTTCACCTAAGACGTGTTGAGGTTTGCGTAAAAAGGAAAATGGAACCTTGATCTGTGTAACCGGGCCTACTTCACCTAAGACGTGTTGAAGTTCGCGTAAAACAGTGAAGGGTAGTGCAGCATCATGTGTGTGTAGAAAAAAAAAGAGAGAAAAAATAAGAGATCCCCAAAGGGACTAAGCAATATGGCGGATAAAATGCTATTATGCTTAATGCTCTGATCCAGAAGTGCAGGGTTGAAGGGCACTTGCTTAAAATAGCAACTGGAGGACGTAATTGTTTACATTGTGAATTTAGTATTACACATGCACAAGTCCTATTGAACTTTAAGTAGAATTCTTGATCATGTATCTTAATTTCCAAATCTAAGGCTAGTGTGTGTTAATGATTCCAGATTTCTAATCTTTAGTTTACTCTATGAAAGATGCTTTGGAAATCAGGCATGAACTTTTTAAACTCTTGTTGATCCTTAAATTCAAAATTGTTTACATTGCTAAGGGACTAGCAATGAGTAAGTTGGGGGGTGTGATAAGTGTGCATTTATATGAGTTAATTCATGATATACACACGTTTTATGAGCTTTAATGTTAATAATTATACACTTATCACACTTAATATCGATTTCTGATCAAAATACTTCGTTTGATGAAATTATTATAATTTGATCAATAAATATGTTATTTTACAGGCACTCGATAAAAACTCCACAAGTCTGCGCAAAAATGAGCCAAAGCCCATGCCGACCAAGCCCAATCTTAATTCAAAGGGAAAAAAAAGAAAAAAAATTATAAATAGATATATACTCATATATGTATTCTATGTTATATATAGTTATATATATATCTCTCTCTATATATATATATCATATTACTATGTATATATATATCTATAATTCAAAAGAAAAAGAAATAAAAATAAATAAAAAATCAAAATAACATAAATACTCACTTATATCATATATATATATATTCATATAATTTATTCTTAATATATATAGAGAGAGATATCATATAACATATTCTTAATATATATCTATATATTATATATATATAATATAGTTATATATATAATATATCTATATATAAGATATCTATATACATAAGATATCTATATATATAATACATATATCTAATATCATAATATGGAGGGTGTGGCTTTCACGTTGGCAGAAGACAAGGATGGGCCAAGGCTTCATGGTCACAACGCATGCAAATGGCATGGTCACGTGGTGGGCTCTCCATGCTTCAGGTGGACTTGCGCTGCAGCTTCAGCATTTCTGGAGGCAAAGCCTTCACGTGGGGGCTATGCATGACAAGCCTTCAAAGCACAAAGTTATAATATATATATGCATGTGGGGTCTTCACGTGAAGCCTTCTCAAGGCTAAAAGACATGCAAGCTTCCAAATGATTTTAATGCCTCCTTCCATGGGGACCACGGGCTCCCTCACATGAAAATGGCCAGGTGCCTCACGAGAACACAACTGACAAGGCCAAGGTTGGCCAACGCTCCTCTTCAATGCGCATGGTTTCATTCACAGGCAGTCTTCACACGGTAGAGAAGTGGCAGACGCGGCTTCACACGAACGCCACTTCACATTGGCTTCTATTGATTCACACAAACAGAGAGGAACAGAGGGTTTGCAAGGCCTATAAAAGGAGCTGGGGAATGGTTTAGAGGATAATAAGCTCTTGTAATGCAATTTTTAGTTCTTCTATTCTTGTGAGAGAGTTTGTGAGTTTTTGTTGTTATTGAAGAAGCAAGGAGAGAGAGAGAGGGGTAGGAGGCCCCTTCATGTAATAATTTCTTTCACTCTTGTTATCTATTTAAATTATTAAAAGCTTTAGATTTTGTAAGTTTAAGTGGTTGTTATTGTAAGTTCTTAAGATTTTAGCCATTGCTTAGCCATTTACATGCTTTTATGATCTTCATTTAAATTTATTATCTTCTTCAAAGTTGTTCATCTTTCAATTCTCTACATTTTCTCTTTATACCATTTCCTTTAATTCTTCTTCAATTTTAGGTTATTACACGTTTTTCTAAGTTCTATCCTGGCACGTTACTATTCATCCGAGTTGATACCTTATTTTGTTCCTCTATTTTGAAGCCCTTCTAATCCTCTTTTATTTCCGAGTTCTTCATAAAAGTTGTTCCTCGCTTGTAAATCTAGATTTTCTTTTTCTACCACTCCATCTAATTCTTCTTCTTGTTTAAGTTATTTTATATTTTTTCACGGTTCTATCTTTTGTGAGTTTATTGTTCATCCGCGCCGATAGATGTCAGTGTTTCATATTTTTCACTATCTTCCTCTCATTTTCTGTCTCTGCACTCTTCATTAAACGTTTTCCTAACCCTCCGATGTTCAACTTTTTCTTCTGTAACTTCTTCTAATTTTGTCTGGTTTTAAAGTTATTTCTCTTTTTAACTCACCCTATTTTTATTATAATTTTCCATGTGTTCTTCTATCCATTCCACCCCTTCTAAATTGCATCCAAATCTCTCTAAGGTGATTTTAATTCAATTTTTATGATTTTTAAATCTTAAAAACTCAAGGTTTTTAACTTTCAAATCTACTTCTCCATGTGGATTCAACTGGATCTCATCACTTAACTATTCTGTTTATTTAATTTATGGTCGGATATTTTAATTTGGTAGCGGGGCGTATTAACGACGTGCGTTTTCCCGCCATCAGTCTGCCTGAAATAAAATTCAAACTGAACACTAAGATTTGTGATGCATGTGCTCAAGGAAAATAAACTAGAAAGTCATTTAAAAGTAGAACTGAAAACTCATCATCTAAACCACTTGAACTAATCCATATGGACTTATTTGGTCCAACCAAAATAGCTAGCTTAAGTGGTAAAAGATATGGTTATATCTTAATAGATGACTTTACTAGATTCACTTGGGTATTTTATCTTGCACATAAAAATAATGCCTTTGATGAGTTTCAGGCACTGTATATGCAAGTGAAGCAAGACGGTAAGTTTAAGATTTCCAACATAATTTCAGATCATGGTGGTGAATTTGACAATGCTGACTTTGAAAATTTGTGTAGGTCTGAAGGAATCATTCACAAGCTTTCATCACCAAGAACTCCTAAACAAAATGGAGTAGTTGAGAGGAAGAACAGAACTCTCATGAGATGGCATGCACAATGCTTGGTAAAAGGCATCTACCAAGGAGATTTTGGGCAGAAGCAGTAAACACTGCATGTTATATCATCAACCGCTCAATGGTAAGGTCACTCACCAAAATGACCCCTTATGAGCTGCTAAAAGGTAAAAAGCCATCTCTCTTTCACATGAAAGTTTTTGGGTCAAAGTGCATTGTTCATAACAATGATAAAAGAGTTCTGGACAAATTTGAGCCCAAGAGTGAAGAAGGGATACTCCTTGGGTACTCCGATAAGTCTAGAGCTTATAGAGTCTATAATCTTAAGACCCTTTGTGTGGAAGAATCCCCTCACATCACCTTTGATGAAATTGGTCATGATAACACTTGCAGGGAAGATGATAATGAGGAATTCCTGAACATAAAAGGAAAAGAGGAACTTCCACATGAGGAGACACAAGCAAATGAAAACCAAGAAGGGCCAAGCAATGATCCGGTCACCGAAGCAGATGAAGGTAACACTCAGCTTGATTTAAGAGTGTTAAAAGACCATCCATTAGAAAACATCTTAGGTAATCTGCATGACCGAATCAAAACTAGGTCTCATTTCAAAATTATGGATGAAATTGAACAACTTGCTCTTGTATCTCAAACTGAACCCAAAAATATTATAGAGGCCTTAAAAGATGATAACTGGATAAACTCCATGCATGATGAATTAGGCCAGTTTGAAAGAAACAAAGTTTGGCATCTAGTTCCCAAGCCTCAAGAGAAATCAGTCATAGGAACTAAATGGGTTTTCAGAAATAAGCTAAGTGAAGATGGAAAGATAATAAGAAACAAATTCAGATTGGTGGCTCAGGGGTATAATCAAGAATTTGGCATAGATTATGAAGAATCTTTTGCTCTTGTTGCTAGACTAGAGGCCATTAGAGTTTTGCTAGCATTTGCATGTTCTCATAAAATCAAATTGTAACAAATGGATGTTAAGAGTGCTTTTCTAAATGGTCTCATTAAAGAAGAAGTCTATGTAGAGCAACCCCCCGATTTTGAATGCACCTATTTCAAAGATCATGTTTATAAGTTGGACAGGGCTTTATATGGCTTGAAGCAGGCACCTAGAGCTTGGTATGACAGACAAAGCTCATACCTCACCGAACAAGAGTATTCAAGAGGTAATGTAGACCAGACACTATTCACCAAGAAACAAGGTAAGGATATCCTGATAGTTCATATTTATGTGGATGACATAGTGTTTGGGTCCACTAAACCTCAAATGTGTGAGGAGTTTGCAAAACTCATGACCAATGAATTTGAAATGAGTCTAATGGGTGAGCTTCAATTCTTTCTTGGCTTGCAGATTAGTCAAGGCAATGAAGGCTGTTTTATCAATCAAGCCAAATATGTGAAGGAGTTGCTGAAAAAGTTTGATCTGACCAACTGTAAACCATTAGGAACTCCAATGGGGACTGCCACTTCACTGGATGCAGATGAACAAGGTACACTTGTGGATGCCAAGAGGTATAGAGGTATGATTGGGTCATTACTCTATCTAACTGCATCTAGACCAGACATTCAGTTTAGTGTTTGCTTATGCGCTAGATTTCAGTCTAGTCCTAGAGAGTCCCACTTGACTGTTGTCAAGCGTATCTTTAGATACCTCACTGGCACTCAAGAATTGGGATTATGGTATCCTACATCCTGTGAACTTTCACTTATTTCATATTCAGATGCAGACTATGCAGGATACAAACTAGACCGCAAGAGCACTAGTGGCTATTGCCAATTTCTTAGTGGGTGTTTGGTTTCTTGGGCCTCTAAGAAATAGCACTCGGTTGCCCTTTCAACTGTAGAGGCAGAATATGTTGCTGCAGGGAGTTAGGGCACCCAAGTGCTATGGATCAAACACCAACTCCAAGACTATCTAATAGATCTTGGATGTGTTCCCATTCTGTGTGATAACACAAGTGCTATAAATCTTGCGAAAAATCCAATCATGCACTCTAGGACTGTAGCAACCCTGGTAAATTAAAGGACTTGAAAGTCTAAAAATCAAGACCCATACTGTACACAACTTCATGATCCCCTAATGGGCCTTACAATTTGATCTCATAGACCCTACCCTTAAATTCTAATGAATTAAAAAGAGAGTGTCATTTTAGGTAGGCATTTAATTAATATTTTATGTTTATTGATAATAAATAAAACCTTGAAAAAATGTCCATTTATAATTTAGAAATTTTTATTTGAAGGAATAGAGATAAATAGATAAGATTTTAAGAAATTAAGGAGGTGGGATGGATATATATATGATTTTGGTTCTTTAGAGGGTGAGAGGAAAAAGGTTTGAAAAGAAGTCACGACCACTTGTGTGATCGTTGTTCACCAAATTAACGACATATTAATGGTCGTTATTTAATTAAAAGTAAACATGCCAAGCTACAAAGATAAGGTTTTAAAGGGCATAGATATAATTTTGGTTAGTGTAAGGTGGTTGGAAAATCTCCAAATAATATAACGCTGCTTCACATGGCCGTTATTCATGCGTTCAACGACATTAGTTAAGGCGTTATTTCTCTAAAAGTGAATAGTGCCACTTTTTATTTAAAAACATTTTGTGAAACAAAATATATGATAAATAAGATAAAAATGTAAGGATCCTAGCCATGAAATTTCATAAATTGATTCCATCTATATTTAAAGATAAAAATCTTTGAAGTTAAAAGCAGAGTTTTAACCGAATAAACGGGTTGAATTTTATTCTAGCATATTTTTAATAAAATAAAATTATAAAAATTATCAAAAAAATCGCGGGATCAATAAAATATACAATTTACAATTTTTAATAACATGATTCATTGTATATGAAATTTTAAACGATTGTAAGAGTTATTTACAAATGAAAACCAGTGAATAACGCTCCTTGATATGGCGTCATTTTATAAAATCACGATTGCTTAAATGGGCGTGAGTTCCCTGCAGCATGAGAAATGATAAGTCGTTGTAGTATTCCACTCGAACTAGGAAGAAGGCAATGAGGGTAAGTGTTGATCTGGGAAGCTTTATTCTCAATAGGATTCTTACTGAGCAATATGAATCCCGTTAGAACTTGAACACCCGGGGTCCCTTCTTCCCTATAAATAAGTCCCTACAGAACCCTTCAAAGGTTATTGCCTTTGGGTTCTCTGCTTCGACATCGACCTACTGTTTGTGATAGTTTGAGCATCTTCGCCTTCTTCACGAGCCCTTCTCTATCGTCTTCCTCGACGTAGAAGAAGCCATGCTTCTTCTCTACTTCTTCCCTTGCTGGACAAGGGTTGCTACCACGGCGTGAAGGAAGATTACTTTCTTCCTGCTACTGATGAACCTGTTGACCCCGAAGCTTCTTCTTCTGCAGCTATGAATGGAAGAAAAGACATGTACTTCTTCGAGGCCTTATTGCTTCTATTCCTGTTGAAGCTGCATCGTCATCCTCTACTTCTGCCGTTACAGTGTATCGGTGGTTGTATTATTCCTCTTCGATTCTTCATCGTTCTTCGAGTTTCTGTTAACCAAATCAACCCAGAAAGGTAGGTGTTCTCAAGTACAAGCCAATCTAATAGTTATTAAATCATAATCATGCATATAGGTCTGTTAGAATGTTTTCAGTAGGTTTAAATGTATTTCTAGAAGTTTTCAGTAGAACGCGCCTCCCTCTAGGGCGCTATTTGATATAGCGACTGTGCAAACAGTCGTCAATTAGTTGGTTAATTAATAAATACACATGTTCAAACTTTAATAACTGTGAACCAAGACATCTAAACTAATGCATGAGTATGCTGATAGATTCCTGCTATTTTTCTCTGCCTGTACATGTCTCTAGTTTCTTGATTTGACATACTTCAAAAGTCATGTGTCTATGATTGTACCTGCCCGGTGCGTATCATAAGACAAAGAAATAACGACCATTTCCAAATCGTCAATTTAATGAACGCCCCCACACACGGGTGCTAATTAACGAATAATCATTAAACCTTGAACTATTCATGACCAAATTACATGGATATTGAAAATCACGACATGCACCCTGCCACTAAATTGAAATATGACGCCCCTAACTAGGGTGCTAATTACTGAATTGAAGACTTAAGCCAAGGCGCCATTTACATAATTTCTGGAATTTGAGAATTTTTACAGATCTTAATTTATATAGATCCTGGATATAACGACCAAATGAACAGTCGTTATATATTTAACTAGTGACCCTGCCCAGGGCGCTAATTCATAAAATGAAGACTTGATCTCAGGCGCCAATTACATGTTTTCTGATTTTCGTGGTTTTCTGTAACCCTTGACAGTGGGTTGTGTATATAGGCACTATATTCCATTCCGTGAGTATAGTCCCATGTTTCATGTTGTTTTATCGATTACCCCACTATTTCTCGGTGATAGATGAACCCTCCGCGGGACATTCCGTTCCTTCGGACATGTGATTTTATCATAGAGACCTCCGTAAGACTCCTCTTAGCCTTGGATTCCCTCAAGGCTGATTGAACTTGTTGTACCCTTAAAACCCATGACACTACTTAATTGCCATGTCAGTCTAAAGAAACATGGTATACCGGCCGTCATGACATGCTATTTGGATGCCATGAGAATATCCTTGAATTAATGGAATGGAAACCATGCCATTAATATTTCTTAAGAATTATGTGCCATACTTGTGGACACTAATTATATCTACCTTATCATGTACAAGAACGAGCGACCATATCTCTATGAGCGCTTATTCTTAATGTCATGGCACCCAATTAGGGAGCCGATTCCGCCTAATTTTCAACGTGAATCATGGTTATACCGTTATTATCGTGGTACGTCCTTACACATCATGTTCAATCCTTGTGATTCTATTCCACAAGATCTACCTTAAAGTTCCTACAAGCTTATTCCTTTGAAATTCCATATTAGCTATAACTATAGTGGATGTCGAAAATACATGATCAATGCCTACACATATAGGGCCCGATCTGGTCCTGGGGGGAGCACCCAAAAGTACTTGTGCCCATAGGAGTTGTAATGATCATGGTGTGGCATTGCACAGAAGTACTCGTCGTTCTAGATGACATTCCACAATCCAGTACTTGACTTGACATGACATGACTTGCGTGACCCGGAATGGGTATTTATTTACTTGCTTGAAACATGATAGCCAATTCTTGACATGACATGATAAATATATGTGCTTGTTCATCTTGACATATATTGACATGAGTTCTTGAAAGACATGCTAGTTCATTCAAGTATCTTTTGATATACACCCTCTGTTGTCGTTTTACACGAACATGCATAGCTACGTTGCATTCATGTAACATGTAATTTACTTAAAGCAAACTAGCACTTGAGATATAATTCCTACTGAGCGTTCGCTCACCTAGTGTTTTCTCTTATTTTTCAGGTAAGTCCGATGATGAGACACAATCGGATGGGGATGACAATGAGTGAAGAGTTTAGACCCATTCCGACCGTCCAAGCAATTATCTAGTCTTGTCTTTTCTATCTTCATTGAGTCAACCATTGTACTTTCCTTTTATTGAGTCCTAGTACTTTCATTAAGTGATTGTAATAGAATACTTTAAGATTGTGATTGAATAAAGGATTGGGTTATCTGTACTTTTGCGCACTCTGTCTTTGTGTCGAATACACTAACACTCTGATTGACATGATCGATATGTAAACTCATCACGCACTCCAGGTTCCTTCCGCGCTCGGGGCGTGACAGTTTTTGTGGTATCAGAGCCTAGGATATTCAACTCCTAAGAAATTCAAGTCCAAGGATAGGTTTAAACCTTTACCCGGTGAGATTGGGTAGAATCAAGGGTTAAGTTAACTTAGAAACTAAAAACCTTTGGACACAAATCACATATTAATATAGTTACCTTAATAATTGTAGGGCCATGGCCGCCGAACGTGCGCAATGGCGTGATATGCAGAGGACCGTTCAAGGTCTCACACAAGCACTCCAACAAGTCGCACAAGGAGGTGCACATCGTGGAATCGAAAATCTCCATCAAAGTTTCCGTAACATGAACCCTCCTAAGTTCATGGGATCTACCGACCCAGATTATGTCGAACATTGGATAAGAGAAACCGAACGTATCTTTCGGGTTATGTAATGCACGGACCAAGAGAAGATCTTGTTAGCGACATTTCAGCTTGAAAGGGATGCCCGATGCTGGGGGGAGTCGATCGAAGCTACCTTAGACCAGGCTCAAGTAACATGGGCGGAATTTGTTGAACATTTCAATGATAAGTATTTTTCAGATCGAGTCCAGGAGAAGAAGGCTGTCGAATTCGCCACACTCAAGCAACGATCTTTATCGGTGGCCGAGTACGAGGCACAATTCTCAAGGTTATCACGGTACACTAAGCACTTAGTTAGTACCGAGAAGATGAAAGCTAGAAGATTTCTAAGTGGGCTCAGACCTCAATTTATCACACAATTGGCGCCGATGGACATACAAGTCTACTCGGAGGTAGTGCACCAAGCCCAGTTGCTAGAAGATGCCACGGAGCTATCCGATAGGATTCGTGGGAGTGATAAGAGGGAGCATGTCACTAGCTCCGATACCTTCAAGCCCACTTTCAACAAGAAAAGGTCGAGCAATGGAGGAGAGTCCTCTCAGGAAAAGAAAGTCAAGAAGAACAACAAGCCACTCTCCATCACCACCACACCTTCCAGTAAACATTGTGATAAGGCCGGACACAAGGCGGACGAATGTTGGAGAAACCTCGGAGCTTGTCTTTGTTGTGGGAGCCGTGATCATCGGATTCTCGACTGTCCCCTGCTCAACGATCAGGCCGGTGACGAGAAGCGCCTAGTGACGAAGAGTGCACGTCTCCAAGCTATTAAGGAGGCAGATCAAGATGAAGGTGGACTAGTGGAAGGTACATTGAAAGTTTGTTCCAAGTCTGCACATGTCTTCTTTGATACTGGTGCACCGCATTCTTTTATTTCCAAGAAGTTTGCTGACCCATTACCTATGGAACCAGAATGGATAAAATTAGTTATTTCAACTCCTCTCGGAAACGAAGTCGATATTACTCATCATTACCAAAATTACGAAGTCTTGGTAAAAGGAAGAAATCTACCTATCGACCTAATATGCCTAGAAATGAGGGACTATGATATCATATTGGGAGCCGATTGGTTATCCAAATACCAGGCAACTGTTGATTGCCAAAACAGCAAGGTTACCTTCAAGGAATTTTCGGAACTGGTCTATACTAGCCCTAAGAGTCAAAGCAAGTCACCTCTTATTTCGGCTCTTCGAGCTAGCAAGCTAATAAAGAAAGGATGTGTATCTTTCCTTGCTTTTGTCACCATTCAGGAGACTAAGGAGTCTAAGATAGAAGACATTCTAGTTGTACAAGAATTCCTGGACGTGTTTCCGAAAGATTTACCTAGACTACCCCCACAAAGAGAAGTGGCCTTCACCATCGACTTGGTCCCTGGTGCTGGTCCAGTTTCTAAGGCACCATATAGGATGTCCCCTACTGAACTCAAGGAATTAAAGGAACAATTGATGGAACTTCTAAAGAAGGGATTTATTAGGCCGAGTACTTCCTCGTGGGGAGCACCCGTGCTATTTGTAAAGAAGAAGGATGGATCCATGAGGTTATGCATCGACTATCGACAGTTGAATCATCTCACTATCAAGAACAAGTATCCACTACCAAGAATCGATGAGTTATTTGATCAAATATCTGGATCCAAGTATTTCTCAAAGATTGATCTCAGGTCGAGATATCACCAACTAAGAATGAAAGATGAGGACATTCATAAGACCGCGTTCAGGAGCAGGTACGGGTACTATGAATTTGTGGTTATACCTTTTGGACTAACGAATGCCCCTACAGTCTTTATGCAATTGATGAATAGTATATTCAGGCCTCATCTAGATCAGTTCGTGGTAGTTTTCATTGATGATATATTGATTTATTCAAAGACCAATGAAGAGCATGAGGAGCATTTGAGGATTGCATTATAGATATTGAGGACAAATCAATTATATGCAAAGCTCAGTAAATGTGAATTCTGGCAGGGAGAAGTATCTTTCCTAGGTCATGTGATTTCAAAGGGCAGACTATGCGTAGATCCATCAAAAGTTGAAGCTATAAACAATTGAGAAAGACTGACCAATGCTAGCGAGATCCGTAGTTTCTTGGGTCTTCCAGGCTATTACAAGCGATTCATCAAGGATTTCTCCAAGATCGTCGTACCACTCACTAGACTAACTTGCAAGGAGATCCGATGTGAATGGAGCGAGGAATGTGAAAGAAGCTTTCAAGCTCTCAAGGATCACCTAACTACTGCCCCAGTCTTAGCTTTGCCAGTTGAAGGAGAGAAATTCGAGGTATACACCGATGCGTCTGGAATTGGCCTCGGATGTGTCTTAATGCAACAAGGGAGAGTTATAGCTTACTTTTCCCGCCAATTGAAGAAGCATGAAGAGAACTACCCAGTTCATGACTTGGAGTTGGCTGCGGTAGTATTTGCATTCAAAATCTAGAGACATTACCTATACGGAGTGCAGTTCACTGTATACTCCAATCACAAGAGTCTCAAGTATCTCTTCTCTCAAAAGGAATTGAATATGAGATAGAGACGTTGGCTAGAATATCTCAAGGACTTCGACTTCACAATACAATATCAACCTGGAAAGGGTAATCTTGTAGCTGATGCCCTCAGTCGGAAGCCAAGAGCAATATTAGCCAATTGTATGATTCAGGAGTGGAAGTTGCTAGAACAGTTCACTAGACTTGATATAAGTATGGACAAGGAGAGCAGGTGTGTTACACTATCACATATGAGCATACAGCCAGATCTACTCTCTGAAATACAAGGACTTCAAGATAATGACCCCGTATTAGTGGAAATCAAGGGTAAAATAGAAGAACAACCTGATTCAAAGATAGCCTCAGATGGAAGGTTGTTGTTCAGAGATAGAACTTGCATACCAGATTGTCCAGAGCTAAAGAAGAAGATCTTAGATGAAGCTCATAGATCAAGGTACACCATTCATCCAGGATCTACCAAAATGTACCAAGATTTGAAAAGGATCTTTTGGTGGCCCAACATGAAAAGAGAAGTAGCGGACTTCGTGTCTCGCTATCTCACATGCCAACAAGTCAAGGTGGAACACCAAAAGCCCGCTGGTAAGCTACATCCTCTTGATATTCCCAAGTGGAAGTGAGAGGATATCGATATGGACTTCATTATGGGATTATCTAAATCTAAAGGAGGACATGATGGAATATGGGTCATCATCGACCGTTTGACCAAATCAGCCCACTTCTTGCCAACTAAGAGCCGATGGTCAGTTGATGTTCTTGCCGCTTTGTACATTAAAGAGATAGTCAGATTACATGGAGTTCCTGTATCAATCGTGTCTAACCGAGACCCGCACTTTACTTCTGACTTTTGGAAGTGATGGGAATCGACGTCGAGCATGTACCTTTTCTTTTGCATTTATGTCCTTTTAGTTTGTGTTCATATCCTTGGGAAAGTATATGCGCAATTGTACGGCTTTGTAAGCCAATGCATCATTCCCACGGATTGTGTGGGTTTCTATGTAATTTGTCAGTAGGACCAGCAAGGGGGCCCTCAGCCCTCTCCCATTGGTCCATGTCACCTTGTGGGGCTGGTCAACCATCCTAGGTGGATATCTAGAAGGTTGGACTAGTCATATGCCACATGGGTAGACAAGAGGGTAAGAATTTCCATGGTAGGCTACCTACCATGTCAACTTGTCCCCCTTGCCACCCCTTGGTCAATAGCCCCCCCCCCCTTATATATTATTTTTATTTTTTATGTGTTGGTGGCATGCAATTCAGACCATCCATCTCCCATCCCTAGATCCAAGGGTGGAGGTTGGATTTGATTGGAAGCATATAAAACCTTGTATTTTCCTTTGAAAATTAGTGAAAAAGTTAGAAAATTTGTTGGAAGCCTTGGAGCTCCTTGCGCCCCTCCCCTCTCCCTGGTGTTCTTCCCTCTCAAACCCCCAATTCTAGAGTGGTTTCTATCTTCTATCCCCTCCCCTCTATCTCTGGTGATCATCGGTGCCGCCGCCGCCGCCGTTCGTGCCACCTTCGAGCCGCCGCGGAGCCATCTTCAAGGTTCTGTCCTGCTGAACAGGGTTGTAGTCCACGAATTCCTGCTCTCCACCACGTGAAGATCTCAAGCTAAAATGTTTATGGTGTGTTCCTACCTTGAATCCCCAGTTCCACCTAAATTTTCACATCCAAATTCCATCGTTTAGTATTTTTTTCATTTTCGTTCATCTTTTACTCCCAGATCTGTCTTGTCTCTGTGTACAGTGACAGCAGCTCTGAGTTTCCCATCTCCGACCACCTTTTTTATTTTTCCAAACCCTCCCAATTTTACTGGGAGTTCTGTCCATCAACCCCTCACTCCATGAAGTTTCTTAATTTTTGAGCAGCCTTCTACCCATTTTTCAAAAATCGTGTTCTACCTTAGCTACAGTGCTGTCAGCCAGATTCCAGATCCAACCACCTTCCAGTGCAAAAATCATAACAAATCATAGCCTCCACCAATCCTCTCATACAAAATATTTCCGTTTACCTGGTTCCATTTCCTACAACTTTGATGAAGACCTCAAGAGCTAGATCGGACATCTTCCTCACGGTCAATAGTAGTTCTCAGACATGTTCCCTGCAGATCTGAGAGTCCGGTCACTGTACAACAGAAACTCAAAAATTCATTAAATCTAAGATCCGTATAGATCCAGGTCCGATCCCTAAACCTAGATTGAAGTACTTCAAGAGAGCTTTCCGACGGCGCCAGTTTCGTGTCGATCCGACATCGGGGCTGATCGCAGCGTCCATTCTCGCCGGAGCGCGCACCGGAAAACAGAACCGACAGATCCGTGGCCGGTTGTTCCGACCGGTGCCGAACGGAGCCACCCGGCCTCCGGTCGACGTTCCAGGGTGCCACCAGTCCAGGGAACGCTTCCCCAAGTGTCCCCACCATAGCGGTGTCCCCGGGTCCCACACGGCCTCTCCGGACAACACGTGGGCCCCACAGTCACAAGTTCGGGTGCTACCGAAGAGACACGAGAAGCCGCCCGTCAACCCGAATTCGGTCCTCCCGGGCCCATTTGTGTAGCCCTTTACCTCCCTGCGTGGAGTGGGCAGCGACTTGTATTGCTGTAATATTGTGTATTATTGTTCCGGGAGTACGAGTTTCGGCCGGGTCCGTCGTCCGCACGCCGAGCACGTGGAGGTATCGTATTCGCTCCTTACTTGGCATTTTGCTTATTTCCATATATGCTTATTTATGCCACTACTAGAGAGCATGTTTTAGGACCTAGATCGCTGTATTTTCATATCACCGCTGCTGCGAGAGAGAGAGCGTGATCGTCCTGTGACCCGACCCGGGCACAAGTGAAAGCCGACCACCCTAGCTCACTGCCGGTTTCTCAACCGCGCACGTCTGACGCTTCCCTCGTTAAAGGACAGTCACGAGCTTGTCGTGTCCGTGGTCCGTCCCGCATCAATTTGGTATCAGAGCGAGTTTGAGTCTAGGGTGTCACAAAAAAAGGGTGTCATTTACGTCTAGTCATTAGTCATTGTCTAAGTCGTGTTTAGGGTCATCATTGTTTTAAAACAAAAAAAAGGTGTCTTTTGCATTGCATCCCAATAACCAGGTATATAAAAAGGTGTTGTCCAAACGTTAGGCTACGCCTATCGGGAAGGTCGCACACTTGCGCGAGTGATCTTTGGATCGATTAACTCCGTCACGTGCCGAGTTTTGGTTACGTCTAGGGGCATCATCTTGTATGCATTTGCATTAGTCGGTGTCTCCTACTCCGTGTCTTGCATGCCCACTCGTCGAGGTACTCAATACTCACCCCCACCACCACCTATGGCGGAATCCCGAGTCTATAGTTCCGATGAAGTGGCCACAATGTTCCGAACTCTTATGGGGAAAATGGATGGGTTGAGTGAGCGCATGGATGTGTTAAGTACTCGAGTGGATAGGATGGAAGGGTTGAGTACTCGGGTGAATGGCCTAGGCACCCGCCTAGAAGAGAGGATGAAGGCCGTAGAGGATAGGGCCACCGGGTCGAGCCAGTCCGTTCATGGATTGGTCGGGAGAGTCGCCGCACTAGAGAAAGGACCAGCCGAGACACACCCGATTGCCCCAGTCCAGGCACCCGTCCCACCTACACAAGGTCAACCGGAGCCGGTTCACCAACCCGCGACTCCAAGGGTTCAAGGGGTAGCTGTTAGGAGGCACGAAGTCCCTGAAGTGCATGACTATGAGTCCGATAATGAGCATCGGGGACATGGTCGTGATCATCGCCCTACACGGCGTACCCACGACCAAGATATGGATGAACGGGCCCTTCGGACCGTTCGGGCCGACCCTCCCACCTTTGATGGGTCCTTAGACCCAAAGGTCTATCTTGATTGGGAGGCTGGTATGGACCGATATTTTGAGTGGTTCGAGATGTCGGACCAACGAAAAGTCAAGTACGCCAGGATGAAACTTTTAGGCCAAGCACAAACCTATTGGAGGAACATGGAGAACCTATTGTTTCATCGTCAAGAACCCCCGATCGATACGTGGACCGATATGAGGGAGAAGCTTAGGAAGAAGTACCTCCCTACCTCCTATAGCCAGCGTCTTATAGAGAGGTGGCAAAGCCTCACCCAAGGAGACCGGTCCGTCTCTGATTACATCGCCAAATTTGATGAATACTACTTGCGATGTGATGCCACGGAGGAAGATTCCCTTACCGTCTCTCGGTTTCGGCGTGGTCTACGCCCGCACCTACGGTATGAGCTTCTCCGCCGCAAGGTGGACAAGTTGGAGGATGCCTATCAAGTTGCTCTCGAGATGGAGCAATTTGAGGGTGAGTTCGAGTCTATTCCCCGGTGGAGCTCCGCTCCTCCCCGTAGTGATTCCTGTGGCTCCTTAGGTTCATACCCGAGGGGACCCATGGCTCATCCACAGGAGCCCGCCCGTCAGGAGCACTTTGCTCCTAGACCTCGACCTCCCCCACCACGGGATCTACCTCCACCCCATCCACCGGCACCCGTTGCCCGTCTCCCGGCACCCATAGCCCGTCCCCTGGCCCCGACACTTCCTCCACTATTGCCCACGGCACCTACACCTGCACCCTTGTTGCCTACACCCCCTTCCCGTCGGGAGGATAAGGGTAAGGCCCCTCTTATCGGAGAGAGCAGTCGGTCGCGAGTGCAGTGTTTCCACTGTCACGGGTTTGGCCACTTTGCCAGTGAGTGTCCCGCTCGCGCCACCCTAGCCTTAGGTGTTGGAGAATCCGCACCTCCCGAGCTTGAGTGTGTCAATTACGTGGCCGATGAGGCACTAGCCGAGGAGTACTATGCTTTGGGGGGAGAACTAGAGGACTCTCCCGCAATGCAGGATGCGGCCACCTAGTGGGATTGATGCTACCACCTTAGTCTAGAGTCGTGCATGAGTCAGTGTGTTTTCTTTGTGTGGGTTGTTTGTGTGGTGTGTTTTGAGTCGATTGTTTGTATGGTTTGCATACGTGTGTTAGTGCATGGTGAGTCTGCATGTGTCTTGTGTAAGCTCGTTGTCGTTCTCTTATGAGTAAGAGGTGAATGGACTCACTCGATGAGTATGGGATCGGTTCTATATCTATACCCAGATCTAGTCACCTACAGGGACGGTGAATCCTAGTGAGCCTTCGAGCTGCTTCATTCCCTTTTGAGAGTGCCCCACTCGGAGCGTCCACCTTCAGCCCATAGTAGTTCGCGCATATCAAGTATATGTGGAATGACCAGGTGACGATCACTTGGAGTGGAGCATGCCCGCGCTACTTGGCAAGGTGACGGATCCGTCGGAGTACTCGAGCATCTATACCCCTACTCGACCGGGTCGAGTTCCTCCCACCCGGGGAGAGTTGATGGGAATCTACGCTGAGCATGTACCTTTTCTTTTGCATTTATGTCCTTTTAGTTTGTGTTCATATCCTTGGGAAAGTATATGCGCAATTGTACGGCTTTGTAAGCCAATGCGTCATTCCCACGGATTGTGTGAGTTTCTATGTAATTTGTCAGTAGGACCAGCAAGGGGGCCCTCAGCCCTCTCCCATTGGTCCATGTCACCTTGTGGGGCTGGTCAACCATCCTAGGTGGACATATAGAAGGTTGGACTAGTCATATGCCACATGGGTAGACAAGAGGGTAAGAATTTCCATGGTAGGCTACCTACCATGTCAACTTGTCCCCCTTGCCACCCCTTGGTCAATAGGCCGCCGCCCCCTTATATATTATTTTTATTTTTTGTGTGTTGCTGGCATGCAATCTAGACCATCCATCTCTCATCCCTAGATCCAAGGGTGGAGGTTGGATTTGATTGGAAGCATATAAAATCTTGTATTTTCCTTTGAAAATTAGTGAAAAAGTTAGAAAATTTGTTGGAAGCCTTGGAGCTCCTTGCGCCCCTCCCTGGTGTTCTTCCCTCTCAAACCCCCAATTCTAGAGTGGTTTCTATCTTCTATCCCCTCCCCTCTATCTCTGGTGATCATCGGTGCCGCCGCCGCCGCCGTTCGTGCCACCTTCGAGCCGCCGCGGAGCCATCTTCAAGGTTCTGTCCTGCTGGACAGGGTTGTAGTCCACGAATTCCTGCTCTCCACCACGTGAAGATCTCAAGCTAATATTTTTATGGTGTGTTCCTACCTTGAATCCCCAGTTTCACCTAAATTTTCACGTCCAAATTAGATCGGTTAGTAGTTTTTCATTTTCATTCATCTTTCACTCCAAGATCTGTCTTGTCTCTGTGTACAGTGACAGCAGCTCTGAGTTTCCCATCTCCGACCACCTTTTTGATTTTTTCAAACCCTCCCAATTTTACGGGGAGTTCTGTCCATCAACCCCTCACTCCATGAATTTTCTTAATGTTTGAGTAGCCTTCTACCCATTTTTCAAAAATCGTTTTCTACCTCAGATATAGTGTTGTCAGTCAGATTCCAGATCCGACCACCTTCCAGTGCACAAATCATAACAAATCATAGCCTCCACCAATCCTCTCATACAAAATATTTCCGTTTACCTGGTTCAACTTCCTACAACTTTGATGAAGACCTCAAGAGCTGGATCGGACATCTTCCTCACTGTCAATGGCAGTTCTCAGACATATTCCCTGCAGATCTGAGAGTCCGGTCACTATACAATAGAAAATCAAAAATTCATTAAAGCCAAGATCTATACAGATCCAGGTCCTATCCCTAGGCCTAGATTGAAGTACTTCAAGAGAGCTTTCCGACGGCACCAGTTTCGTGTCGATCCGACGTCGGAGCTGATCGCAGCGTCCGTTCTCGCCGGAGCGCGCGCCGGAAAATAAAACCGGCAGATCCGTGACCGGTTGTTCCGACCGGTGCCGAACGGAGCCACCCGGCCTCCGGTCGACGTTCCAGCATGCCGCCAGCCTAGGGAATGCTTCCCCAAGTGTCCCCATCACAGCGGTGTCCCCGGGTCCCACACGGCCCCTCCGGACAGCACGTGGGCCCGACAGTCACAAGTTCGGGTGCTACCGAAGAGACGCAAGAAGCCGCCCGTCAACCCGAATTCGGTCCTCCCGGGCCCATTTGTGTAGCCCTTTACCTCCCTGCGTGGAGTGGGTAGCGACTTGTATTGATGTAATATGGTGTATTATTGTTCCGGGAGTACGAGTTTCGGCCGGGTCCGTCATCCCCACGCCGAGCGCGTGGAGGTATCGTATTCGCTCCTTGCTTGGCATTTCGCTTATTTCCATATATGCTTGGTTATGCCACTGCTAGAGAGCATATTTTAGGACCTAGCCCGCTGTATTTTCATATCACCGCTGCTGCGAGAGAGAGAGCGTGACCGTCCCGTGACCCGACCCGGGCACAAGTGAAAGCCGACCACCCTAGCTCACTGCCGGTTTCTTAACCACGCACGTCCGACGCTTCCCTCGTTAAGGGACAGTCACAAGCTTATCGTGTCCGTGGTCCGTCCCGCATCAGGAAGGGTCTCCAACATTCATTGGGGACGAGACTCAATTTTAGTACTGCTTTTCATCCTCAAACTAATGGTCAGACCGAAAGGATGAATCAGGTGGTAGAAGATATGCTTAGAGCTTGTATCATCGATTTTGGTGGAAGTTGGCATGATCACTTACCTTTAGTCGAGTTTTCATACAACAATAGTTACGAGGCAAGCATATAAATGGCACCTTTCGAAGCCTTGTACGGAAGGGGTTGCCGATTACCCTTGTGCTGGGATGAAGTTGGCGAGAAATAACTACTAGGCCCAGATATGGTAAGGGATACCACCGAAAAGATTCAGTTGATTAGAGAGAGACTTCAAGTGGCTCAGTCTAGACAGAAGGCTTATGCTGACACAAGAAGAAGAGATCTCGAATTCCAAGTCGGAGATCACGTATATCTCAAGATATCACGTGGACGAGGAATTAGGAGATTTGGTGTTAAGTGCAAGCTTACACCAAGGTTTATCGGACCTTTTGAGGTACTAGAAAGAGTTGGCGAGGTTGCTTACCGCGTCGCTTTACCTCCTCAATTGTCCGAAGTTCATAACGTGTTCCACATATCCACGTTGAAGAAGTATGTGCACGATCCGTCACATATCATCGATCATGGAGACCTAGTGATTCAAAAGGATCTCACATATGAGCAAACGTCCATGAAGATCCTCGATCGCGAGTGGAGAGGGGGATTTCTCCAGCCCATCCGAAGAGCAGCCAAACAAGGTCCATCAGGACCCAACGAGGCCATGCTCATCCAAGTGATAGCCCACAGGGCCCACTTAGGACAGAAAGCCCAATAATAATAAAAAAACACTCAGGGACATAACCTTCCTAGGTGGCCTCTAGGCTCGGAAGGCCTGAGCTTCGGTCAGGTCACAGGAAAGGTCCATGCCCGAGCCATCTCTCCGCCCGGGAGAAGAAGGCGCATGCAGACCGATCCGACCCATCTTCCGCCGAGCTAAGCCTATCGCCCGGAGAGGGCTGGCCCCTTTGAGCTCGGAACGGACGACGATTGCTTATCCAGGCAGCCGTTAAGAGTCCTCTGTGAGTAGGAAGTCATGAAGGCAAGGGACTCCAGCTCCCCAAGGCGATAACGCTCCCACGACGAAGCAATAAAGACCCACGTCGAGGACGTAACACTCGCCTAAAACCCCACAGCTTACGGGACTCCTGAAAACGGTGCACTATTTAAACCAGGGATACCCTCCGACGAAAGGTAAGGGCAATCATACGCTCAAAGCTCCTGAGCAAGAACCACTTCACCCCTTTTGGTGGAGAGGGATCTCGCGCACAAGCTCTCACCTCCCTTTATTGCTCCCGCCATTGCTCCACTGACTTAAGCATCGGAGGGTTTTCCCCAGGGTTTCCCCCTGGGCCCCCTGATCCGTTTCCCTGTCTTGCAGTTCACTATCTGGTGATCCACCATCCGCTCAGGACCAGCGCGAGATCACGCCTCTTCATCTGGCGCCGTCTGTGGGAAACATACAAAGAGCCAGTATGGTGCGAAGGAGCTCAGGGAGGAGGTCCGCCGGTGACAGGGGAAAGGCCAGGGTAGCAGCAGGGGATGGCCCTTCTCGGGCCTCACAGAACCCTCCCTCCAACGCCAGTGCCCCCGCCGACGATCCACCACCCCCTCCTGCGATGGTAGGGCTACCACCCAACGGTGGCCCCGAAGCCTTCCAGGCCCTCAACGTGAAACTGGATGTCCTCGTGGAACTCATGAGGGCCCAGGCGGCTAGGGATGGGAGGTTCCGCGCCCTATCTGGAAGCCCTCCCCGCGGGAGTATCTCCCAGCACACCGCTGGAGGCCGCTTCACCCTCCGCGGCCAGTAGATCATTCGCAACCGGATGGGAGGTCCCTCGCATGCTCCGCCTCCGGAGCAAGAGGCTTCCTCCACGCCGAGGAGAGGAAAACTGGGGGCGCACCATCCGAACCCAGAGACTGACGTTCCCGGAGATCGCCAAGACGCTCCCCCCAGCCCCACGACGCGGCAGCAGCCAGAGTTATCCCTCCGACTACGAGATTTTGAGAGGAGATTCGCAGAACAGGAGCGCGCCCTCCGCGCCCTACAAAAGACCTCTTTCCCGGAGGACGAGGAGAAATCCCTGTTCTCCGAGTACATCTTGAAGGCAGAGGTATCTCCCAGAACCTCCATCCCCACCTTCAAGCCCTACGACGGCCAGGGCGACCCGGCCGATCATTACGACAGCTTCGACGCTCTGATGACCCTGCACGGAGCGTCCGACGCCATCAAGTGCCGAGCCTTCGTGACCACCCTGGTCCAAGGCGCTCAAGCATGGTTCTGGGCCCTCGCCCCCGGGTCCATCCGAGACTTCAAGCAATTTGGGCGAGTATTCAAAGAGAGTTTCACCGGAAGTGCCCCCCTAAGGTCGGTAGCGGGGCTCCTGGCCCTCAAACAGGCGCAAGGGGAAAGTCTCCGGGCTTATATTCATCGATTTAAATCAGAAGCCCTAAGAATCCCCCGCCTGGATGTGGCCTTGGCCATAACCGCACTAACTGGGGGCACCCGAGATGAGAATCTCCACCGCGAACTTGTCCTCCACCCTCCCTCGACCCTTGCCGAGCTAGTGACTCTGGCATTACGCCACGCCGAGTGCGAAAAGGTGCTCAACGCTTTCCGAGACGCAACCGGCTCGGGTCGGGAGGGGGACAAGAAGCGGGCTTCCGAGCCAAACTCAGGTTCGGGGAAGAAGAGAGACCGTGATGGGGAGTGCAAGCGGAAGTACGAGTGGTACACCCCACTAGCCGCACCGGTCTATGAGATATATGAAGACATCAAAGACTCAGGACTCCTCCGCCAACCCGAGCCGATGAGGTCAAAGAACCGCAGTCGCGACAAGCATTGCTTATTCCACGGCGATCACGAGCACCACATCGGTGACTGCCACCAGCTCCAGGATGAGATCGAGCGCCTCATCCATCTGGGTCACCTAGCCCGGTTCGCTGCAGAGCGTAAAGAAGATCGAGGCGCCGCAGAGGAGATTGACAACGCCCCCCGAGGGGTCCATATCAACGTCATCTCTGGAGGGATGGCATCAGGAGGCGACAGCAGCCGAGGAAGGAAGCGTCATGCCGAGCGGGCGAGCCGAGCCATAGAGCCTCCCAAGGCCCCGCCAAGTGAGCCCCAGGTCATAGTCTTCTCCGACCGAGACCTGGAAGGGCTGAGCACCCCGCATGACGACGCCCTCGTGATCTTTGCTACTATAAACCATTGTAACGTAGATAGAATTCTAGTTGACAATGGGAGTGCTCCTGATGTATTGTCTTATGACTGTTTCCTTAAGATGGGGGAGGATCCATCCAAACTCCGCCCGGTCTGAACCCCCCTCTGCGGGTTTAATGGCTTGGCCACCTATCTTGAGGGATCCCTAAGCATGCCGGTTACCCTCGGCACCCCACCCAAAACCGTTACGGTCATGGTGGACTTCATAGTGATTAAAGGTATGATAGCGTACAACGCCATCTTCGGCCGGGGGATCCTCAGCCGAATAAAGGCCGTACCATCTACCTATCACCAAAAAATGAAGTTCCCCACCAAAAATGGGTTGGGGGAAGTCCGAGGTAACCAAGCCACGGCCAGAAGGTGCTACAATATCTCGGTAGAGGCCACAAGGCCGGACGGGAAGGACAAGGGCCCCCGGGGAGTCGAGGATAAAATCGCAACCACCGAACCTAGTGGCAAATTACTAACGGTTTTCCTAAACGATGACCCGACCCTAGGAGTAAGGATCGGAGCCGACCTACCGCCCAAGGTTCAGCAGCAATATAAGAAATTCCTTTCTGAGTACATCCGAGTTTTTGCATGGTCCGATGATCAACTCCCTGGGATACCAGAGGAGACTGTAATGCACAAGCTCAACCTCGACTCCGCCGTGAAGCCCGTTCAACAACACAGAAGGAAGCATGCACCCGAAAAGCAGGCGATCATCAAGGCGCAGGTCACCAAGGGACAAGAGACTGGCCTCTTCAGATCGGTCCTGTACCCGACATGGCTAGCCAACGTCGTCATGGTGCCTAAAGCCTCGGCCAAATGGCTGATGTGCATGGACTTCACCGATCTGAATAAGGCCACTCCTAAGGACTGTTATCCGTTACCGAGCATCGACCAATTGGTTGACTCAACCTCGGGAAATGAGATACTCAGCTTCCTAGACGCCTATTCAGGTTACCATCAGATCAGGATGGACCCGGAAGATGTCGAGAAGACCGCCTTCATCACCGACTATGGCGTATACTGCTACACCCGGATGCCTTTCGGGTTGAAGAACACTGGAGCTACGTATCAAAGGCTGGTCAATCACATGTTCGAGGAGCAACTAGGTCAGAACGTCAAAGCCTACATTGACGACATGCTCGTCAAGACCCCCAAGGCCCAAGACCACTTCACCGACCTTGCTGAAACCTTTGGCACCCTCCTGATGTACAACATGAAGCTCAATCCTGCCAAGTGCACCTTCAGAGTGAGATCTGGGAAGTTCCTGGGTTTCTTGGTCACTCAACGTGGGATCGAAGCCAACCCCGACAAGGTCCAGGCCATCCTGGACATGCGTCCGCCCACCAACATGAAGGACGTCCAGTGCCAAACTGGGCGTGTCGCCGCTCTCAGCCGCTTCCTGTCCTGTGCGGCCGAACGATGCCTGCCCTTCTTCAAGCTATTGAGGGGGCCCAAGTTGGCATCTGCTACGTTCGCATGGGATGAGGAATGCCAGAGAGCGTTTGCCGAGATTAAGGAGTTCTTGGCCTCGCCCCCGGTGCTCTCCAAACCCATTCCGGGTGAAGCCTTGCTGCTCTATCTCTCGACAACACCATCTACAGTCAGCTCGGTCCTAGTCAGAAATGACTCGGGAGTCGAGAGGCCGGTCTACTACACCAGCAAGGTGCTCAACGAGGCTGAGAGGAGGTACCCCGCAATCGAGAAACTCGTGCTAGCATTGGTTACCTCCGCCAAGCGCCTCCAACCCTATTTCCAGGGCCACCCCATCACCGTGCTGACCGGCGAACCATTGAAGAAGATTCTGGCCCACCCCGAAGCTTCGGGGTGACTCGTCAAATGGGCCATCATGCTCGGGGCCTACGATATATCCTATCGGCCGCGCTCAGCTGTGAAAGGCCAAGCGCTCGCCGACTTTATCGCCGAGAGCACCGTCCCGACTGAAGAAAGATCTTCGTCCGCCCCCGGGCCAACCTGGGAGTTGTTCATCGACGGATCTTCCAATTCGGTCGGTAGTGGTGCCGGAATCCTCCTGAAGTCCCCCGAAGGAGCAGAGCTACAGTACGCCTTGAAGTTCAACTTCCCGGCATCCAACAACGCTTCCGAGTACGAGGCCCTTATCTCGGGAGCACGCATGGCCTGACGGCTGGGGGCTGAGAGAGTCAAAATCCACACTGACTCCCAGCTGGTCACTAGCCAAATCAACGGCGAGTATGAAGCTCGAGAGGTACCAATGATCAAATACCTCCAATTGCTCAGAGACCTGGCCCAACAGTTCGAGGGATTCGAGGTAGTCCAAATAGCTCGGGAGGAAAACTCCCGGGCAGACGCCCTCCCTCGGTTGGCCTCTTCTCTCGATCCTGAAGGCACCCGATCGGTCCTCCTTGAAGAGTTAGAGCGCCCGAGCATTGACTCGAAGCTCCTCGCTATTGACTCGGCCATTCTCAGCGACTGGCGTACCCCCTACCTATCGTGGCTCCGGGACTCCCAAGAGCCTTCCGACCCTCGAGAGGCTCGCAGATTGAAGTACCAAGCTCGGCGCTTCATCATCCTGGATGACACTCTCTACCGGAGGACCTTCTCGGGTCCCCTCCTGAAGTGCCTCGCCCCCGACGAAGCCATCCAAGCTGTCCGAGATATCCATGAAGGCCTATGCGGAGCGCATGCAGGAGGAAAGTCGCTCGCCAGGATCCTGCTACGGCAAGGTTACTGGTGGCCCACTCTGCAACGCGACTGCACGGCCCACATGCAACAGTGCGACCGATGCCAGCGATTCGACCACTTAGTCCATCAGCCGGCTACGGAGCTCGTCACCCTGACCGAGCCATATCCCTTTGCTCGGTGGGGGATCAACATCCTTGGGCCGTTCCCCACGGCTCAGGCCCAGAAGAAGATTATTATCATCGCCATCGACTACTTCACCAAGTGGATCGTGGCCGAAGCCACAGCAAGGATCACCGAGACAGTCGTCTAGAGCTTCGTCTGGAAATCGATCATTTGTCGCTTCAGCATCCCCCGAGTGATAGTGAGCGAAAACGGCCGGCAATTCGACTCTCGTTATTTTCAAGATAGATGCGCCGACCTAGGCATTCGCAACCACTTCACGTCGGTCGCCCACCCTCAGGCCAACGGGCTGGTCAAAAATGCCAATAAGACTATCTTAAAAGGCATAAAGACCAGACTCGGAAAGGCCAAGGGTAGCTGGCTCGAGGAATTGCCTAGCGTACTTTGGTCACATAGAACGACTCCCAGAACGGCAACTGGTGAGAGCCCTTTCCGGCTGGTGTATGGCACTGAGGCCATTATTCCGTTAGAGGTTGCCAACCCTTCTCTCCGAGTCATCCGCTTCTCACCCGAGGTAAACGAGCAAAAGTTACTCGAGAATCTCGACCTAGCAGATGAGCTCCGAGAGATCGCCAGCATCCGAGCAACGGAATACCAGCGCCGCCTCACTCGATACTACAATGCCAAAGTCCGAGACAGGCACTTCTAGTCGGGAGACTTCGTCCTCAAGAAAGCCAAAGCCTCTCAACCACTAGAGGCGGCGGGCAAGTTATCCCCTAACTGGGAAGGCCCCTACCGAGTGGTCGAGACGCTTGGGAAAGGAGCATACCGGCTATCTACACTGGAAGGGGAACCCATCCCTCGGACGTGGAACGCAGCCGCACTATGCAAGTTCTACTTTTAAAGATGTGCAAACAATTTGAGGGGAATAAAATTCTCTTATTTTCATTCAAATGATTGTTGATACATCAGAGAGGCAAAAAGCCAACACATTACACAGCAAAGAGCAAAAAATCCATCTAGCACTAATGCAAGAGGCCATCGCTCGGCTGACTCGGTCTTGATCTCCTCGCATCCAGTCACTGACTCTACCTCGTGTAGAAACTGGCTCGGACAAGAGGCGATCGGTCCAGTTGGTTCGGGTGGCCCATGACAAAGGTGATAGAGGGAACTGAGAAGAGGAAGGCTACCTTCCAAGTTGATAGAAGCCAGGGAGAAGGAACGCCTGTGAAGGCCTCCTCTCTTCCAACCTACCAACTCTTTGGAGTGAACAGAGAGCAAGCACCCTCCGAAGAGTAAAATAAAAAAGAAAAGCAGAAGAGGGAAAAAGTGGCTGCCAGAAAGAAAAAGAAACCAGCAGAGCTGGATGAGGAGGTAGGGGAAGGCCCGGAGGGGATGGCAATCACGGATACTCCCATCCCCCCAGGACCATCGCCGCAACTGATAAAGGATAAATGGCGTGCCTCCGCACGTCGAAATCCTCTCTAGATCCACGCGACGACCGTCGGACCCGTCTCGAACCCGCGCGACGATCGTCGGACCTGCTCAACAGCCCGAAACAGCCAAAACTCTCTGCTCTCCATCATCGGCAGCATCGTCTTCCTCCATGCTCCGAATGCAACGGCACAACGCAACGTGAAGAAGGGGCGAGGAAAGACTGTTAGGGAAAATCCTAAGCGGTGGATAGGAAAGGACGCCCTTCAGTCTTTTTATAGGCTAAGGGAGGCTACTTGCCTTAAATGACTCCCCCCTCGAATACACGCGAAAGGAATTTTCCCCTCTGAACGGTCACCTCAAACCCCTCGTTTCCCGCCTCAGCGGGATACACGAAGCAGCCAGGCATTCAAAGCGTGAGGAAACGGAAAGACACCTTGTCAGGGGCCTGTCCAACCAGCATGTGAAAACCACGCAGGATGTATCGGTAATTTCCAACTACTGCAGATACGCTAATCGAACCACGGCAAGAATGCAAGAAGCAAGTAAGTCATTTATTGCCTTGCAAAAAGAAAATCTTTCTTTTTCAGAAAAGGGAAAGAGACAAACAAAGAAAGAGGCAAAATAGAGCGATACATCAGGTCTCGGGTCCACTTTGAAGCTCGGGAATGGAAGGCACAGGTGTTTCATCCCCGGCACCCTCGGTGACGGCCGGCCCTGGCACTGACCCTGCCAGCGCGGGAACTGCCTCGGCCGCGAGCCCTCCTGAGACAGCCGGAGTTGGTGACCCCACCGGAGAAGAGCTCTCTGGATCTTCCCCGCCCGACGCAGAGGAGCCAGAAGATGACTCGTCCGAGTCGTAGCACTGGCCAAGGGGGAAGTTGACCCCGGAGTCTTGTTCGTTGGCATAAGCAACTGCCTGATGATAACCCTGCTTGAACCCCTTGCGGATGCCTCGGCGGAGGGCCGCCTCGTAGTAGGGGAGGGCAGCTTCCTGCAGGTCGGCCTGGTAGGCCTCCGAGCCCCTGTATTGCTCAATCGCCTCCGCTCCGGCCGGCCCCATCCTCTCAGCAAGCTCGGTCAACTTCCGCTCCGCCTCGGCCGCGCGCCCCTCGGCCCCCGCCAATCGTTTCTCCCCCTCGGCCGACCTTCGCTCGGCCCTAGCCACCCATGCCTCGGCCTCGACTGATCGCTCCTCCGCCTTAGCTCGGTCGGCCTCGGCCTCCAAGCGTTGGCGCTTCGCCGCCTCCGCCCGGTCCACCAGCTCGGCGCGCTCAGCCTCCCAACTGTCGTCCATCTCGAGATGTTGAAGGCGCTCCTCCTCAAGGAGTTTGTTTTTTTCTCTCGAGTGATTCCCGGGCCTTGGCTAGCTGCTCAGTCAGCGCTCCGACCTCCAGACTACTCGATCGCAATGACTCCCTAGTCGCAGAGAACTCCCGGCGGAGCCCCTCATGCTCCTCATTGAGCCGAGCTAGCTTCCTCACACCCCCCGAGGGTCCAAGCGAGGTTCGACCGCTCTAACTCTGCCCGGGCATAAGTCTCCGCCATCGTGGCCCCCATCTGGGCCATGACCAGGCCGCCCTCCATGATGACGTCGAGGACCCCAGCCGGGGAGTGACGCTTGCCTCCGCCTTTTATCCTCGCGGACACCTCGCGGCAGAGCTTGTATAGATTGCTCGAGATACCGAGACTTTCCAGTGCCACCGGCATGGGAACCCCTTCCACGCCCGGCGCCTCACCAGAAGGTCCGTATCGAGATGCGGGTTCAGCCGCTCCGCGCACTACGGTTGGCTGGGGTTGCAACGCCCCTGCGAACGAACCCCTGGCCTCGATCGGCACTGTGAGCTCAGCCGACCCGTGCACCACGGACGTTTGGGGCTGCGACGCCTCCGCAGGCGAACCCGCAACCTCAACCGTCTCGGCCTGCACATCGCCACCCGAGACATCGCCTACCTCGACCGGCTCCCGGGTCTCGGCCACGGCTATTTCTGCTTCGTCCCCCTCTGCTCCCACCGAGGGGAGAGCCGATCCATCGTCACCACCCGCCGAGGTGCCCCTAGTCTCCTCGGCCCTCTCTCGCTCGGCAGATGGGGGAGCCGGCCCAGTTGGGTCGGCCCTATCTTGCCCCCGAGAGGGGAGCGCCGCCGAGCTAGAGTCGGCCCCAGCAGTGAGGAGAAGATCGGCCTTCTTGGCCCACTTTTTGGCCTTCACGGCCTCCCACAACCTTCCCTCCATGGGATCCTTGCGCTTCGCGCCACCCGGCCGTGAAGTCCCCTCGGGAGCCACCCCCTTGCCCTTGTCCCGGGCTTGGGAGCGACCCACAGGGACACCTGGCTCATCCGCTGCCGAGTCATCGCCAAGGTCAATGACCTCAGCAGCCTCCTCCAGAGGCTCCCGCCTGGTGTCTGCAACAAAGAAGAAGGCGCAATCAAGAAGAGAAGGATGACCTCCACATCCTGAGGGGGATCTAAGTGGTGGTACCTGACGGCTTCAGCCGCGTAAGGAGACACCGCTCGATATTCTCCGGCGTCACCAGCTCCTCGATAGACTGACAATTCTTCAGCAAGCGAGTGGCATACTCCTCCACATCTGAAGGGAACTCCTCCTGCCGGGGGGGGGGGGATATTCGGGTGGAAGTTGGGCATCACCTGACACCTCCAGGTGTCCTCCACCGAATCCATCTTCACCCAGAAAAACTGGGCCTTCCACCCCTTATGTGAGGAGTCATTCGTCGCCAGCGAGATGCAGCTCCTGTTCCTCCTCACCTGGATGAAGTAAAACCCTTTCCCCGCCGACGGATGCGCCTTCAGCTCAAAGAAAAAGTGGAAAAGATCTAAGGAAGGAGGAACCCCGCACTGACGGTAGAGGATTCGAAAGGCAGAGAGGAGGAGGTATGAGTTGGCCACCAACTGGATAGGCGCCAACTGGAAAAAATTGAGGAGCGTAAGGATGAAGGGCTCGAAGGGGAGGCGAAACCCGCTCTTCCACGCCAGAAGAAAGGTGCAGATATGGCCCGTGCGATCGTCCAGGCTCATCTCATACGGGGCAGCAGCGGCAAAGCTATACTTATGGGGAAACCGAAACTGATGCTCCAGCCTCTTCACCTCGGTTTCTCCCAACTCGCTACGGTTGGGGACCGGCGCCCTCACCACCGGTTCATCGCCCCATCCTTTGGCATCCAAACGCTGATCCACCATGGGTTCCGAGGAAGAATTGGAAGAAGTGCTCCCAGAGGACCTCGAAGGTTCCGTAGGAGGAGGAAGCTGCCGGACCGCCTCCGCGGTTATCCTCGCCAATTCCTCAAACGCCGCCGCAATTTTCTGCTCCTCCGCTGTGTACTCACGGCGCATCAAGGAGTCCCAAAAACCAAGAAGCGAAGGAAAGCCAAAACCCTAGCAACGGAAAGAGTATGGGATGACAACAAGCACCCAACGCCTATAAACCCATGCGGGAGGCGGCGTGTCGTTCCGACCTCCGAAAAAAGGGGGCCCCTTCATTTCAAATCCATCAGGATCATAATTATTACATGCCTTGGTGACCACGGCATGTGGCTTCATAACACTAGCAGCTCTCCACCCACCTGAGCCACGCCGGTCCGCAACCCTCAAAGGCTACTCACCCGAGCCTCTTTTGGCTCGGGAGTAGGAGGGGGACAAGTGGAGAGGGAGATTTCTGTAGCCCATCCGAAGAGCAGCCAAACAAGGTCCATCAGGACCCAACGAGGCCATGCTCATCCAAGTGATAGCCCACAGGGCCCACTTAGGACAGAAAGCCCAATAATAATAAAAAAAACACTCGGGGACATAACCTTCCTAGGCGGCCTCTAGGCTCGGAAGGCCCGAGCTTCGGTCAGGTCACAGGAAAGGTCCATGCTCGAGCCATCTCTCCGCTCGAAAGAAGAAGGCGCATGCAGACAGATCCGACCCATCTTCCACCGAGCTAAGCCTATCGCCCGGAGAGGGCTGGCCCCTTTGAGCTCGGAACGGACGACGATTGCTTATCTAGGCCGCTGTTAAGAGTCCTCTGTGAGCAGGAAGTCATGAAGGCAAGGGACTCCAGCTCCCCAAGGCGATAATGCTCCCACGACGAAGCAATAAAGACCCACGTCGAGGACGTAACGCTCGCCTAAAACCCCTCAGCTTACGGGACTCCTGAAGACGGTGCACTATTTAAACCAGGGATACCCTCCGGCGAAAGGTAAGGGCAATCATACGCTCAAAGCTCCTAAGCAAGAACCACTTCACCCCTTTTGGTGGAGAGGGATCTCGCGCACAAGATATCACCTCCCTTTATTGCTCCCGCCATAGCTCCACTGACTTAAGCATCGGAGGGTTTTCCCCAGGGTTTCCCCCTGGCCCCCCTGATCCGTTTCCATATCTTGCAGTTCACTATCTAGTGATCCACCATCCGCTCAGGACCAGCGCGAGATCACGCCTCTTCAGCGAGGTTCGTACGCTGAGGAACAAAACAATTCCCATGGTAAAGGTGCAGTGGAGTAAATGCCCAGAGAACGAAGCCACATGGGAGACCGAGGAGTCCATGAGGAAGCGATTCCCAAACTCATTCTAAATGGTATGTACTCTGCACCCTCCACATCTATATACGAGTGAATTTGGGGATCAAATTCTTTTAAGTGGGGGAGGGTGTAGCAACCCGGGTAAATTAAAGGACTTGAAAGTCTAAAAATCAAGAACCAGACTGTACACAACTTCATGATCCCCTAATGGGCCTTACAATTTGATCTCATAGACCCTACCCTTAAATTCTAATGAATTAAAAAGAGAGTGTGATTTTAGGTAGGCATTTAATTAATATTGTATGTCTATTGATAATAAATAAAACCTTGAAAAAATGTCAATTTATAATTTAGAAAATTTAATATTCTAATTTTATTACATTATATATTATTTGAAGGAATAGAGATAAATAGATAAGATTTTAAGAAATTAAGGAGGTGGGATGGATGTATATACGATTTTGGTTCTTTAGAGGGTGAGAGGAAAAAGGTTTGAAAAGAAGTCACGACCACTTGTGTGTTCGTTGTTCACCAAATTAACGACATATTAATGGTCGTTATTTAATTAAAAGTAAACATGCCAAGCTACAAAGATAAGGTTTTAAAGGGCATCGATATAATTTTGGTTAGTGTAGGGTGATTGGAAAATCTCTAAATAATACAACGCCCCTTTACATGGTCATTATTCATGCATTCAAAGACATTAGTTAAATCGTTATTTCTCTAAAAGTGAATAGTGCCACTTTTTATTTTAAAAAAAATTATGAAACAAAATATATGATAAATAAGAGAAAAATGTAAGGATCCTAGCCATGAAATTTCATAAATTGATTCCATCAATATTTAAAGATAAAAATCTTTGAAGTTAAAAGCAGAGTTTTAACCGAATAAACAGGTTGAATTTTATTCTAGCATATTTCTAATAAAATAAAATTATAAAAATTATCAGAAAAATCACGGGATCAATAAAATATACAATTTACTATTTTTAATAACATGATTCATTGTATATAAAATTTTAAACGATTGTAAGAGTTATTTACAAATGAAAAATAGTGAATAACGCTCCTTGATAGGGCGTCATTTTATAAAATCACGACTGCTTAAATGGGCGTGAGTTCCCTACAGCATGAGAATTGGTAAGTCGCTGCAGTATTCCACTCGAACTAGGAAGAAGGCAATGAGGGTAAGTGTTGATCTGGGAAGCTTTATTCTCAATAGGATTCTTACTTAGCAATATGAATCCTGTTAGAACTTGAACACCCGGGGTCCCTTCTTCCCTATCAATAAGTCCCTACAGAACCCTTTAAAGGTTATTGCCTTTGGGTTCTCTGCTTCGACATCGACCTACTGTTCGTGATAGTTTGAGCATCTTCGCCTTCTTCACGAGCCCTTCTCCATCGTCTTCCTCGACGTAGAAGAAGCCCTACTTCTTCTCTACTTCTTCCCTTGCTGGACAAGGGTTGCTACCACGGCGTAAAGGAAGATTGCTTTCTTCCTGCTACTGGCAAACCTGTTGACCCCGAAGCTTTTTCTTCTGCTGCTGTGAATGGAAGAAAAGACATCTGCTTCTTCGAGGCCCTATTGCTTCCATTCCTGTTGAAGTTGCATCGTCATCCTCTACTTCTGCCGTTACAATGTATCGGTGGTTGTATTATTCCTCTTCGATTCTTCATCGTTCTTCGAGTTTCTGTTAACCAAATCAACCCAGAAAGGTAGGTGTTCTCAAGTACAAGCCCAATCTAATAGTTATTAAATCATAATCATGCATATAGGTATGTTAGAATGTTTTCAGTAGGTTTAAATGTATTTCTGGAAGTTTTCAGTAGAACACGCCTCCCTCTAAGGTGCTATTTGATATAGCGACCGTGCAAACAGTCGTCAATTAGTTGGTTAATTAATAAATACACATGTTCAAAATTTAATAACTGTGAACCATGACATCTAATCTAATGCATGAGTATACTGATAGATTCCTGCTATTTTTCTCTGCCTATACATGTCTCTAGTTTCTTGATTTGACATACTTCAAAAGTCATGTGTCTATGATTGTACCTGCCCGGTGCGTATCATAAGACAAAAAAATAACGACCGTTTCCAGGTCGTCAATTTAATGAACGCCCCCACACACGGGCGCTAATTAACAAATAATTTGTAAACCTTGAACTATTCATGACCAAATTACATGGATATTAAAAATCACGACATGCACCCTGCCACTAAATTGAAATATGACGCCCCTAACTAGGGCGCTAATTACTGAATTGAAGACTTAAGCCAAGGCGCCATTTACATAATTTCTGGAATTTGAGAATTTTTACATGTCTTAATTTATATAGATCCTGGATATAACGACTGAATGAATAGTCGTTATATATTTAACTAGCGACCCTGCCCAGGGCGCTAATTCATAAAATGAAGACTAGATCTCAGGCGCCAATTACTAGTTTTCTGATTTTCGTGGTTTTCTATAACCCTTGACAGTGGGTTGTGTATATAGGCACTATATTCCATTCCGTGAGTATAGTCCCACATTTCATGTTGTTTTATCGATTACCCCACTATTTCTCGGTGATAGATGAACCCTCCGCGGGACATTCCGTTCCTTCGGACAGGTGATTTTATCATAGATACCTCCGTAAGACTCCTCGTAGCCTTGGATTCCCTCAAGGCCGATTGAACTTGTTGTACCCTTAAAACCCATTACACTACTTAATTGCCATGTCAGTCTAAAGAAACATGGTATACTGGCCCTCATGACATGCTATTTGGATGCCATGAGAATATCTTTGAATTAATGGAATGGGAAACCATGCCATTAATATTTCTTAAGAATTATGTGCCATACTTGTGGACACTAATTCTATCTACCTTGTCATGTACAAGAACGAGCGACCATATCTCTATGAGCGCTTATTCTTAATGTCATGGCACCCAATTAGGGAGCCGATTCTGCCTAGTTTTCAACGCGAATCGTGGTTATACCGTTATTATCATGGTACATCCTTACACATCATGTTCAATCCTTGTGATTCTATTCTACAAGATCTACCTTAAAGTTCCTACAAGCTTATTCCTTTGAAATTCTATATTAGCTATAACTATAGTGGATGTCGAAAATACATGATCAATGCCTGCGCATATAGGGCCCGATCTGGTCTTGGGAGGAGCACCCGAAAGTACTTGTGCCCATGGGAGTTGTAATGATCATGGTGTGACATTGCACCGAAGTACTCATCGTTCTAGATGACATTTCACAATCCAGTACTTGACTTGACATGACATGACTTGCATGACCCGGAATGGGTATTTATTTACTTGCTTGAAACATGATAGCCAATTTTTGACATGACATGATAGATATACGTGCTTGATCATCTTGATATATATTGACATGAGTTCTTGAAAGACATGCTAGTTCATTCAACTATCTTTTGATATACACCCTCTGTTGTCATTTTACGCGAACATGCATAGCTACGTTGCATTCATGTAACATGTAATTTACTTAAAGTAAGCTAGCACTTGAGATATAATTCGTATTGAGCATTCACTCACCTAGTGTTTTCTCCTATTTTTCAGGTAAGTCCGATGATGAGACACAATCGGATGGAAATGACAATGAGTGAAGAGTTTAGAGCCATTCCGACCGTCCAAGCAATTATCTAGTCTTGTCTTTTCTATCTTTATTGAGCCAACCATTGTACTTTCCTTTTTTTGAGTCCTAGTACTTACATTAAGTGGTTGTAATAGAAGTACTTTAAGATTGTGATTAAATAAAGGATTGGGTTATCTGCACTTTTGCGCACTCTGTCTTTGTGTCGAATACACTAACACTCTATCTTTGTTGCCATTTTAACTTGATTAAAGTCTAGACAACTTGGGATCTTGGATCCATTAAATCAATGCCAACGCATCATAGGGGCCCGGTTTGGTCCTGGGGAGAGCGCCCGAAAAGTACTTGTGCCCATGGGAGTTTGTAATGACATGGTGAGGCATTGCACCAAGTGCATGACTACCGTGATGTCTATGACAATGATATCTTAATCTCTTACTTGAATCGTGTTCGACTTGGTTATATTCTTGCTTATTGGCCAATTTCCTATAATTTCTTGTTATTTATATTGTTCATAAACTTGAAATTCTTGTAGTTATATCATCCTGCCATATTGTTATTCCATTTCGTTCTTTAGCACTTTCTTTATGTTATTTCATCCGATCGTCATTTCTTTTCTTTCCGTTTCATATAAACATGTAATTAATTGGTTAATTACTTACACTTGCCTATTGTTACCTACTGAGCGTTCGCTCATATAGTTGTTTCCCCCTTTCCAGGCAGCTCAGGTGAAGATTCACAGATGGATGGGAATGGGCCGGAGTGATGACTTGGAGTGTATCAGTTGATAGATATGTTGAGATTGTTATAGTTGTTTTACATCTAGCTATGCCTTAGAGCTTGTGTTAGTTATTGTAACGGAGTCAAGTAGAGGTTATGTTTGATTACGTTTAAGTCGATTTGATGGTTATTTTAATTGATTTGGAGTTATTTCTGTTCATGATGTTATGTTAATTTTTAGCTTAGCATGTTATCATTACTAGCGTTTTCTACTGCCAGTCCCGATATTCCGCGTCGGGGCGTGACAGTTCGGTGGTATCAGAGCCAGGTTTTCTAATATTCCTAGGTTCTCTATGTTCTAGGATCCTAAGTGATATCATAGGACCTATAGCCTTGTTATAGGTCTAAGGACCCAACCTGGTGAGATTTGGGTAGAAGACTGGGGTTGAGTTAATAATCTAATTGCACGATTATCCATTCTTACATGAACCTAACATAACCTATTCCACGTGTAGGCTTTTGCAATGGCAGGAGAACGCGCGGAATGGAGGAACTTACAGCGTACGGTTCAAGGACTTACTCAGGCCTTGCAACAAGTGGCCCAAGGAGGAGCTACAAACCATGGCACTGGCGACCTTTATCGGAACTTTCACGGGATGAATCCCCCGCGATTTGGTGGCTCGACTGACCCTGATGAAGCCGAGCACTGGCTTGAAGAGATAGGGAGGATTTTTGAAGTGATGCAATGCAATGATCAAGAACGTGTCCTCTTGTCGACCTTTCAACTTGAACGTGATGCGAGGACATGGTGGGACACAGTGAAGGCTACCCTTGGTGATAGACAAGTCACATGGGAAGAGTTCGAGGAATTCTTCAATGGTAAATATTTTTTTGATAGAATACAAGAGAAGAAGGTGACTGAGTTTGCTGCTTTGAAGCAACGAAATCTATCCGTAGCTGAATATGAAGCTCAGTTCTCTCGGCTATCTCGTTATGCTATTCACTTTATATCTACCGAGAAGATGAAGGATAAGCGCTTTCTTAATGGGCTAAAGCTGCAGTATATCAACCATTTGGCACCGATGGAAATTTAAACTTATTCTGAGATGGTGAGAAAGGCTCAAGTATTGGAAGATACTTTAGAAATGACGGAGAGAATCCGTGGGAAGAGTGTTAAGAAAGAACAACACCATATTGGTTCAGGGAGTATCAAGCCTGGTCATGACGGGAAGAGGCCCATTAGCGGGTCTGGATCATGGAAGGGCAAGATGCCGAAGATTGAAGACAAGAAGCATGGCCCTATTGTTCCATTCAAGGGCGTATGCAAGTATTGTGACCGTCCAGGTCACAAGATAGAGGAGTGCTGGCGCAAGCTGGGCGCCTGTTTACGTTGTGGTAGTAGGGACCACCGTATTCCCGAGTGTCCTCTTTTATCTGAGCAAGTTACCCCGGTGAAACTGCAAGGAATCAAGAAGCAGCAAGGCAAGCTCTAGGCTCTACAAGAAGACGAGGTAGGATCTGCCGAGGAGGGTGGACTCGTCGAAGGTACTCTTATTATACATGATAAATCAACTTTTGTTCTTTGTGATACTGGTGCCACTCATTCTTTTATTTCTCGGAGATTTGCAAAGTCTTTAGCTATGAAGCCAGTTTTGATGAATTCTCCGTTAGAGATTTCAACCCCTATTGGTTCCGGATCGACAATTAAGTATTTCTATCCTTCCAGTAAGGTCATGATCAATGAACAAAACCTGCCAGCTGATTTAGTTTGTATGGACATGAAGGATTATGATGTAATCCTAGGAGCAGATTGGTTGGCTAAGTATGAGGCCAATGTTCAATGCAGATCTAGTTCTATGTCTTTCACTGGACACCCTGGACTTTCTTTTATAGGAATTAGACACCATAAGTCGGTTCCACTTATTTTGGCTCTTCGAGCTGATAAGCTAATGAGGAGAGGATGTAAGGCTTTTCTAGCCTTTGTTTTTGTGACCCCTGAGCAGAAGATTGAGATTGAGGACTTTTCTGTCATCCGAGATTTTCCAGATGTCTTTCTTGAGGAACTGCCATGACTTCCTCCTGAAAGGGAAGTTATCTTTTCTATTGATCCAATTCCTGGTGTGACTCCTATTTCCAAAGCTCCTTATCGTATGTCTCCTGCGGAGCTAAGAGAACTAAAGCAGCAGTTGATGGAATTGCTTGAGAAAGGGTTCATTCGTCCAAGTACTTCCCCGTGGGGAGCCCTTGTATTATTCGTCTGGAAGAAGGATGGTTCGATGAGGTTGTACATCGATTATCGGCAATTGAACCAATTGACTATCAAGAACAAATATCCATTGCCAAGGATTGATGAGTTATTTGATCAGATAGCAGGAGCTCAGTATTTTTCTAAGATCGACCTTCGATCTGGATATCATCAGTTATGAATTAAGGAAGATGATATCTATAAAACAGCCTTCCGCAGTAGGTATGGGCATTTTGAATTTGTAGTAATACCTTTTGGGCTAACGAATGCACTTGCAGCTGATGAACGATGTGTTTAGGCCCTATCTTGATCAATGGGTCATGGTGTTCATTGATGACATCTTGATTTATTCTAAGAGTGAGGAGGAGTATGCTGAACATTTGATGATGGCATTGCAACTATTGAGAGATCATCAGTTAAATGCCAAGTTTAGTAAGTGTGATTTCTGGCTGCAAGAGGTGTCCTTTCTAGGGCATATCATCACAAAAGAAGGTATTTCTGTTGATCCTTCGAAGGTAGAGACAGTAAAGAATTGGGATAAGCCTACTAATGTGACTGAAGTGAGAAGTTTCCTAGGCCTAGCAGGTTACTACCAAAGGTTTATTCAAGATTTCTCTAAAATTGCGGTACCTCTGACAAGATTAACCCGCAATGAGATCAAATTTGATTGGTCAGAAGATTGCGAGCGAAGCTTTCAGACCTTGAAGGAATGTTTGACTACAGCACCTGTTTTGGCTTTACCTTCTGGAGAAGGAGGTTTTGTTATATACACTGATGCTTCAGGTATTGGTTTAGAGTGTGTACTCTTGCAGCACGGGAAAATGATAGCCTATTCTTCTAGGCAGTTGAGGAAGCATGAAGAGAATTATTCTGTTCATGATTTGGAGCTAGCAGTAGTGGTGTTCGCCTTGAAGATATGGAGGCACTACTTGTATGGAGAGACATTTACGGTGTTTTCAGATCATAAGAGTTTAAAATACTTATTTTCTCAGAAGGAACTCAATTTGAGGCAGCGAAGATGGCTGGAGTATTTGAAGGACTTCGATTTCTCCATTGAGTATCATCCTGGAAAAGGTAATGTTGTGGTAGATGCCTTAAGCCGCAAGCCTATAGCTAAGTTGTCAAGCCTCATGTTACAAGAATGGAAATTGCTGGAGCAGTTAGCTAGTTTAGATCTTAATGTTGACAAGGATCGGGTTATGATTGCTCAGATTCAACTTAAGCCTGAATTATTGATGGAAATCAAGTCTCTGCAAGATGATGACCCCGAGTTGGTAGAGATCAAGGGAAGCTTGAGTAACAGACCTGACTTCATGATGGCTGATGATGGAAGATTATTATTTCAAGGAAGAACTTATGTACCTGATGTAGCTGAGGTAAAGAGTAATGTTGAACCCCCTCTATGTGGTTATTGTAATGGATGTAAGGGATTTTGATGATGACTAAATTTAACTTGAATGCCATGACAAATTCTGGAATTGTCTTCACTTGATGAGATATGGAGCTTTACAGTTTAGGAATCACTTCACCTGGTAAGATGTTTAATTTCAGTTTGAAATCGCCAAAGCTAATGCAGAATGTATGTTTTGACAGGGGCAAGAAGGCGGTTCATGAATTGGATAATACAAGGACATTTGGTGAGATCCATCCTAACACATAAACTCTTGATCATTTGATTTTCAAGGTTGAAATTCATGTTTTGATCTCAACGGGTAAATTTGCTTGGCCTTGATCTAAATCCAATTAAGATGGGTTTTACTCATTCATGCATAAGGATCAATCCTCTTCTTGTCTTGAACCCATTGGTGAACCCCCCCACTTGTGTTCCTTGGACTAAGCTTATATTTTAACTTTCATTTTTGATGTTCAGGAACAAGGGTCGACCCCTGGGGTCGACCCATGGGTCTCCATTCCTTCAACTCAATCGAGCTTTTCAACCCCAGTGCGAGGGTCGACCCCTGGGGTCGACCCCTGGGGTCGACCCCTGGGGTCGACCCCTGTGAGTCTTTTTCTCATTCCAGCAGCGGGTAACTGAAAGGGTCGACCCCAAGGGTCAACCCATATGCCCAGAACTTAAAAACACCCCCGAGGGTCGACCCCAAGGGTCGACCCCTGTGGATAAATGTCCAAAACCAGCACGGCTGCTCTCGAGGGTCGACCCCAAGGGTCGACCCATTGCTTTTGGCTCATTAACCCTCTCACGAGGGTCGACCCCAAGGGTCGACCCCTTCAGTTCCGACCTCTAGCCGCCGTGTTTGACTTCCGTTTCCTTACACCAAAAGTCTTCCAATCCGAGTCTAACTTCCACAAAGCACTCCACAAATTATGGATCCGGTTCCCAAGCTATCTTTGACTGTCCTAATCAATTAAATAAACCCTAGTGGCATTAAATAAATACGATGAGAGGTGAGATCTGCATTAAGTTGATTGGAGTTCTAACTTTTGTATGCAGGTTTACAGCTGCAGCTCCTAAGCCTTCTTCCACCTTGCTCTGAAGCTGAAATCGAAAGGAAGAAGCTTTTTTTTTTATCAACACCGGCCAAACAGGGTCAAGGACTGGTCGAGTGCACAATCCCCCAGAAGAGGATTGTGGTCTCACTCCCCCAGTTCGACTCTGTGACCAAAATTTTTTATTGATTCAATCAAAGAATACACTATCTCCGGGGCATACCCCTGTCCATATCTACAGCCAATGACCAAGAAAACTATACAGCCAAAGACCTATCTACAATGGCGCAGAGTGGGCATTTTGCCCTTGTCCATTCTGATAGCCCCCCTTGCCAATTTAAGGAGGCCATTTATACAAGTGGAGATGTTATTACATTGGGCAGAACAAGCATAAGAAGCCAAGGAGTCTGCCACTTGGTTACCTTCCCTATAAGTGTGTTGCACCAAACATCCACTCTTGGCTAAAAGATCAAGAGTTTCCTTCTACCAAGGGAGAATAACCCAACTTGGAGCCTTTCCCTTTCAGACAGACTCCACCAACAGTGTGCAGTCCGAAAAAATAGCTCTCACCTGGAGACCTCCATTCACAACTAGGGATAAGACATCATGTAAGGCCCTAGTTTCAGCTAAGATGCTTGAATCAAAGCCCAAGATCATATACAACTGAAGGCTGCATCAGAAATCAAGATTCAACCTCTGATCGTGCTGCAATACTTCACACTTGCTTCAAGCTCATTCTTCATCCTGCAGAAGCATCAAAGAACATTCGAAGAAGAGAAAGGGGGAGTTCTATCTCTGAATATCTATTCTGCTCTAAACTCCTCAAATACTTGCTGTTTAGTATTGAACATCTGATGTACTCTTAGAATTTCTTGAAACACATTCGTATGTGTGTGCTCGTGTTCTGTGACACGAGAGTGTGTGTGTGTGTAGTGGCCAAGATAGGCTACTGTGTGTGTGTTGGTTGTCTTTACAGCGTGTGTGTGTGGCTCACGTCATAGTGGAGCATTAATCCTCCGTGTGAGGGGTGGATGTAGGGGACACATTCATGTACCCGAACCACCTAAATATCTTGTGCTTCCATTGTGGTTTGGTTTGTCGTTCTTTGCATCGAGTGGGCTACTCGCTTAGCTGAGTGATCTCTTGTAGTGCCATACCTCACTCACGACTTCTTTCAGTTCTCACGAGAGAGAGATCTTGTTCCGGTGAGATTGAGTGCTTGTTTGCTTTAGAATTATTTCTATTCTACAATTGTCAATTACTTGTGTGCATCTTTGGGTAAATAATTTTTATTGCCCAATCAATTCACCCCTCCCCTCTTGATTGCCACCTTTCGGGACCCAACAATTGGTATCAGAGCATTGGTCTCTGTATAGCCCGACCTCACGGTCGTAGAGCAGATCCCTTTCTATGGCAAACAGAGGGATGATGCCCGAAGGGCATTCAGTACACAGGCCTCCATTTTTTGATGGAACAAACTATACATATTGGAAAAATAGAATATATGTTTTCTTGCATGCATAAGATTATGAAGTGTGGAATGTTATCAACAAAGGTCCTTATAAGTTGCCTGACAATGAAGATGATTGGGATGACGACCATATCAATAAGTGCTCAACTAACTTTAAGGCAATGAATATAATTTAGTGTGCTATCCATCCGAATGAATACTCACGCATATCTATGTGTTCCTCTGCACAGGAAATGTGGGACAAACTACGCTTGATCTATGAAGGAACTTCTGAAGTCAAGGAGACCAAAGCAAATCTTTTGGTCCGGGATTATGAATTGTTTATGATGAAGCCAGAAGAAACCATCTCTGAAATGTTCGCGAGACTGATGGAAATTACAAATGGTTTGAAGGCTCTTGGAAAGGAGTATTCTAACCGTGATCTTGTGAGGAAGGTACTGAGATCTCTATCACCACAGTGGCACACAAAGGCCACAGTGATCGAAGACTCAAAAGATCTCAGCACTCTGACTTTGGACGAGTTAGTTGGCTCCCTGATGACATATGAAATCAACATCAAAAGGAGCGAGGAGGATAACAAAAAGAAAAAGGTAGCCACAACATTGGCACTGAAGGTAAACCCACAAGAGTATGATGAAAGTGAGGAAGGATCCATGGCCAATACTGAAGATGAGGAGCTTGTTGCCATGATCACCAGAAGAGCAAGAAAATTTGTTAAAAACACCAGGAAGTTCGGAGGTCAGTTTAGAAAAGGACCAAGAAGACAAGGGTTTAAGAAGAAAGAAAGCAGCAAGAAGGATGAAGTAATCTGCTATGAATGCAAGAAACCTGGTCACATGCGGGGAGAATGCCCGGAGTTGGAGAAGAGATTCAAGAAAGGAAAATTCAAGAAGCCCAAAGCCATGGTTGCCACATGGAGCGATGAGGATGAGGAAGCATCCAGAAATGAGGATGACCTGGATGAATTAGTCCAAAACTTGTGTTTCATGGCAGATGGAGATAACTCAAATGAGGTAGACTCTGAATCTGAATCTCTTACTTGTGAACAATGGCAGATTGCATATGAATCATTATATGGAAAATGCAAAAAATTGAAATCTGAAAATAAACTTCTGAAAAAGAAATTGGAACAAGATGTGCATGCTGAAAATCCTTGTGAGAATTGTAATGTCATGAATTCTGAAAATGAGAATCTCAAACATGAGAATGACGACTTTCTGTCTAAAATTGAATTGTTTGAAGAGGAGAGTTCTTGCATGCGAGAGGATCAATCCAATCTTGTTAAAATGCATGAAAAATTGAAGAGCGAATTAGAACAAGAAAAGTTGGAAATGACTGCTTGCATTCAAACCAAGGAAACAGCTGAAAAGAAAATTGAATCTTTGATGATTGAGATAGATGAGCTGAAAAATGTTCTTGCTGTCTTAAAAAAGGGGAAACAGGTGATGAACACTTGTGTAGGTCCTCATGAAGAAAGCTCTCCACCTACTTTTGAGAAGAGAAACAAATCTCAGTCCAAAACCCACATGACTCCGTGGGTTTCACGAACCACATATGCCTCATCATCTAACATACAGATGCATAGCTCATTTACAAATGTGAACATGAAAAGAAACCGTGACAACAGAATCACTACATGCTTTTATTGTGGAAGATTAGGCCATGATATGTATGAGTGCAGAACCATGAGATTTGATGATGAAACTTTTGCAAGAATAATGAATAGATCATACAGGCCTTTTCTGCCTAACCACCGAGGACCCAAGCTTGCTTGGGTACCAAAAACCCCATAAGTATTCTCTTTGCATTTGCAGGTCTGCCTTGGAGCTCAAAAGAACAAATGGTACTTGGATATTGGATGTTCAAGGCATATGACGGGAAACAAAGAAATGTTTGCAGACCTGCAAGACAAAGATGGTGGGGTGGTAGCTTTTGGAGGTAACGACAAAGGAAAAATTGTTGGAGAAGGTAAGATAGTTTCAATGTGATGATGAAGTTGTTCAGGAAAAATCTGGTTGTTGGCTTACCCAAGTTGAAGCTGGTCAATGAAGGAATCTGTGGGGCATGCAGCAAGGGCAAACAGACAAGAACATCCTTTAAATGTAAAAGTGATGTAACCACCTCTAAGCCCCTTGAATTGATCCATATAGATCTTTTTGGACCAAGCCGAACACATAGCTTGGGTGGTAAGCTATATGAATTTGTGATTGTGGATGATTTTACTAGATATAGCTGGGTGTATTTTCTCTCAAACAAAAGTGATGCTTTGATGGAGTTTGAGGCGTTTTGCAGGATGGTTCAGAATGAAAAAGGATGGTGCATCAAGACCGTGAGAAGTGATCATGGTAGGGAATTTGACAACCATGAGTTCAGCAATTTTTGCAGGGATCAAGGTTATATACACAACTTCTCCGCACCAAGGACCCCCGAAAAAAATGGGGTCGTAGAGAGGAAGAACAGGACACTTGTTGAAATGGCAAGAACCATGCTAAATGAAAACAACCTTCCAAGGTATTTCTGGGCTGAAGCCGTCAATACAGCATGCTACATAATAAACCGAGCCATGGTAAGGCCATTGTTAAAGAAAACACCTTATGAGCTATATCAAGGTAAGAAACCAAATATTTCTTACTTTAAACCATATGGCTCCATCTGTTACATCCATAATAACGGTAAGGTGGATTTGGCAAAGTTTGATCCCAAAAGTGACAAGGGAATATTTCTCGGATACTCACTTAACTCAAGAGCCTATCGAGTGTATAACTTGAGAACTCTTGTAGTTGAGGAAAGTCCCCATGTTATTGTTGATGAATCATCATTCAAGGATACTAATGAAAAGCATGTCTTGCAGGAAGAAGAATCAGAAGAGGATGCCACCGAAGAGCTCTCAAAGGAAGCAAACAAATCAGGAGGTGAAGAACAACAAAAGGATGATGAAAATCAGCAAACTCTGAGTGAACTACAATTGACTAGACAATGGACTTTTGCAAAAGATCACCCAGCGGAAGTCATCATTGGCAATATGTAAGAAGGAATAAGAACGCGTTCTTCATTCAGGGAAGTTAAGAATCTGGATTATATTGCATTACTCTCACAATCTGAACCTCACTCTATAGAAGATGCCTTAAAAGATGATTCCTGGATCTTGGCTATGCAAGAAGAACTACACCAATTCCAAAGGAACAAAGTGTGGTTCCTTGTGCCTCGCCCTAGAAACCACTCTGTGATCGGAACCAAATGGATCTTTCGAAACAAAATAAACGATCAAGGGGTGGTAACTAGGAACAAGGCAAGGCCGGTAGCCAAAGGTTATAGCCAGAAGCTAGGAATTGATTTTGATGAGTCTTTTGCTCCTGTAGCAAGACTCGAGGCAGTGAGAATTCTTTTGGCATTTGTATGTTGCAATAATATTAAACTGTTTCAGATGGATGTGAAAAGTGCATTCTTAAATGGTTTTATTCAGGAGGACGTATACGTGGAGCAACCACCGGGGTATGAGGACACAAAGTATCCAGATCATGTGTACAAGTTAGACAAGGCACTCTACGGTCTTAAACAAGCACCCCGAGCATGGTATGAACAGTTCAATGATTTCCTTATACAGAATGGATTCAAACGAGGTAATGTGGATCAAACTCTTTTCACAAGGTTGAACGGTAAGGAAATCTTAATTGTTCAAATCTATGTTTATGACATTATATTTGGCTCAACCAAGGATACACTCAGCAAGGACTTTGCAAAATTGATGCAAAGTGAATTTGAAATGAGCCTTATGGGAGATCTAACATTCTTTTTGGGATTGCAGGTCACACAGACGGCCGATGGGATGTTCATACATCAGAAAAAATATGCGATGGGACTGCTGAAAAAGTTCGACTTGGCATCTACCAAACCACAATCGACACCTATGTCCACATCAATAAAAATTGATCAAGATGAAATAGGTAAATCTGTGGACCAAAAACTTTTCAGAAGCATGATAGGTTCCTTGTTGTACTTAACTGCTAGTCGGCCCGATATTCAATTTGCTGTATGTTTGTGTGCTCATTTTCAGTCCAATCCTAAGGAGTCACATTTGTCGGCTGTGAAAACGATCTTTAGATATATTGTTGGCTCAGTGAACTTGGGGTTATGGTTTCCGCGTACTTCGAACCTTGATTTAATTGCTTATTCCGATGCCGATTACGCGGATTGCAAAGTGGATCGGAAAAGCACCAGCGGGTACTACCAGTTCCTTGGAGGATGCATGGTTTCATGGGCCTCCAAGAAACAAAACTCAGTGGCTTTATCAACCGCCGAAGCCGAGTATGTGGCTATAGGTAGTTGTGTTGCCCAAGTGCTTTGGATCCAACAACAAATGATTGATTATGACGAATCCTTCAAAAACACCGCAATTCTTTGTGATAACACCTCAGCCATTAATCTATCCAAGAATCATGTCCATCATTCTCGCACCAAGCATATTGAAATTAGACATCATTTCATTAGAGATCATGTCAGCAAGGGTGATGTAGAAATCAGCTTCATTGAGGCAAATCATCAAATAGCCGACATTTTTACAAAACCCCTATGTGAAGAGAAGTTCACCACCTTTAGAAGATAATTAGGGGTTTGTAGAATAGAAGAGTCTGCATCATGATTTTGTGTGCTTTTAAGAGTATAGTCAATGCATTGCATCCATTTGCATTAGTCATATGCTAGTTTATATTTTCCTTCTCATACATGTGCATCAAGTTGTGTGAAAAATCAAAAGAACAAAAACAAATTGCGTGATAAGTCATCTATGTTTGCTCTTGCATTCCTTCTATATATATAATATTCACTCATTCCTGTTGTAAATTATATGGCCATTTATGACCTTGAATACACTCTCCTGCCATCAATGGAGTAAAACTGTCCGAATCCTAAAATCCGGAGAATTGGATGATAGCACGTCAAATTTTGATCTTAAAATGGTTGTGGCATTTCCCCAATTGTCTAAAACCTTATATACACTCTTATTTTTATTGATTCCAACATGTATGTACATTGGGGACTCGAGCCTAACGTCTCTCTTGGCCATCCGGTGACATTTATCACATTTTTGCTGAACTTCACTGAATGGGTCGACCCCAAGGGTCGACCCTCACAAAAACCACTTCTGTTGGGGTTGAGTTTACAGGGGTCGACCCATTACGGCGACGCGGTTCCACCACATCCGGGCCGTTCGCGAATGGGGTTCTAACCTTAAGTTAGCCCCTCCCATGCCTATATAAAAACTCATAACCCCCTAGAAAGCCAGCCACCATCTATTGCAAGCCCTAACAACCCCTTTTTGACTCCAAAATCATCCAACCCTAGCCGCGGATCTTCCGATGGCTCCCCGCGTGAATTTCTTTCCCCAGGTCCAAGGATCGTTCCTTGCTACTCCCATCTCTTGAGGTAAGTTCTTGGTGTTGGTGGAGAATCATAGACTCTCTTTTATAGCTTTCAACTCCACGATTAAACCATTTTGATCCATACCCCATCTTGCGGCCCTTTTGATTTTTGATTAGATGGCCCCGAAGAGACGTCCGTCTCGCAAAGGCGTAGAATCAAGCAAGGCACAAGAGATTCGCTCGAAAAAAGCCGCACACGCTGCATCTCTTCACGGCCAATCTTCATCCAGCAAGGTGCTGGACAGAAAAGTTCTTCATCCCCGAGCCGTGGACTTCGGTAATTTGAGCAAACATATTCCCAGTTTAGTTGATGTCATTTGCAGTCAGCCCAACTTGGATGTTTTCATGTCTGGCCACCGACGGATGTATCCCAACTTAGTGCATCAATTCTATAGCAACCTATCCATGGCCGGTGAAAGTCCGATTTCTAAAGTCAATGGGGTTCAAGTTATTCTTTCCCCACAGCTGCTAGGCAAAGCTTTTCAGCTCCCTCCCGAGGGATATGCCTTTGGAGATATTCTTGTTCCTGAAGATACAATTTATCTTTACATGACTTCTGAAGCTCGAGAAGGCCGATCTGTTGCTGGGTTGAATGCAAATCGTTTCCCCCCTATTCAACACATTCTTCATAGAATGATTACTACCATCTTGCTTCCGAGAGGGGGAGGACATGACAAAGTTACAGAAATTCATATGTTTCTTATTTACTGTCTCTTGGATGGCATCCGTATCAATTTTCCAGCAATTATTTTGGAACATCTGTGCACAAGCATAAAACACAGGAATAGAACTCTACCATATGCTGCTGCTTTAACCGCCATTTTCCAGTACATGGAGCTAAATCTTTCAGCAGAATCTTCACAAACTATGCGGGAGGCCGACATTTTTACCATTCACTCTATTTGTCACAATATGGGTTATGTTCTGCGTAACGGTGAATTAGTCCGGCAACTGAAAACCACAGTTCCTGTTGCTAGTTCTGATGAGGATGAAGACGCCGAGCCTGATGAAGCGCCACTCCCTGCTCCTGCAGTAGATATACCCTCTGAGGCGGCCAGGCTAATCATAGATCGGTTGGATCACATTGATGAGCGGTTAGACAAGTATGGGGAGACCTTGGAGGTTATTGAAAACGAGCTGCATGATCTGAAGCTTTCTCACCAAGAATGCACTCAAACTTTCACTGATGCCTTGGCTCATCACACCCAAATGTGCCACGAAATTATGGATTATGTCCGACGTGCTCCAGGTCCACCAAATCCAGATGATGACTAGGCTATTGCACTTCATTCAGTTGGCACACTCCTTATCCTGTTTCACCCCCTCTTTTTGATGATGCCAAAGGGGGAGAAGTTTTGCCTACTACTACTACCTGTGTGCCCGGCTACTTATAATCTATGTGTGATGTATGCTTGCCTGCATGTGTGTTACATTTTCATCTTCATATTTGATTAGTGTTTTAGGTGTTGCATTATCCTTGTAATCATAGCATGGCATCTTGTTACATTGCACTTCACTTCCCCTTGTTACATTGTAATCAGATTGTGGACTGTGGTTGTTTTCCTAGTAAGATATGCTGGTTGTTGGAATATGCCTTTTTTATCAATCGCATAGCACTATGCTCCAATGGAATGAAGTTTCTAAATTGATTCCTGAGTTTGAGGTGGTTAAGTCAAGTCCTTTTTATATTGTTCCGACTCGATTCATTGTTATCATGGTATGGACTTTGAATTTTGTATTTCCAATTTCTGAATTTTGTCATCATCAAAAGGGGGGAGATTGTTGAACCTCCTCTATGTGGTTATTGTAATGGATGTAATGGATTTTGATGATGACTAAATTTAACTTGAATGCCATGACAAATTCTGGAATTGTTTTCACTTGATGAGATATGGAGCTTTATAGTTCAGGAATCACTTCACCTGGTAAGATGTTTAATTTCAGTTTGAAATCGCCAAAGCTAATGCAGAATGTATGTTTTGACAGGGGCAAGAAGGCGGTTCATGAATTGGATAATACAAGGACATTTGGTGAGATCCATCCTAACACATAAACTCTTGATCATTTGATTTTCAAGGTTGAAATTCATGTTTTGATCCCAAAGGGTAAATTTGCTTGGCCTTGATCTAAATCCAATTAAGATGGGTTTTACTCATTCATGCATAAGGATCAATCCTCTTCTTGTCTTGAACCCATTGGTGAACCCCCCCACTTGTGTTCCTTGGACTAAGCTTATATTTTAACTTTCATTTTTGATGTTCAGAACAAGGGTCGACCCCTAGGGTTGACCCATGGGTCTCCATTCCTTCAACTCAATCGAGCTTTTCAACCCCAGTGCTAGGGTCCACCCCACCCTTGGGGTCGACCCCTGTGAGTCTTTTTCTCATTCCAGCAGCGGGTAACTGAAAGGGTCGACCCCAAGGGTCGACCCATATGCCCAGAACTTAAAAACACCCCCGAGGGTCGACCCCAAGGGTCGACCCCTGTGGACAAATGTCCAAAACCAGCATGGCTGCTCTCGAGGGTCGACCCATTTCTTTTGGCTCATTAACCCTCTCACGAGGGTCGACCCCAAGGGTCGACCCCTTCAGTTCCGACCTCCAGCCGCCGTGTTTGACTTCCGTTTCCTTGCACCGAAAGTCTTCCAATCCGAGTCTAACTTCCACAAAGCACTCCACAAATTATGGATCTGGTTCCCAAGCTGTCTTTGACTGTCCTAATCAATTAAATAAACCCTAGTGGCATTAAATAAATACGATGAGAGGTGAGATCTGCATTAAGTTGATTGGAGTTCTAACTTTTGTATGCAGGTTCACAGCTGTAGCTCGTAAGCCTTCTTCCACCTTGCTCTGAAGCTGAAATCGAAAGGAAGAAGCTTGAATCAAAGCCCAAGATCATATACAACTGAAGGCTGCATTAGAAATCAAGATCCAACCTCTGATCGTGCTGCAATACTTCACACTTGCTTCAAGCTCATTCTTCATCCTGCAGAAGCATCAAAGAACATTCGAAGAAGAGAAAGGGGGAGTTCTATCTCTGAATATCTATTCTGCTCTAAACTCCTCAAATACTTGTTGTTTAGTATTGAACATCTGATGTACTCTTAGAATTTCTTGAAACACATTCGTATGTGTGTGCTCGTGTTCTGTGACACGAGAGTGTGTGTGTGTGTAGTGGCCAAGATAGGCTACTGTGTGTGTGTTGGTTGTCTTTACAGCGTGTGTGTGTGGCTCACGTCATAGTGGAGTATTAATCCTCCGTGTGAGGGGTGGATGTAGGGGACACATTCGTGTACCCGAACCACCTAAATATCTTGTGCTTCCATTGTGGTTTGGTTTGTCGTTCTTTGCATCGAGTGGGCTACTCGCTTAGCTGAGTGATCTCTTGTAGTGCCATATCTCACTCACGACTTCTTTCAGTTCTCACGAGAGAGAGATCTTGTTCCGGTGAGATTGAGTGCTTGTTTGCTTTAGAATTCTTTCTATTCTATAATTGTCAATTACTTGTGTGCATCTTTGGGTAAATAATTTTTATTGCCCAATCAATTCACCCCTCCCCTCTTGATTGCCACCTTTCGGGACCCAACAAGTAAGATCCTCGAGGAAGCTCATAGATCCAGATACACCATTCATCCTAGAGGTACTAAGATGTTTAAGGATTTGAAAAGATCTTTTTGGTGGCCGAATATGAAAAGAGAAGTTGCGGACTTCGTAAGTAGATGCTTGGTTTGTCAGCAAGTTAGGGCTGAGCATTTCAGACCAGCAGGGAAATTGAAACCCCTTGATATACCCCAATGGAAGTGGGAGAGCATTGACATAGATTTCATTATGGGTCTACCTAAGACTCGTAGTGGATTTGATGCAATATGGGTGATTGTCGACATATTGACAAAATCTGTTCATTTCTTATCTCATCATCATCATCATCATCAGAGCTTATCTCAATTAATTGGGGTCAGCTACATGAATCCTATTTCGCCAAAGATTTTTATCAAGTGCAATATTCATATTTAAACCCAAGAAACTAATGTCCTTCCTAATAACATCGCACCATCTTATTTTAGGCCTTCCTCGAGCTCTTTTACTAGCATCCACTAAGATTTGGTCACATCTTTTAACCGGCGCTGAGTTAGGGCAACGAAACACATGTCCAAACCACCTGAGTCTATTTTTTCTCATTTTACTATCAATTGGAGCTATCTCTAAGTCCTTACGGATGCGCTCAGTCCTAATCTTATCTTTCTTAGTTTTGCCACACATCCATCTCAACATCCTCATCTCTGCTACACACATTTTGTGGATGTGTTCCTTTCGTACTGCCCAACACTCGGTACCATATAACAAAGCAGGTCTCACAGCCGTTCTATAAAATCTCCCTTTGAGTATCACAGGCATACGACGATCATAAAGGACACCTGATGCACTTCTCCATTTTAGCCAGCCTGCCTTAATCCTATGTGTAACGTCATCATAAATCTCCTCATTCTCTTATATGATAGACCCTAAGTATCGAAAGCTACTACTCTTCAGAATATTATGTCCATCAATTAGAACCATGTCTTCCTGAACCACTCTCTCATTACTAAAATTACAGTGCATAAACTCTGACTTAATCCTACTAATTTTAAAACCTTTAGACTTCAAGATAAGTCTCCAACGCTCTAACTTAGCATTTAGAGCATCAATACTCTCATCAATTAAAATAATATCATCTGTAAAAAGCATACACCAAGGGATGTCCTCATGCAGTTGTTTAGTTACTTCATCCATAACTAAGGCAAAGAGATACAGACTTAGTGTAGAACCTTGATGCAAACCTATAGAAATGGGAAATTCATCAGTCTCCACAGCAATAGTTCGAACACTAGTAATAGCACCGTCGTACATATCCTTAATCAAATCAACATATCCTTGAGAGATTCCTTTCTTTCTTAATATCCATCAAATCAATTCTCTCGGTACTCGATCGTACGTCTTCTCTAAATCAAGAAAAACTATATACAAATCTTTTCTCATCTCTCTATACTTCTCCATTAGCTGCCGTAGTAAGAAAATAGCATCTGTAGTAGATCTATTTCACATAAAATTAAACTGATTTTTCGATACAGTAGTCATACATCGGAGGCGTTTTTCAATTACTCTTTCCCAAAGCTTCATAGTATGACTCATAAGCTTAATTCCATGATAATTATTACAACTTTGAATATCTCCTTTATTTTTATAGAAACGAACTACAACATTTTTTCTCCAAACTTCTAGCATTCTCCGTTCCTTTAAAATTTTATTAAAAAATTTAGTTAGCCACTGAATACCAATATCTCCTAGGCCTTTCCATACTTCAATAGGTAAGCCATCTAGTCCTAAGGCCTTGCCCAATTTCATTTTCCTTAAAGCATCCTCCACTTCTGACATCTTAATACGCCTGAAATATTGATATTTATCCAATATTGTGGACTCTTGGGTACCTTCTAAAGATAAATCATTGATGAAATCTCCATTAAGTAACTTCCGAAAATAGCTATGTCACCTCTCTTTAATCTCAAATCCTTAGTTAAAACCCTTTGATCTTCACCTTTAATGCACCGAACATGATCTAAATCTCTAGTTTTCCTTTCTCTTAATTTAATAAGTTTAAATATGTCTTTTTCACCCTCTCGAGTTCCTAATTTATTATATAAATCTTCAAATACCTTTGATTTAGGTTCGCTAACTATTTTCTTAGCTCTCTTTTTAGCGATTTTATAGGCTTCTAGGGTTTGATCATTTTTGTTAGTTTGCCAAGCTTTAAAGCATTTCTTTTTTACTCTAATGGTATTTTGGATTTCCTCACTCCACCACCAAGTCTCTTTTTCTAAATTCTTTTTACCTTTAGATTCACCTAAGAGTTGTTTTGCAACCCTCGTTATACAATTTGTAACATTATTCCACATTACATTAGTTTCTTGTTCTAAATTTCAAATATTTTCCTTTAATAGATGATTTTTAAATGTTGCTAAACTATTACCTTTTAAATTTCACCATTTAATCTTGGAATAATTATTTATAATGATCTTTCTTTTGAATTTAGGGATAGTGACATCCATTACTAACAACCTATGTTGAGGAGCTAGACTCTCACCAGGAATAACTTTGCAATCTTTACATACAACTCTATCGACCTTCGCAATGAGAAAATAGTCAATTTGACTTATATGTGTTCCACTCTTGTATGTTATTAAGTGTTCGCCCTTCTTCTTAAAGAAGGTATTAGTAATTACTAGATCATAGGCCATAGCAAAATCAAGAATAGTGTTACCCATATCATTTCTATTGCCAAAACCAAGCTCTCCATGAATCCTCTCATAGCCTCTATTATCTTTACCCACATGACCATTAAGATCCCCTCCAATAAAGATTCGCTCTTCACTAGGGATATTTTGGATCAAACTATCAATAGCCTCCTAAAAATGCTTTTTAATGTTATCTTATAATCCTACTTGAGGTGCATATGCACTAATTATATTCAAAATATCCTCACCTAAGATAAGTTTAATTAACATTAGTCTATCCCCCAATCTATTTACTTCTATAACTCTATCTTTTAAGTTTTTATCTATTATTATAGCAACACCATTTCTAGAGTTATTATTACGCGTATAACAAATTTTATATCCATCAATGTCTTTAGTTTTATGTCATTTCCACTTAGTTTCTTGTAGGCAAGCGATGTTAACCCTCATGTCCTTCATTAACTTAACTAATTCTAAACTCTTACCCGTTAAAGTTCCTATATTCCAAGTAGCTAGACGGATCCTATATTTTTGGACTTGCTTCTTTACCTATGTGCGTCCAACCCCACACGAGAACCCTTGCCTATTTGACACCGCAATCGGGCGCCATTGCGGCGCGTCGCTTACGAGGAATGCCCTAGCTAGTCCTTGCTCACTTATCATTCCATCCGGGTTCTGATGTAACGCGTCGCTTACGGGGAACGCCCTAACTAGCCCTTGCTCACTTGTCATTCCATCCGGGTTCTGATGTAAGGCGTCGCTTATGGGGAACGCCCTAGCATTAGCACATAATGTATTTGGATCAGAATTCATGTTGGAGATGTGACAAAATTTTACTGCTGGCTGTCGACCTAACGCAAACCCTCCTCTTTTCACATCCGGGCTTGGGACCGGCCATGGCAGAGTTCTGCTCATTTCTTATCTATTAAGTCTAAATGGACAGTTGATGTCTTGGCAGCTTTGTATATGAAGGAAGTGGTAAGACTACATGGTATACCAATCAGCATTGTGTCTGATAGAGACCCCAGGTTCACTTCTCATTTTTGGAGAGGATTACAAGAGTCCTTGGGAACTCGTCTGAATTTCAGTACTGCTTTCCATCCACAAATAGACGGACAGACTGAAAGGACCAATCAGATAGTGGAAGATATGCTTAGAGCTTGCATGATTGACTTTGGAGGTAGTTGGAGTGATCACTTGGCATTGGTTGAATTCGCCTACAACAACAATTACCAGGCCAGCATTCAGATGGCTCCATTTGAAGCTTTGTATGGTAGAAGCTGTCGATCCCCGTTATGTTAGGATGAGGTAGGTGAGAAGTAATGGTTTGGACCAGATCTCATTTCTGAATCATCCAAGAACATCCGTATTATCAGAGATCGGTTGCAAGTAGCACAATCAAGATAGAAGAATTATGCTGACACCAGGAGGAGAGCTTTGGAATTTCAGGTTGGTGAGCATGTGCTTTTAAAGGTTTCTCCTATGAGAGGAATTCGAAGGTTTGGTATTCAGGGTAAACTGAGTCCAAGATACATTGGTCCATTCAAGATTCTGGAAAGGGTGGGGGAGGTTCCTTACCGTTTGGCACTACCACCTCAGTTATCTGGAGTACACAATATTTTCCATGTGTCTATGTTACGGAAATATGTGTATGATCCCACTCACATTATTCAGCATATGGACTTCGAATTGAAGGAAGATCTGACTTATGAAGAAAGACCGATCAAGATTCTGGATCGGAAGTAACATCAACTCAGGAATCGTTCCATACCGATGGTTAAAGTGCAGTGGAGTCGGCGTGGAACTGAAGAAGCTACTTGGGAGTCAGAAGATACTATGCAGAGGCAGTACCCTGACTTATTCTAGGTGAGCTGTCTCACTCCCTCTTTTTATTATTAAGTGCATTGAATTTGGAGGGCCAAATTCCTTAAGTGGGGGAGGGTGTAATACCCCGATTTTTCAAGAAACTAATTAGAAATTCCTTAATAAATAGAATAAGCTAAATTTCGACCATTTTATAAAAATTCAGAAAAATTATATTCTTGTAGAGGATAACATGTTTAACAAACTTGTCTTTTGTGACCAACCCAAATAAAATATGTAAATAGGTCGAATTAGTGGATTAAGCCCAAAATAAACACTTAGTTAACCATACCTTGAAACGCAAAATTCGAGCCCAATATCCCATCAAATGAGCCCAAACCAGTGGCAAATGAAAGGCCATGATGAGAGGATCATTTCCCCTCTCTTAATCTCCCGAAACCCTAACCCTAGGAGAGGCAATCGGCGGAGATTGGATCGCGTCAACAATTGCGGCGGCGTTCGCATTAACCCAACTTGCGTGGACGAATACTCCGCGCATAGAACTCTCTAGAAGGCATGTGACCTATAAAAATGAAGCTCTCTAACCCTAGAATCATTTAGAACCAATGGCGGCTGTAGAGGAGCTAGATCGAGGGAGATCTCTAGCGTTTAGGGGCTGCGTGTACAAGCGCCTCGGGTTTTCTTTCTCCTTCTTCTTCATCCGATTCAGGTAGGTGATAGCAAGCCAAACCCTACAAATAAAATATGGTTGGAAGCATCATTGTGTCAGCTTTTCATTGATGTAGAAAGCCCTAAATTTTATCAAGTGTTCTGCGAGAATTTTTAGTTTTAGTAGAAGCACGTCACATCTAAGGTTATAACTATTCCCTTTCGATTAAGTAGTAATTTCAGGCTGTAAACATAAAATTGATTCATGCATCTTGTAGAGTTTTTCGTGCTCTTTCTGTTGGTAGTAAAAGCCCCAAATTCCATGCTTTATATCATGCGAATTCCATATTTTAGTCTAACCCTAGAAACCTCGTCGGAGACGGGCAAGGCAAAAGGGGCGGCGATCTGCCTGGACTTGTGCGGCCACACGATAGATCGCACGTCCAAGATAGGCGGCATGTTGTTGACCGTTTAAAGGTTTCTATCTCTGATCATTTTCCTGGAACGTGCGGCCGAATCCTAACCGTATATCTGTCTTGCGGCCAGTTCCAGACCGCACGTCCTTCCCAGCGGCACCCTACCGACCGTCCATCTCCCGCAGGCCTTTGGACCTGAGGGGGCATGCGCGGCCTGTCTGTGACTGTCTATGGAGATGTAAGGTCTAGAATCGACCGCACATCTATAACAGAATAGATTAATTATCATTGCAGCATGTTATGTTAGTAGATTAGTGGTAAATGGCATGTTAGCAACACACCTAATAAACTATAATTCATGACAGTAAATAATTCTTGCTGATTTATTTAATTTGAGCTTGATCTTGATTCATCTTTCCAATGAATGTCAATCTTAATTGTGAATCATTTATAATTGAAATGGCTATTAGGTTTATACTTGTTATAACCTTAGACCTGAACCGTTAATCATGAACCATTATTATCCCCTAGAATTGAACCTGGACTCAATCGAACTACTGCGATATGAGTCATAGTCCTAATTGGACTAACAGAGACATGCGCGGCCGTTAGTGGACCGCATATATCCTTGAACGGCCCTGTGGCGACCGTTCATCCTTGGCTAATGCCAATTAGTTTGGCCGATTATCCTTGATCCATCTTCGACCAATTCCTGATTTGATCAGCCCAGTAGACCCTAGGCCGACCAACAGACAGTGGGCTGGACTCTGGTGCAGTTCCACCCTGCCTATGGCAGCCCGGGAGCCCACTTGGGCGAATTTCTAGATTATTGTTAGGCCATGTGTTGTGCGGACAGTAATGGCCCGTACATCTTACAGGCGGCCCTTAATGGACCGTTCAATTAATGAGCGGCCCAATACTTACCGTTCATGTTGAAGAGCGGCCCTTAATCAGCCGTTCAACCCAGCCCAGTTCCTGTTAGTGCGGCCCTGAGTCGATCGCACAAGTGCTTGAGCGGTCCATTTGTGACCGTATATCATCCAGAGACTAGTTTTCTCCGTGTTTCACAGTTTTGAATCCAAGAACATGATGGTTCTTGATAACTTGAACTCCTGGACGGAAATTCTGGACAGTATCTCTTCAACTTAGCCTTGGGATGTTCCGAGGTAAGTTTGTACTTGATTGTAATTGGCCATTTTAACTTGATTAAAGTCTAGACAACTTGGGATCTTGGATCCATTAAATCAATGCCAACGCATCACAGGGGCCCAGTCTGGTCCTGGGGAGAGCGCCCGAAAAGTACTTGTGCCCATGAGAGTTTGTAATGACATGGTGAGGCATTGCACCGAGTGTATGACTAGCGTGATGTCTATGACAATGATCTCTTAATCGCTTACTTGAATCATGTTCGACTTGGTTATATTCTTGCTTATTGGCCAATTTCCTACAATTTCCTGTTATTTATATTGTTCATAAACTTGAAATTCTTGTAGTTATATCATCCTGCCATATTGTTATTCCATTTCATTCTTTAGCACTTTCTTTATGTTGTTTCATCCGATCGTCATTTCTTTTCTTTCTGTTTCATATAAATATGTAATTAATTGGTTAATTACTTACACTTGCCTGTTGTTACCTACTGAGCGTTCGCTCATATAGTTGTTTCCCCCTTTCCAGGCAGCTCAGGTGAAGATTCATAGATGGATGGGAATGGGCCAGAGTGATGACTTGGAGTGTATCAGATGATAAATATGTTGAGATTGTTATAGTTGTTTTACATCTAGCTATGCCTTAGAGCTTGTGTTAGTTATTGTAACGGAGTCAAGTAGAGGTTATGCTTGATTATGTTTAAGTCGGTTTGATGGTTATTATAATTGATTTGGAGTTATTTCTGTTCATGACGTTATGTTAATTCTTAGCTTAGCATGTTATCATTACTAGCGTTTTCTACTGCCAGTCTCGATATTCTGCGTCGGGGCGTGACAGATTCTCCTTACGAGTTAACCTCGTCAAGGGCATTGTAATCTTAGAGAAATCCTTAATGAACCTCTGGTAATATCCTGCTAAGCCTAAGAAACTTCTGATCTCGGTTTCTACATTCTGGAGGGCTTGGAGCTTGCCCTTCTGCTTGTAACTCCCTTGCAACTTGTCAGATGCCGCCGGTTCATTATTAAGGGGACACTCAGGGATTCGGTGGTCCCTGCTACCACATCTCAAACAAGCGCCTAACTTGTGCCAACACTCTTCCATCTTGTGACCCGAGCTGTCACAATAATTACAAACTGCCTTGGACGACATGGTCAGTCCAACCTTCTTCTCACCTTCTTTGGTTTCTTGCTCTTCGAAAAACTCGGTCCTCCATTGGGCCTCTTCTAGCCATTACCGGGTTTAGAGTTCCCAGAACTGGTAGTTTGCTCCTTCTTCTTATCCCAACCTCTGATCCAGTCAGTCATTTCCATAGTATCTTCCAGAACTTGTGCTTTCCTCACAATCTTTGCATAAACATGAATTTCCAAGGGTGCCAGTTGATTGATGTATTGAAGCTTTAAACCATTTATGAATCTTTTAGCCTTCATCTTTTCTATGGACACCAAATGAGCTGCGTACTTAGATAATCTAGCAAAGTGCACTTCGTACTCCGCAACCGATAGGTTTCGTTGCTTTAAAGATGCGAACTCGGTTGCCTTCTTTTCCTGCACCCGATCTGAAAAGTACTTACTGTTGAAAGACTCTTTAAACTCATTCCACGTGGCACGCCTATTTCCAAGCGTGGCTTCCACGGCTTCCCACCAAGCACGTGCATCGCGTTCTAACTGGAAAGTTGCTAAGAGGACGTGATCCTGGTCTCCACATTGCATAACCCTGAAGATACTCTCCGTCTCCTTCAGGCAATTCTCGGCCTCATCTGGGTCTGAAGATCCACTGAAACGTGGGGGATTCAAGCCTTGAAAGTTCCAATGCAGATTGCCCGCTCCTTATGCGCCACCTTGAGCTACTTGTTGTAAGGCATGGGTCAGGCCCTGCACCGTGCGTTGCATGTCTCGCCACTGCACGCGTTCCACCGCCATCATGGGAAAATTCCTACAACACAAAGAATCAATTAAGAACGTTCTATTGAATCTATCTTCTTCTAGCTAGTTAACTAACTTAGCCCAAGTCTCTACCCAACTCACTGGGTTGGATTCTGACTTTACTAGAGTTTCAGGTTCTATGACACTGCAAGCAACCTAGGGTCTAAAGAAAACCTAGGCTCCGATACCACAAAAAATGTCACGCCCCGACGCGTAAAATCGAAACATAGTAGTTTATATCATTCATGTCAATCAGAGCATACATTGCCATAAGAGACCAAACCACAAGTCTAATAATGAAGAAATGCAATTAACCCAAACTTTATTGAGAATACTAGAAGAAAGTATTTATTACACCCGACATCTTGTGGACTTCTAACTCTTCATTAAAGAAAGAAAATTACATAGACTTTGGAATAACAAAACTCAACAACTAATCTAGGACATGACTTAAACGTAAATCATAACGGCTCGCTCCAGGATCACTCGTTCCCATCCCCATCAGTGCGCACGTCTTCATCCGAATTATCTAAAAAGGATTGGAAAGTAGGGGTGAGCAAAAAGCTCAGTAGGATTTTATATCTCTATCATCAAGCATAGTTAAAGTGATTAACCATTTTATCATGCTATAATATTACGATAATAGAACAATAAAAATCAATGTCATGCGATAGATCGATAAAAGAGATATAGATTTCCATGTAAGGAACAAGTGCAAGTATAACAAGAACTTTCATGAGATTGCAAGTAAATGATGAATTGAATTGGCCATAACAAGCACGCAAGAAATTTCAAGTAATTGAGTGAAGTAGAATGTCATAGACTAATCACGCTAGTCATGCACTTCGGTGCAATGTCACACATTGTCATTACAAACTCCCCGGGGCACAAGTACTTTCGGGCGCTCTTCCCAGGACCAGACCGGACCCTTATGATGCGTTGGCATTGAAAAGTTGGATCATAGATCCTAGTCTAGACATTCACCACATTAAATGGCCAAGAATTCCAAGGTATAAGCTAAAGAACTTACTTCTAAGATCAAGAGAAATTCTAATAAAATTGGAATGGATATCAAGTGGAATGACTGGAAAGTCTAAAGTGAACAAGGATCAAACAAGATTTCGCAGTTCAAGGCCAACCTTGATATGACTGCTATCACAACAACAAAACACAGAAAATCATATTAAATCTTGACTTTAGCGGTCAATAACTGGGCCGCTAAGGTGATATTGACGGTCTAACCTTAGACCGCATACGGTTAAGTATAACAAGCTCTGAAAGTCAACCCAAGAGGGTCCTCACTCCAGCCCGAGTCAGAATGGGTCCAAACAAGAGTTCAGCCCACGAAGCTAAAGTCAACAGAGAGGATTGGGCTAGGTTAGAATCGACTGGGTTGAAAATAATCTGACTTAACCCAAGCCCATTACTTAACCAGGCCAAGAGAAAGATAGCGGTCTAAACCTGGGCCGCCAAGGATCGCTTAGCGGTCTCAAGTTGGGCCGCTAAGGTCACAGAATAGTCCAGATTTGGGCTGGCCCAAAACACGAATCAAAACACATCCAAGGGTTCAGGTCTTTGGGGTACAACCCGCCCGGCGTCCTAGTGAGAATCCCATACTCACAGGGACTTATGGAGGTCTCATAATAGTGGTCCTAGTCCGACGGAAGGAATATTCGACGGAGAGTCCCAACTATTACGAGATTGAGGCTATATAAAACACGGAAAATGGAACGGTGCGGTCAGTCAATCCCACCGGAGTGGCATGACTGTCAAACAATGATATCAGAATCATAATATGTGAAATTTATAACAGCATGGTTTGAGATTACAAGATTAATAACCAAGTTTTTATCAAGTTTCACATGATTAGTAACTTATGATTGTCAAGCCAACTTTCATGTAAATAAATAGAAAGTTATGTTTCTAACCATGATACTAGATTAATATTGCGTTCTGCATAGTTACAGGTCAAGATACCATGCTAGATAGGGTAAGTTTTCTAGTTAAAAACGCATAAAATAGAGTTTAAAACTTCCCGCCAGAGGCCATGAAACGGTCTATATAAGGGCCACCAAAAGGATAAAACGGTCTATCGTAGGGCCGTTTCTTATGAGAAAATAAATATACATAAATTTTATAAATTTGAAAATGCAAGGCTTGAAGCGGTCTATCGTAGAACCGCCAGAGGAATAAACCGGTCTGTCGTGCGACCGCTACTGCCCTGGCGGTCACTGGTAGGACCGTTTACCCAACCCTAGACTCGCCGACGGTGAACCCCGGCATAACAAGACAAAAACCTCGATTCCACACGATAGGGTGGACGTAAATTGGGTAAAACACCACCATTAGAAAGAGCATTAAAAACCGTACAAAATGACATGCTTTGATTAAACTTTAATGAGACTAAATTAAACATAAAATGAGTTAACATATAAGTTACCCTTTTGGGTACACCTCGGAGTAAGTCAAGAAATTAGAACAGCATGGTGTACGAAATTTGGGCAACTAGGTATCAAAAGAAAGGGCTCAGGAAGACGAACAAGATGGTATATTTAATTATTGATTCAGCCTGAGAGATACCTACCTTTGCTCGATGGAAAGAGGGAAGAAGAAAGGGGGTCGTCGGAACCCTAACAGCCGCTCTCTAGAACACCCAAAATCCGCCCTCCTTCGGCCATGATCGATCACGCCACCTGTCGCCGGTGCAAATAGGGTTTAAGGGTATCGAAAGTCCTCTATTTATAGGACTAATAGACTCTTCTAGCGATCAAATTTCGGTGGAGAGTCCAAGGGGGAAATCCGGTGAAATAATCAGATAGGGCTATAATCCGCCGCCGCCACCGCCCATGGAAGGGTCTAGACTTAAGGTTTTCATAGGGAAACAAAGATCTACTATTGGGCTAGGGTTCGGCTCCAATTGGAGCGCAAATGGGCTAGAATTGAGTCCAAATTGAGAAGGGTTAAAGGTTCCTTTAAAACCAACATTTTTAAGCTAAAAATGTGAAATTGGGCCTTAACCAATTTTATTTTGGGTTCCAATCTGAAGACAAAGTTGCTACATATTAAATTTTACACAAGATACATGTTGTTCCAAATTTTTAATAAATTCTTTATAAGTTGAGTCGAGAAAATAATTAATTATTATGGAAATATTATTATAAAATTTCAGGATGTTACACCCTCCCCCACTTTAAGGAATTTGATCCCCAAATTCATTGAATCTATAGCAAACCAACCTTAGAATAATTCGGGATATAATTTCTTTATTGCTTCTTCGGACTCCCACGTTGCCTCCTCAGTTCCACGCCGACTCCACTAGACCTTGACCATCGGAATGGATCGGTTCCTGAGTTGCTGTTGCTTGAAGTCCAGAATCTTGATAGACTTTTCTTCATAAGATAAATCTTCTTTCAATTCCAGATCAACATGTTGGATGATGTAATTTTTATATTTTATTTGAGTCATGAACCATGTAATTTTCCTTTTATTTGAGTCAAGTACCTAGGTCATTGAGTCATTTACCTAAGTCAGATGTCATATGGTTAATTAGTCTGGTTTAATGGGTCCAATTAAGTGGGCTTGGCCCTGGGGTGCCCTCCCTTGGGCAGATGAGTCATTGGGTCATTTGTTCAGGGGTATTCTGGTCATAGGAATTATGTGAGTCTATAAATAGCCCTCTCCCCTCTCTCATTTGTAACTCTTGATGTTCAATTGCAATAGAAGTATTTCCAGAAAATTGAGTGATTTTCTTGGAGTGAGAAGCTCCCCTCTCCCTCTCTCTCTCTCTTCTCTCTCTCTCTCTAGAAGGGGGCGACCCTTTCTCTCTCTTCCCCACCCCCAAATTCAAAATTTCTTCTCTCTCCTCCCCATTCTCTCTTCATTAAAACCCCCTTCCCCTTCCCCAAATCGCTCATTTAATTCCCCTCCTTCCCAAGGTGGAATCCACCACTCCCTAAGCCACCCTCCAACCACCAACCACCCACTCTCCTTCCCCAAGCACCTCTCTCATCTCCCAAGGGAGAGTTCCCCACTCCCCAAGCAGCTTCATCGGCGCGGCGTACGGGTAAGCCCACGCTTCCTCGCTCGCCCTCGTCTCCGACCGGGATCGATGTCTTCACACCGATCAGGTGAGCCTCAATTACCCCTTGCTGGTTTAGTATCGCCTCTAGCAAAAACCCGCAAGGGCGGTAGAGCTGGTAAAGAGAATAAAAAAACAACCCTCTTCCTCTCTACTCCTCACCGATGAAAGCCATCGATTGTGACATCCAGCTGACGGCGAGCCCAGCATCACTCCACAACAATGGTGGCCACTACACCCCCGAGGGTCGATTATCGCTAGCCTCCAGCTCAAGTATTCGGCTACACACCTCAACGGTCAGCCGACCAGTCCCAGTCTTCCGGCTACTACACATCAGCAGTTAGACGGCCAGCTCCAGTTCCAGCACCAGTCCCAGTTTCCGGCTACAACACCTCAGCGGTTAGCCAGCCAGATCTAGTTCCAACTCCAGTCCCAATTCCCAGCTACAACACCCCCATCGGTTAGCCGGCCAGCTCCAGTTCCAGTCCTCTAAGTACAACATCCTTAGCGGCAGACATCGACTACATTTTCGGCTAACAACATGTTAGTGACAAGTCGGCTAGTGATCGGCCTTCGGCTGGCATACCTCAGGATCAACCAACTGCTTTAACAACGCGAGCCAACACACCCTTAGGGGTTGGCCTCCAGCCTCCAATCTCCAGCAACATAGGCCGACATACCCTCACGGGTTGGTCTCCAGCTTCCAGTGATGGGAATCAACACCGGGCACTGACATTTTTAATTTGCATTTGTGTCTTTTTAGTTTACTTTTATATCCTTGGGAAAGTAGGTTTGCAATTGTAAGGCTTTATAAGCCAATTTGTTATTCCATAAGGATCTTTGGGTTTTTATGAAAAAATTCAGTAGGTCCAGCAAGGGGGCCCTCACTCCTTCCCCATTGGTCCACCTAAGCCCTAGGGGTCCATGTGGGGCTGGTCAACTATCCTAGGTGGCTTCTAGATGGTTTGACATTCAAAGGGGACAAATGGACTAAAAAGTCCAAGATGCCACCAAGATGGTCAAGGGGGCGCCCCCCTCTTAATATTTTTTATTGTGTTCCAAATCACATGGGGTAATTAAATATTCTCTATCCCTAGTATGCCCCTCCCTAACCCTAGATCTGAGGTTAGTTTAGGTCATTTACCTTTTCATATAAATACCATGTATTTCATAATTTATGGGAATTAACCATATGAAATTTCAGAATTTTGCTCCAAGCAAGTGTAGACACGCCAAAATTGACGTTAAGTTGATCAAATCTCATGTCATTATATAAACGCCCCAAGTGGACTTCAATATTCCTATAAAATGAAGTTTTTCTATTTTTTGTGAGTTTTATGTATTTTTCCTGCATTTTCGTGATTCACGACCTGAAGAAGGGCGTTATTTTCAAAGTAGTGACCTGTCATAGGGCGTTTTCAAAATAAGGACGACCATGGGTCAGGGCGTCAATTCCTGGAAATATCATTTTTTCAAAAATTAAGCGAAATAAGATGAATTTTATGAGTAACGCCCTTCCTCAGGGCGTGTTTTTAATAAAAGCCTTGATCTAAGGCGTCTTTCAACATTTTGTTTAAATGAAGAAGGGTTTTATTTCCAAAATTAAATCCAGGAAGAAACGGCCTTTCTTAGGTCGTGTTTCAAGAAACGTCCTGTGGCAGGTCGTCAATTCATAAATCGACGCCCCCGCATGAGTCGTGTTTCACCCCAGAGTCCTTCCTTCCTACGCCTTTCCCTCACAGTTCCCTACCATCCATGGCCTCTTACTCGATCTTGATCCTTCCCTGGATGTCTCATTGCCCATTTTTATCTTACCTTGTTTGATCACATCCGATTGAACATTATATAAGAGGATCCATATCAATCGTTTTGAAGGTTGAAGGCCTTGAACCCTCAGGACACCAGTTGAACCCTCGAATATCCAGAACTCCCAAAACTTCCACAGAGAAAACGTTGCAGGCAGAGGTTTTTTTTCCCTTTTCTGTGAGGTTGTTTTGGTGTTCCACTGCTTCCCGTGCCCTGCTTCTTCATCCGCTGCTTCCACTTCATCCATTGGGTTGCTGTGCTTCGTCCAGTGCTTCGTCCTCTACGTCTATTGCTGTTCCATCAACATATTCATTCGGTTTTCCCTTTACTGTCATCAGGGACAACAGGGTGTTTATCCGATTATTTATTTATTTTACTTCGTTTGTGCTTAGGCATACCATTACCATCATCCCACCGTTTGCTTTTATTAAGTATCATCATATCATATCCCCTCCCTAGTTCTCTTCTAGGGGTTTTCAAAAAAACCAAAAAAAAAGGTGCGCACGTTGATGTCATTTCATGATCATATGTTCTATTTGGATTGATACTACTGCACTTTGGCTGATCCCTCTCTTTTTGTTTGTTTTACTGTCTGTCTTGCAAGGTAATCAAAGAGAAAACCCTTCTCTTCGGCCGGCCGATTGAAGAAGGAGGAAAGAATTCACACAATCCCGCGTTTTCATTCTTACCAGGTATTTGCGATCTCTCCCTATTAATATTGAGGTAACCCCTCTGGCGATCACATCTCCACTCTTGCACCACGTGCATGCTTTTTCCCTTTATTTAGTTTTGTTTTCATCATGATTCTTACTGCATGTGATTGATATTTTATCATTGTTTTGTGTGTGGAAGATTTTATGCACATCCACAAATTGGCGATCACGGTGGGACCTCCACTGTTTTCTTTTTGATTACCATCTCCATTGGCACCCTCGCGTGCCCTTTCCCCTTGGCACCCTCGTGTGCCCTTTCCCCTTGGCACCCTCGGTACCCTTTCCTTTGTGCCCCTTGGGCACCCCCCACTGTGCACACTGAACACTCCGGGATCAGCCAGTTAGTGTTTGGATATCTCCCAGAATTAACGCCTTCCACGAGGGCGTGTTTTGATTTCACGCCCTTCTGAAGGGCGTGTTTTAGTTGATTAACGCCTCTTCAAGTGGGCGTCTTTTGCATATCTCCTGTTGCTTTGCCGCTTAATTATTTTATCTGAGAATTCACGCCCCACCCCAGGGCGTGCCATTTCTTTTTAGCGCCTGTCATCAGGGCGTTTCATTCATTTTTCCTGCCTTATTCATACTATCTTGCACTGTCTGAGAAGTCACGCCCCCATCCAGGGCGTTTTATTATGTATTGACGCCTGTCATTAGGGCGTGTATTATTCATTTGACGCCCTCCGGTGGAGGCGTCCTTTCATGACAGCGCCTAACTCCAAGGCGTGATTTTCTTCTCCCTGTGAGCCCCTCACAGAGTTTCACGACAGCCGCGCTGCCGTTTCTTGTTTTGGTAGCGACCTTTCCCAGGTCGTGTTTTTCTCCCTGCTTTGGTAACGGCCTGATCCAGGTCATGTCCTTCCTGAGTTTCCACAGCACACTGCTTACTGCCTTATTTGTGATTCACTGCTTGTCATATTGATCTGTCTTGATATATTGCTGTGATTTACATTGGCTTCATTTTACTTGTGGGTTTTTTTGGTTGAGAGACCTCCTCTCTCTAGCCTAGGATTCCACACACCTTTCTCGGAATCGGGACAACCCTCCATTGAGCATTCCGTCTCTTTGGACCGGAAATCCCTTTTTCAAGACCTCCATAAGTCCCCGCACCCGTGGATTCCCTCACGGACGCCGGGCTGGTTGTACCCTCGAAGTACCCGGAGTTTAGATATCCTATTCGTTGGTGAAGAGAGAGAAAACCTAGTTGGCCCGGAGGTCACACTTGGATCAAACTAGGTTTCATTTGGCAAAAGAGTGAACTATTCACAAATCATCCACTTTAATCTCAAACATCCAAACATTAAAATCTTCCGTGCTTTCCAACATTGTTTGCATAACTTGGTTGGGTGGATTTGATTAAATTGGTTTGATTAAAGTGCCCTTTTTTGTGGTAATTCCTTCATTAAACATCCTCTCTCTTAAGAATGAAACTCCGTTCAGGTAAAATCATCAACATGTCGGGCAACGGGTACTCTTATGATGATGAGCATAAGAATGTATTTGGTCAATATGGTGACCCTTTCCAAGATTCAGTTTATTATGAGGGAAACTATCTCCCTCCTCATCCTCATTACTCACAAGTTCATGTGGTTGATACCACTATTCATGAGGCGGACCCTTCGTCTCAAGTTCCATCTTCTAACACTTCGGGGAACCCTTCCCCATCCATTAATGTCACAGATTTGATCCAAGCTCTCTCCCAGTTGGATGACTCCCAGCGGCAAGCCATTCAGGCCGCCTTGAAGGGGAAATCCGTCCCTTCATCTTCCTCTAATCCCCCTCCGGCCGTGAGTGGCCATCAGATTGTTAATGACCAGGCGGTCTTGCATCCCCCCTCCTCTCGTCCACAAACGCCTACTGCGGCCATGCCGGCCCAGCAGGCGAGCTATTCAGCGGTTAGGCACCAATCTTCCCAACCTCCTCGGATTCCACGAATGCCTATACCGCATTCTTTTGTTTAGAATCAGGCCCCGGTCGAGCCCGATACCAACACTCTCTTGCTTCAGAAGCTGGCCAGCATGGAGGAGCAGCTCAAGAAGGTTACAGCGACTAAGAATGCTCCGGAAATTTCTCTTCCTACGTTGCCGGTGTTCCATTTACCACCTTCTGAAATGCCGAATTTTCGGCGATATAATGGGACGGGCAACCCATTCATTCATTTAAAGGATTTCCGATATGAGACTTCCTTCTGGCAAGACAATAAGGCCTCCCTGGCCTACTTATTCAGGAGATCTCTTGAGGGGTCAGCCCTCGAATGGTTTTATTCTCTGGAGCCAGCTGATGCCGGCGATTTTGATGTTATTCAAAGAAAATTCTTGCAAAAGTACAGAGACCGGGTGGGACCTTCCCTTTCTGTTACAGATCTAGTCGCTGAGAAAATGAAGCCCGAGGAGGACTTCATCGTATTTGCTGATAGGTGGCGGTCTATGGCCGAGAAATTAAAGGACACTTTGTCGGAACAAGAGCAAGTGAAAATGGTTATTTCTAACGCAACTCCTCAATTCTGGCATATTTTGGCCATGAATCGGCTGACAACTATGGAAGAGCTCTATGAAAGAGCTCGTTATATACAAACACAAATGAAGGACTCACCCATCATGGGCAAGTTTGAGCCGAAGTCTCGGCTATTTAAAAAGAATACAAATGTCAATAGCGGGCCCACGACTGAGGGCACTGTCATAAATGAGCAGGTTGGCGTAGTTAGCCACCCCCACCACCAGTCAAACCCACGACCTCCGCCAACTCCACAGCAAAACCCCCATTTTGCCTCCGCTCCACAACGCCACTTCGCACCCCAACCCTCTTTTGCTACATCACCGAGCCAAGCGCCTCGCACTGACCCTCCAGCACCGCCGCAATACCATCAGGTCCCTCCACCCACCAACTATGGCCAGCAACAACGGAGACCACCACTTGGCCCCAAGAGGGCCCATTATCCACCGCTCCCAGAGAGTCTCCCTGATATTTTTAATGCTTTGATGGCCGCCAACCTGCTCATCCTACCAAAAGAAGGAACGGTGTGGCCCGCCAATGTTGACACATCCCGTTACTGTGCTTTTCACCGCGCCCCTGGTCACAACCTTGATCGTTGTTTCCACTTCAGAGATCATATTTATGATTTGAATGACCAGGGTGGCATTAATTGGGATGAAATGAGGTAATTCATCGCCACCATGAAAGAAAGAAGGCCTCCTCGGCAACAGCAAAATCAGCAACAATAGCAGCCAGCTCCGCAGCAAGTGCAGGTGGAAACAACGATCAGAAACAATAGCACCCTAGCTCCGCAGCAAGTGGGATGAAATGAGGTAATTCATCGCCACCATGAAAGAAAGAAGGCCTCCTCGGCAACAGCAAAATCAGCAACAATAGCAACCAGCTCCGCAGCAAGTTCAGCCACAGCAAGCTCCAGCACCCCAGCAGGATATGGGGATCGTCCGTAATCCATTGCCGGAGCACGCTCCTAATCAACACGTGAACCCTGTCACGTCTCTCTACGAGGTGGAGAGAGGGCAGGGATGGCACGAAGAAAACGCCTCTGTCGGGGCATTTCACCATGATCCAACTCAAAATCGAACTCCGCGCCTTTTGCGCACCCCTCCTTCTTCTTCTGTCAATCTTCAATCAGGACGTTCTCTTTTACGCCCCGTCAACCCATCTACCCCCATCAATTCCACGGCCTTGCCGGCTCGCTCTCTTCTTACCCGCTTGCCACCCCCGCAACCTGCCACTTCTTCATCCATCACCAATCCCACACCCGCGCCGTCCAGGTCACTCTTGCTTCGCTCACCGTCGGCACCGGTAACACCCGCCACCACTACTCCCCCACCGGCAAGGGTACCTCCACCATCAGTGCAACCACCTTTTGTGCCCCGATCTCTCCTTATTCCACCACCCACTAACGCTCCTCACATTCGGGTATCCCTCTCTTCTCCCACGCCTCCTGCGCGGGCGTCTTCGTCAAATACTTCTCCCATGCCTCCCGCGGGGGCATCTTTGTTAAACACCACTACCGTGCCTCCTACGGGGGCATCCTTTTCATTGAATTCCCCTTTGATTCCCCCCAGCAGGGTCTCTGCTACCAACATTCCTTCTTCTTCTTCCAACCCTCCTCCTATTTCTGCCCCGACAGAGGCGCGTCAAGGCGTGGCGCCGCTCCGCAGTGGACGGATATTCCACCGTATTTTCCCACAGAGAGAGCTAGAGCCCGTGCAAGGGCCGCAAGAGCAGGAACAGGAACAAGAATCGATGTCAGGGACTCAGTATGATCTGTTAAAGCACTTGGACCGCACTCCTGCTAGGATTTCTATTCTTGAATTGATCAAACGGTCCACCACTCATCAGCTGGCTTTAAAAGAATATTTGCAGAAGGTCATGGTCAACGAAGACATTCCGGTCGAGCAAATAGTTACAGTCTTGACACCTGCTAGCAGTCAGCCGGCAATCACCTTCCATGAGCATGAACTAGCACCTCTTCAGGCAAGAAAATATGCTCTTTGTATCACAGTCGACATCAACAAAGTGGCTGTCAAGCAGTGTTTGGTGGATACTGGGGCATCCATCAATGTTTTACCACCGAGCACTTTAAAGCTGTGCGGCATTCCGGAAGATCAAATTCGGCCATCCACTATAACGGTCACTGCCTATGATAATACCAAGAAGCCTCCTCTAGGCATGGTCACTTTAAAAGTAAGTTTGGGTCCAGCTTCCATAACAGCAGATTTTCACATCTTGGACATGGATCCAACATTTAACGGCATTCTGGGCCGCCCCTACATACAGCAGCTTGATGCGGTGCCATCTACAAATCATCAGTGTATTAAATTCCCCCACAAGGGTCGCATTATCAAGGTGACCAGTATGCCGATCCTGCCAGAGGAAGATATTCATGCAGCTTCATCAGTTCCTTCCATTTGGCCAGCCAACAAGCCACTTTTGTCTGTGCTGGACGTCCCTCGTCCGCAACCGAGGCCGTCTGAGACCGTCACCACAGTTGCTATGACGCCCCTACCTTCCAAGGGGAAGAAGAAAAAGAATATGATTAACACCCCTGGTTGGAACATTCTGTTGAAAATGGGGTATCAGGACGGCAAGGGCCTGGGCGCCAATTGTGAGGGCAGGATTAGGCCCATTAAGCCGCAGAAATTACTTGTACGAGGCGGCTTGGGCTATAAAGGGCCCGGTAAAAATGAAGAAGAGCCATGGGCTTTTATGACTTCTACTTTAAAGCCAGATCGCCAGCCACTCACCTGGACATTGAAGACACATTTTGTCACGGGTGGCATTCATAATGATGAGCAGACGACTATGATTACTTCATTGCTGGATTGCCAGGATGTTCACGCCAGACAGTTTGCTCGTCATATTGCACCACTGGCTACCTACAAGGCCCTGGAGTCTTTAAGGCCGGACAAAAGAAGGAAAATGGACGATCCGGAATGTGATTGGTACAGGTGGTTCGACCTGAATGACATCACTATTTCTTTAAGCCGCCTGTTCATGCCGACAGATCCGGAATGGCCGCCACTGATTCAAGAACTGATTGAGATGCCAGCTGTGATTGCAAACAAAAGGCAGTTGCTAAGTGACTTTACAGATACAGGGGAGCCAGATGTCCCTTTTGAAGAAGGTTTTACCGTGGATAGGCTGTGGGTCGGCCTCTTTTCCCTCACTTCTGTGCATCCGTCTTTGCTAGCTTCTTTATATTCCCGTTGGTTTGGTCACGTGCCACGACCACCACCGATCATAATCAACTTGTCTCCCGATTCAATTCAGATTTCCCTCCCGATTCCTCCTTCGCTCCGCGAGCGATTTTCCACACCCTCCATCTCGCCCCCGCGTGGGCCATCACTAATTGAAGCTTTCTCTGATCTTGCAATTTCCACTCACCCTGCTATTCTCCCTTCACATTGCTTTCTACTTGAAAAAGAAAATAAAAATGAAAAAAAAGATAAAAATGAAAAAAAAAACGCTGATTTTCCAACTTTCCAATCCTCCATTTCTATTGAGGAGACCTCCTATCTTTCTCCCGAGTGCATCCCGACCCAGGGACCGCTCTTCCAAGATTCCTTGGTAAGTCTTTTCTCCCCCTCCGGTGAGGGGTCCTCCTCTGTATCACCTCCTGTATCCACTTGTTCACCTCCTTCTTTCCTTCCTAATCAGCCTAGTTGCTCTTCTTCTTCGTCTTCCTCTTCTTCTTTTAATAAAATTCATGGGGTAGATTCACACAAGAAGGCCAAGGGTAAGCAGATTCCTCGCAGATTTTTGTTGGAATTGGCCATCAGATGCCAAGCTTGTTTAGCTCTCCCGGAGTTTGTGGAAGATCCAATTATCCTGCCAGAGTTAGAATATGAAGATGTTGTTGCTTCTTATGAGGGTTTGGGCGTTTATGAAATTATGAATGATGAAGACCCTATTGAAGAGGGGGATGAAAATTATGAAGAATATGAGGACGAGGCTGATGCTTTTGCTAGTGGAATGAGAAGATTCGACGAACCATCAGCCTCCGTAGAAGAACCTACCAAAGAAATTAATCTGGGTACGGAGGAAGACCCTAGGATTGTCCTCATTAGCAAGAATTTGCCGCCCTCCGAAGAGGAGACGCTCATTTTAGTTCTTCAAGAATACAAGGACACGTTTGCTTGGAGTTATGAGGATATGCCTGGATTAGACCCTGCGCTCGTTGAACACCGCCTTACACTTAAGCCGGGGTCTGTACCGGTCAAACAACGGTTGAGGCGTTTCCACCCTAATATGGCTTTAAAAATGAAAGAAGAGGTCGATAAACTCCATAAGGCTAGATTTGTTAGAGTTGTCCTCTACCCCAATTGGGTGGCTAACATCGTCCCGGTTATGAAGAAAGATGGGAAGGTTCGGATTTGCATAGACTTCCGAGACCTCAACCGGGCATGTCCTAAAGATGACTTCCCCCTCCCTCATATTGATGTTCTAATTGATAACACGGCAGGATTTGAGACTCTTTCATTTATGGATGGCTTCTCAGGTTACAACCAAATTCGCCTATCTGAAGAGGATCAAGAGAAAACGTCATTCACTACACCATGGGGCACATATTGTTATGTGGTCATGCCCTTTGGACTTAAGAATGCTGGAGCCACTTATCAAAGGGCTATGATGGCAATTTTTCATGACATGATTCATATTTATATTGAGGTGTATGTGGATGACCTAGTTATGAAATCAAGGACAAGGATTGAGCATCATGGGGTTCTGGCTAAGGTTTTACAGAGATCACGAGAATATCAATTGAAAATGAACCCCAAGAAGTGCGTATTTGGCGTTTCTTCAGGGAAATTGCTTGGTTTCATTGTTAGCAAGAGGGGAATTGAAGTTGATCCCAACAAGGCAAAGGCCATCAGAGATATGCCTCCTCCCAGGAATTTGAAGGAAGTTCGAGGATTAATCGGGAGGTTGCAATTCATTCGCCGCTTCGTCTCCCAGCACTCGCAGAGGTGTAGGCCGTTCTACGAGCTTACTAAGCCGGGAGTCAAGTTTAATTGGGATGACAAATGTCAGGCAGCCTTTGACGGATTAAAGGATTATTTGGCCAATCCTCCTGTCCTGAGGCCGCCAATTCCAGGCAAACCACTTATTCTTTATGTTTCTGTCCTGGATGACTCTGTAGGCGATGTCTTAGCTCAAGTAGATGAGGAAGGTAAGGAGAGGGCAGCATACTACTTGTCTAAACTTCTTAACCCCTGTGAGCAGAGGTACTCAGCCATGGAGAAGACTTGTGCAGCTTTGGTTTGGGTAGTTCAGGAATTAAAACACTATTTCCTAGCTCACGAGGTTCACCTCATTGCACGCATGAACCCAATTAAATTCCTCCTTGAAAAATCTGTCCTCACTGATCGATTAGCACGCTGGCAAAGCTTCCTTTCTCAATTTGACATCACTTACATTCAGCAAAAAGCTATCAAAGGTTATGCCATTGCCGAACATCTTGCTCACCACCCTCTCCCCCGCTTTGATCCTATCAATTCAGAGTTCCTAGATGAAGAATTAATGTCCGTTAATCAACCCCACGATTCTATGTGGACATTACATTTCGATGGAGCTCTTAATTCTCAAGGAAGAGGGATCGGCATGGTTCTTTTAACACCTGAAGGGGTCACCATTCCATTTGCTGCTCGGCTCACTTTTCCCGTCACCAATAACATAGCCGAGTATGAAGCTCTTTTGGCCGGTCTTCAAACCGCTCATCAATATGGTGTCACTCATTTGCGAATTGTCGGTGACAGTCAGCTTATTATGCGTCAGGTGTTGGTCAAGTGCCGCACTATCAATCCTAAGCTCAAGCCCTACCAGGAACTCGCTTCAGCTTACGCCAAACTCTTCACTAAATTGATCTTCGTTCATGTCCCGCGTAGCCAGAACATCTTGGCTGACGCACTTGCTTCTTTAGCTTCCGCTTTAGTCTTCCCTCCTGAGCGTGATTTTCATGTCCCCCTGATTCATCAGCGTGATACTCCAGCTATTAAGGATCGTGCTTTTCTCGATATTAGGGATCAGGTGCTTGAGAAAGTTAGACGGAAAGGAGCTCTTGAAGGCAAGGAAGTCATGCTATTGGATTGGCAAGAAGAGTTGGCTGACGAAGAAAAGCCATGGTACTATGAGATTGCCAGATATTGTAATGATCAGTCCTATCCTGAGGAAGCCACTGTAGAAGAAAAGAAAGCAATCAGAAGAGTGGCTCAGCGTTATGTTTTGGTTGGAGGTGTGCTCTACAGAAGAGGGCTCACCGGTGTTTTATTAAGATGCCTCGATGATGATGAATCTTGGAAAGTTGTGGAAGAGGCGCATTCAGGAGTGTGTGGTGGTCATGTGAATAGCCAGATGCTAGCTAAGAAGATTCTTAGGCTAGGTTTCTATTGGCCCACTCTGGAGGAGGATTATTCTATCTATGTTCGAAGGTGTGTTAAGTGCCAACTGCACGCCGACAAGATTCATTCTCCTGCTTCTTCACTCCATCCTACGTCCTCCCCATGGCCTTTTTCCATGTGGGCTTTTGACATCATTGGACCTCTTGGTGACTCGAATCTCCTCACGAAGCAAAAGTCATTCATCCTGACGGCAACGGAGTACTTCACCAAGTGGGCGGAAGCAGAAGCTTACGTGGAAATTAAAGCATCAACCGTCTTCAAATTTTTCATGAAGAACATCATCACGAGGTTCGGGATCCCGAATACCATCGTCACCGACAATGGACCTCAATTTATCTCTCAAGATCTCAAGGATCTCTGCAACAGGTACAACATTACATTGCATCATTCTTCTCCCTATTATCCGCAAGGCAATGGCCAAGCAGAGGCCACTAATAAAACCTTGATCAAAATTGTTAAGAAGACGTGTGAGGCTAATAAATTTGCGGACTGGCCAGACAAGCTGGTTGAAGCTCTTTGGGCCTACCGCACTTCCATTCGAACTCCCACTGGGCAAACTCCTTTCGCCCTTACTTATGGAATGGAGGCAGTAGTCCCTTATGAGATTCTCGTTCCCTCTCTACGAGTACAATTGGATAAGGAATTTTCTATTAATGAACGTCGTGATTCACTCCTGGCGCAATTGGAACTCCTCGATGAGAAGCGTCTGGTCGCCGCTGAGCATGCGCGCGTTTATCAAAACAGGCTCTCACGTTTTTATCAAAAGAAAGTAATTGAGAGAAAATTTAAAATCGGCGAGATGGTAATCAAAAGAATTTTTGTAAAGCCGGGTGGCCCCCGCTCAAAACTCCAACCCAATTGGGAAGGACCGTTCATTATAAAAGATGTTTATCCTGGCAATGCTTATAAACTGGTTAATGCTGAAGGCGAAGAGTTAACTCATCCTTGGAATGGTTTGTATCTTAAGAAATACTACCCTTGATTCAAAAATCTAAAAAAAAAATATAGAAACTCCAAAAAAGCAAACAAAAATAGAAATTCTTCAAAAAATCAAAAAGAGATCAAAATTGGTGCCATGGCACACGAAGGATCGACGTCCGAAAGGTCAAAATGTAGAATTCATTCATCAGTCTTGCTAATTTAAAAGGGGGTTGACTCCCGCACACACTACACACTTTACTCTTGAGCTCAAGCAGTGCAAAATCTGATGGAAAGTCGAAACCGGACTAAAGGCGAAAGACGATATCCATTCTTTTCTTCTTCGGCCCACAAGGGAGGAAGGGAGGTCTCGAGGTAGACACGCCAAGCCTATCCGCCGCCCTAGTAGGAGGAAGTCAGGGCCCAAAAGGGAACAAATGCCACAAAAAGCCCAAGTACAATTAGGCTGTTCATCAATGCAAATCAATTCCAAAGTGAAAGTCAAATGGTGAAAAGAAAAGCATGACAAGAGGGCAAAGTCCCCGCAAGGAAAACCTTAGGCGTATGCATGCAATATGAAAAGAGGCAAAAGGCAACAAAACGTCCCTACGCCAAAGACCGAACCCCAACAGGCATAGGGTAGGGGAGGTAGCTTTGCCTCAGGCATCTCTGAATCTTTTGTGGGTTTCCTTATATCTTCTCTTTTATTTTTGGAAAAGTAATGAACCAGCAGAATGGTCGAGACAAACCGAAGAGAATGCACTACACGAAATCTTGTGTATAAGTTTATTTATATGCACGCCAATCCCCCTTTTAATTATTCAAGAAAGGTTAATGGATCTTAGATGATGACCAAGTAGGGCCCACCACCTTAATGGCTTTATCAGCCCAATTTGGGAAGAATAGAATTAACGCCTTTGTTCCAGGTGCGTTCATGTTAATTCACGCCTCGCTTAAAGTCGTTTCTTTAAAAAAAAATTAAAAAAATTAAAAAAAATAACGCCTCTGGGAAGGTCGTGTTTTCAACAAAATTCAAAAATCTTTCAAATTCACGCCGCCTCCGAGGGCGCCTTTTAGTAGAGTAACGACCTAATCTAAGGCGTGTTTTTCAGAAAATCCCAAAAAAAAATATAGATAATGAAAAGAACAAAAATAAATTCTTCATGTTGCATGAATTGCACTCTTGCCTGGACATCTTTTAATTATTGTTTGCATATGTGTGATTGCCTAAGGCATCTCCCAGCTTTGGTTATTTCATTTTGCCTTATTTAATTAAAGGCTTGGCCCCTTGACCTATTATTAAGGTCAGAATATTGACACCCCTTGCTCACCGGGCAAGGGGCCAAGTCGAACAGATGAATTAACCTGTTTGTTCAAGTGAAAACCGCAGCTGCAGATACAGGGCAAAGTAAAGCAAACACGAGGAATGTGGAAAGAAAAAGTACACAAACACAAGTCCACAACCACACAAGTGCTCAGGTAACAAAAGCTCAAATCTCATATATATATATATATCATCATGTCTATCATGTACATGTGTGAGGGTGGGGGAGTACAAGTACAAAACTCTCAGCTCTCGCCTCCACCCTCCTCTACTCTCCTGCTCTCAACCTCCTCCTCACCGTCCCGAGCTGGCGCTGGGGGAGGAGGCATGGGCCCCCGTGAAGAAGCCGGAACCCGAACGTGCCCCCCTGCCTCGCTCCTCTCTCGGAGGGAAGAACCCGCCACGAAGGTGGAGCTGGTGAAGGAGTACCCCGCAGCCCGTGCTCGCTCACGGCCTCGCTGCAACCGCTCCTCGGACACTCACAGCCGCTCCTGGGAAAGGATCAACTGGGTCCTCGAGTCCGCCAGCTCACGCTCCCGTGCCGCCAGCTGCTCATGGAACCGGGCACGCTCCGCCTGGTGCTCCTCCCGCTCACAAGCCCCTCCTCGCGCTCCCGAGCACGCTCCGCCTGGTGCTCCTCCCGCTCACGAGCCCGCTCCTCGCGCTCCCGAGCACGCTCCCTCCTCTCCAGCTCCAGGGCAACTCGCAGCTCAGCCACGTCCTGAGGCAGCTCACTGCGTCGCCTCAGGGTCCTCTGGAGCTCTACGATCTACTGATCGCGGATCGACAACTCGGTACGTGCCGCCTGTAGCTGAGCAGCCTGCAAACAGGTAAACAAATCATCAGTTCCACAGTTCAATAATTCATGAAATGAAATAACAACATGTGGCTGAAGGTAGATCACGCACCTGAGAGTTCGTCATGCGGAAGCCCTCATCCACACAGGTCATGGCTGCTCGGAGCTCCTCGGCCTACAAAACAAATTTCATCAGTGCACAATTTATATCTAATCATTATTTGAATGAAGTTTTGAGTTTAGAATCTACCCGTGAAGCGAGGTCGCGCTCCGCCGCCTCGGCTCGCGCTATCGCGCTGGCCAGCCGCTCTGTTAGTGCAGTCACCTCTGCACTAGGCCCCCTCGAGCTGGAGGCCTCCCCCGGATCTCTCCTCACTGCTCCCTGCTGGGCACGCTGCATTCATTAAGACCGTCAGTGGCTAATCATTAATTCAACAAAAATTCATTTGCATATAGGAATAATTTAAACACTCACCAGGGTCTCCAGGTCTGCCCGTGTGGCGGCCAGCTGGTCCTCCAGGCCGTGTAGATGGGCCTGGGCATCCATAGCCGCTATATCTCGCGCATCCTGCATTCATCACATATTAGTGGCATAATAGACATGTATAAGCATCGGCATTTAGAAATAACTGCATTCATACATACCCCTAAGACCTTCATCTGAGGTCTGCCGGCGTGAACCTCCCAGTAGCGCCAGAGGTACTCGGAGCTGTCTATCGCCTGGGAGGTGACTCGGGTCCCGCCTCGCTGCCAGTCTCCGTACTGCTCCGCGAACCGAACCCTCCAGTCGATCGCTTTTGTGCGACCGCGGGTCTTCTTGCCAATCCCTCGAGGCTCCCCGACCTCGATCCATTCCTGGTGCAAGCCCAGGGTCCTCATCACCAACCTGAGCCGTAACGGCTCGATCTCGCTCAGGCAGTGCAGCCACAGCTCACGCCCAAAGCGAGGTCGCCCCGATACGACCCAAGGTTGGCCCTCATCCGTCATATCCTCGTAAGGCCTCCACTGCACCTGCATTCATACGTATCATTATCATTTCATCATAATCAATTCAAATCAACTCAAAAGAAATGCATATCATTTATTCATACATACCAGCGAGGGAGGGAAGTCGCGGAACTCTCTCCGTAAAACCCACAACTCGTAGTCGAGTGGGGCACCGAAGATGACTGGTAACCAGCGTCGCGCCAGAGGGAAGGATCCCTCAGCTCCTGGCCGTGGGTCGACGCGCCCCATCGGCATGTACAAGTGGCTCCACACCTGCATCCATGCATTGCATTAGTAAGGCATTCATTTGCATGAAAAGAAAAGGAAAAAAAAGGAAAATAAATACCTGAAGAAAAGGTGAGAAGCCACTGACGGTCGTCTCACGTCCTGTCCCCGTGGACAGGTCCGCCAGCAGGTGTGCCAGCAGCGCTGCACCCCAAGCGTAAGTGCCAACTGTCTCCAGGTCCTCAAGGATGCCCAAGAAGCAGCAGTTGATGACGTCGACTTTCGTCCCCAGCAATAATCTCCCGAGCAGCAGCAGCAGGAACCTCTTCAGGTCTCGATCCGCTCTCTCATGGTCAGTCGGGTCCTGACAGCATACCGCTCTCACCCCGTCGGTCAGCCTCTGTGCAAACTCACCTAAGGTCTCCCCTGACCTGTGCCTGGCATCTCCTAAACCCATCACCGTAGTCAGGTATGTACGGAAGATGGTCCTACACTCGCTCGGTACCTCATAGACCATATCCAGCCCTAGTAACCTCTGGGCCATCTCCGTGTAGTCAGGATAGGTGAACCCACTCACAGCCTCACCATCCACCCTCAACCCTGTAATCCTAGTCACATCCTCTAGGGTAGGAACCATGTGCCCCCAGGGCATCAGGAAGCACCGGCTCACCCTATCCCAACGTTCCCGTAAAACCTGGATAAGTGCTAGGTCGGGTCTAAATGGCTCAATGGACAGGAAAGCCTCGCACCCCATAGCATCTACCCTAACCCTCTGGAAGTCGGGGAGACCCTGATATGCTGCCCAGACCATGACCCATGAGATACGGGTCCTCATCAGCCCCTGCACGCATTAAAAGAGAAGAATTTTGCTTAATTGTTTGGTTAATCATGTGTAATTGCATTTGGTTTTGCCTGGGCATTGATTTTAATGTTTTGGAAGTCACGACCCTCCTCAGGTCGTTTCTTAGTAAATTCATGCCCCTAAAGGGGGGGTTTTTCTAAATATGCTTTGACGTAACGTCTTGGCTGAGGGCATTTTCCATCTTTGAAACGCCTCTGTGAAGGGCGTGAACATGCTGTTAATTTCTAAAAATCCTATAATGTTTTTCAAATCACACCCTCGGATGGGGCGTTTTCCATTTTGGGACCGTTCAGTTTAAATAGAGAATTAATGAAGAGACGCCCTCTGGTTTGGGCGTTTCTTGTTGAAATCATGCCCTGGTGAGGGGCGTGGCTTTCATGATTTTCAGATAATTCAAATAAAAATGACAGCATGTGAAATAATTAATGAAAACATTTAATGGGCATGGAATTAATGGAAAATCATAATTTTGAAGAAACGACATGCTGCAGGGCGTTTGTCATGAAGGTTAATTAATTTTCAGAAAATAAAAGGAATTTACGCCCTCAGTCAGGGCGTTTCGTTTGTGAATAACGCCCCCATGGGAGGCGTTTCTTTTCTGAGTTGCAGGTTTCGTGCCCGAGGGCTATGGAAAATCAGGAAAATAAAATAAAATGAAAATAAAATAAAATAAAAATGGAATTGGGGAGGGGAACCTACCTTTTTGTGCTTCTGGGGTTGTGGTCGAGGCAGTGGCCGTCTGGGCCACCGGAGTTGACCCCGGGGAGCGACCGCCGCCGTGGGCGGTGGTCCGCCGTCTTCTCCTTCTTCATCTTCCCCTTCTTCATCTTCGTCTCCTTCTTCTTCTTCTCCTCCTTCTTCTGTTGCTTCACCTACTGCTCCTTCGGCCTCGTCAGTGCCGGCCACCACCGGTTCTTCTTCAACGGCCACGACGGCGAGTTCCTCCACGGCGATTTCTTCCTCTTGGGCGTGGACGGCGTCGAGATCGACCACCTCTGGGGCACTCACCCTTTGGCGTTTGGCCATGGCTGGGGCTAGGAGAGAAAGAGAGATTGGGGGAATGAGAGAGGAGGATGGGAGATTGAGAGAGAGGCTTCGGGGGGAGGGGCTTCGGTTAGGGTTTGCTGGGGAGAGAATGAACGAGAGGAGGAAGAAGAAGGGGGCTGATGACTTTTGGGTTTCGAAAAGAAGACACGCCCTAAGGGAAGGCGTTTCTAATGGAATTCACGACCAGGACTTGGGCGTTTTATAGAAATGGACGACGTTGATTAAAGCGTTAATTTGTTTTGCATGGGGAACGATAACCGTCGTCAGACGCATTGAATGGGCGTTGATTGATTTGATGAAAGTCATCATTGCTGGTTTTGAGTAACGCCTCTGCTCAGGGCGTGTTACCTTTGAAACGTGGCTAAGGAAAAGGCGTTATTTTGATGATTCAACGATTATATTCTTTGAGATTTGAATAGATTAACGCCTTGTCTGAAGGTTTTATTTAATTAACGCCCTTTTTTGCGGGCGTCAAATTGAAGAGGAGACGCCCTGGGATAAGGCGCCTTTCAGTTGATTCACGTCCTTCCGTGAGGCGTTATTTGCAACAGAAACGCAGGTTTTGGATGATTTTGATCATAATCATAGTGATAATTGGCTTAATCAGAAAGCAATCTTTATTATTTGAAAGAAAGGATTACAATGCCTAATGAGCCACCTTGGGCCTTAATTTCCTCAATGCTATCACATAATTTTTCCACTGTTCTTTGGCTTCTTCTAAGTCTTCTACAGGGTGATGAAGCTTGCTTAGTTTCCACAGAGCTTGTATGGTGATTGTCTCCTCTCCATCTTCATTGCTGCCTAGATCCCTTGATTTGATTGGAGGAAGATGGGAGATGTCTTCTAGCACTTGCCTTGGAAGCCCGAGCTGAGGAAGGCACAGGTGTGCATTGTACAAGATGAGCTCGGATGCGCCAATAAGTCGAAGGTCTGTGCCGATGGAGAATCTTGCGCGGAGTTCCTGCATTTTGAGTATTCCCGGAGTGCAAGTAAAGAGGTTTTTGGGCATTACCTTAAGGTGTTCTCTCCACTCCGCCCTTTTCTTGATTTGAGGAATGTGGTTCGTCACCCTATTGCTTATTCCCAACGAGCCGGCGATGTAAGAAAGCGGACTTTTGGAGAAGATCCTTGACGATTGTTGGGCTTCATGGCATGGATCAAATTTAAAGTGGAGGTCCACCCAACTTGAGAAGGCTAGCATACAGCCGTATATGGGCCGCCCCATGGCCGCCGATGTAAGCCCGCTGTAGAGGTAAGCTAGTATGGCCGGTCCAACTCTTTCACCTTCCCATAAGCTCACCACTGCACTTATTTGACTCTCTTCAAGGAAGTCCTCCGTGGATGGAAATAGTAGTGCACCTGCTATGCACACCATGAAGGCCTTTGCTATCTTTGCTATCTCCTCCTCTTCTTTAGCTTGATCTGCTCTCTTGTACACCCATGAGGCGAGTTTCAAGATGTTGATTCCTTTAGTGACCTTGATTTGGTTCACTATGTTTGGGCTAGATATCAAAGAGGTTAGCAATTCATGAGGGGATATAGGTCTTGGCATGATGGCCATCTGTTCTTCTTCACTTTGTTTCATTCTTTTCAAACCCAAAATCATCTCTATTTCTTCCAATAGGATGGTGGCTTCAAAAGTGGAGAATAGAAAGGTGTGGGTGGAAGGATGCCATATTTCAATCAATGCTCCCATGGCACCCCAATCAAGATGGATTTGGTCATAATGCTTGGCATGGGTTATCAATCCTAAGAGATGCCATCTAGCTACAAAGACCCTCATGTCAGAGGAGAATTTGGAAAGTATGAGGGGCAACCACTTGATTTTTATATATCTTCTAGCTCCTGGAAGGTTCGGGTACTCCTGTGAGAAGGAAAGAAAAAATAAAAACAAAGAATAGAAGTACATGAGCATATGAAATGTTGGACAGAGAAGTTCAGTAACAGAGAAATAAATATATGAGCAGTTCGGCAGAACAGTAAAGGGTTATATGTACAGAGAAGAAAGTTGAAGCTAACCTGATTCATGCATATCCTGTTGCTTATATGACCTTGGATATCGTTAATCCTGGGAGTTGAGAGTTTTGGCCTTTTCAGTGCCCTATCCATCGTCAGGAAAGCTTGGACGGCTGCAACCTGCAGAGTGGATGAAGAAGAAGAGGAACAGAAAGTATGGCCGGCTGCAGGGATTTGGTTGTTTCTGTTGAAGGAAGGCCTCCTTTTAATAGAGATTTAGAGAATCGTAAGGTTGTTGGAAGTTAGAAATTTGATTGGGTTAAGGACTGTGCTGTTGATTAGGAAACGGATGTTCGTGCTGAATTAACGACGTTGGTTAGGGCGTCGATTCTTAAATTGACGACCTGACTGACGTCGTGTTATATTTAACACCCTAACATAGGGCGTCTTCTTCTAAGCTTCCGTTACTGTTTACGCCTTTGAGTAGGGCGTGTTTTAAATGTTAAACGACCTATGGTCAGGCACCTTTCATGCTGTTAACGCCCTATTCTTAGGCGTGTTTTATTGGCTTACGGATTTTGACCTCTCCATGCTTTGACGCTTTAATGAACTTAAGTGCTATTATTTTGGTGAAATTGTTTATGATTAAGCACTTATGATCATGTCATGTTCTGAATTGATGGATGAAGGCTAATAAGTTTCAAGTGCAGAAGTTTGCAGGATTCGAGGCGTTTGGACCACTTATGGGAGTAACATCGTGTCACCTTGTATCTGTTTCTTGTAAGCATTATTATTATATGATATCTACACTATTATAGTATGTCAAGGACCTTGTGGTTCTGATGAACCTGAAATTTGAGTTCCCCTTCATCAAAAATGATGACGATTTCAGGAAAGTCTTGATCACACGGATAGGCCGTTGAGTTGTTAAAGGTTTGGGACGATGGTTCCACTTTCTGAGTTGATGCGCGGACAAACGGGCTTCGGCTTAGTGTTAGCTCAGAGATGTGGATTCTTGACCAGATCTAAATGGCTTAACAATATTATCCTTGATTATTTTCTATTTTAGATTGTTTTAATCTTTTCTTTTAGCCCAGCATGTATCATGTAGGACTTTGAGTTTCATGCTGAAAATCTTCATATTATGGCAATAATGAAGTTCACTCGCTCTTGATTGAGTTGACATGAGATATTCCACTTCAAATCAAGTACTTCGTTCTATTTGAAGTCGTTCAGGCTGATTCCTTGAAAGTGTCCCTTTTGTTGGATCTCTATCCCAATTCTCTTTACTTTTCTGTAAAATTTACCTTGGTTGTAGCACGTCCACGTTGGCTGGTAATCGCTCTCCAATGGTCTTTCCCTATCGTGCTCACGCGCGCACCCTTTATTTACTTAGTTTAATCTCCTTTTATCCAACAAATCGATGTTTCCTTGGAACCACTCAGAGTTGTTTCACTCAGAATCTTGGAAAGATTTCAAATGCTTAGTGTTCTGAGACGTGTCACATCACACCTTGGCGTCTCCTTATCAGTTCATTCCACTTCATTCCTTTCATTACACTCCATTCCATTTCTGTCTCATTCCCTTGCAAAGCAGACGCCAAGGTGGGGCAGCTGTAGACACGCCAAAATTGACGTTATGTTGATCAAATCTCATGTCATTATATAAACGCCCCAAGTGGACTTCAATATTCCTATAAAATGAAGCTTTTCTATTTTTTGTGAGTTTTATGCATTTTTCCTGCATTTTTGTGATTCACGACCTGAAGAAGGGCGTTATTTTCAAAGTAGCGACCTATCATAGGGCGTTTTCAAAATAAGGACGACCATGGGTCAGGGCGTCAATTCCTGGAAATATCATTAAAATTAAGCGAAATAAGATGAATTTTATGAGTAACGTCCTTCCTCAGGGCGTGTTTTTAATAAAAGCCTTGATCTAAGGCGTCTTTCAACATTTTGTTTAAATGAAGAAGGGTTTTATTTCCAAAATTAAATCCAGGAAGAAACAGCCTTTCTTAGGTCGTGTTTCAAGAAACGTCCTGTGGCAGGTCGTCAATTCATAAATCGACGCACTGGCATGAGTCGTGTTTCACCCCAGAGTCCTTCCTTCCTACGCCTTTCCCTCACAGTTCCCTACCATCCATGGCCTCTTACTCGATCTTGATCCTTCCCTGGATGCCTCATTGCCCGTTTTTATCTTACCTTGTTTGATCACATCCGATTGAACATTATATAAGAGGATCCATATCAATCGTTTTGAAGGTTGAAGGCCTTGAACCCTCAGGACACCAGTTGAACCCTCGAATATTTAGAACTCCCAAAACTTCCACAGAGAAAACGTTGCAGGCAGAGGTTTTTGTTCCCTTTTCTGTGAGGTTGTTTTGGTGTTCCACTGCTTCCCGTGCCCTGCTTCTTCATCCGCTGCTTCCACTTCATCCATTGGGTTGCTGTGCTTCGTCCAGTGCTTCGTCCTCTACGTCTATTGCTGTTCCATCAACATATTCATTCGATTTTCCCTTTACTGTCATCAGGGACAGCAGGGTGTTTATCCGATTATTTATTTGTTTTACTTCGTTTGTGCTTAGGCATACCATTACCATCATCCCACCGTTTGCTTTTATTAAGTATCATCATATCATATCCCCTCCCTAGTTCTGTTCTAGGGGTTTTCAAAAAAACCAAAAAAAAAAGTGCGCACGTTGATGTCATTTCATCATCATATGTTCTATTTGGATTGATACTACTGCACTTTGGCTGATCCCTCTCTTTTTGTTTGTTTTACTGTCTGTCTTGCAAGGTAATCAAAGAGAAAACCCTTCTCTTCGGCCGGCCGATTGAAGAAGGAGGAAAGAATTCACACAATCCCGCGTTTTCATTCTTACCAGGTATTTGCGATCTCTCCCTATTAATATTGAGGTAACCCCTCTGGCGATCACATCTCCACTCTTGCACCACGTGCATGCTTTTTCCCTTTATTTAGTTTTGTTTTCATCATGATTCTTACTGCATGTGATTGATATTTTATCATTGTTTTGTGTGTGGAAGATTTTATGCACATCCACAGCAAGAAGGGTGCGCCCTTGTCTCTCTCCCCTCTCCCCCTTTGCAAATGGATTTCTGTAGATTCTGAGGTGTGAAGCCTCCCTTCCAATCCCCCTTCCTGAGTGTGAAGCTCAGCGCCGTCGCCGCCGCCACCATCGAGCCGCCATCGTGCCGCCTCCGCCACCTGCCGGAGTTTTATCCAAATTAGGATAGAACCTCAATCCCATAATTTTATCTTCTTCTCTTATTGTCTGATCAAGCCCAAACTTTGAGGGTTCGTTCCCCCTATCATCCCTAGTCTCCAGTTTAAATTTCATGCCATTTGGCTTTCGTTTGGCATTTTTCCCATATTTTTGTTCTTCCCCTCAGTAATCTGCTAGTTTGCAGATCTACGGGACAGTGTTCCCTTTTCGTATTTTTCCCACCCCCTTATGAATTTTTAGAAAATCCATACAAATTCTCAAGTGTTCCTAACATCCACCCCTTCCACCAGTAATTTTCGCAGCACCCATAAAATTCCCCTACCCACCGGTCAAAAATCATCTTTAGGCAAATCCCTTTCTGTCCTGATAGTCTGTTACCAGATTTACAGGAAAACCCATAGTTTCCAAAGATTCTCGTTTCTAATCCCTTCTCTGGATCGACGGGAAAAAACTATATGTCGTAGATCTTGGAGTCCTCTTTCCAACGCCACTGGTCTCACCTCGATCTGATTCCGGATCTGAGAGAATTAATTCTTTCCACCGAGGTGCGGAAATCTGTTCCCTCTATAGGTCCGAAATAGCAGTCCGGGAGAAATTCACAAACAAATACCAAAAGTCAACTTCTGGAACCGTCCCTTCAGGGAGTCGTTCAGGGACGTCCTGCCATCGTCCCAGCCAAGCAGGGCCTTCAGAAGATCTCAGGAAGGCGACGTTCCTTTGGAGGCCAAGGCTTGCTATCTAGCGAGTCAGAACCGAGTCGGCACAGCACCGAGTTGGCGTAGTACCGAGTCAGACCAGCAGGCCGAGTTCACCCCGAGAGCCCTTCCGGCTTGCTACCCGTCAACCCAGGGTCGGTCCTCCTGGGCCCCACTTGTAGCCCTTTACCTCCCTGCGTGGAGTGGGCAATAAAATTCACTGTTGTAATTAAGTTATTACCATTGTACCGGGAGTTACCGTAACTGGCCGGGGTCGTCTTCCCCACGCCCGGAGCGTGGAGGTATCGTGTCCACTCCTCTCTCGGCATTTGCTTTATTTCGTATATTTCTGTATGCTGCTGTTAGAGAGCATGTGATAGGATTATTAGCTCGATATTATATATTATCACCGCTGGGAGAGAGAGAGCGAGACCCGTCCCGTGACTCGATCCGAGCACGGAAGAGCCGACTACTAGACTCATTGCCGGTTTCTCAACCGCGCACGGTCCCACGCATCCCTCGCTAGGGACGCCCGCGAGCTAGATTCCTACGGCTCGTGTCCGTCCCGCATCAATTTGGTATCAGAGCGCCAGTTGAGTCTAGGGTAGTCATTCGTCATCGCTTAACCAAAATACAAAAAAAAGAGTCGTTTAAGTCTAGTCATTGTCTAAGTCAGTCTAGGTTGCATTTGCATACCATTTTTTGGTATATAAAAAGGTGTCGCTCAACCGTTAGGTTACGCCTATCGGAGAGGTGATTCACTCGTGTGAGAGGATCTTCGGATCCCCGGACTCCGCCATGTACCGAATCTTGGTTGTGTCTAGGTTGATAGTCGAGCCTGCATTTCAACTTTGCATTTTAAGTCGTGTCTAGGTGCTTGCAATAGTTGTATAAAATTTTGCATATAAAACAAAAACAAAAAAATGGCCTTGCATGCCCATTCCTAGGGATCCGTTCCATTCTTTTGGCAACTATGGCCAACCCATGCCGACCCGTCCAAGGCGACAAGTCCGTGTTCGAGTACATTAGGGAGTTTGAAGTGTATCGGTTTGGAAACGGATTCGGAGAAGAGAGCACCACGACTGCCTCTCAGTTCCAGAGAGGTTTGCGGCTTCATTTTTGATATGAATGTCTTATCCACGATGCGTTCTCTCTGGCGCAGTCATATGAGGTCGCTCTCGAGGTTGAGCCTTTCGAGGCAAGGTTTGATGCTGCCATTCAGCGAGTAGATGCCGCCCTTCGACAAGCATCTACCTCTCAGCCGATTCTCGAGCCGGTAGGACAGCTTGCCCCACGGCCTCCCCCACCGCAGCCTGAGCCACCCGTGTTTTTAACGGGAACACTTTTCATCGCCGAGCCACTACTTAGTTGGCTCAAGATAGGCTTGGTCCCTAGGCCGCCTTTCCACCCATCCATGGACCCTACACTACCAATAGTACCCGTCAACTCCTACCACACAACAATCCGGTCTAGTCACCATGTCGATACATTGGATGACCTTATTATGGGATTAGACTCACAAATGAAGTTGACAATATGTTGGCCCGAGGCTTCGACCAACCCACTAGTCTTAGCTTTATCCATCCGACCTTAGGGTCCATTACCTCCGTGTGCACCATGGGTTGTGTCACCACGGAGATTCTCTTATTCCTCCCCATGCCGGCCGATCCCAACTTCATACCCTTTTGCCCGAGGGAGGAATCATACTTCCTACACATGATCACCGTCCCACCTACCACAATGCATGAAGGTGACCATCCACACCTTCAAGACTACCACACATGGGACCGTGACTTGTGGGAACCCACCACAAGAGGTCATACCTTCTTTGATCCCTTTGACCCATTCCTTAGTGGACCCCTTGACCCACCATATACACTTCACTTCTTCGAGGGAGTCCACTACCACACCCCTTCCCCACGGGCCGGGTCATCCACACCCACCAAGCCCGTTCACTTGCGAGATACACCATCATCTAGGGGAAAGGAAGAAGATGCATTTGGTACCCCTGGCCCTCCCCTATCTAAGTCCAATATGCATGCATGGTCTACTTTAGGAGGTATAGGAATTCCCCATTCCGCCAATCACCGGTTACGTCAAACGCATGCATGGCACATATTCGGGTGTCCTGGTCCACCTTTGCATATGCATGAGTCGGACTAACCATAGGTTTGTTTAGGGTCATGTGTCAGTCTTTGTTTCATACCGTTTGTCTGTCAAGTGCATGTGCATACATCGAGTCGAGTCGGTCTTATGTACGCTCGCGTTGTTAGTCCTTGTCGAGTGCAAGACTTGTCAGACTTTGAGATCGGTTCTACCTCACATATCGGATCTAGTCACATAAGGGACCCAGTGGTGATTCCTAGTGAGTCTTTGAGCCGCCTCCCTTCATTTGAGAGTGACCCCACCCCGGAGTGTCCACCTCTAGCCTCCTCCCCAGCAGCGTGTGCATATCGAATCTATACGAGATGAGCATATATCAATTACTTGGAGTGGAGCGTACTCCGTGCTTCCTGGTATGATGACGGATCTGCCGGCGTCACGAACAGCCGCACCCCTTACTCGACGGGGTCAAGTTCTTCCCACCCGAGGAGAATTGATGGGAATCAACACCGGGCACTGACATTTTTAATTTACATTTGTGTCTTTTTAGTTTACTTTTATATCCTTGGGAAAGTAGGTTTACAATTGTAAGGCTTTATAAGCCAATTTGTTATTCCCTAAGGATCTTTGGGTTTTTATGTAAAAGTTCAGCAGGTCCAGAAAGGGGGCCCTCACTCCTTCCCCATTGGTCCACCTAAGCCATAGGGGTCCATGTGGGGCTGGTCAACTATCCTTGGTGGCTTCTAGATGGTTTGACATTCAAAGGAGACAAATGGACTAAAAAGTCCAAGATGCCACCAAGTTGGTCAAGGGGGCGCCCCCCTCTTAATATTTTTTTTATTGTGTTCCAAATCACATGGGGTAATTAAATATTCTCTATCCCTAGTATGCCCCTCCCTAACCCTAGATCTGAGGTTAGTTTAGGTCATTTACCTTTTCATATAAATACCATGTATTTCATAATTTATGGGAATTAATCATATGAAATTTCAAAATTTTGCTCCAAGAAAGAAGGGTGCACCCTTGTCTCTCTCTCCTCTCCCCCTTTGCAAATGAATTTCTACAGATTCTGAGGTGTGAAGCCTCCCTTCCAATCCCCCTTCCTGAGTGTGAAGGTCAGCGCCGCCGCCGCCGCCACCATCGAGCCGCCATCGTGCCGCCTCCGCCACTCGCCGGAGTTCTATCCACATCAGGACAGAACCTCAATCCCATAATTTTATCTTCTTCTATTGTTGTCTAATCGAGCCCAAACTTTGAGGGTTCGTTCTCCCTGTCACCCCTAGTCTCCAGTTTAAATTTCGTGCCATTTGGCTTTCGTTTAGCATTTTCCCATATTTTTTTTCTTCCCCTTAGTAATCTGCTAGTTTTCAGATCTGCGGGATAGTGTTCCGTTTTCATATTTTTTTCCACCCCCTTATAAATTTTTAGAAAATTCATAAAAATTCTCAGGTGTTCCTAACATATACCCCTTCCACCAGTAATTTTCGTAGAACCCATAAAATTCCCATACCCACCGGTCAAAAATCATCTTCAGGCAAATCCCTTTCTGTCCTGATAGTCTGTAACCAGATCTATAGGAAAACTCGTAGTTTGTAGAGATTCTCATTTCTAATCCCTTCTCTGGATCGACGGGAAAAAAATATATGTTGTAGATCTGGGAGTCCGCTTTCCAACGCCACTGGTCTCACCTCGATCTGATTCCGGATCTGAGAGAATTAATTCTTTCCGCCGAGGTGCAGAAATTTGTTCCCTGTGCAGGTCTGAAATAGCAGTTCGGGAGAAATTCACAAACAAATACCAAAAGTCAACTTCTGGAACCTCCCTTAAGGGAGTCGTCCAGGGACGTCCTGCCATCGTCCCAGCCAAGCAGCGCCTTCAGAAGATCTCAGGAAGGTGACGTTCCTTTGGAGGCCAAGGCTTGCTGTCCAGCGAGTCAGAACCGAGTCGGCGCAGCACCGAGTCGGCGCAGTACCGAGCCGGACCAGCAGGCCGAGTTCGCCCCGAGAGCCCTTCTGGCTTGCTACCCGTCAACCCAGGGTCGGTCCTCCCGGGCCCCACTTGTAGCCCTTTACCTCCCTGCGTGGAGTGGGCAATAAAATTCAATGTTGTAATTAAGTTATTACCATTGTACCGGGAGTTACCGTAACTGGCCGGGGTCGTCTTCCACACGCCCGGAGCGTGGAGGTATCGTGTCCACTCCTCTCTCGGCATTTGCTTTATTTCATATATTTCCGTATGCCGCTGCTAGAGAGCATGTGATAGGATTATTAGCTCGATATTATATATTATCACCACTGCGAGAGAGAGGGCGAGACCCATCCCGCGACTCGATCCGAGCACGGAAGAGCCGACTACCCGACTCATTGCCGGTTTCTCAACCGCGCACGGTCCCCCGCATCCCTCGCTAGGGACGCCCACGAGCTAGAGTCCTTGGGCGCGTGTCCATCCCCCATCATCCAGTCTCCAGCAACATAGGCCAGCACACCCTTACGGGTCAGTCTCCAATCTCTAGTCTCCAGCAGCATAGGCCAACATACCCTTACGGGTCAGTCTCCAGCTTCCAGTCTCCAACAATATAGGCCAGCACACCCTTACAGGTCGGTCTCCAGCTTCCAGTCTCTAATAACATAGGCCAACATACCCTCATGGGTCGGTCCCCAGCTTCTAGTTTCAAGCAACACGGGCCAACACACCCTCACGGGTCGGCCTCCAGCTTCCAGTCTCCAGTAACGTAGGCCAACACACCCTCACGGTTCGGCCTCCAGCTTCCAATGACACGGGTCGACACACCCTCACGGGCCGGCCTTCAGCCTTCACCCTCTAGTAACATAGGCCAATGCACTCTCGCGAGTTGGCCTCCAACTTCTAGTTTCCAGTCCTCCAGGTCAACACCACCCTATGGAGTGTCCTCCAGTTGGGTCGACACGCCTCATTTAGGCAGGCCTCTAGTACTCAGTATTCATCATCCAGCTTCCAATATCCAATTTCCAGTACTCAGTTCCCAATATCCAGCTTCCAATATCCAATTCCTGATACCCAGCTCCAATATCCAACTTCCAGTATCCAGTTTTCGGTACCTAATCCCATCTAGTACCAGTACCCAATTTTCAGTATCCAGCTCCAGTACTACGCTTCCAGCATCTAGTTCTAGTCTCATGTTCTAATGTCTAGATTCTAGTATCTAATTCCCATATCCAATTGCCAGTATCCAGCTCCCAGGATCTGGTTCCCAATATCCAGTTTCTAATATCCAGCTCTAGTTCCGGCAACAAGCCAACACGTCTCACCTAGGCAGGCCTCCAATATCTAACTTTCAATATACAGATTAAGTATCCACCTTCCAGCCTCCAGTCCCAATATCTCACTTTCGGCTTCCAAATCCCTAGTCCCTAGCTTCCTATATCCAGTTTCGATACTCGGTTCCCAGTATCCAGTCCCAGCATCCAACTCCTAGTATTCGGTTCGCGTACCGAGTTTCTAGTAACTATTTCCACTGTCTGCCTTCAGCATCCAGCTCTAGGGTCCAGTCTGATGCCCACATTCTAGCATTCCAATCCTATATCTAGCATCCAATATCTAGCCTCGAAGAGCCAGTTCCAGTACTCAGTCCCCAACATCCAACCTCAGCTCCAGCTCCAGTACCCAATCCCCAAGACCCAGTTCCAATACACAGTCTCCAGTATCCAGTGCTAGGTTCAATATCCAGTCCCAGTGTCCAGTCTTCGCTATTCAGCTCCAGTCCCAGGCTTCAATAGCCAGTTCCATTATTCGATTCCTAGTATCCGACTCCAGCCCCAGTCGCCAGCATCCGGTCTCAGTATCCTGTTCTAATCCTAGTCTCCGATCCCTAGCCCCCAGTGTCCAGTTTCCAATATCCAGTCCTTAATCTCCAGCTTCTACCTCCCACCTTCTAGTAACAAGCCAGAATGCCTCACCCAGGTAGGCCTCCAGTATTCAATCCCCACCTCTGGTCCCAGTTTCCAATTCCAGCCCCCAGTTCCCAGCATCCCACTTCTGATTCCCCATCTCCAATTCCAATGTCCAGTGATGGGGCTAGCACGCCTCATAGGGGTAGGCCCCAGTCCCGGCTCCCAGTATCCAAATCCTAGCTTACCATCCCAGCATCCAATGTCAAGTTTCTAGTTTCCAGTCCCTAGTCCCAATTTCCAGTCTCCAGCACCAGTATCTAGTTCCCAGTCGCAGCCTTCAGTCCCAGTAGCCAGATCCCAGTCTCCAGTCCTGATGTCTAGCCCCAATATCTAGCTCCCAATCTCTAGTTTCCAGTCCCAGTGTCCAGTCTCCCATCCCAACATCCAGTTCCCAGCCTCCAATTTCCACCTCTCAGTCCCAATACCTAGTCACAGTCCCAGTATCGAGTATTCATATCCCAATCTCCAGTCCCAATATCCAGCATCTGGCCTCCAAGTTCCCAGTCTCTAGTTTCGATGCCCAATCACCAGTCCTAGTATCTACTATCCAAATCCTAACCTCCAAATCCAGTATATAGTTTCCACTCTCCAGCTCCTAATTCCCAGCCCCAGTACCCAGTCTCGAGTCCCAGTATCTAGCCTCCAAATCCCAGTCTTCAGTACCAAAATCCAGCTTCTAGCCTCTAGTTCTCAATTTCCAGCCCCAGTACTCAGTTTCTAGTATCTGAGTCATGATCTCTAGTTCCAATATTCAATCTTTGCCTTCCAGTCTCCAGCCTCTGACCTCCAGTTTTCAACAATAGACCAACATGCCTTAGTCATGCAGGTCTCCAATCTGAGTACCTAGTGTAGTGCCCCAAAATTTATATAAATAATTTCTAGATTATCTATAGAATTTTTTAGAATTTAGAAAGGCCAAAATAGATTAACAAATGAATTAATATTGAGATTATAAGGCCCACTTATGTTAAAATCTAGCTTTGATAATTAAAGCCCAATAGGTTTAAGGACCAAGCCCAATAAGTTTGGCCCATATTCTAGAAGGCTATTTAAGTTATCCATGAAATATTGGGATAAATTCACTTTAAAAGGGATAATTTAGTGGATAATTAACCAAAGAGTTTGAATTAAGGAGGAGTTCTTCGCCCGGTTGATGTAACGATCTATCGGCCGACCGCTACAATCACGTAACGCACCAGTCCTAGTCCGTTACAACCTGCTAATTTCGTGAGAAGAAGAAGTTGTAAAAAGAGTAGAACTTTAGGATTCTCTTGGCTAGAGACCAACTTGGGAGAACTTATAACATTGCTAAGGACTCTTAGAGATCAGGTTTTAGCCAATTAAGGACTCTAAAATCATTCAAATCCTTGAATCCTAGATAAAACTCTATAAATAGGACCTAGTTCTGAACTAAGCGACCCTTACTTTTGGCTCGTGAAGAATCAAGGTAAGGAGATAGAATCTCGGGTAAGTTCTTTAGAGTGTTTTGTTCCTAATACTTTAGACTAACTACCCTCAAAATTTCAAGTTAGGAGATCAAGTAACCAAGGAGATAAAGGCTTCTAAAGTTGTTGATTCTGTCATAGCAGCCTAGGATTCAGAGCAAAGGACCACTGAAGATCAAAGAATTAGGACGTCCAAATGAGATAATTAGAGTTTGGTTCTTTAGAACTTTTTGTTCCCAATAGTATTATCTTCCTAACCTCCAAATTTCACATCTTTAGGTCAAGAGGTTGGAGAGTTAGGGTAATGTGAAGTTGCTGAAAAATCACAGGAAGAGAAGAACTAGGGCGACCCTTGAAGACTCAAATTAGAAGTTTAAAGCCCAGTTAAGAGGTAGGTCATCTCATGAACAACAAGAACATCGAGTTAAGAGTAAAAGCCCTCTGGTTTTGTTTGATTTCTTGCACTATAGACCATGAATTTCATGTTTTAATAGAACTATGCATACATACATATCTTTAGCCTTAATTGAAATTAAAAGATACTCTCTTGTTCATTCACTACAACCTATGCATCCATATAGCCTTTTTACTTCGTTTTATCATGGCTAGAGTAGTTAAGTCTTCTCTAAAACATGATATGTTCAAAGCATGATCTTTTAGCTTTTTATATACTGTCAACAGGGCTCTGACGGATCAGAGTTAGACCGTCACATTCGTGTAACGGCCTTACGATAAGCCGTCACATTCCCTGCTACCTTTAAATTTCTCTGTTGTATCTAACGGACCATCAGTGGAGCATTACAGCACTGTAACGGCCCCACGATAAACCGTCACAGACCTGTGACGCGTCCATTCTAGACTGTTACATTAACTGTGTTCTGTCCACCCGAGACAAAAATAAGAACAGTCAAGTTTAATTATGAATAAGCCTAGTTATTTAAGTTGTGACCTGTTTTTCATGACTTTGAGTTTATTGATCAATTCATGATAGGAATTTGCATGTTTAAGCATTTTGAGTATTTTAAGTTATGTTAATTTCATGTGCTAAAACTTTATAGTTTGTATTTAAACATGATTTTACATGTTGTATTGACGAAGTTTTATCATGGTTTCACATCGTTACACATTCTTTTTTATCTATAGAGTCAATTTTTCTAAGTACATGACAAATATTCCGGTATATGGCCATTAGTTCACACTCTTGCACTATAGGAACATATTCTTGGACTTGAGGACCTCTCTATTGGATATTCATTCCAATGGACTGAAAAATCTTAGGTTTGACCTAAGGGTTGATATTCCAAGGTTCCTAGATGAATTATTGATGGTCTAGGACTTGTCATATTGTTCAAGATACTTAATTTTAAATTATGAAAAATAAGGAATGTACCGTTATGCTATTTCCATAAGCATAACCTTGTTTAAGTCATTCTTGACCCCTCGCATTCTTAATTGGAGCGTTCATTCATTGAATTGTTAATATCATGAACTTGTTGCACTCGTTATATTATTGGCCATATTGTTTACATGCGTGGAAGTAGCTTGATTTATATTTGAAGATGCAATCGAGCACTAATTATGTTCAAGGGCTCTATGCTAGTCCCCTCGGTTGATTGCCGGAAACATACTATTATAAACCATGGGGTATGATGCTACTGGCGTCGCATTACGCTGGGAGTACTTTCTTTATAAATAAGTAAAAATCCATGACATCATGAAAAATCTCGGAATTCATGGAAATTATCCACAAGATGATATTCAACAGAAATTCATGAAGTACTTGCTTACTTGTTACATGACTTTCTAGTACATTCTTGTTCATGAGAGGACATATCATGTTCTTGTTACATTTTTGCTAGATCATACTTGCTCATTCTATATCAAGGAATTATCTTGTTACTTGGTTTAATCGCATGATTATCATAATCGCATGATTTTACTTTATTCTTTAGAGCTAAAATGCTAATTACTTAAATATTGCTAATCATGTTGATGCAAAGATACCTACTGGGCAAGTGTGCTCATTACCTATTTTCAATCTTTTCGGGAGATGGAAATGAGTCGGGATCAGATTAGGAATATTCAAATAGCAGGTCTGAGAGTGAATAAAGAATGAGTGAAGACTTAGGAAGTCTACATTGTTTAGATTGAGTCTATGTAATTTTCTTATTTCTTGAGTCTAGTATGATGAAGAAAGTTGAACTAGTGATTGTATTTGAATATTTGATTGATAATGTGAAATGAAAGTTGAAGTTTGAGTAGATATTGTGCAATTACATTTATGTGTGTGATTGTCTTGCGCTCTGACCATTCTTGCTTACAATAGGCTTACCATGCCGGCTGTTCACGTTGCTCGAGTTAGTCTTCCGCTGTAATAAAAGTTCGGGGTGTGACAGTTAAGTTGGTATCAGAGCCTAAGTCTTAGGACTTAGGGAAAATAGTCATGTCCTAGGATAAGTCCAAGGTTAAGGAGCCCTACCTATGAACTAAGGAAGAAATTTCCTCACCCATGTGAGAATTGGGTAGAACCCAAGATGAGATAGTTAATTAGTTTAAGGTTAATCTCTTTCAAATTTCATGAGAATTAATAATTCGTTATTTCTCTCAGGTACCTTATTATTACGATGGCTCATCGCGTAGATTGGGATGGCATGCAACAAACGGTTGCCGGTCTTACTCAGGCGTTACAAACTATGGCTCAGGGAGGCACAGGGGAGAGGGCTAGCGGCTTACATCACAATTTCTGGAGTTTAAACCCTCCGCGTTTCTATGGTTCTTCTAATCTGGACGAAGCAGAGAACTAGATTGGCGAGATGAACCGTATATTTGACATCATCCAATGCACCGATCAAGAGAAGGTGCATCTTGCAACTTTTCAACTCAACAAGGATGCACGTACATGGTGGAAGTCGATTTCGGCACCTCCGACCGATGCACCTCATACATGGGACGGTTTTCTCACTATGTTCCGTGCCAAGTACTTTTCTGAGCATATAAAAGAAAGGAAGGCTATGGAGTTCACCTCTCTTCGTCAGGGAATGATGACAGTCGCGGAATATGAACAGTGTTTTCCAGCCATATCTGGACCAGTTTATTGTCGTCTTCATTGATGGCATCCTGATATATTTCAAGATAAAAGAGGAACATGAAGAACATCTGAGAATAGCTTTGCAAACACTTAGAGAACATAAGCTTTATGCCAAGTTTAACAAGTGTGAATTCTGGCTCAAGGAAGTTTCATTCCTAGGCCACATTATTTCAAAAGAAGGTATCGCTGTGGATCCTTCTAAAGTAGAAGCTGTCAGAAACTGGAGCCGGCCAACGACTGTATCAGAAGTAAGGAGCTTTCTGGGTCTAGCTGGTTATTATAGAAGATTCATTAAAGACTTCTCAAAAATTACAGTTCCTTTAACTAGACTCACAAGAAAAGAAAATCCTTTTGGCTGGTCAGAGGAATGTGAAAAGGGTTTTCAAATTCTTAAGAATCACCTTACTACAGCTCCTATTTTAGCACTAACGGTGGAAGGTGGTGGATTTGAAGTATATATGGATGCATCTAGCATTGGCTTAGATTGCGTCCTCATGTAAAATAGAAAGGTAATCTGTTATTCTTCAAGACAATTGAAACGTCACAAGGAAAATTATCTTGTGCATGATTTAGAATTGGCAGCTATTATTTTCGCCTTAAAATTTTTGCATCATTATCTCTATGGAGAGAAATTCACGGTCTACTCGGACCACAAAAGCTTGAAATACTTATTCTCTCAAAAGGAGCTTAATATGAGACAGAGGAGATGATTAGAATATCTCAAAGACTTTGATTTTGCTATTCAATATCATCCTGGCAAGGATAATGCGGTAGCAGATGCACTCAGCAAAAAACCAATGGGTATGCTATCAAGTCTTATGATTAGTTTGACTAATCTTATTCCTCAATTTGCTCAGATGAACTTTGTCACGCCCCGAGCGCGGAAGATACCCGGAGACGCGTGTCGAGTTTATATCGATCATGTCAATCAGAGTATTAGTGTATTCGACACCAAATCAGAGATGCGCAAGAGTAAAGATAACCCAATCCTTTTATTCCTTCACAAAAGTATTTCTATTACAATCCCTTGAAAATGCTAAACTTAATAAAAAGAAAAGTATAAAATTGACTCAAGAAAATATAGAAAAGACAAGACTAGGTGACGCTTTGAGAAGCTCTAATCTCTTTCACTCTTGAACTTCCCAGTCCGATTGAGTCTCGTCGTCGGACTTACCTGTAAAGTAGGGAAACACTGAGTGAGCGAACGCTCAGTAGGAAATTATATCTCAAGAACTAGCAATGGGTTTAAGTAATTGTAATTTTTCACATGTAAATGCAATATGCATGTAGAAATAACTGAGCAAGTGAAATAAAACTAATAATAGAATAACACGTCGTGCAAAACTTCCAAGCGAGTCTTAAACAAGAAATATTCATGAGAGACTTTATAGATTATTGGCTATTTCACGCAAGTACTTTGCCCGTGTCGGGCCACGCTAGTAAAGTCACGCAAGTCGAGTCATGCACGTAAGAAAGAGAGAGTGTGTGTGTGGAATGCCAAAGATCAAGAGAGACAAGTACTTCGGTGCAATGCTAGACACCGTGATCATTACAACTCCCATGGGCACTAGTACTTTTGGGTGCTCCTCCCAGGACCAGATCGGGCCCTTATATGCACAGCATTAAAGATAGATCTAGACATCCACTTTATTTGTATAGCCAATATGGATTTTCAAAGAAAAAGCTTATGGAAATTCAAGATAGAGTAGAGTTCAAAATTGAACTTGATGTATAAGGACGATAATAACGATATAAACACGAGTATCGATAAAACTGGGTGGAGTTGGTTCCCTAATGGGTACCATGATAATTAAGTGTCCATATATAGATGGTCATGTCATTTGATATAGAATTGAGGTCCACATGAACATCATAATAATGGCATGATTTCCACATCCCATTAAGAATATTCTCATGATATCCACATAGCATATCATGAGGGCCGGTATACCATGTTTCTATAGAGTGACATGGCAAAATAGTGTAATAGGTTTTTATGGTACAACCCGCTCAGTCGGCCTTGAGGGAATCCAAGGCTACGAGGAGACTTACGGAGGTCCCAATGACTAACTTGCCAGTCCAAAGGAACGGAATGTCCAATGGAGAGCTTGTATGTCATCGAGAGTTAGTGGGTAATGCGATAAATCATCGTGAAACATGGGACTATATTCACGGAATGGAATATAGTGCCGATATATATATATATATTTATTTATAAACCCTCGGTTCACAGAAAATAGTATAAAATAATGACACAGAAAATTAGCGACTTAACATAAGTCACTACTTAATAAATTAACGCCATGCACGGGGTCGTTTATTTTCAATTTGACGACTTCAGGAATAGTCGTCCATTATAAATTTCTATTTTGCTGAAATTTTCTTAATTCCGTATTTTTGATAAAAACGCGCCTTAGCCAGGGGCATCACTTTCATAAAAGACCACCCACTGCAGGTCGTTAATTCATTCTTTTCCAGGATTTATCATGAACAGTGGTAATTTCTAAGATAATAATTTTCAGGAAACAAAGTATATGGTCAGGACAAGAAAAATATCAGGATTCGAGATATATGATCATGCATTAGATTTAACTCCAGGTTTCATAGATATTAAATTTTAAACACGGGTATTTACTAATTATATGGAATTGACGACACTTCTGTCAGTCGTCAGAAATTGAATTAGCGCCCTAGAGAGGGTCGCCTCTTTCCAAAGTTTCACAGAAAACTTTGAAAACGCAATAACACTATATGCATGAATTAACAGATGATATTATCATACATTTTATGCTAGTTTGGGCTACAGTTCTTGAGAAAACCTACCTGATGATGATATGGGTGAAGGAACGTGAAGGATGTGAAGAGAAAACGGTACTCTGTTCTGAACAGAGTCTTCTGGGATTTATATAAACAGCCACCTACGAATCCAAGTAATAGCAGCACCAACCGCCAAGCAACAGCAGACCCCAGATGGTGCAGTGAGGATGATATTCGATGAGAAGAAGTTTCTCCTAGACTCTGGTCATAGCTTTCTCTGTAACGGAGGAAGATGTACGTTGATGAAGAACCCACGTTCTTCAGCTAGATGAGAGAGTTTCTTCACGCTGCAAGCAACCTATAGAAGAAGAAGAGGAAGAAGCATTAATATTCTTCATGCTTCCCTGACTGAAGATAAAAAGGAAGAAGAACATACCTGTTCTTCACACACGAGACAGCAGCAGGCCTTCCTTCGACAAAATAGCCATTAGGGTTCGATTGGAAAGGGTATTTATAGGGTTCCAGGAATCCTTTAGGGTTGGAATTTGATTAGAACTCTAGTTTCCGTGATAGAGTCCTTACCATAATCAATTGAACACGTACCAATCCTAAAACTTACCCTGGATAGTCTCCTGGTTCGAATGGAACACAAATGTAATTAACGCCTTAGGTTAGGGCATGCATTTTAATTGACGTCTTGACCTGTACCGTTTCTTTTGTAATTCGCGCCCAAGAAGAGGGCGTTTCTTTCCCTTTCCTTTTATTCGTTTTGGACGTTTTTGAAATTTGACGACCTTTGGTATAGGCGTAACTTTTTGAATTAACGCCTCAAGTGAAGGCGTTTCTTATTTAAATCGTGCCTTGTTGAGAGGCGTTATTTACATTTGACTTATTATTTATTCATTTTGGTTCTTATCATTTACTTACTTAATTTTTCTTGAAATCTTCCTTTTATTTTACCAGGGTTGCTACACCCTCCCCCACTTAAAAGAATTTGGTCCCCAAATTCCATCACATATAAACGTGGAGAGTGTAGAATACATACCTTTTTAGAATAAGTCTGGGAATCGTTTCCTCATTGACTCCTCGGTCTCCCATGTGGCTTCGTGTTCTGAACATTTACTCCATTGCACCTTAACCATGGGAATAACTTTATTCCTTAGGGTTCGTACCTCGCGATCGAGGATCTTCATGGGCCTTTGTTCATAAGTGAGATCCCTTTGAATCACCAGGTCTCCATGATCAATGATATGTGACAGATCGTGCACATACTTCTTCAACATTGATATGTGGAATACATTATGAACTTCAGACAATTTAGGAGGTAAAGCGACGCGGTAAGCAACCTCGCCAACCCATTCTAGTATCTCAAAAGGTCCGATAAACCTTGGTGTAAGCTTGCCCTTAACACCAAATCTCCTTATTCCACGTCCAGGTGATATCTTGAGAAATACGTGATCTCCCACTTGGAATTCGAGATCTCTTCTTCGTGTATCAGCATAAGCCTTCTGTCTAGACTGAGAAACTTGAAGTCTTTCTCTAATCAACTGAATCTTTTCAGTGGTATCCCTTACCATGTCTGGACCTAATAGTTATTTTTCGCCAACTTCATCCCAGCACAAAGGCGATCGGCAACTCCTTCCGTATAAAGCTTCGAAAGGTGCCATTTGTATACTTGCCTGGTAGCTGTTATTGTATGCAAATTCAACCAAAGGCAAGTGATCATGTCAGCTTCCACCAAAATCAATGATGCAAGCTCTAAGCATATATTCAACCACCTGATTAGTTCTCTCGGTCTGACCATCCGTTTGAGGATGAAAAGCTGTACTAAAGTTAAGTCTCGTCCCCAGTGAATGTTGTAAACCCTTCCAAAAGTGAGAAGTAAAACGGGGGTCCCTATCAGACACGATTGAGACAGGTACTCCATGTAACTTGACTATCTCTTTAAGGTATAATGCAGCAAAAATATCAACTGACCATCAACTCTTGATTGTCGAGAAGTGTGCCGATTTGGTCAATCGGTCGATGATAACCCATATTCCGTCATATCCTCCCTTTGATTTGGAGAGACCCATAATGAAGTCCATACCGATATCCTCCCACTTCCACTTGGGAATATCTAGAGGATGTAGCTTACCGGCAGGCTTTTGGTGTTCTGCCTTGACTTGTTGACATGTGAGACAGCGAGACACAAAATCCGCTATTACTCTTTTCATATTGGGCCACCAAAAGGTCCTTTTCAAATCTTGGTACATCTTAGTTGATCCTGGATGAATCGTGTACCTTGATCTGTGAGCTTCATCTAAGATTTTCTTATTTAGCCCTGGACAATTCGGTATACATGTTTTATTTCTGAACATCAATCTTCCATCTGGTGTTAATTTGAAATCATGTTGTTCTTCCATTTTGTCCTTGATTTCCACTAGTACAGGGTCACTACCTTGAAGTCCTTGTATTTCAGATAACAAGTCAGGCTGTATGCTCATATGGGATAAGGTGATACACCTACTGTCCTTGTCGATGCTTATATTAAGTTTAGAGAATTGTTCTAGCAACTTCCACTCCTGAATCATACAATTGGCTAATAGTGCTCTAGGCTTTCGACGAGGGCATCGGCTACAGGATTACCCTTTCCAGGATGATATTTTATAGTGAAGTCGAAGTCCTTGAGATATTCTAGCCAACGTCTTTGCCTCATATTCAATTCCTTCTGAGAGAACATGTCACGTCCCGAGCGCGGAAGATACCCGGAGGTGCGCGACGAGTTTATATCAATCATGTCAATCAGAGTAGTAGTGTATTCGACACCAAAACAGAGATGCGCAAAAGTAAAGATAACTCAATCCTTTATTTCATAATGGATAGACTATTACAAATCCAATACTCTATTCAATTAAAAAGGAAAAGTACATAGTTGACTCAAGAAAATAGGAAAAAGACTAGATGACACTTGGAGAAGTTCTATCTCTTTCACTCTTGACCATTCCCATCCGATTGACTTCCCTCGTCGTCGAAATTACCTGAAAAGTAGGGAACACACGGAGTGAGCGAACGCTCAGTAGGAAATTATATCTCAAGCGCTAGCAAGGGGTTTAAATAATTACATTTTTCATGAATGTACTATAGCTATGCATGCTCGCATAAAACGACAAGATAGAGAGAGAATTTATCAATAAGACAGCAAGATGAACTAGTCATGAGCTTTCAAGAAAAGATAACAAGATATTCAAGCTAGTATTTTTAACAAGTCATGTCAAGAATTTGGCTATCATGTTTCAAGTAAGCAAGTAATTACCCTTTTTCGGGTCACACAATTCATGTCATGTCAAGTACGAGTCAAGTACAAGATTTGTGTGGAATGTCCAATCAAGCTAGTCATGCACTCGGTATAATGCCAGATACCTTATCATTCAACTCCCATGGGCACAAGTACTTTCGGGTGCTCCTCCCAGGACCAGATCGGGCCCTATATGCGCAGGCATTTATCATGTATATTTGACATCCATTCTTGTATATATATATAGCCAATATGGAATTTCAATAAATTAAGCTTGTAGACACGTAGGATAACTTTGATAGAATGGAGTCCAAAAATATGACATTGGACATAGATAGGCGATAACAACGGTACAATCACGATGAACGATGAAACTAGGTGGAATTAGGTTCCCTTAACTCGGGTACCATGACAAGTATGGACATTCTTTATATAGAATTGAGGTCCACATGAACAGTATATCAAAGGTAAGATACCCTCATTCTTATTATAGAATTGAGGTCCACAAGAACATCAACAAATGGCATGATATCATCATCCCATTTAGAATTCTCATGATATACTCTTTGCATATCATAAGGGCCGGTATACCATGTTTCTTTAGAGTGACATGGCATTCAATAGTGTAATGGGTTTTTAGGGTACAACCAGCTCAGTCGGTCTTGAGGGAATCCAAGGCTCGAGGAGTCTTACGGAGGTCTCTATGACTAACTCGCTAGTCCAAAGGAACGGAATGTCCAATGGAGAGCTTGTATGTCAATGAGAGTTGAGGGTGATCGATAAAACATCATGAAACGTGGGACTATACTCACGGAGTGGAGATATAGTGCCGATATACATATATATAGATATACTGAAACCATCGGTTATCAGAAACAGTCAAAAATATTTTCTCAGGAAAATAACGACTTAAGTAAAGTCACTACTTAAGTAACTAACGCCTTAGATAAGGGCGTTTATATATTTTACATTTTCGCAAAATTTCAATATTTCAGTATTTTACCAAAAACGCGCCCTGGTAAGGGGCGTTTAATTACAAGTTGACGACGTATGCAATGGTCGTTCATTCTTTACTTCTATTTTTGTAGAATATATATTTTCAGTAATTTATCAAAAACACGCCCTGGACAGGGGCGTTACTTTTCAATTCACGTCCTGAACAGGGGCGTGGGTCAAGTGAGAGACGACCTATACAGGGTCGTGAATTCAAGAATTTACAATATTTCAGGAATAAAATTCCAAGAGACAAGAGACATGATCATGACAGAAAATTAGCAGGAATTCACAGGTCGAGTCATGCAATATATATTAGATTGGATATTTCGTATCTATTAAATTTTTAAACGTGGATCAATTATTAATTACATGTGATTTTCATGAGATTAACGCCTACAGGGCAGGGCGTCAAATCTGAAATTGACGACCTAGTGCAGGTCATTTCTTTAAAGTAGCGCCCTGGACACAGGCGTCTCTTGCAAAAATATTACAAAAACGTGTAGAAACCATCAGGAAACTTATATACATGACATGCATGATGTGTTACTATGAATTTAATTTGTTTGGGCTACGTTGCTTGAGAAAACCTACCTTGATGATGATAAACTGACGGATGAACAGATGTAGGTTCTGAACGATACTCTATTTATAAATAGAGTTTTCTGACGTACTGATAGCCAAGTAAGATATATGCTTCCCTTGACAACAGAAGAGCTTGGGAAGATGCAGAAGATGTTGGTTGATGACGAAGAATTCCCCGTTCTTCCCTGTCAACCGTCTGCAGATCCTATAAAAGAAAAAGAAACTATATACCTTAGTTTCTTCATCGTACGTAACAGAGGAGAAAGCAGAAGAACGTTACCTAGTCCTTCACCGGAGCTTCTCAACCTGTAAGCAGAGAAGAGTATGAAGAATCATTAGTTCTTCATGCGTTGATCGAACACAATATAAGGAAGAAGGAAGAAGAAGAACCTTCTGTTCTTCGCATACCTTAGAAAACTTCGAACGCCAAATAGCGTTCTCGGTTCAAGCAGTAGGTTATTTATAAGATATTGGAAATCCTAATAAGGTTAGTGTTCGATTGGAAGTAATACTTCCATATTAGAGTTATTACTACATTCGAACTCTTTCTCATAGTTATCAACTTACCCTGGATAGACTCCTGGGTCGAACGAAACTCAAACTGAATTAGCGACCTAGGTCAGTGCGTCGAATTTAAATTGACGCCTTGTCAAGCGTCGTTTCTTGTTGAAACGCGTCCACGCGAAGGACGTTATGCAAACTTGCCCTTTTTATTTATTTTGATCGTTTGAAATTTGACGCCTTGACGTCCGGGTGTCCTTTCTCAAAACACGCCTTAGGTGAAGGCATTTTCTTGTAAGGTAGCGCCTTAATCTGAGGCGTTATTTTCATCAGGGTTTAATTATTTTTATTCCAAGCTCTTTCGTTTATTTACTAAATCTTTTAATCTATTTTGATTTATTTATCCCTTTTAATTTTATCAGGGTTGCTACACCCTCCCCCACTTAAAAAGAATTTGGTCCCCAAATTCCATATCATACATTTACATATGGAGAGTGTAGAGTATGTACCTTCTAAAATAAGTCTGGAAATCGTTTCCTCATAGATTCCTCGGTCTCCCATGTAGCTTCATGTTCTGAATTCTTATTCCATTGTACTTTTAGCATGGGAATAACCTTATTCCTTAGGGTTCGTACTTCTCGATCTAGTATTCGTATGGGCTTCTGCTCATATGTGAAATCTTTCTGGATCGCTAGGTCTCCATACTCAATAATATGTGATGGGTCATGTACATACTTCTTCAACATAGATATGTGGAACACATCATGTACTTCGGATAGTTGAGGTGGCAATGCGATGCGATAAGCAACCTCGCCAACTCTTTCTAGTATCTCAAAAGGTCCGATAAATCTTGGTGTAAGCTTGCCCTTAACACCAAATCTTCGTATTCCACGTCCAGGCGATATCTTGAGAAATGCATGATCTCCAACTTGGAATTCAAGATTTCTTCTTCTTGTGTCAGCATAAGCCTTTTGTCTAGACTGAGCAACTTGCAGTCTTTCTTTGATCAATTGTATCTTCTCGGTAGTGTCCCTTACCATTTCTGGACCTATCAGTTGTTTCTCTCCAACTTCGTCCCAGCATAAGGGTGATCGACAACTCCTTCCGTATAAGGCTTCAAAAGGTGCCAGTTCTATACTTGCCTGGTAGCTATTATTGTATGCAAATTCGACCAGAGGCAAGTGATCATGCCAGTTTCCATCAAAATCAGTAATGCATGCTCTTAGCATATCTTCGACTATTTGATTGGTTCTCTCGGTCTGACCATCTGTTTGAGGATGAAAGGCTGTGCTAAAGTTAAGTCTCGTTCCCAACGAATGTTGTAGTCCTTTCCAAAAATGAGAAGTAAAACGGGGATCTCTGTCAGACACGATTGAAACAGGAATACCATGTAATCTGATTATTTCCTTGATGTATAGTGCAGCTAAGACATCAACTGACCATCGACTCTTGATTGACAAGAAATGCGCTGATTTAGTCAATCGGTCAATGATAACCCATATTCCATCATGTCCTCTTTTTGATTTAGATAAACCCATGATGAAATCTATACCAATATCCTACCACTTCCATTTAGGGATATCTAGAGGATGTAGCTTTCCAGCAGGCTTTTGGTGTTCCGCCTTGACTTGTTGGCATGTGAGACAACGTGACACATAGTCTGCTATTTCCCTTTTCATGTTGGGCCACCAAAAATTTCTTTTCACATCTTGGTACATCTTGGTAGATCCAGGATGAATCGTATACCTTGACCTATGAGCTTCATCTAAGACCTTCTTCTTCAATTCTGGGCAGTCCGGTATACAAGTTCTATTCTTGAACATTAATCTTCCATCAGAAGCTAATTGGAAATCCGATTGTCCTTCCAATCTGCCCTTGATTTCTACTAATGTAGGATCATCATTCTGAAGTGCTTGTATTTCAGACAATAAATCTGACTGTATGCTTACATGAGATAATGTGACACATCTAGGGTCCGTGTCCATGCTTATATTGAGTTCAGAGAATTGTTCTAGCAATTTTCATTCTTGAATTAGACAATTGGCTAACAGTGCTCTCGGCTTTCGACTAAGGGCATCTGCTACATGATTACCCTTTCCGGGATGATATTGTATATTGAAGTCGAAGTCTTTGAGATATTCTAGCCATCGTCTTTGCCTCATATTTAGTTCCTTCTGTGAGAAAAGATATTTGAGACTCTTGTGATCGGAGTATACAGTAAACTGTATTCCATAAAGATAATGTCTCCATATTTTGAGTGCAAATACTACCGCGGCCAATTCTAAGTCATGGACGGGGTAGTTCTCTTCATGCTTCTTTAATTGACGAGAAGGGTAGGCTATAACCTTCCCTTGTTGTATTAGAACACACCCGAGGCCAATGCCAGAAGCATCAGTGTATACCTCAAACTTTTCTCCTTCAATTGGCAATGCTAAGATAGGAGCTGTAGTAAGATGATCCTTGAGAGTTTGGAAGCTTCTTTCACAATCCTCATCCCATTCATAACGGATCTCCTTGCGAGTTCACCTCGTAAGTGGCACGACGATTTTAGAGAAATCCTTGATGAATCGCCTGTAATAGCCGGCAAGACCTAAGAAACTTCGGATCTCGCTAGCATTGGTCGGTCTTTCCCAGTTCCTTACAGCTTCAACCTTTGATGGGTCTACAGACAAGCCATCCTTTGATATAACATGTCCGAGAAAAGTCACTTCTTCAAGCCAGAATTCACACTTGCTAAGTTTTGCATATAATTGGTTTGTCCTCAATATTTGTAATGCAATCCTCAAATGTTCCTCATGCTCTTCCTTGGTCTTGGAATAAATCAATATATCATCAATAAAGACCAACACGAATTGATCTAAATAAGTCCTGAATATACTATTCATTAACTGCATAAAGGTAGCAGGGGCATTCGTTAGTCCGAAAGGCATAACAACAAATTCATAATGGCCATACCTGCTTCTAAACGCAGTCTTATGAATGTCATCATCCTTGATTCTTAATTGATGATATCCGGACCTAAGATCAATTTTGGAAAAGTACATGGATCCTGAAATTTGATCAAACAATTCATCGATTCTCGGCAGTGGATACTTGTTCTTGATAATGAGATGATTCAACTGTCGATAGTCGACGCATAACCTCATGGATCCGTCTTTCTTCTTTACAAATAATACAGGCGCTCCCCACGGGGAAATACTTGGTCTAATGAATCCTTTCTTAATGAGTTCCATCAATTGCTCCTTTAATTCCTTGAGTTCAGCAGGTGACATCCTATAAGGTGCCTTTGACACTGGACCAGCACCAGGGACTAAATCAATGGTGAAGGCCACTTCTCTTTGCGGGGGTAATCCCGGCAAATCTTCCGGAAACACGTCCGAAAATTCTTGTACTACTGGAATGTCTTCTAGCTTAATCTCCTTAGCTTCTTTAACTGTGACAAATGCGAGGAAAGATGCACATCCTTTCCTGATGAGCTTGCTAACTCGGAGAGCTGAAATAATAGGGGATTTGCTCCGACTCTTGGGGCTAGTAAATATTAGTTCTAGAAATTCCTTGAATGTAACCTTACTATTGCGGCAATCAACCGTTGCCTGATACTTGGATAACCAATCTGCCCCTAGTATAACATCATACTCTTTCAGATCTAAACATATGAGATCAATAGGGAGATTTCTACCCTGAACCAATACTTCGCAGTTTTGGTAATGATGTGTAATATCAGTCTCATCATCCAGAGGAGTAGATAAAACTAACTTTATCCATTCCGGTTCTAGGGGTAATGGGTCAGCAAACTTCTTAGAAACAATAGAATGCGATGCACCAGTATCAATTAAGACATATGCATTCCTGGAATAAACTTTCAATGTACCTTCCACTAAGCCGCCTTCTTCTACTGGCTCGGTCTCCTTGATTGCATGAAGACGAGCATTCTTGGTTACTGGGCGCTTTCCGTCAACGGCTTGATCGTTAAGTAATGGGCAATCGGGAATCCGATGCTCACGACTCCCACAACGGAGACATGCTCCTAGTTTCCTCCAGCATTCTTCTGCTCTATGACCCGCTTTATCACAATGTTTGCACACTGTATTTGGAGAGGTAGTGGTGATAGAGAAGGGCTTGGTCTTCTTGAACTTTTGATCTTGCGAGGAAATACCTCCATTGCTAGGCCTCTTCTTGAAGTTGGGTTTAAAGGAACCCGAACCTGTAACTTGTTCCTTCTTATCCTTACCACGAATCCTATCAGACAGTTCCGTGGCATCTTCTAATAGTTGAGCTCGGCGTACTATCTCCGAGTAGACTTGAATGTCCATCAGCGCCAGTTGAGTAATAGCTTGGGGCCTGAGCCCATTAAGAAACCTCCTAGCTTTCATTTTCTCGGTGCTAACTAGATGCTTAGCATACCGAGACAATCTAGAGAATTGGGCCTCATACTCGGCCACTGACAAGGATCGTTGTTTTAATGCAGCAAATTCTGCAGCCTTCTTTTCCTGAACTCGGTCCGAGAAATATTTTGCGTTGAAGTGTTCAACGAATTCCTCCCACGAAACCTGATCTTGATTTATAGTAGCCTCTATTGATTCCCACCAGCATCTAGCATCCCTTTCTAACTGAAAAGTAGCTAATAAAACTTTATCCTGATCCGTGCATTGCATAACACGGAATATACGTTCTATCTCCCTAATCCAGTGTTCAGCGTCATCTGGATCAGTAGAACCCGTGAACTTGGGCGGGTTCATGTTCTTGAAAGTCTGGTGGAGACTTCCTGCTCGTTGTCCACCTCCTAGTGTTACTTGCTGCAGCACTTGAGTCATGCCTTGAAGGGTACGCTGCATGTTGCGCCATTGAGCACGTTCGGCAGCCATTATCCTACAATTACAATAACTAGATTAATATGTGCTTGTATTTAAAGACTCATATACTATGTTAACTTTAACCCTTGGTTCTACCCAATCTCACTGGTTGAAGGTTAAAACTTATCCTTGGACTTGGGTTTTTCCTAGGAATTGAATACCCTAGGCTCTGATACCACAAAAACTGTCACGCCCCGAGCGCGGAAGATACCCGGAGGTGTGCGACGAGTTTATATCAATCGTGTCAATCAGAGTAGTAGTGTATTCGACACCAAAACAGAGATGCACAAAAGTAAAGATAACTCAATCCTTTATTTCATAATGGATAGACTATTACAAATCCAATACTCTATTCAATTAAAAAGGAAAAGTACATAGTTGACTCAAGAAAATAGGAAAAAGACTAGATGACACTTGGAGAAGTTCTATCTCTTTCACTCTTGACCATTCCCATCCGATTGACTTCCCTCGTCGTCGGAATTACCTGAAAAGTAGGGAACACACGGAGTGAGCGAACGCTCAGTAGGAAATTATATCTCAAGCGCTAGCAAAGGGTTTAAATAATTACATTTTTCATGAATGTACTATAGCTATGCATGCTCGCATAAAATGACAAGATAGAGAGAGAATTTATCAATAAGACAGCAAGATGAACTAGTCATGAGCTTTCAAGAAAAGATAACAAGATATTCAAGCTAGTATTTTTAACAAGTCATGTCAAGAATTTGGCTATCATGTTTCAAGCAAACAAGTAATTACCCTTTTTCGGGTCACGCAATTCATGTCATGTCAAGTACGAGTCAAGTACAAGATTTATGTGGAATGTCCAATCAAGCTAGTCATGCACTCGGTATAATGCCAGATACCTTATCATTCAACTCCCATGGGCACAAGTACTTTCGGGTGCTCCTCCCAGGACCAGACCGGGCCCTATATGCGCAGGCATTTATCATGTATATTTGACATCCACTCTTGTATATATATATAGCCAATATGGAATTTTAATAAATTAAGCTTGTAGACACGTAGGATAACTTTGATAGAATGGAGTCCAAAAATACGACATTGGACATAGATAGGCGATAACAACGGTACAATCACGATGAACGATGAAACTAGGTGGAATTAGGTTCCCTTAACTCGGGTACCATGACAAGTATGGACATTCTTTATATAGAATTGAGGTCCACATGAACAGTATATCAAAGGTAAGATACCCTCATTCTTATTATAGAATTGAGGTCCACAAGAACATCAACAAATGGCATGATATCATCATCCCATTTAGAATTCTCATGATATACTCTTTGCATATCATAAGGGCCGGTATACCATGTTTCTTTAGAGTGACATGGCATTCAATAGTGTAATGGGTTTTTAGGGTACAACCAGCTCAGTCGGCCTTGAGGGAATCCAAGGCTCGAGGAGTCTTACGGAGGTCTCTATGACTAACTCGCTAGTCCAAAGGAACGGAATGTCCAATGGAGAGCTTGTATGTCAATGAGAGTTGAGGGTGATCGATAAAACATCATGAAACGTGGGACTATACTCACGGAGTGGAGATATAGTGCCGATATACATATATATAGATATACTGAAACCATCGGTTATCAGAAACAGTCAAAAACATTTTCTCAGGAAAATAACGACTTAAGTAAAGTCACTACGTAAGTAATTAACGCCTTAGATAAGGGCGTTTATATATTTTACATTTTCGTAAAATTTCAATATTTCAGTATTTTACCAAAAATGCGCCCTGGTAAGGGGCGTTTAATTACAAGTTGACGACGTATGCAATGGTCGTTCATTCTTTACTTCTATTTTTACAGAATATATATTTTCAGTAATTTATCAAAAATACGCCCTGGACAGGGGCGTTACTTTTCAATTCACGTCCTGAACAGGGGCGTGGGTCAAGTGAGAGACGACCTATACAGGGTCGTGAATTCAAGAATTTACAATATTTCAGGAATAAAATTCCAAGAGACAAGAGACATGATCATGACAGAAAATTAGCAGGAATTCACAGGTCGAGTCATGCAATATATATTAGATTGGATATTTCGTATCTATTAAATTTTTAAACGTGGATCAATTATTAATTACATGTGATTTTCATGAGATTAACGCCTACAGGGCAGGGCGTCAAATCTGAAATTGACGACCTAGTGCAGGTCGTTTCTTTAAAGTAGCGCCCTGGACACGGGCGTCTCTTGCAAAAATATTACAGAAACGTGTAGAAACCATCAGGAAACTTATATACATGACATGGATGATGTGTTACTATGAATTTAATTTGTTTGGGCTACGTTGCTTGAGAAAACCTACCTTGATGATGATAAACTGACGGATGAACAGATGTAGGTTCTGAACGATACTCTGTTTATAAACAGAGTTTTCTGACGTACTGATAGCCAAGTAAGATATATGCTTCCCTTGGCAACAGAAGAGCTTGGGAAGATGCAGAAGATGTTGGTTGATGACGAAGAATTCCCCGTTCTTCCCTGTCAACCGTCTGCAGATCCTATAAAAGAAAAAGAAACTATATACCTTAGTTTCTTCATCGTACGTAACAGAGGAGAAAGCAGAAGAACGTTACCTAGTCCTTCACCGGAGCTTCTCAACCTGTAAGCAGAGAAGAGTATGAAGAATCATTAGTTCTTCATGCGTTGATCGAACACAATATAAGGAAGAAGGAAGAAGAAGAACCTTCTGTTCTTCGCATACCTTAGAAAACTCCGAACGCCAAATAGCGTTCTCGGTTCAAGCAGTAGGTTATTTATAAGATATTGGAAATCCTAATAAGGTTAGTGTTCGATTGGAAGTAATACTTCCATATTAGAGTTATTACTACATTCGAACTCTTTCTCATAGTTATCAACTTACCCTGGATAGACTCCTGGGTCGAACGAAACTCAAATTGAATTAGCGACCTAGGTCAGGGCGTCGAATTTAAATTGACGCCTTGTCAAGCGTCGTTTCTTGTTGAAACGCGTCCACGCGAAGGATGTTATGCAAACTTGCCCTTTTTATTTATTTTGATCGTTTGAAATTTGACGCATTGACGTCCGGGCGTCCTTTAAACACGCCTTAGGTGAAGGCGTTTTCTTGTAAGGTAGCGCCTTAATCTGAGGCGTTATTTTCATCAGGGTTTAATTATTTTTATTCCAAGCTCTTTCGTTTATTTACTAAATCTTTTAATCTATTTTGATTTATTTATCCCTTTTAATTTTATCAGGGTTGCTACAGAAGAGATACTTAAGACTTTTATGGTCAGAGTATACAATAAACTGCACTCCGTACAGATAATGTCTCCATATCTTCAGTGCAAATACTACCGCAGCCAATTCTAAATCATGAACTAGGTAGTTCTCCTCGTGCTTCTTCAATTGGCGAGAAGAGTTGGCTATAACCTTCCCTTGTTGCATTAAAACACATCCAAGGCCAATGCCAGATGCATCGGTGTATATTTCGAATCTCTCGCCTTCAATTGGTAAAGCTAAAACCGGGACAGTAGTTAGATGATCTTTGAGAGCTTGGAAGCTTCTTTCACATTCCTCACTCCATTCATAACGTATCTCCTTGCGACTTAGCCTAGAGAGTGGTACGGCTATCTTGGAGAAATCCTTGATGAATCGTCGATAGTAGCCCGCAAGACCCAAGAAACTACGGATCTCGCTAGCATTGGTCAGTCTTTCCCAATTCCTTACAGCTTCAACCTTTGATGGGTCTACGGATAAACCGTCTTTTGATATAACATGTCCCAAGAAAGCTACTTCTCCTAACCAAAATTCACATTTGCTGAGCTTTGCATATAACTGATTCATCCTCAATATTTGTAATGCTATTCTCAAATGCTCCTCGTGCTCTTCCTTGGTCTTTGAATAGATCAGTATATCATCAATGAAAACCACTATGAATTGATCTAGATGAGGCCTGAATATACTATTCATCAACTGCATAAAGGCAGCAGGGGCATTTGTTAGTCCAAAAGGCATAACAACAAATTCATAGTGTCCATACCTGCTTCTGAACACGGTCTTATAAATGTCCTCATCTTTGATCCTTAGTTGGTGATATCCCGACCTGAGATCAATCTTTGAAAAATACATGGATCCAGATATTTGATCAAATAACTCATCGATTCTCGGCAGTGGATACTTGTTCTTGATAGTGAGATGATTCAACTGTCGATAGTCGATACATAACCTCATGGATCCATCTTTCTTCTTTACAAATAGCACAGGTGCTCCCCACGGGGAAGTGCTTGGTCTAATAAATCCCTTCTTGAGAAGTTCCATCAATTGCTCCTTCAGCTCCTTGAGTTCGGCAGGGGACATCCTATATGGTGCCTTAGAAACTGGTCCAGCACCAGGGACCAAGTCGATGGTGAAGGCCACTTCTCTTTGTGGGGGGTAATCTAGGCAAATCTTCGTGAAATACGTCCGGAAATTCGTGCACAACTGGGATGTCTTCTAGCTTAGTCTCCTTAGTCTCCTTAATGGTGACAAATGCAAGGAAAGATACACATCCTTTCCTTATTAGCTTGCTAGCTCGGAGAGCCGAAATAAGAGGTGCCTTGCTCCAACTCTTAGGGCTAGAATAGACTAGTTCTGGAAAGTCCTTGAAAGTAACTTTACTGTTACGGCAATCCACAGTTGCCTGATACCTAGATAACCAGTCTGCTCCCAATATGACATCATATTCCTTTAGGTCTAAACATATGAGGTTGATAGGAAGATTTCTTCCTTTTACCAAGACTTCACAGTTTTGATAATGGTGAGTAATATCGGTTTCGTTTCCAAGAGGAGTAGATAAAAATATTTTCATCCATTCCGGTTCCATAGGTAGTGGGTCAGCAAACTTCTTGGAAATAAAAGAATGTGATGCACCCGTATCAAATAAGACATGTGCAGACTTGGAACAAACTTTCAGTGTACCTTCTACTAGTCCGCCTTCGTCTTGTTCCGCCTCCTTAATAGCTTGGAGACGAGCATTCTTTGTCACCGGGCGCTTTCCGTCACCGGCTTGATCATTGAGTAGGGGACAGTCGGGAATCCGATGATCACGACTCCCACAACGGAGACACGCTCCAAGTTTCCTCCAACATTCTTTGGCCTTGTGCCCGGCCTTATCACAGTACTTACATACCACCTTAGAAGGTGTAGTGGTGATGGAGAAAGGTTTGGTCTTCTTGAACTTTTGCTCCTATGTCACGCCCCGGGCCGATAGCAGCGGAACGTGCCGTTTGCTCAGAACGTGGCAGTTAAACAGTCGTGAATGATCAAGAGCAATCGCATAAGACCAAGATAATTTTGAACAACAATAGAAATTTTATTTCTAATATGGATCTCTTACAAGAACTTGTTTTCCAACTTGGAGACTTCAACATAATGGAAAAGAAGATAACGACATACTAACAGATTTAGACAAGATAACTGAATAAGAGACGCCAAGCTGACTTAGCTAGACAACACTATCTAGACTCAAGAAAGATAAAAGACTCGGGTTCACTAGTTTCCGAAGCTCTCTTGCACACTTGTCCCGCCCGTGTGGGTCTCGGTCTTGCTAGCTACCTGCTTACCTGAAAATGTTGGAATAAAACGGAGTGAGCGAACGCTCAGTAGGAAATTATATCTCAAGAACTAGCAATGGGTTTAAGTAATTACAATTTCTCACATGTAAATGCAATAAGGCTATGCATGTAGAAATAACTGAACAAGTAACTAATCAAGAGAATAACACATCGTGCAAAACATTCAAGAAACTTTCATGAGAGACTTTATAGATTATTGGCTATTTCACGCAAGTACCTTGCCCTAGTCGGGCCACGCAAGTCAAGTCACGCAAGTCGAGTCACGCACGCAAGAAAAGAGAGAGATCGTGGAATGCCAAAGATCAAGATAAAGAGTACTCCGGTGCAATGCTAGACACCGTTATCATTAAAACTCCCATGGGCACTAGTACTTTCGGGCGCTCCTCCCAGGACCAGATCGGGCCCTATATGCACAGCATTCACGATAGATCTAGACATCCACGATAGTTTATAGCCAATACGGAGTTCCAAGAACAAGCTTTAATTAGGATGATAAGATAAGATTTTCATGGAATTCAAGGGCAAGACCCTTGAGTAAGGACATACTGGCGATAAAATCCACGCAAAGCATAGTAACCATGACGTCGATAAACTGGGTGGAATTGGTTCCCTAACTTGGGTACCATGATAAATAAGTGCCCATATGTAGATGGTCACTCCTTTAGATAGAATTGAGGTCCATAAGAACATCAAAGTTGATATAGAATTGGGGTCTACAATAACATCATTTTTAATATAGAATTGGGTTTTATAAGAACAGCATCAAATGGCATGATAATCTCATCCCATTAAGAGAATTCTCATGATACACACTTAGCATAATCATGAGGGCCGGTATACCATGTTTCTTTAGAGTGACATGGCAAAGATTGTGTAATAGGTTTTTATGGTACAACCAGCTCAGTCGGCCTTGAGGGAATCCAAGGCTACGAGGAGTCTTACGGAGGTCTCTATGACTAACTCGCTAGTCCAAAGGAACGGAATGTCCAAAGGAGAGCTTGTATGTCAATGAGAATTGAGGGTTAATCGATAAAGCATCATGAAACATGGGACTATATTCACGGACTGGAATATAGTGCCGATTACCCTTCTATGTATATATTTATAAGTATTATATACTTCAAAACCCTCGGTCGACAGAAAACAGTGTAAACAGTAATGCAGAAAATAACGACTTAGGTAACGTCGTTTTTATCAAATTAACGCCTTCTGAAGGGGCGTTTATTACAATTTTGACGACCTGTACAGCAGGCGTCCATTCTATATTTTCTATTTTTCAGAAGTTAACTGATATGGAATTTTAATGAAAACGCGCCCTGGGCAGGGGCGTTACTGTTCAAGTAGCGCCCTGGTCTGGGGCGTCAGCTTAACAAAACACGACCTTCATTAGGTCGTTTCTTCAACAAGTTTCAAGATTTATATGAACAGTGCGAATTTCAGGATAATCATTTTACTGCTAGTAGTTACATGAATAGGACAAGAAAATTAACAGGATTTCATGGGTAAAATCATGCATTAATTTAGAATAATGATTTCATAGTTATGCAATTTTAAACGTGGGTATTTAACAAATATATGGAATTGACGACTCTTGTAAGGGCGTCAGATCTTGAATTCACGACCTAGTCAGGGTCGTCTATTTTAAAGTAGCGCCCTTGGCAGGGTCGCCTCTTTTAAGATCAACAGAAAACCTCAACAACGCAGTGAAACTATATGCATGATATTTAATAAATAATATGATTATTATTATGCTAGTTTGGGCTACAGTTCTTGAGAAGATCCTACCTTAATTGATATCTGGAGATGGGATACGTGAATAACTTGATAAGAACACCCGAAGCTTCTAATACCCTTGATAGCAGTAGTATGCAGATCGGACAGGAAGAAGAAAAAATTCAATTTGATGAAGATGATGGAGATGATGATAATCAACCTGTAGGGAAGAAAGAGGAAGGAAGATGAGGATATAATCGAAGTTAGGGAAACGGTTTGAAGAACATTACCTTGTTCTTCGGCAGTGGCTGTGGAGCTTCCTACAAAGAAAAGACAATGAAGAATTATCAGTTCTTCATGCAGTCGAAGCAGGGGACAAAAGGAATTAAAAAGAACATATGTTTTTCACTTACCGTGTAGCAGCAGGTCGATCAAATGGGTTAGGGTTTGGCCGGACATGTTTATTTATAGGATTTTGGAGTCCTAACAAAAGTAGTGTTTGATTGAGGGTAATATATCCCTATTAGAGTCCTTGCCCTAGTAAACACTTACTAGATTAACATAATCCTTCCCTGGATAAGCTCCTGGGTCGAACGGTTCACGAATGGAATTAACGCCTTTGGTCAGGTCGTCGATTCTTTAATTGACGACCTGCTTCAGGTCGTTTCTTAATAAGCGCCTTGTGTAAGGGCGTTCTTTTCTTTAAAACACGCCCAAGATTGGGGCGTTTCTTGGCCTTACCCTTTTTTGACGTTGGAATTTGACGCCGTGTAGTGAGGGCGTCACTTCTTGAATAACGCCTTTGATAGAGGCGTTTATTATTAATTAACGCCTTAATGAGAGGCGTTATTTGCATCTTGGGTTTTATTCCTCCATTTAACCCTCTTCTTATTATCTGTATTACTTCTGTAATATATATATTTTAATTCATTTCAAATATTCATTTATCAGGGTTGCTACACCCTCCCCCACTTAAAAGAATTTGGTCCCCAAATTCACATTATCTTTTACTTACAATGGGGGACTACTATAAAGCGTAACAGAAATCTAGATATATCGAGTGGTATAGAATTAATTAAGGCTTAAGGGTGAGGGGTACCTTCCGCAACTTTCCCTCTGACAAGTTTGGTAAAATTCTGAACTCCTTTTGGAGGCTTCTTGGGGCATTCCGCTATCTTGTGATCTAACTTCCCGCAACGCAGACATGCTCCCGAACTCCACCAACACTCCTTCATTTTGTGACCATATCTTCCACAAGATTTACACTTATCTTGCGGGCGATCCGCCGAAGTTTCCCTCTTATTACACTTATTACACTTCTTACATTTCTGGCATTTCTTACACCTTTGTGAAATATCTTCCTCATTTATTCTTTTCTTGGTAACGGCGAAACTTTCGGAGTTATTTGTTTGATCTTTCCCTTCAACTCTTTCTTTTTCTTCCACTACTTTCTCTAGTTCTTGAACTCTCCTGACAAGGCTCGCGTAAACTTGGACATCCACCAAGATCATTTCATGAACAAGGCTCGGCTTAGAGGCTTCCATTTTATCTAGGTTCCTACAAGGATGAGTGGAGGGATAATTTATTGGCTCAAGATTTAGTGTTAATGAAATGTAAATACTTTATCTTTCTTTTATAACTTTAACCCCAAGTTCTACCCATCTCTCACGGAATTCCTATAGGATGACTGACAAGGATACTCGACCTATAACCTGGATTTAACAATCTAAGGATTTTGAAAGCGGAAACTCTAATATAACTGACAAGGATACTTGACCTATCATTGAAACTTTAATGATTGTGAAAGTTGAAGCTATGATATGACCCACAAGGATAACCTATCCTTAGGACCAAATTACTGGAGGATATGAAAGCTGAAGCTCTGATATGACTGACAAGGATGACCTATCCTTGGGACTTTAATAACTGGGGGATATAACAACTGGAGGATGGGAAAGCCGAAGCTCTGATATGGTTTAATAACTGGAGGATAGGAAAGCCGAAGCTCTGATATGGCTTAATAACTGGAGGATATGACAACTAGAGGATAGGAAAGCCGAAGCTCTGATAGGATCCATAAACAACCTAAGAACTGGAGGATATGAAAGCCGAAGCTCTGATAGGATCCATAAACAACCTAAGAACTGGAGGATATGAAAGCCGAAGTTCTGATATGACAGACAAGGATTCTTAATCTGGAGGATATGAAAGCCGAAGCTCTGATATGGCTTAATAACTGGAGGATATGACAACTTGAGGATAGGAAAGCTGAAGCTCTGATAGGATCCATAAACAACCTAAGAACTGGAGGATATAAAAGCCGAAGCTCTGCTGGATCCATAAACAACCTAAGAACTGGAGGATATGAAAGCCGAAGTTCTGATATGACAGACAAGGATTCTTAATCTGGAGGATATGAAAGCCGAAGCTCTCATACCACCTCTGTCACGCCCCGGGCCGATAGCAGCGAAACGTGCCGTTTGCTCGGAACGTGGCAGTTAAACAGTCGTGAATGATCAAGAGCAATCGCATAAGACCAAGATAATTTTGAACAACAATAGAAATTTTATTTCTAATATGATTCTCTTACAAGAACTTGTTTTCCAACTTGGAGACTTCAACATAATGGAAAAGAAGATAACGACATACTAACAGATTTAGACAAGATAACTGAATAAGAGACGCCAAGCTGACTTAGCTAGACAACACTATCTAGACTCAAGAAAGATAAAAGACTCGGGTTCACTAGTTTCCGAAGCTCTCTTGCACACTTGTCCCGCCCGTGTGGGTCTCGGTCTTGCTAGCTACCTGCTTACCTGAAAATGTTGGAATAAAACGGAGTGAGCGAACGCTCAGTAGGAAATTATATCTCAAGAACTAGCAATGGGTTTAAGTAATTACAATTTCTCACATGTAAATGCAATAAGGCTATGCATGTAGAAATAACTGAACAAGTAACTAATCAAGAGAATAACACATCGTGCAAAACATTCAAGAAACTTTCATGAGAGACTTTATAGATTATTGGCTATTTCACGCAAGTACCTTGCCCTAGTCGGGCCACGCAAGTCACGTCACGCAAGTTGAGTCACGCACGCAAGAAAAGAGAGAGATCGTGGAATGCCAAAGATCAAGATAAAGAGTACTCCGGTGCAATGCTAGACACCGTTATCATTAAAACTCCCATGGGCACTAGTACTTTCGGGCGCTCCTCCCAGGACTAGATCGGGCCCTATATGCACAGCATTCACGATAGATCTAGACATCCACGATAGTTTATAGCCAATACGGAGTTCCAAGAACAAGCTTTAATTAGGATGATAAGATAAGATTTTCATGGAATTCAAGGGCAAGACCCTTGAGTAAGGACATACTGGCGATAAAATCCACGCAAAGCATAGTAACCATGACGTCGATAAACTGGGTGGAATTGGTTCCCTAACTTGGGTACCATGATAAATAAGTGCCCATATGTAGATGGTCACTCCTTTAGATAGAATTGAGGTCCATAAGAACATCAAAGTTGATATAGAATTGGGGTCTACAATAACATCATTTTTAATATAGAATTGGGTTTTATAAGAACAGCATCAAATGGCATGATAATCTCATCCCATTAAGAGAATTCTCATGATACACACTTAGCATAATCACGAGGGCCGGTATACCATGTTTCTTTAGAGTGACATGGCAAAGATTGTGTAATAGGTTTTTATGGTACAACCAGCTCAGTCGGCCTTGAGGGAATCCAAGACTACGAGGAGTCTTACGGAGGTCTCTATGACTAACTCGCTAGTCCAAAGGAACGGAATGTCCAAAGGAGAGCTTGTATGTCAATGAGAATTGAGGGTTAATCGATAAAGCATCATGAAACATGGGACTATATTCACGGACTGGAATATAGTGCCGATTACCCTTCTATGTATATATTTATAAGTACTATATACTTCAAAACCCTCGGTCGACAGAAAACAGTGTAAACAGTAATGCAGAAAATAACGACTTAGGTAACGTCGTTTTTATCAAATTAACGCCTTCTGAAGGGGCGTTTATTACAATTTTGACGACCTGTACAGCAGGCGTCCATTCTATATTTTCTATTTTTCAGAAGTTAACTGATATGGAATTTTAATGAAAACGCGCCCTGGGCAGGGGCGTTACTGTTCAAGTAGCGCCCTGGTCTGGGGCGTCAGCTTAACAAAACACGACCTTCATTAGGTCGTTTCTTCAACAAGTTTCAGGATTTATATGAACAGTGCGAATTTCAGGATAATCATTTTACTGCTAGTAGTTACATGAATAGGACAAGAAAATTAACAGGATTTCATGGGTAAAATCATGCATTAATTTAGAATAATGATTTCATAGTTATGCAATTTTAAACGTGGGTATTTAACAAATATATGGAATTGACGACTCTTGTAAGGGCGTCAGATCTTGAATTCACGACCTAGTCAGGGTCGTCTATTTTAAAGTAGCGCCCTTGGCAGGGTCGCCTCTTTTAAGATCAACAGAAAACCTCGACAACGCAGTGAAACTATATGCATGATATTTAATAAATAATATGATTATTATTATGCTAGTTTGGGCTACAGTTCTTGAGAAGATCCTACCTTAATTGATATCTGGAGATGGGATACGTGAATAACTTGATAAGAACACCCGAAGCTTCTAATACCCTTGATAGCAGTAGTATGCAGATCGGACAGGAAGAAGAAAAAATTCAATTTGATGAAGATGATGGAGATGATGATAATCAACCTGTAGGGAAGAAAGAGGAAGGAAGATGAGGATATAATCGAAGTTAGGGAAACGGTTTGAAGAACATTACCTTGTTCTTCGGCAGTGGCTGTGGAGCTTCCTACAAAGAAAAGACAATGAAGAATTATCAGTTCTTCATGCAGTCAAAGCATGGGACAAAAGGAATTAAAAAGAACATATGTTTTTCACTTACCGTGCAGCAGCAGGTCGATCAAATGGGTTAGGGTTTGGCCGGACAGGTTTATTTATAGGATTTTGGAGTCCTAACAAAAGTAGTGTTTGATTGAGGGTAATATATCCCTATTAGAGTCCTTGCCCTAGTAAACACTTACTAGATTAACATAATCCTTCCCTGGATAAGCTCCTGGGTCGAACGGTTCACGAATGGAATTAACGCCTTTGGTCAGGTCTTCGATTCTTTAATTGACGACCTGCTTCAGGTCGTTTCTTAATAAGCGCCTTGTGTAAGGGCGTTCTTTTCTTTAAAACACGCCCAAGATTGGGGCATTTCTTGGCCTTACCCTTTTTTGACGTTGGAATTTGACGCCGTGTAGTGAGGGCGTCACTTCTTGAATAACGCCTTTGATAGAGGCGTTTATTATTAAATTAACGCCTTAATGAGAGGCGTTATTTGCATCTTGGGTTTTATTCCTCCATTTAACCCTCTTCATATTATCTGTATTACTTCTGTAATATATATTTTTTAATTCATTTCAAATATTCATTTATCAGGGTTGCTACATCCTGGGAGGGAGTACCTCTATTACTTGGCCTCTTATTGAAATTGGGTTTGAAGGTGCTGGAGCTAGTAATATTCTCCTTCTTGTCTTTCCCACGGATCCTATCAGATAGTTCCGTGGCATCTTCTAGTAATTGGGCTCGTCGAACCATCTCCGAATAGACTTGTATGTCCATCGGTGCCAGTTGTGTGATGTATTGGGGCCTGAGCCCATTAAGGAATCTTCGAGCTTTCATCTTCTCAGTACTAACTAAGTGTTTAGCGTACCGAGACAGCCTTGAGAATTGCGCTTCATATTCAGCCACCGACAAAGATCGTTGCTTAAGTACAGCGAATTCAGCGGCTTTCTTCTCTTGAACTCGATCTGAGAAATATTTATTGTTGAAATGTTCAACAAACTCATCCCAAGTGACTTGTCCTTGATTTAACGTAGCTTCTATCGACTCCCACCAACAGCGGGCGTCCCTTTCTAATTGAAAAGTTGCTAGCAGGACCTTCTCTTGATCCGTGCATTGCATAACCCGAAAGATCCGTTCAGTTTCCCGGATCCAGTGTTCGGCATCGTCTGGATCAGTAGATCCTACGAACTTTGGAGGATTCATGTTCTTAAAGCCTTGGTGGAGATTTCCGGCTCCACGTAGTGCACCTCCTTGTGCCACTTGTTGAAGTGCCTGGGTCATGCCTTGAAGAGTGCGTTGCATGTTGCGCCATTGAGCACGTTCGGCAGCCATTGTCCTACAATTACAATAGCTATTAGTATGTGATTGCGTTTAAAGGCTTTTAATTCTATTTTGACTTTAACCCTTGGTTCTACCCAATCTCACTGGTTAGAGGTTCAGACTTATCCTTGGACTTGGGTTTCCTACGAATTGAATACCCTAGGCTCTGATACCACAAAAACTGTCACGCCCCGAGCGCGGAAGATACCCGGAGACGCGTGACGAGTTTATATCGATCATGTCAATCAGAGCATTAGTGTATTCGACACCAAATCAGAGATGCGCAAGAGTAAAGATAACCCAATCCTTTTATTCCTTCACAAAAGTATTTCTATTACAATCCCTTGAAAATGCTAAACTTAATAAAAAGAAAAGTACAAAATTGACTCAAGAAAATATAGAAAAGACAAGACTAGTTGACGCTTTGAGAAGCTCTAATCTCTTTCACTCTTGACCTTCCCAGTCCGATTGAGTCTCGTCGTCAGACTTACCTGTAAAGTAGGGAAACACTGAGTGAGCGAACGCTCAGTAGGAAATTATATCTCAAGAACTAGCAATGGGTTTAAGTAATTATAATTTTTCACATGTAAATGCAATATGCATGTAGAAATAACTGAGCAAGTGAAATAAAACTAATAATAGAATAACACGTTGTGCAAAACTTCCAAGCAAGTCTTAAACAAGAAATATTCATGAGAGACTTTATAGATTATTGGCTATTTCACGCAAGTACTTTGCCCGTGTCGGGCCACGCTAGTAAAGTCACGCAAGTCGAGTCACGCACGCAAGAAAGAGAGAGTGTGTGTGTGGAATGCCAAAGATCAAGAGAGACAAGTACTTCGGTGCAATGCTAGACACCGTGATCATTACAACTCCCATGGGCACTAGTACTTTTGGGTGCTCCTCCCAGGACCAGATCGGGCCCTTATATGCACAGCATTAAAGATAGATCTAGACATCCACTTTATTTGTATAGCCAATATGGATTTTCAAAGAAAAAGCTTATGGAAATTCAAGATAGAGTAGAGTTCAAAATTGAACTTGATGTATAAGGACGATAATAACGATATAAACACGAGTATCGATAAAACTGGGTGGAGTTGGTTCCCTAATTGGGTACCGTGACAATTAAGTGTCCATATATAGATGATCATGTCATTTGATATAGAATTGAGGTCCACAAGAACATCATAATAATGGCATGATTTCCACATCCCATTAAGAATATTCTCATGATATCCACATAGCATATCATGAGGGCCGGTATACCATATTTCTATAGAGTGACATGGCAAAATAGTGCAATAGATTTTTATGGTACAACCCGCTCAGTCGGCCTTGAGGGAATCCAAGGCTACGAGGAGACTTACGGAGGTCCCAATGACTAACTTGCCAGTCCAAAGGAACGGAATGTCCAATGGAGGGCTTGTATGTCACCGAGAGTTAGTGGGTAATGCGATAAATCATCGTGAAACATGGGACTATATTCACGGAATGGAATATAGTGCCGATATATATATATATATAAACCCTCGGTTCACAGAAAACACTATAAAATAATGACACAGAAAATTAGTGACTTAACATAAGTCACTACTTAATAAATTAACGCCCTGCACGGGGTTGTTTATTTTCAATTTGACGACTTCAGAAACAGTCATCCATTATAAATTTCTATTTTGCTGAAATTTTCTTAATTCTGTATTTTTGATAAAAACGCGCCTTAGCCAGGGGTGTCACTTTCATAAAAGATGACCCACTGGAGGTTGTTAATTCATTCTTTTCCAGGATTTATCATGAACAGTGGTAATTTCCAAGATAATAATTTTCAGGAAACAAAGTATATGGTCAGGACAAGAAAAATATCAGGATTCGAGATATATGATCATGCATTAGATTTAACTCCAGGTTTCATAGATATTAAATTTTAAACATGGGTATTTACTAATTATATGGAATTGACGACACTTCTGTCAGTCGTCAGAAATTGAATTAGCGCCCTAGAGAGGGTCGCCTCTTTCCAAAGTTTCACAGAAAACTTCAAAAACGCAGTAACACTATATGCATGAATTAACAGATGATATTATCATATATTTTTGCTAGTTTGGGCTACAGTTCTTGAGAAAACCTACCTGATGATGATCTGGGTGAAGGAACGTGAAGGATGTGAAGAGAAAATGGTACTCTGTTCTGAACAGAGTCTTCTGGGATTTATATAAACAGCCACCTACGACTCCAAGTAATAGCAGCACCAACCGCCAAGCAACAGCAGACCCCAGATGGTGCAGTGAGGATGATATTCGATGAGAAGAAGTTTCTCCTAGACTCCGATCACAGCTTTCTCTGTAATGGAGGAAGATGTACGTTGATGAAGAACCCACATTCTTCAGCTAGATGAGAGAGTTTCTTCACGCTGCAGGCAACCTACAGAAGAAGAAGAGGAAGAAGCATTAATATTCTTCATGCTTCCCTGACTGAAGATAAAAAGGAAGAAGAACATACATGTTCTTCACACACGAGACAGCAGCAGGCCTTCCTTCGACAAAATAGCCATTAGGGTTCGATTGGAAGGGGTATTTATATGGTTCCAGGAATCCTTTAGGGTTGGAATTTGATTAGAACTCTAGTTTCCGTGATAGAGTCCTTACCATAATCAATCGAACACGTACCAATCCTAAAACTTACCCTGGATAGTCTCCTGGTTCGAATGGAACACAAATGCAATTAACGCCTTAGGTTAGGGCGTGCATTTTAATTGACGTCTTGACCTGTACCGTTTCTTTTGTAATTCGCGCACAAGAAGAGGGCGTTTCTTTCCCTTTCTTTTTATTCATTTTGGACGTTTTTGAAATTTGACGACCTTTGGTATAGGCGTCACTTTTTGAATTAACGCCTCAGGTGAAGGCGTTTCTTATTTAAATCGCGCCTTGTTGAGAGGCGTTATTTACATTTGACTTATTATTTATTCATTTCAGTTCTTATCATTTACTTACTTAATTTTTCTTGAAATCTTCCTTTTATTTTACCAGGGTTGCTACAAACTTAGATATTGACATAAAGGAAGAGGATTATTTCATGGCTAATATTCGAGATCAACCTACATTGATAGAGGATCTGGTCAAGCTACAAAATGATGATCCCGTGTTACTGGAAATTAAAGCCAACATAGAACAGAGGCCAGATTTCTCTGTTTCCAATGACGGAAGATTGCTATTTAAGGGTCGAGTGTGTGTACCAGATCATGAGGATACGAAGAAACTGATCCTAGAAGAAGCACATAAGTCCAAGTACACCATTCATCTAGGTGGTACAAAAATGTATCAAGATCTCAAAAGAAATTTCTGGTGGCACAATATGAAGAGAGAAATAGCTGATTTCGTGTCCCGCCGTCTCACTTGTCAACAAGTAAAGGCAGAACATTTTAGACCCGTAGGTAAATTACACCCCTTGGATATTCCCGAATGGAAATGGGCGAGTATAGGAATGGATTTCATCGTGGGTTTACCTAAGACCAGAGGAGGACACGATGGTATATGGGTAATTATAGATCGATTGACTAAGTCTGCACACTTCATACCCATCAAAAGTAGATGGTCTGTGGATATTCTAGCAGCATTATACACAAAGAAAATTGTCAAATTATATGGTGTTCCTGTCACTATTATATCTGATGGAGATCCTCGATTCATATCACAGTTTTGGAAGGGCTTACAACATTCACTAGGGACTAGATTGAATTTTAGTACAGCATTTTACCCACAAACTAATGGTCAGACTGAAAGAACAAATTAAGTGGTAGAAGATATGCTCAGGGCTTGTGCTATTGACTTTGGAGGAAGTTGGTATGATCACTTGCCTCTGGTGGAATTTGCATACAACAACAGTTATCAAGCCAGCATACAGATGGCACCCTTTGAAGCTTTATATAGGAAAAGCTGTAGATCACCAATATGTTGGAATGAAATAGGAGAAAGGCAATTTCTAGGCCCCGACCTTATGAGGGATTCTTCAGAGAAAATCAAGCTCATTCAGGAAAGATTACAAATGGCACAAGATAGGCAAAGGTCTTATGCTGATAATCGAAGACGCGACTTAGAATTTCAGGTAGGAGATCATGTATATCTGAAGATTTCTCCGGGTCGTGGTATTCGAAGATTTGGCATCAAAGGCAAGCTAACTCCAAGATTCATAGGCCCGTTTAAAATTCTTGAAAGGGTCGGTGAGGTGGCTTATAGACTAGCTTTACTATCATAATTAGCAGGAGTTCATGACGTATTTCACGTCTCTATGCTGAAAAAGTATGTATATGATCCCGACCATGTCATCACTTACAATAATTTGGAGATTCAGAAGGATATGACGTATGAGCAAACACCAATAATGATTCTGGAACGGGAAGTGCGTCAACTAAGGAATAAAGCTATTCCTATGGTCAAGATTCAATGGAAGAAATCATGGCCGACCGAAGCAACATGGGAAACCGAAGAAGCTATGCGTAAAAGATTCCCAGAACTATTCAACTGTAAGTACACTCTCCACAATCCATATATATATATATATATATATATATATATATATATATATATATTGAATTTGGGGACCAAATTCTTCTAAGTGGGGGAGGGTGTAGTGCCCCAAAATTTATATAAATAATTTTTGGATTATTTATAAATTTTATGGAATTTATAAAGGCCAAAAAAGATTAACAAATGAATTAATATTGGGATTATAATGCCCAATTATGTTAAAATCCAGCTTTGATAATTGAAGCCCAATAGGTTTAAGGACCAAGCCCAACAAGTTTGGCCCATATTCTAGAAGGTTATTTAAGGTATTCATGAAATATTGGGATAAATACACTTTAAAAGGGATAATTTAGTGGATAATTAACCAAAGAGTTTGAATTAAGGAGAAGTTCTTCGCCCAGTTGATGTAACGGTCTATCGGGTGACCGCTACAGTCGCGTAACGCACCAGTCCTGGTCCGTTACAACCTGCTAATTCCGTGAGAAGAAGTTGCAAAAAGAGTAGAACATTGGGATTCTCTTGGCTAGAGACCAACTTGGGAGAACGTATAACATTGCTAAGGACTCTTAGAGATCAGGTTTTAGCCAATTAAGACTCTAAAATCATTCAAATCCTTGAACCCTAGCCAAAACTCTATAAATAGGACCCAGTTCTGAACTGAGCGACCCTTACTTTTGGCTCGTGAAGAATCAAGGTAAAGAGATAGAATCTCGAGTAAGTTCTTTAGAGTGTTTTGTTCCTAATACTTTAGACTAACTACCCTCAAATTTTCATGTTAAGAGATCAAGTAACCAAGGAGATAAAGGCTTTTAAAGTCGCTGATTCTGTCATAGCAGCCCAGGATTCAGAGCGAAGGACCACTGAAGATCAATAAATTAGGATGCCCAAACGAGGTAATTAGAGTTTGGTTCTTTAGAACCTTTTGTTCCCAATAGTATCATCTTCCTAACCTCCAAATTTCACATCTTTAGGTCAAGAGGTTGAAGAGCTAGTGCAACGTGAAGTTGCTGAAAAATCACAGGAAGAGAAGAACTAGGGCGACCCTTGAAGACTCAAATTAGAAGTTTAAAGCCCAGTTAAGAGGTAGGTCATCTCATGAACAGCAAGAACATCGAGTTAAGAGTAAAAGCCCTCTGGTTTTGTTTGATTTCTTACACTATAGACCATGAATTTCATGTTTTAATAGAACTATGCATACATACATATCTTTAGCCTTAATTGAAATTAAAAGATACTCTCTTGTTCATTCACTATAACCTATGCATCCAGATAGCCTTTTTACTTCGTTTTATCATGGCTAGAGTAGTTAAGTCTTCTCTAAAACATGATATGTTCAAAGCATGATCTTTTAGCTTTTTATATACTGTCAATAGGGCTCTGACGGATCAGAGTTAGACCGTCACATTCGTGTAACGGCCTTACGATAAGCCATCACATTCCTGTTACCTTTAAATTTCTCTGTTGTCTCTAACGGACCATCACTGGAGCGTTACAACACTGTAACGGCCCCACGATAAATCGTGACAGACCTGTGACGCGTACATTCTAGACCGTTAGATTAACTGTGTTCTGTCCACCCGAGACAGAAATAAGAACAGTCAAGTTTACTTATAAATAAGCCTAGTTATTTAAGTTGTGACCTGTTTTTCATGACTTTGAGTTTATTGATCAATTCATGATAGGAATTTGCATGTTTGAGCATTTTGAGTATTTTAAGTTATGTTAATTTCATGTGCTAAAACTCTATAGTTTATATTTAAGCATGATTTTACATGTTGTATTGACGGAGTTTTATCATGGTTTCACATCGTTACACATTCTTTTCTATCTATAGAGTCAATTTCTCTAAGTACATGGCAGATATTCCGGTATATGGCTATTAGTTCACACTCTTGCACTATAGGAACATATTCTTGGACTTGAGGACCTCTCTATTGGATATTCATTCCAATGGACTGAAAAATCTTATTTCAAGGCCTCCGTAATTCTCCGCGAGCTTGGGATTCCCACTATGACGCCAAGTTGGTTGTACCATGAAGGCCCAATTGTTAGAAAGTACTATCGATATTTTCGGGTTCTAGATATGTAACGGATCTATATTCGACCATCAGGCACATCTGACGGTCCAATATATGACTGTCACATTTTTTGAGTCCATAGCTATTTTCTTCTGGATTCAACCATTCTAACGGCTCAATATTCGACCGTTATGTCCATGTAACGGCCCATTGATTGACCGTCACAATGCTTGAGAGATTTAACCCGAGGTTTGACCTAAGAGTTGATATTCCAAGGTTCCTAGATGAATTATTGATGGTCTAGAACTTGTCATATTGTTCAAGATACTTAATTTTAAATTATGGAAAACAAGGAATGTACCGTTATGCTATTTCCATAAGCATAACCTTGTTTAAGTCATTCTTGACCCCTCGCATTCTTAATTGGAGCGTTCATTCATTGAATTGTTGATATACTGAACTTGTTGCACTCGTTATATTATTGGCCATATTGTTTATATGCGTGGAAGTAGCTTGATTTATACTTGAAGATGCAATCGAGCACTGATTATGTTCAAGGGCTCTATGCTAGTCCCCTCGGCTGATTACCGGAAACATACTATTATAAACCATGGGGTATGATGCTACTGGCGTCGCATTGCACTGGGAGTACTTTCTTTATAAATAAGTAAAAATTCACGACATCATGAAAAATCTCAAAATTCATGGAAATTATCCACAAGATGATATTCAACAGAAATTCACGAAGTACTTGCTTGCTTGTTACATGACTTTCTAGTACATTCTTGTTCATGAGAGGCCATATCATATTCTTGTTACATTCTTGCTAGATCATACTTGCTCATTCTATATCAAGGAATTATCTTGTTACTTGGTTTAATCACATGATTATCGTAATCGCATGATTTTACTTTATTCTTTAGAGCTAAAATGCTAATTACTTAAATATTGCTAATCATGTTGATGCGAAGATACCTACTGGGCAAGTGTGCTCATTACCTATTTCCAATCTTTTCGGGAGATGGAAGTGAGTCGGGATCAGATTCGGAATATTCAAATAGCAGGTCCGAGAGTGAATAAAGAATGAGTGAAGAATTAGGAAGTCTACATTGTTTAGATTGAGTCTATGTAATTTTCTTATGTCTTGAGTCTAGTCTAGTATGATGAAGAAAGTTGAACTAGTGATTGTATTTGAATATTTGATTGATAATGTGGAATGAAAGTTGAAGTTTGAGTAGATATTGTGCAATTACATTTATGCGTGTGATTGTCTTGCGCTCTGATCATTCTTGCTTACAAGAGGCTTACCATGCCGGCTGTTCACGTTCCTCGAGCTTGTCTTCTGCTGTAATAAAAGCTCGGGGCGTGACACCTAGCTCCCAGCCTTCAACTTCCAGTTGCCAACAACAAGCCACTTCGCCTAGCAGGCGGACCTACAACAACAACCACATGAACCAGTCAAGATGCTTCACAGACGAACATCCCTCAAAGGTCCGTCCATGGCAGCCCTAGGCCAACGCACCCCCGAGGGTCGGTCTATCACACTCTCCGATCATTACACCTTAATGGTCGGCCAACAACAATTCCTTCAGCGGCACCTCAGCGACCAGCCGATCAGAGCTTCCAGTCAACATACTTCAGCGACCAGCCGATCGTGGCTCCCAAGCAATATATACCTCAGCGATCACTCGAGCAGAATTTCCAGTCAATATACCTCGGCGGTCAACCAGCACACTAACAGGTACTATCCACCATACTATGATGATTATGTGTCTAACATCATTTGTGGTCATTGTAAACTTCGGCTATTCCACCACGACGGTCACCGGCAGCATCAACATTTAGCCATACCCCGCAAGGGCCGGCCAAATATGATTTCAAGCCAACGCTCCCCTCTAGGGTCAAATCCAGCAACTTCAGGCCAAGACGCCTCATAGAGGCAGGTCTCCAGCAACGTCAAACCAAGATGCCTCATTGAGGCAGGTCTCCAGCAACCATAGACCAAGACGTCTCGTCGAGGCAGGTCTTCAGCAACCATAGACCAAGATGTCTCACCGAGGCAGGTCTCCAGCAATGTCAGACCAAGATGCCTCGTTGAGGCAGGTCTCCAGCAACCATAGACCAAGACGCCTTACCGAGGCAGGTCTCCAGCAACCTCAGATGAAGACGTCTCGCCAAGGTACGTCTCCAGTAACCTCAGACCAAGACGCCTCGCCGAGGCAGCTCCCCCGCAACCATAGACCAAGGCGTCTCACCGAGGCAGGTCTCCAGTAACCCCAGGCCGACATGCTTCCCCGAGGCAGGCCCTCAGCAACACCCGGTCAACGTGCCTCACCAAGGCCGATTTCCAGCAACACCAGGCCGACACATCTAGGTGTGGCAGGTCTTCACTGATGATGGATTGGTACGCCTCATTGAGGGAGGTCTACAACACAACTCCAGTTGCAACTCCTCAACGGTGTGACCAGCCCATCCCATTGGGCGGTCAATGCCACGCCTAGACAATGCACCCCTATAGGCAGTCAATGAACGATGCCAGAATCCCACAAAAAAATCAACCACCATAGTAGTGGTAGGCCGCTAGCGACCAACCACAGGCTTCACCACAAAGCCTCGGTCAAAGTAGCAGCCGTCTCGTCGCCAAGCAGTGGTCCCAGAAGTCGAGGGATAGGTGGCCCTCCGATTCACAACACTGGGGAGTCTCGAACTCCCTACGAAGTATCGTCGGCTACAATCACGCTCACAGGGGAACATGCCAAGGAGTGAAAAATACTCATAGCACCCCTCGACTTAGACAAGGTGGAAAACTTGAGAAAATACAGATCTCAGTCTACAAGTCCACCTCCGGGGGCGAGACACGGCTCCCGCTAACGCAACCACAGATGACAAAAAAGAGCCACAAGTGGTCCCCCACTACTCGCCTGCCGCCCTACGAGGCGCGAGGGGCTTGACAGTCCTGGCTTCCCCTGGGCACCTCTGCCACAAGCCCAACATGCGAGATTAAACAATAGTGGAATTCTTAAAAAATCTGTTAACGGGCTACAACTTCAAGTACCTTGCATGTATCCGATACACGCTACCTCCACCAGCTCCATGCCCTCAGTGGCTTTGGCAAATTTCCCACCAGCAACCCGGATCTTTTCAGAATCCAGCTCTACAACCTCCCAGACTCAAGGGTCTTCCTCAGACGTGCCACCGTCATAGGGAAGACCGCAACATGAGCAACAACTCTCAGAACAAGTAACTCCCACAACCTTGACAAGGTTGGGAGGAATTAAGCTTGCGAGGCGCACGGGCCGCACGCCGTCGTCCTCGGCTCCGACGTACGCCCCGTGGGGGGCATTTGTTGTACCCAGACTTTTTTTCAATAAAATATCAGGGAATAAGGGCTCGGGAATTTCCCCGAACACCTTCAAGGCGTTAGTCACCCATCCCTTTCCACAAGCACTTCGGGCCCCACCAAGGGTCCGCACCAGCTCGCCGTGACTAACGACATCCTCAACAATTGATTGGGGCCACCCTCGATCACCCAGTTTACGGGTTTACCCGCCTTCAAACAAGTCACCCGGGCCAACCCCGAGGGTGCCCAAACTACAAGCCACGACACGTGGCACCCAGCAACAAGGCCGGGGCCCACCCCAAGATGCTATCCTCCAGCCCTCCAGGTCAAAGGAAGACTCGTCCAAGTCAACCATAGACTTTGAAGGCCCACAGCACGCATATACGGCTCACACACGTGTGTCGGACATTTCCTCGAACACCTCATGGGCGCATATACCCCAGCCCTTCTACAGTGAACTGCGGGCCAGTCCGTGGCTCCAACACACTACCTGGGTTCTACAGCAACCCTCCAGCAAGTCGGGGCCACCCCCGACCCTTAGACACGCGGCGACGAGCCGTTTATCTTTAGCTCCCAGGCCAACCCGAGGCTACCCTGCCAACCCGCCGTGCAACGTTGTACGCACCACGAGGCCAGGTCTACGTACCCAAAGTGCCTCTTCTTAGCTCCCACGAGCTCCTACCCTCAGCTTGGGGCCAAATCCAAGGCCCACCAGTCACGTACCCTAGCCGGTCGACAACCCGAGGTGTGTCGGGAATTTACCCGAACACCTTGCGAGCGGCAACTACAACTCGACAATGACAAGCCCCCACAGGCTGATCCCAGCACACCAGGGATTCCTCTCTGCGTCCCTATCACATCAAGCCCTGGCTTGCAGCCACATGCCTCCAGACGAGGCTGGAACGGCCGTTCTCGCTCACCCGCGTAGGTCTGTTTCCAGACTGACATGCAGGACATCCCTTATCTTGCGAAATTCACCTCCATCAGCGTGCTATGTATTTGGTTCTGATTTTTGGTGGAGATGTAGCCCTTCCTGTCCCCTTCACAATGAGTCATCACTCATTCCAATCGGACATCAGATCAGGTCGTGGTGGCATTTCTCGCCAGACTGCGCAGTCCGCCCAGACCTGCTCGATCCAAGGATGACCTGTCAATTGTGAATTCTCTCCACACCGTTGTGTGTTGTGGTCAGACCTGATTCTTGGTGAGAAGATACCTCTGCCAGTCCTCTTCGCAATGAGAGCTCACCCGCTCCGATCCGACATCGGAGCTGATCGCGGTGCCCATTCTTGCCAACGCGTGCAGGCAGCGGCCCGCCTGCCTGCGAACCGGTGCCAAAGCGACCGCACCCAGCAAAATAAATAATAAAAATAAAAATAAAAACCCATTTTTCTCTCAAGGAAAAAACCCCCAGTCAAACCAGGGTAAACCCCCCCCCCCAATCAAACCCGCGTAAACCCCCACATGGGTGGGGGTTTTGGTGGACCAAACTGGACCCCCAATCTAGTCCGCCTAAACCCCTTGGGAGGGGTTTAGGCGGACCAGACCAGCCTCCAGGTCTGGTCCGCCTGAACCCCAAGTAAAATAAAAAAAAGAGCTTTTTTGCACAAAAAACCAACCCCCAACCCGGTCTGCATGCCAACCCTTATGGGTTTAGGCGGACCAACCCAGCCCCTGGAGTTGGTCTGCCTAAACCCATCCAGAAACGTAAAAAAAAATATTTTTAAAATCAAAAAAGCTAGCTTTTGCTCTGCGTAAACCCCTCTGGGGAGTGGTTTAGGCGGGCCAAACCCAGCCCCTGGTTTGGTCCGCCTAAACCTTCCCTCCCCCACTCTGTAAACAAAAAAAAACTATTTTTTAAGGGTTTACCCGGATCAAACCCAGCCCTCAACTTGGTCCACCTAAACGCTTCTCTGACCCTTCACCTTGGAAGCTCAAGGGGCATACATGCACGAACCTACAATCTAACTGCTGCACCCTTACACTTCCGCAGGCACCCAGCAAGGATCGCGGACGTGAGGAGCTAAGTACTCGTGGTTGGCTTGTTAATCGACTCATACACGCCGAGAGTATGTCGCACGTACTTCCCTCACATGACGTCTAGCCGTCTCACACAAGTCCATCCCCGTCGCGTATAAGGCGTTATGACAACGGCGAACACACCCGCATATGACAACCCACGATGGCTACGCATATGCCATGATGCCACACCTACTTCAGACAAGGAACCACATGCTTACCTCTTGTCCCGAGCTGGCCGCCGACCACTCTGACTGATGACTCGAGTTAGCCAGACCCTGGCCCGGGAGTAATATTCCTGGGGCCGGCCTCGACTCCCCAGCATAACGACATTCGCCTTCCAAGGCCCAGACCCGATCGCTCATTTTGAGCCGCGTCCAACCTCCGTCAAGCGCGAGCCCATGACCGCCCATGCCACCTAGGCAATAGGGCTTGTCTCGATCTCCTCATGGAGAGCCTCTGTAAAACACGTGAATATCCACCTTATCTAGCATTGACCCGGGGACCGACCCGCGCGTCAGAATTATCCTATGGCTTACGCCAGTTATACATTGGCCTCCTGGGCCCATTTGTAAAGCCCACGTGGCTCTCATACAGCATGAAACCAGTTGAATACATGTACCTGTACTCGGGTCTCAGCCTCTTCACGGCACCCAGTTCCTTTAGTTTCAACGGTGCCCCCGGCACCTGACTGCCAATCACATCGGGCCCCGAGCACGATCATTGAGGTCTCCCAGTGCCCACCTCCTTCAGTCACAACGGTGTCCCCGGCACTCGACTACCAGCTACTCCAGTCACATCGGGGACCACGGCACCCGATCGCTCAACAACGTCAGTCACAACGGTGCCCCTGGCACCCAACTGCCAGCTACTCCAGTCATATCGGGGACCGTGGCACCCGATCGCTCAACAACGTCAGTCACAACGGTGCCCCTGGCACCCAACTGTCAGCTACTCCAGTCACATCAGGGCCTACGGCACCCGATCACTCAACAACGCCAGTCATAAAAGTACCCCGGCACCCGACTGCTAGCTACTCCAGTCACATGGGGGCCCGCAGCACCTGATCGCTCAACCACCTCAGTCACAATGATGCCCCTGACACCCAGCTTCCAGCTACTCCAGTCACATCAGGGCCCGCACCACCCGATCGCCCAGCTACCCTGGTCACCACGGTGCCTACGGCACCCGAGTGTCTAGCTTCAACGGTGCCCACGACACCCTACCGCTTTAGTCACAAGTGGTGCCTGCGTCACTCGGTCGCCTCCGCCTTGGTGACGCCCGACTGCTCCAGCCCAACGGTGCCTACGGCACCCCTACTGTCCCGACCTCGACACTGTCTCATGTCGAGAATACATTGTGACGCCCTCGGGCAGCATCTTGTTGAGCCACAGGTCCTCTGACGGACACTATGAATGGATACGAAACTACCCACACAGTAATGCAATGACTCAGGGACTGTCATAAACGACGGAATTGTCCCATGGGTTGCAAGCACTTGTAATCGGGCTCTTATGCCCCCATATAGATGCCTTTCATGGCATATAAGTCATGTAATCCAGTCAGGGAGCGGATCCCCCTCCTCATCGGAACCAGTCTCTCTACCCCCAGTTATCCCTGTCATGTTGTTGTTGCCCTATCGCTGTTGCACGGACTAAGCCCTCCTGACGTCGCGGCTTGAATGGTCCCTGACTCTCTCTTCGGCAGTAGAAACAAAGGTGTTTGGATTCAATCCGATGTAAAATAAACACAGGTTGCTTGCGGCCGGTGGGGAAAGACGTTCAGTATACAAATCCTCATAATCACATGCTCACTTGTACCAGAGGAACCTCCTCCTCTCCACGTGGTGCATGACATTTCATGCTCACGTGCCGTGCCCTGGCGGCACATCCCCAGTCAAACACGTGTTTTCGCCAGTAATCATCGAGAAATCGTCTGGCACGCCCGCATTCCACCCAGCCATTCCTGTCCAAGTCTCCTGGAACGATTAACTATACGCCATCCCTTCTAGTGCATTCCTATCGTTCTCTCTGCCTTCTTCTCCATACCCTCGGAATCCCCGCGTGCCCAGTCGACCTATCTCGGCCTTCCTTAAAAAGGCGAGTGTGTGCCCCCGCCGCGAGGGAAAAACAAGAAGTGACTCCCCGCGTAAGCGAAACAATGCACTACAAGAACAAGTTCTCTTGAACTCTCCGATCTGACACGTATAGCCTATGCAAAGATCAATTGAACTTTCACTAAACAAAGACAGCAGAGGTAGTGATGTGTGATGATGCAGTGAATAAAAATCTCTAAATTGACCTGTGAACGGAGATAGGAGAAATGGACAAACACACAGGCACACCACAAGGAACACGGAGATTTTTAGGTGGTTCGGCCGGACCTACCCGTCCGCCTACATCCACCCCTCACCGAAACACGGTGAGGCTTCACTAACACGCTACAAACCGTAGCAACCACAGGGATGAACCCCAACACCACACACACATTCTGCTTCTGCAGCAATCCGCACACACGGGGCCGAACCCCCAGAACGCTGCCACCGCAGCACACACACACACACACTCGGGCAACTCGCCCCGCACTAAAGCCTCACATGGAGACGCAGATCCATACCCACACACAGTATTCTGAGTTCAGAAAAATAGAAAGAATACACAAGATATGCTCACAGCAAAGTATTGGTCAAGAAGAGCATCACAAATAAATGGATGAGAGATGTAGAGTGTTTCCTTTGTTTTCCAATGGCCATTTGAGGGTTTTCCTTGAAGCACAAGTCGGAGGGAGATGAATCTACAACAGGTTGGAGTAGCGAGTCATCCTCTTTGAAGATCCAAGCTTGTCTGGAACGTCAACAGCTCGTACAAGATGTATACCTTCAGATCCAAGATCCAAACGCACCTGAAAATACCACAAGATGATAAATCTCTCAAAGCCCTCTCCGCTCTGCCTTGAGGCCGCACTCTTTCTTCCTTCTTCTGCAAAAGAATAGAAACTATTAGCCCCCTTTTTCTACAAAGAGTGAAAATCGCAGCACTTATATATCACCACAATAAGTTGTTCAAAAGACCATAAAACCCATGTTAAAATCCTCACAAAACCCCTCACAAACATGTATGAGAACCCTAAGGGCAAAGGGGTCAAGTTTGGGAACAAATAGGATAGATTTAATGGGTTTCGAAACCTTTACAGAAAACCCATTCCAGACGAACCAGAGGAAGTGTCGACTCTTAGAGTCGACACTTTTTACATACAGTTCTGCCTACAACAAAAAAAAAATAAGGCCTAGGCAATAAGTGTCGACTCTTAGAGTCGACACTTTTTGCTTGAAGTTCTATCTTCAATAAAAGAAGCACCAAGGACAACAAGTGTCGACTCACAGAGTCGACACTTTGGTGCGGACACACGCCGCAATACACGCCGGTGGACAAGGACACACCGGAGCCCCGATAGCTCGAGGAGGACGTGGACGTGCCAACCAAGTTATCACCTTTGTTTCACATTTTTGGCCTTGTTGGGCCCTATTTGGAACTTGTGGACAATTAGTGGGTTGTAATAGTGTGTAAGGGCTAATGGGCCTATGGTCTTGTAATGGGCTAGATTAGTGGGCTAGAGTCATTGGGCTTTTCTATTTTCTATTGGGCTTTTAATGGGCCAAGTGTGAAAAGGCCCATGGGCTAGGTGTGAAAGGGACATGGGAGACTAATGTGAATGGGTGTGAAAGGGTCTAAGGAATGAAGGCTTGGAAGGTTGAATGGGAGGAAGGGGGCGCCCCTTTCTTGGTCCAAGAGGGAGGCAGCCACCTACCATACCTTGACTCCCCTCCCCTCATTTTTCAAACTAGGAAGCTTCCCTTGTCCCCCCCTTGGTCTCCCTCTCTCCCCATTAGTCAAGGGGGCGCACCCCCCTCTCTCTCCGCCCTCCTCCACCTCCCATCGTCTCCCTAGGGTTTCCCCTCCCCTATATATCATCTCTTGTAAATATATTTCAGAAGTTAATGAAGAAATTTTGAGAGAAAATTATGTAAGAGAGTGATTCTCTTTTCCCCTCTTGGGTGTGATGCCCTAGACCCCAATCCAGTGATGGGATTTTCTTGGCGTGCGACTCACCCCCCTTATCGTCCCCTTCCTCTTCGTATCTGGTTCTGGGAATTTTATTAGTGAAGTTTCTACAAGTCAGGAAGAAGTTAGTACTAGTTTTGCCTCGATCGGAGCTCCGGATCGTCGGCAAAAATTCAGCTCGTGAAGTTGTGCAAGTCTATCCGAGCCTGCTGTCCAGATCCTCAACTTCCTGGTCCCAAATTTCTAAGGATCTACTCTTAAGCTCTTCGGATCTAAGATTCTGAGTGGTCGTAGGATTTTTTTTTCCTCTTTGCGTTGCCACCAAGCTCGTGTCGTTCTGAGGTTTGTGCTGGTCGTGGCGAGAATTTTCGTGCAGCTGCGCCAACCACCCTGTGCAGATCCGACCCAGAGGCAGAGGAAACTTACAGAAGCGGCCCCGTCTCCTTCCCCTCAGATCTGCAGAAGCCCTTTGGTCTGAGTCTTCCTCTGGACGTCGCTGACGATCTCCAACAAGAGGCAACCCATTCCGAGACCGGAGCTATTTTTCCCATAATTTTTAGCTTTCCTATGTAGTTCTGTGCGAGCAGAACCTAAGGCTGAGTACAGTTGCTGCCACGCCGAGATCTGAATAGATCTGATCGCGCCGTTTGGACCAGGCATTCTTCATCCTGTAGCCAACATTCTCCAACAAATGGCACCCCGATCGGACGTCAGATCTTGGCGTACCGGCATCCGCAAGTCTGCTGCGCCTGGTGACCTGCGCGGGCAGAACCTAGTCGGCTTCCAATCGGCTCACCCGATCGGCCTCGACTCGCTTCCCTTGCCTCCTACGAGTGCGGTCCATCAACCCGAATTCCAGCAGCCCCGAAAGTGTGATTGTAGCCCTTTACCTCCCTGCTTGGAGTGGGCATCGGTTCTGAAATTGTATAGTTAACAATTGTGTGTATCGGGGTTGTTCGGATTCGGCCGGGATTTCTTCCCCACGCGCTAGTCATGGAGGTACGCGCCTCATTCCACACTCACATTGCTGATTTAGTATATTGTCTATCATACTGTGTTTGTGAGAATAGGGCCGATAGCTAGCTTCAAATCGCCGTGGTTGTGAGGTGTAAGCACTCGTTCCATAGGCCCAGTCGAGCACCGAGCCCGAACTGGAAACCCCTAGGTGGTAGTGGTTCCTTAACCGCTACGATCCCACGTTTCCCTCGCAAGGGACAATCATCGGGCTAGTTAGAGTTTCTGTTGAGAGACATCTCCACCCAGAGAACGCCATGGTAGTCAACCGCTTGGCTTACCTTAGTGTGCTAGTGCTGGCCGCACTTCGAGTCGGTCATACGTCTTAGCCTGGTCGCGTCACCCATCCCGCATCAAATTGGTATCAGAGCCAGGTTTGAGTCTAGGGTAGCGTCGCATTCCATTCCTATACCCGGTATATTAAAAGGTGTTCCCGGAACGATGGGTCACGCCTATTGGGAAGGTTGCACACTTGTGTGAGTTCGATCTTCGGATCATACCTCCACCACGTATCAGATATTGGAGTCTAGGTCTCTCAGTTTGCATTAGTGCATTCCAACCTTTGTGTCGTTGCATGCCCACCCTGTGAGGTACCCAATACCATTGCCCCTCGTCTATGGCAAACCCACGGGATGCTGTCTCGGGAGACTTTCACTCCTTACATGAGGCGATGATGGCCATCATGGCTTGGTTGGACCAATCCGAGGCTACCTTTCGGAGCTTCTCCGACAATATGGATGGTCGCCTTAGGGCCATGTAGGAATGCATGGAGTCATCCGACAAATCTGTCCAAGGTCTGGTTGGACGGTTGGATAGACTGTCACACGGGGACCCTCCTGGAGCGGCCCAGGGCCCACACGCACCTGCTCTCGCGGTGGCCCAAGTCCAAATCGCTCCCAAGGCCCAGGTCCAACCCGCTCCCGCGGCACAGGAGCAGCCCGCACATGCTTCTCAGCCTGCCCCTCACCGAGCCATCGAACCACAGCATCGTGACCTTGGTCTCGAAGACTATGGGACCGATAATGCTTACGAGGGGTATGGTCGACGTCGCCGTGGCTTTCAACAGCCGAGGGATGAAGAGGATGATAGAGTCCTCAGGACCGTGCGAGCAGACCCTCCCACTTTTGACAGGTCCTTGGATCCAAAAGTCTATCTTGATTGGGAGGCCGGCATGGACCGGTACTTCGAGTGGTTCGAGATGACAGATCACCGGAGAGTCAAGTTAGCTAAAATGAAGCCGTTAGGGCAAGCGCAAACTTATTGGCGCAATGTGGAGAGCTTGCTATTTAAGCGTCGGGAGCCCCAGGTTGAGTCTTGGGATGAGATGAAGGATAGACTTAGAACTAAGTATCATCCTGCCACGTACCGTTAGAGGCTCATTGATAGGTGGCAGAATCTCAACCAAGGGGACCGGTCCGTGTCCGAGTACATCGTAGAGTTTGATGAATATTTTTTACGATGCGACGTCTCGGAAGAGAGCACGATGCATGTTTCCCGCTTCCGTCGTGGTCTGCGAACCCACTTTCAGTATGAACTCTTTCGCCGCAATGTGACCACCCTAGAGGCCGCATATCAGGTTGCTCTCGAGTTAGAGCAGTTTGAGTCGGAGTTCGCTCCCGTCCAGCGACTGAGGACCATCCATCAGCGTGGGTCTGACTCTCGTACCACGCCCAGTTCCTATAGTCAATTTTCGGTGGTTCGTCCTCCGGAACCCCCTCGCCAGGACCCCACTACTCTCGGACCTCACTCTCTCCCTCCAAGGGACCCTCCCCCTCGCTAGCAAGCATCATTCCCCACCCCCACCCTCAGCAGCCCACATTGCCTGCCCGACCTCAGCTCCCACCACCCCCGACCCATCGAGAAGACAAGGGAAAGGGGCCGATGACCGGTGGAGCATCTTCTAGCACAGGGCCGCGTGACCAATGCTATAGGTGTGGTGGGATTGGCCACTTTGAGGCCAAGTGTCCCACTCGGGAATCGTTGGTTATTTTGGACACTCCAGCCCGTGACCCCACACCGAAGCTAGTGCTGGTCAGCTATGAGCCGGATCCAGAACTCGCAGAGGAGTTCTTTGATGAGCTTTTAGAAGAGCACGCTGCCATCCCGGGTACTCAGTCCCAGGACAATGTGCACTTGGGTGTGATCCTCCTAAACCTCTGAACCCCCATTTAGAAGTCAGTAGGTTCAGGTTAGGATGTCTAGAAGTCCCCAACTTTGGGTTGCATCGTTTGTCTGTGAGTATTACTTATGGGTCTCTAGGCTTGTCTAGGGTCATGTATGAGTTTGTTTGATTATACAATTTGTTTATCATGCATATGGAGTTTGCATAAAGTCGTGTCCCAATAAAAGGCCAGCCATGCACGTATAAGGGGTTAGCTGATGCACGCCACTATGCCCGTGAGTTCCGAAAGGGAGAGTACGTCATGATCAGGGTCATACCTAAACGATTTTCCCTCGGGGACCATAAAGAAACTCTGGGCCCGCGATGCCAGCCCTTTCTGAGTCGTGAAACAAGTGGGTTCGAATGCGTACGTTATTGAACTACCATCCGGCTATGGTGTCAGTTCGACGTTCAATGTTTCAAATCTGGTAGCATATCAGAACCCGCGGTGATCCCTAGTGAGTTTTTGGGCTTTCTCCTCCTATTGTGAGTGACACACCACCCGAGAGTCCACCTCTTCTAGCGTCAACGTAAGAATATAGATTGTATACTGGATGAGCAGGTGAACACCACAAGGAGCGGAGCCTACCGACGCTTCTTAGTGCATTGGAGAGGACGCCCGTGCCTAATGATGCCTAGATCACACGGAGAGCTCAAGCCTCGAGACCCTTACTCGATGGGGTCAAGTTCCTCCCACCCGGGGAGAATTGGTTCGGACACACGCCACAATACACGCCGGTGGACGAGGACTCGCCGGAGCCCCGATAGCTTGAGGAGGACGTGGACGCGTCAACCAAGTTATCACCTTTGTTTCACATTTTTGGCCTTGTTGCGCCCTATTTGGAACTTGGGGACAGTGTGTAAGGGCTAATGGGCCTATGGTCTTGTAATGGGATAGATTAGTGGGTTAGAGTCATTGGGCTTTTCTATTTTCTATTGGGCTTTTAATGGGCCAAGTGTGAAAAGGCCCATGGGCTAGGTGTGAAAGGGACATGGGAGACTTATGTGAATGGGTGTGAAAGGGTCTAAGGAATGGAGGCTTGGAAGGTTGAATGGGAGGAAGGGGGCGCCCCTTTCTTGGTCCAAGAGGGAGGCAGCCACCTACCATACCTTGACTCCCCTCCCCTTATTTTTCAAACTAGGAAGCTTCCCTTGTCCCCCCCTTGGTCTCCCTCTCTCCCCATTAGTCAAGGGGGCGCACCCCCCTCTCTCTCCTCCCTCCTCCAATGCCCATCCTCTCCCTAGGGTTTCCCCGCCCCTATATATCATCTCCTGTAAACATATTTCAAAAGTTTATGAATAAATTTTGAGAGAAAATTGTGTAAGATAGTGATTCTCTTTTCCCCTCTTGGGTGTGATGCCCTAGACCCCAATCCTGTGACGGGATTTTCTTGGCGTGCGACTCGCCCCCCTTATCATCCCTTCCTCTTCGTATCTGGTTCTGAGAATTTTATCAGTGAAGCTTCTACAAGTCAGGAAGAAGTTAGCGCTGGTTTCGCCTCGATCGGAGCTCCGATCACCGGCAACAATTTAGCTCGTGAAGTCGCACAAGTCTATCCGAGCCTGCTATCCAGATCCTCAACTTCCTGATCCCAAATATCTACGGATCTACTATCAAGCTTTTTGGATCTGAGATTCTAAGTGGTCATAGGATTTTATGTCCTCTTCGCGTTACCGCCGAGCTCGTGTCGTTCTGAGGTCTGTGCTGGTCTTGGCGACGATTTTAGTGGGGCTGTGCCGACCACCCTATGCAGATCCGACCCAGAGGCAGAGGCAACTTATAGAAGCGGCCCCGTCTCCTTTCCCTCAGATCTGCACAAGCCCTTTGGTCTGAGTCTTCCTCTGGACGTCGCCGATGATCTCCAACAAGAAGCAACCCATTCCGACACCGGAGCTATTTTCCCCATAATTTTTAGCTTTCCTATGCAGTTCTGTGCGAGCAGAACCTGAGGCTGAGTACAATTGCTGCCACACCCAGATCTGAACAGATCTGATCGCACCTTTCAAACTAGATATTCTTCATCCTGTCACCAACATTCTCCAACAAATGGCATCCCGATCGGATGTCAGATCTTGGCGTACCAGCCTCCGCAAGTCTGCTGTGCCTGGTGACCTGCGCGGGCAGAACCTAGTCGGCTTCCAATCGGCTCACCCGATCGACCCCGACTGGCCTCCCTCACCTCCTGCGAGTGCGGCCCGTCAACCCGAATTTCAGCAGCCCCGAAAATGTGATTGCAGCCCTTTACCTCCCTACGTGGAGTGGGCATCGGTTCTGAAATTGTATAGTTAACAATTGTGTGTATCGGGGTTGTTCGGATTCAGCCGGGATTTCTTCCCCACGCGCTAGTCATGGAGGTACGCGCCTCATTCCACACTCACATTGCTGATTTAGTATATTGTCTATCATGCTACGTTTGTGAGAATAGGGCCGATAGCTAGCTTCAAATCGCCGTGGTTGTGAGTTGTGAGCGCCCGTTCCATAGGCCCAGTCGAGCACCGAGCCTGAACTGGAAACCCCTAGGTGATAGTGGTTCCTTAACCGCTGCGATCCCATGTTTCCCTCGCAAGGGACAATCGTCGGGCTAGTTAGAGTTTCTGTTCAGAGACGTCTCCAATCGGAGAACGCCACGGTAGTCAGCCGCTCAGCTTACCTTAGTGTGCTAGTGATGGCCGCACTTTGAGTCGATCGTACGTCTTAGCCCGGTCGTGTCACCCATCCCGCATCACACTTTCTGCCTGGTTTGAAGAAACAACGCAAGGCAGATCAGAGGAGAATAAGTGTCAACTCTATGAGTCGACACTTTTTCTGACATGAATGAAAACTCAATAAATTCAATTGAAAATCCAATTTTCATCATCCAAACAATAAAAACAAATGACCATGCATTGAACTAAAGTATGGGCATCATTTAAGCCACATTCCATCAAGTTGAAATATGAATAGGTTAAGCATATTGAAAGCCCAAAAACCTCATTTAGTCAATCCATGAAACTCATTTAAAGCATCAAGAACTCATTAAAGATATGCATGTAAACACTCTCAAGCCAACTAAACCTAAACTAATGATGAAATTATTCAGACATGCATATGAGCTTTATAGTCATCATTCACACCAGTTTCAACAGATTTATGTAACAAGTCTTAAGCAAACTTCTACCTCAAAGGCCCCATGTAAAATAAGCATGAATCAAATTTTCTCAACTCAAGATAGGGACCAAGTAGCCATGCTTTCATGCAGTGTATGAGAGAACTCAAAGCAACTTCATCACGATTTATGCATTCAAAACTTATGCATATAAGTCTTCAACAACCCGAACGAAATGAGTGCAACTCATTAAGATGAGGTCGATGCACTGAAGGGAACCACCAAAGGCACGTCGACGCAACTGAAGGGAAAACAACCTATGTCAAAGAGTGTCGACACTGAGTGTCGACACCTATTTCCTACTGACCCAGTAATTCCTCTAATGAAAGATTTTGTGAAATTTAAGCCTTACCAATGGACTTTGAAGAGTAGGCAAGACATATACCACCTGTTTTGAAACATAAACACCAAAATACTCATTCATGAATATATTTGTGCTCCAAATGTTGTCCATCATAGATTTGTTCCTACAATGCAAGAGAACCAAAGTATGAGCTCCTTAACTATCAATGGACATTATCAACATCACTTGCACACATGATTTGTCATCATTAAAACTAAATCACCAGAATCAACTCGGGGATCCAACAATCTCCCTCTTTTTGATGATGACAAAACAAGCGATGTGTGCGTGAAAATGATGTATGAAAACTATGTATGCAACTGAAATGCAAATGCACAACGTGAACTGAACCGCACACTATTCTCCCCCTTTTTGTCAATAACAAAAAGCTGATTGACACTGGGGTTATGCATGAAAGATATGTACATGTATAACATATAAATGTATATGAAATGAAGTATGAGTTCAAGCAATCAAGCAAACAAGCATGAAAATCAAGGAAGCATGTAGTAATCTATAGCTCCCCCTCAATGGGGTAAAAGGATAGCAAATGAGCATTTGATTCATATCAAAATATGAGACCTGAAGCATAATAAAAAAAAGGTAGTGTATGCACATGCTAGAGGCACTGCATAAACCATGATAAGAACAAATTCAAGATACACATTCATCACAATAATACCCAAGAGTGAACTGTGAGGCAATGAGCAAAGAACTTCAAAAATATATGGATATTGGCAGAATTTCTAAAAAACACTAGAGGGTTATTTCCTTTCTACAATTCCATTTCGATCCTCGACTTTCGGTAGCTTCGCACAACCCCCTTTTTATTTCTTTTATTGGATTTCACCGTTCGACGCGAGTCACCTCATGTGTCTCAATGGGGATTCCTGGCTACTAGGATTCATCGCGCATTGTGAATTTTTGTTTCACCTTTCGACGCGAGTTTCCTCATTTATTTCAGTGGGTATTCCCGACTACTTAGTTTGACATTCCACTTATTGAATTTTTATGGGGTAGACAGCTTTTTCCTCACGATTACTCTAGATTGCCTGCCATGTAGAAATTTTATTTCCTTTAAAGTGTTGAGAAGAATTTTTGAAATCATTATCGATTAAAGTCATATGCATCATTTTGTGCAAAGTGTGTGGGTAATTACTTTGTATGTAGAAAATGAATTTGCCATAACATAGGTATGACTCCCCCTAAATGTATGTACATCTGGAAACAAATCCTCCTCCTTTGTATATGTCACTTTACACAAATGATCAAAATCACTACATTTTATATAACAAGGAGGTGAGGTCTTAGAAGATTTTCAAGAAATGATTTTCTTAAAATATATACATACAATTCATGCAAGGATTCGAAATTAAGTTCATGCAAAATGATTTCCGATACGTGGCGGAGAATGTAGGTCCAATGACCCGACTCTCGCATGGTGAGTGTTTCCCGGTGGACGAAATCCACCATTCTACAACACACCATTTTAAATACCGAAGAATCATGACATTCAAGCACACAAGTCTGTAAAGTATGTCCAAGTATATGCATGTAACTGAAAAGATGATGAAAATTTATTTCTATTCAAAAGTATGCAAGAGTATGTGTAACATGTGGCATGAGATTAAGCATGTATGCAGCAAATGCAAATACAAAGCTGTTATTTGCAAAAAGTTGCAAAAGTGTAACAGAAGATTTCAGAACTTGAGCTCTCTTGCATTTGCCTTGAGAAGTAATTATTTACCTCGGTCTCAAGGCACCCCTGCAAAACAAATTTCTCACTTCATAGATTTGGGTACCCAAATTTTCTTGGGTCCCTTAGAGTTAGTTCCATTTCGAACAAAATATATTTTGTTCTTCATCTCAAATCATTCATCGTCGGCCCTTATTAAGTCACAGACGTACATGGATGGCCGAATATACCACAATAGAAGCAGTTGACATTTGGTTTTCTAAAGCGGTTTCTTCTATGCATGTTTGGTGTATTAACAAATGAGTTCATGCTGTTGAGGTGCAAGGCACTGATTCAGAGGGGGGGGGGTGAATGAATCCCCTCTAAAAAACTATTGCGGAAATAAAATATTGCCAACTAAGCAACACTTAGTCACCAAACTGGTCAACCAATCAAACTTCTAACTCAATAAAGAAGATGATAACAGCAGATAAGAGCAAAGGTATGCAAGCTCACTGAACAAACCAAATAACGTTGTAGGCTAATAAACGAGTCAAGTGAGACAACTATCAACCATATAGCGCTCATGAAACATCCTGCGAAGGGTGGTAGAAGATATGGAGTAGAGCGCAAAAAGTAAACCACAGAACACCAGGATTTTTAAGGTGGTTCGGCCAGACACCAGTCTACCTACATCCACCCCTCACTCCAAACCGGAGTGAGGCTTCCCTTGCAAACGCAAGAACAGCAAACTCAATCTGTAACAGACGCTACCTAACAGCTTGACAAACCGAGGGAGACAAATCCCTCAAACCAAGCTCTGCAACCCATAGAAGCTTGGCACTTGGACTTGCTACTCACAAGACCAGAACCGTAGACGAATCTCCCTTCCTCCACACCAGAGGGAAACCACAAGTGACACCCAGTCACTTGCAAATCGGAGGACCAATCCTCCCTTCCTCCAAACCGGAGGGAAACCCACAAGTAGCACACCACTACTTGCAACCTGAGACTGCGTCTCCCTTCTCTTGAGTCCACAGGAGGAACCCCGATCCCAAACAAGGGAAACGGAAAGCACTGAGGATATGAAAAGAACAAACGAAAAAACAAACAAGAGAAATAAAAATAGATATAGCTCCGAGAAGCACAATGACTGTGGATTTGATCCACGAGTCAATTCATGAACATATCTTCAGGATGTATTGGCTGCACACTCTTTCTCCTTCTCACGATTTTCTTCTCTCTCACTCAGGCTCTCAGCTTCTTCTTCACTCACTGACTACCTCTCTTCTTCTTCTTCTTCTTCTTCTCCTTCTGGCTCTCCTTTCTTTTCTTCTGGCGGCCTCTCTTCCAGCACCAGCACCCTTCTTCGAAGGGTAAGGTATTCTTATCTAGGAGCAGGGGCTCCATAAGGATCAAGCAACAGAACCCTACTGACATTCCATTGGTCCACGTGTTAAGGAATAGAAGCTTCCTTTTCTCGGATCATGTGCCCATCATTTCTCCTTGTATCCACGAGCCAGCCTTCTGCCTTTTTAGAGGTCATGAGCCTCTTCTGCGAGCGAAATTGTTCCCTGTAAGTAAGGTCAACAAAGCTTTTAGTCAAACACGTTATAAACATTAGTCATGAAGGGTGTATAGACTCTAAATTGTAACGTGCCGACATGCACAGACCTTATTTTGCTCAAGGCAAAACTTGCACCGAGGTAAACAATGCACAGACGTTGTGTAGCTCAAACGTACGAAAAGATAGGAATGCACCGACGTTAATCCTTATGCTTGACTATGCACAGACATTATACAATGATGCACAGTCCTATATGCACATGGCACAGGATGTGCATCGACTTTAGGTGTGTGTGAGACGCTAAATGAGACGCACACATGCACCGACTTCAGGCCACCATGAGACGCAGAATAAGACACAGAGATACGTGAGGCACATGAGACACAGAGATGGAATGCATGTAGACATAATGCATGAGACATAATGTGAGACGCAGACATGATCGCAGCTGTGCATGAGACGCTAACAGAGATGCAAGACCATTAGTGCATGAGACATGGTCGCAGCTGTGCATGAGACGCTAAGACTGGCGCTAAAGACGCAGCATGAGACGCAGGCTACAGGAATGTGCACGGACTTTGAAGTGTCCACAGACCCTAAACAGTAATATGCATGGACCTAAACATGCACCGAGTGTATGAATGGACTGACCTTGGTATGAGACGTGCATACACAGGAACATGCACTGACCTACCATATGCACCGACCTTATATTCGTTTGGCCAAAACATGCACCGAATGTATATGTTGTAGACAAAAATCTGCACCGATCTTAGTTGTGTGAACACACAAGCTAAGACACAAGATATGCACAGACCTTGGGTGTAGAAGATGAAGAAGTGCACCGATGTTATCTGCCCAGTGCAAAGTATGCACCATGCTCCCAAGTTGCTCGATGAAAATGCTATGCACACTAACATGACATGCACTCAAAGTGTTCGATAAGATGACGTGCATCACCTCCATGAAGTGCTACAGGAACTAGCACCGACTTCATATGTTCATGTGAACAGTGAAATGCCTGGACTTTTCTAACATAATGAAGACTGCCATTGACCTTCTATGTGCATGGACTTAACACATGCACCAACATTTCTATACAAGTATTAACATATGCACAAATCTGAGATTAGACAGAACAATACCTGATCTGACTGTGCATTGACCTTACATGTCAATGAGTTGACTTTGACTTGGGTTGACTTCCTTTTCATGACCCGTGAGTCATTCTTAAACCTGTTCTGACATTTTCTCATAATACATCAGGATTATATCATCAAGGATGTACATGTAAACATAATGAGACATAATATTTGTCATCATCAAAACTCCAGAACCACAGGGGACACAATAATCTCCCCCTTTTTGATGATGGTAATATTATGAGTCATTGCAATAGATTCATCATGATGATTATAAAATACCATATGAAAGTTCATGAACATTCACCATAGAATAGCTCAGTCAGAAATGAGCATGTAAAACACCATGTGTGCAACACCTGACAAGAGTTACAATTGATGATGCAAATGATGACTAACCAAAAGTGAGTGACAAATGACTCAATGACTCACAAAAGTTCTCCCCCTTTGACAACATCAAAAAAAAATGGAATGATCATTGACTGTTGAAGGAGAGAATATTGAAGGTATTATGCAAATTGAGTGACTATCATCTAAAACTCCCCCTGACAAGATACTCTCTTGTATGACAGAGCAGGAGGGGTGGAATGAAATGAATGATCATTGAACCACATGGACATGTAAAAGTTCTCCCCCTTGGACGGACAGTGATTGGAATGAAGCACAGGGGTAATTATGGACAGATAAAGTAATGACATAAAAAAGTCAACAGTTAGGTCTGAAATAATGGAGTCCAATTTAAGAAAGCAAGCATTCAGAATGAATGAGAAAGGTTTTCAATGGGATACCAATTTCATAAATCTGATTAAACAGGTATTTCAGACTCTTCTATTATAGAGATTTATGAATGATTCTTCATTGACTAGTCAGATCAGAATATGATGTATGTAAGGCTTGTTCATACGCTTTCTGTACTCATATCTGAAATCAGTTTTCTTAATAAAAGTGAACCATGCTTTCATATTGAAAGTCTTGTTTAACCTTCTTCTTTCTTACTCACTCAATTTCAAAGATTCCCTTAAGAGATGTAATCAATAGTATTGAGGTTGAACACATAAGAAAATATTTGTTTCTGTCAAGGGTTCCAATACAATTTTTATTTTGCAAACATTTTCAAATGATACACTAGATCAGCAACAATTTTCATAACAATCTTCATGAGCACTTGAGTTTAGTACACCCTTGTAACTAGAGGATACACGTTATTTAGATGCCAGTATCCCTAAGCACTTGGAATGACTAACTGTCATGCTTCATAAGAATAGAGATAGCATTTACACTTCATGACACACTATAAATTATTTCTTTGATGAGTGAGATGTATTTCTCAGTGTGCATGCCATTGCTCTGCCAGATTTTTCAATCAATTTTTAAGCAGAGTTAACTATGGCACTTCATGACACACCTCAACTCATTTGTTTGATGAGTGAGATGTGTTTCTTAGTGACCAAAGACATTACTCTGACTAGATTTATCCTTAGACATGTTCCAGATTCTCAGATGTTTAAAAACAATACTTATTTCATACATATCAATCAAAGAATATCATGATTTCAGAATTTTTAGAATTCAAAAGAGTTTAAAAGACACAACGTGAAAATGTTGGTTAAAGTTTATTAAGACTAACTCAGATATTTTCAAGATATGTTCATAAACAAACACAAGACATACATAAAACTTCAACCGGCTGAAAATTTCAGACATTCATAGTCCTATATAATAGAAGATTCCTCTTTAAGTTGTTTTCAAATTTATGATCAGGATATGCACAGAGAAATCTTTCTGAATTTTCAGGGAAGGCAGAAACATTTTAAGGAGCAGCTAATTCAACAGATACCAATGAATAGGATGAGTGATAATGACTGATAACAGTTGAAGTAGGAAGTTGAGATGTGTTGTATTTCACATTCATCACAGGGTTTTAAACAAGATAGCAGTTCAAACTGAAGATAGGAATTTCAGTTTACCAGGATAGATAATTATGGAAATGTGATGCAAGATTCAGATAACAGACAAGCAATTTCAAGAATATGATATGTGCTCCCCCTACATGTATGCATGAGCTAGCAATCAAGGTATGTAAATAAAATCACATGAATGTATCACATGCAATGACTAGACTGTTCTGGTTGAGGGGTTTTATCAGCAAAATACAGAGCATTTATCAATTAATATCGACTCAAGGTGTCGACACTTCTAACCAGTAAATGCAAGTGTAGTGAGCTAACTACATTAAATATATGCAATGATCATATTGTTTCCTTGGTATACAACTCCCCCTGACACCATGCACTGTATGACTAAAATCTAAGAACAATGGATGCAATGGAATTTATGTATGGAATTTTTATGACTTATGCTCGTGAACATTTAAACTGCTCTTCATGCAACTTTGACCTATGGTACCAGGCGGAGGACTTGGTCTAAAGACCACCTCACACATAGTAAGAACTTCCAGACAGAATTCATCTGCCCTTTAGTATCTCACTATTTATATACCAAGAGTCATGTATGACAATCCAATGCAGATGTAGTTCTATATGCATCTTAAGCTGACAATATGCTACTTGTATGCAATTGTGAATACATGTGCATGCCAAATGTGCAGGTGAACATTTTAAGCATGAGACATCGTGCAAGCAACAAATTTATTCAATTCAGCTTTTCAGTTTTATGATGTGTAATTCATTTTCGGTCAGTTTCAATCAATTCAGATTTCAGTTTGCAAGCACCGATTTCAGTTAAATTGTTGCACAAATAACACATCATATTCATTGAGAGATTTTAATGCCAAGCATAGATGCAAATGAGAAACTATATGCATGAAATTTTGATTAACAAATCAAACATGATATGCAACTATCTAAACGAGGTTATCAAAAGCTCAAATGTCTACCAGCAGAGGTGGGGATTTACCAAACTTTGAATGCCTTAGTTTATTTGACCCCCTTTTATTCCTCATCCCCAAGGCATATTTATAAAGCACAGATCTTATTTTATGTTTCTAGGTACCCAAGACATCTTGGGTCCTACATGGTTAGTAACACCTCTGATAGGTGCTTTCCATAATCTTTGAGCTTTCTCATCATCAGAAATCATTAAATTGCAATCACACATAGAATGCCCAAAGACTCCACAGTAATGACATGAAATAAAAGAACTTGAGCTCTTTTTATGCACATTATCATAAGCATGGAATCTATGTGCATTAACATGAAAATTTCTGTTATTTGCATGAACATACTGTTTTCCATATCGTGCCATTCAGCAGTTAGAGCCTCGGTGGCCATGTTTTCCACATTCAAAACATGTAGGAATCTTTCTTTTAAATGCAAATTTATTCCTACCAAAATCATTTCTATCTGCAGGGAGATTGACAATTTTAGAATTATATTTTCTACCCTGAGCATGCCAGCATTCAATGGCCCTGTGGCCTGTCTTTCCACAATTGAAACATGCAGAATATTTTTCATTTACAACAAATTTATTCCTACCAACAGCATTATGGTTTGCAGGGGATTTAATAGATTTGAAATGAACATCTCTCCTCTGTTTGTGCCAACAACGAGATGCAATGTGACCTATCTTGCCACAGTGAAAGTAATGATTTCTCTTTTGCTTAAGTACATGATTTCTATCATGTGATTTTCTAGCATGCTTTACATTTAGATCATCTTGTTCCATCAATCTACACTCATGCATCAAATGACCAAATTTATGACAATAATGACATGACATTTTCTTTTTGTGTGCATGAATGTGTGTGTTTGGGTTATGCACAGCACCAGCATCAATGTTTCTTTCCCTATTCTGCACTTGAACATTCTTTTTCACTTTTTCAGCTTGATTCTGAATTTTGGTTTTCTGAATTTTGTTTTGTTTTTGATTTCCCTGAGCTGTGGACTGTTCAACTTGAGATGTGGTGGCAACATTTGAAGCTTTTACAAATGAAGTAATCAGTTTATTTTCAAAGGCTTTCTTATTAGCAGTTTTGTAGCCCAGCCCTTCTTTTCTGAGATTGACCTTCACTCCTAGCAACTTGTCCAGATTTTCTTGCCCATCAACAAATTTAGACAAAGCACTGTTCAAATTCTGAATTTCATTTTCAAGAGATACAATGTGTATTTCATAACTTGCAATCTCTTGTTCACTGTAATTGGTAGCTTCATTCAAAACTTTGTTGGCAATTTTATATTCTTCGATCTCCTTTCTAAACTCATCAACCCTTTTAGATTCGTCTGTAAAGATGATTTTTCCTTTTTCCAATGTGAGAAGCCTTTCAGACATAGCATTGTTTAATAGTTTCAATTTTTCAATTTCTTCTATAAGCTTACCATTTTGAACTAATTCATTTATTAGAATCTGATCCTCTGGATTAGCTTCATGTTTTCTTCCAGTTTCAAATTCCTTCAACTCTCTTTGTTGTTTTTCAACATTTTTCTGCAACTCCATGTTTACAACTTTGATGGCATCAAATTTTTCAACAAGCAAGTTGTTCTCTTGTTTGATTTTTTTATTTTTTTCTTCACTTTCCCTAGAGGTTTTTCTGAGAGATTCATTTTCAGATTTCAGCTTGTTTAGATCTGAATTAACACATTCAAGATCTTCCAGCAATTTCCCATACTGCACATGATTGCTAACGAGAATCTGATCATCATTAGTTGAGCTGAGTTTTTCTTCAAGTTCAGATATCTCATTCGCTAGTTCTTTATTTTCAGTTTTTAGCAATCCAATGTGTTTCTTAAGCTTTTGATTATCAGACAAACAAGCATCATGAGATTATTTCAATTCCATACATTTTTCACAAGAAGACGAATTTGAGCTATTCAACCCAGTACCCTTTTTTTATTTTTTATATTATTTTCTCAACTTGTCATGTGACTCTAACAAGTCAACATATGCATTCTCCCAGTCATCTATAGTATAGTTCTCAAAAGGGTTTACCTCATCATCGTTCTCCTCTTCATTTTGGCTGCCACTTTGATTACTTCCGTTAGCCATCATGTAGCTGTCCTCATTTCTCCTGTGAGGTAGCTTCAGCTTATCCAGAATGTCCTTAGCAGACCTGCAGTCATGAAAGCAAGAATGTAGGGCCTTGTCAGTAGCTGCTTTCATTAGATTGAAAACTTTCTGATTTTCTTCAAGCTTTGATCTGTGACTGTTAGTCCATTTGGACACTTTCTTTGGTAATCTGTGAGGACCGTGTGAAATTAATTTCCACCGATCAGGATTAATCAGTTTAACATAATTATGCAGACTACTAAGCCACGAATTAAAATTAGACCCATTGAAAATCGGTGGATGAACCATGGTGATCAGTTCAAGAGTAATTCTCGCGATAGACTGAGCACAAATAGAAGTGCACCTAAAACAGGATAGCATGATCCTCTGTAGATCGTTGGATCTGATGAATCAGAGACCCGCTCTGATACCACTTGTTGGGGAGCAAGGCACGGATTCAGAGGGGGGGTGAATGAATCCCCTCTAAAAACCTATTGTGGAAATAAAATATTTCCAACTAAGCAACACTCAGTCACCAAACTGGTCAACTAATCAAACTTCTAACTCAGTGAAGAAGATGATAACAGCAGATAAGAGCAAAGGTACGCAAGCTCACTGAACAAACCAAATAACGCCGTAGGCAAATAAACGAGTCAAGTGAGACAACCATCAACCATATAGTGCTCATGAAACATCCTGCGAAGGGTGGTAGAAGATATGGAGTAGAGCGCAAAAGCAAACCACAGAACACCAGGATTTTTTAGGTGGTTCGGCCAGACACCAATCTGCCTACATCCACCCCTCACTCCAAACCGGAGTGAGGCTTCCCTTGCAAACGCAAGAACAGCAGACTCAGTCTGCAACAGACGCTACCTAACAGCTTGACAAACCGAGGGAGATAAATCCCTCAAACCAAGCTCTGCAACCCACAGAAGCTTGGCACCTGGACTTGCTACCCACAAGACCAAAACCGGAGATGAATCTCCCTTCCTCCACACCAGAGGGAAACCACAAGTGACACCCAGTCACTTGCAAACCGGAGGACCAATCCTCCCTTCCTCCAAACCGGAGGGAAACCCACAAGTAGCACACCACTACTTGCAAATGGAGACTACATCTCCCTTCTCCTGAGTCCACAGGAGGAACCCCGATCCCAAACAAGGGAAACGGAAAGCACTAAGGATATGAAAAGAACAAATGAAAAAACAAACAAGAGAAATAAAAATAGATATAGCTCCGAGGAGGATAATGACTGTGGATTTGATCCACGAGTCAATTCATGAACAGATCTTCAGGATGTACTGGCTGCACACTCTTTCTCCTTCTCACGATTTTCTTCTCTCTCACTCTGGCTCTCGGCTTCTTCTTCACTCACTGACTACCTCTCTTCTTCTTCTTCATCTTCTTCTTCTCCTTCTGGCTCTCCTTTCTTTTCTTCTGGCGGCCTCTCTTCCAACACCAGCACCCTTCTTCGAAGGGTACGGTATTCTTATATAGGAGCAGAGGCTCCGTAAGGATCAAGCAACAGAACCCTACTGACATGCCATTGGTCCACGTGTTAGGGAATAGAAGCTTCCTTTCCTCGGATCATGTGCCCATCATTTCTCCCTGTATCCACGATCCAGCCTTCTGCCTTTTCAGATGTCACGAGCCTCTTCTACGAACGAAATTGTTCCCTGTAAGTAAGGTCAAAAAAGCTTTTAGTCAAACACCTTATAAACATTAGTCATGAAGGGTGTATAGACTCTAAATTGTAACGTGCTGACATGCACAGATCTTATTTTGCTCAAGGCAAAACTTGCACCGAGGTAAACAATGCACAGACGTCGTGTAGCTCAAACGTAAGAAAAGATAGGAATGCACCAACGTTAGTCCTTATGCTTGATTGTGCACGGACATTATACAACGATGCACAGTCCTATATGCACATGGTACAGAATGTGCACCGACTTTAGGTGTGTGTGAGACGCTAAATGAGACGCACACATGCACCGACTTCAGGCCACCATGAGACGCAGAATAAGACACAGAGATACATGAGGCACATGAGACGCAGAGATGGAATGCATGTAGATAGAATGCATGAGACGTAATGTGAGATGCAGACACGATCGCAGCTGTGCATGAGACGCTAACAGAGATGCAAGACCATTAGTGCATGAGACACGGTCACAGCTGTGCATGAGACGCTAAGACTGGCGCTAAAGACGTAGCATGAGACGTAGGCTACAGGAATGTGCACGGACTTTGAAGTGTCCACAGACCCTAAATAGTAATATGCATGGACCTAAACATGCACCGAGTGTATGAATGGACTGACCTTGGTATGAGACGTGCATACACAGGAACATGCACTGACCTACCATATGCACCGACCTTATATTTGTTTGGCCAAAACATGCACCGAATGTATATGTTGTAGACAAAAATCTGCACCGATCTTAGTTGTGTGAACACACAAGCTAAGACACAAGATATGCACAGACCTTGGGTGTAGAAGACGAAGAAGTGCACCGATGTTATCTGCCCAGTGCAAAGTATGCACCATGCTCCCAAGCTGCTCGATGAAAATGCTATGCACACTAACATGACATGCACGCAAAGTGTTCGATAAGATGACGTGCATCACCTCCATGAAGTGCTATAGGAACTAGCACCGACTTCATATGTTCATGTGACCAGTGAAATGCCTAGACTTTTCTAACACAATGAAGACTGCCATTGACCTTCTATGTACATGGACTTAACACATGCACCAACATTTCTGTACAAGTATTAACATATGCACAGATATGAGATTAGACAGAACAATACCAGATCTGACTGTGCATTGACCTTACCTGTCAATGAGTTGACTTTGACTTGGGTTGACTTCCTGTTCATGGCCCATGAGTCATTCTTAAACCAGTTCTGACATTTTCTCATAATACATCAGGATTATATCATCAAGGATGTACATGTAAACATAATGAGACATAATATTTGGCATCATCAAAACTCCAGAACCACAGGGGACACAACACATGCAAGGATGAATAGGGGAATAACAAGGTGAATTAAAGGATTTCTGAAATTGATTTCTTACAAAAGAATTTTTCTTTGTGGGTGAGTGTCCTACAACTCTCTTCTCATTCCTAGCATTTTTATTGCTAGTTTCACCAATCTTTTATTTTTCTTTCAATTCCAATTAAACAACATCTTTCAATTTCTTCAGTTCATCATGCATGGTATTGAAGTTGGTTTCCATTTCTTTCTTAGATTTTTCACATCCGCTTAACTTCACTTTGATTTCATCCAACTCCTTTACCACTTCTTCATTTTCAGTTTTTAAGTTTTTTACATTCTCATAAGTATGTTGTTTTTCAATCTCTAATCATGAAATTTCATCCTCAAATAGAGAGACTTTGGACAACAACATTTCAGTTTCATTTTTCAATTTTTCAAGTTCCAACTCAAGCAAACTACATTTAATGCATGAAGATGAACTAGAATGCGTAATATCATGAAACTTCTTTTTTAAGCTTTTATTTTCATGTTTCAACTTCTTGCATTTTTCATACACTCCAGCATAAGTAATTTGCCATTCTTCACAAGTAAGATTTTTGTTATCAGAATGTACCTCAGTGTTGTTCTCCTCATCAGCCATCAGACATAGATTCTAGACCAGCTCGTCCAGCTCATTCTCCTTCTCGGATTTGGACTCGCTCTCGTCCTCATCGCTCCAAATAGCTTTCATTGCCTTTGGCTTCTTAGCTTTACTTTTCTTCAATTTTCTCTCGAGATCTGGACATTCATTTCTCATGTGTCCGACCTTGTTACATTCATAACATCTAATCTCTCTTTCTTTTCCAATGGCTTTTTCTGAGCTTTTCTAGGAGAAGTGCCATTCCTTCTAGTCTTCCTTACAAATTTCCTGGCTCTTCTAGTGATGAGGTCCACCAATTCTTCCTCACTACTATCAAGACTTGACCCTTCATCACTTTCTTCAGAAGGCTGTGGGTTAGCCTTAAATGTAACTGATTTCATCTTACCTTTCTCCTCCTCTGTCCTTTTAATGTTGATTTCATAGGTCAACAAGGACCCAATCAACTCATCCAGCGTAAGTGTGTTAAGATCTTTAGAGTCTTCTATTAGGGTCGCTTTCATATGCCATTGTGGTGACAAGGACCGTAGCACCTTCCTCACAAGGTCTTGATTTGTGTGCTCATTTCCCAGCACTTTCAAACCATTAGTGATCTCACTTAACCTAGCAAACATCTCTGAGATGGTATCATGTGGCTTCATCATGAAGAGCTCGTATTCTCGGACCAATAGATTTGCTTTCGTCTCCTTTACCTCCGACGTTCCTTCGTATATGAATCGGAGCTTCTCCCACATTTCCTGCACAGAGGAACACATAGGTATGCGTGAATATTCATTCGGATGTACAACACATTGAACAATATTCATAGCTCTGAAATTTGCACATTATTTTTTAATGTGTTCATCAGTCCAACTGTCCTCATCATCGGACAATTGATAAGGACCTTTACTAACAACTCTCCAGCTATCATAATCCTGAGCATGCAAAAACACTGTCATTCTATTTTTCCAATAAGGGTAATTCGTGCCATCAAAAAATAGTGGCCTGTGTATAGAATGTCCCTCAGGAAGCATTCCCCTACTTTCCATCGCTAAGGATCTTTCCTCTTCAACCATGAGATTGAATAAAATCAGAGGCCTCGCTCTGATACCAATTGTCGGCCTAGATAGATGGCGGACAAGAAGGGGGGTTGAATTGTTCCCTTTAAACGTAGTGGTAGTTTTTCAATTTATGCAGAGGAATAAAATAAACTACCAACATGAAATATAGCGAAAGGAAATATACGCACTATAAGAATAAGTTCTCTCAAACTCTCTGATCTGACATTATAGCCTATGCAAAGATCGATTGAACTTTCACTCAACAAAGACAACAGACGTAGCGATTTATGATGTAGTGAATAAAAATCTCTAAATTGACCTGTGAACGGAGATAGGAGAAATGGACAAACACACAGGCACACCACAAGGAACACGGAGATTTTTAGGTGGTTCGGCCGGACCTACCCGTCCGCCTACGTCCACCCCTCACCGAGTTAAGGTGGTTCGGCCGGACCTACCCGTCTGCCTACGTCCACCCCTCACCGAAACTCGGTGAGGCTTCACTAACACGCTACAAACCGTAGCACCCATAGGGACAAACCCCAACACCACACACACATGCTGCTTCTGCAGCAATCCACACACACAGGGCCGAACCCCCGGAACGCTGCCACCGTAGCACACACACACACACTCGCGGAACTCACCCCGCACTAAAACCTCACAAGGAGACAACTCCGTATACCCACACACAGTATTCCGAGTTCATAAAAATAGAAAGAATACACAAGATATGCTCACAGCAAAGTATTGGTCAAGAAGAGCATCACAAATAAATGGATGAAAGATGTAGAGTGTTTCCCTTTTTTTTCCAATGGCCATTTGAGGGTTTTCCTTGAAGCACAAGTCGGAGGGAGATGAATCTACAGCAAGTTGGAGCAGCCAGCCGTCCTCCTTGAAGATCCGAGCTTGTCTGGAACGTCAACAGCTCGTACAAGATGTATACCTTCATATCCAAGCTCCAAACGCACCTACAAACACCACAAGATGATAAATCTCTCAAAGCCCTCTCCTCTCCACCTTGAGGCCGCACTCTTTCTTCCTTCATCTGTAAAAGAATAGAAACTATTAGCCCCCTTTTTCTACAAAGAGTGAAAATCACAGCACTTATATATCACCACAATAAGTTGTTCAAAAGACCATAAAACCCATGTTAAAATCCTCACAAAACCCCTCACAAACATGTATGAGAACTCTAAGGGCAAAGGGGTCAAGTTTGGGAACAAATGAGGTAGATTTAATGGGTTTCGAAACCTTTACGGAAAACCCGTTCCACTTTTTACATAGAGTTCTGCCTGCAACAAAAAAAATAAGGCCCAGGCAATAAGTGTCGACTCTTAAAGTTAACACTTTTTGCTTGAAGTTCTGTCTTCAACAAAAGAAGCACCCAGGACAACAAGTGTCGACTCACAGAGTCGACACTTTTTGCTTGGTTTGAAGAAACAACGCAAGGCAGAGCAGAGGAGAATAAGTGTCGACTCTATGAGTCGACACTTTTTCTGACATGAATGAAAACTCAATAAATTCAATTGAAAATCCAATTTTCCTCATCCAAACAATACAAACAAATGGCCATGCATTGAACCAAAGTATGGGCATTATTTAAACCACATTCCATCAAGTTGAAATATGAATAGGTTAAGCATATTGCAAGCCCAAAAACTTCATTTAGTCAATCCATGAAACTCATTTAAAGCATCAAGAACTCATTAAAGATATGCATGTAAACACTCTCAAGCCAACTAAACCTGAACTAAAGATGAAATTAATCAGACATGCATATGAGCTTTATAGTCATCATTCACACCAGTTTCAACATGATTTATGTAACAAGTCTTAAGCAAACTTCTACCTCAAAGGTCCCATGTAAAATAAGCATGAATCAAATTTTCTCAACTCAAGATAGGGACCAAGTAGCCATGCTTTCATGCAGTGTATGAGAGAACTCAAAGCAACTTCATCACGATTTATGCATTCAAAACTTATGCATATAAGTCTTCAACAACCCGAACGAAATGAGTGCAACTCATTAAGATGAGGTCGATGCACTGAAGGGAACCACCAAAGGAAGGTCGACGCAGTTGAAGGGAAAATAGCCTATGTCAAAGAGTGTCGACACTGAGTGTCGACACCTATTTCCTACTGACCCTGTAATTCCTCTAATGAAAGATTTTGTGAAATTTAAGCCTTACCAATGGACTTTGAAGAGTAGGCAAGACATATGCCACCTGTTTTCAAACATAAACACCAAAATACTCATTCATGCATATATTTATGCTCCAAATGTTGTCCATCATAGATTTGTTCCTGCAATGCAAGAGAACCAAAGTATGAGCTCTTTAACCATCAATGGACATTATCCACAACACTTGCACACACGATTTGTCATCATTATAACTAAATCACCAGAATCAACTCGGGGATCCAACAAGGGTAGTGATCGCAGATGTCATGTCAAGACGAGGAATTCGAAGGGCTTCCGCTTTGAAGCGGTTAATGTAAGCCCAGAGCTTCTCCCCGGGAGCTTGCTTGAGGGCTAGCAGTCTCGCGATTGATCTTGGAGGGTCATTTCCGACGAAGCTTTCCTTGAAAAGCCGCCTAAATTGCTAGAATCTAGAGATACTTCCTGGCGCGAGGGCTCAGAACTAGGCTTGGGCACCCTGTACAAAGGTGGTAGCAAAGGCCCTACACTTTAGGACGTTGAAATCCCATGCAAGGTCATCAAGGCGTCGAAGCTGTCGAAGTGATCGACTGGATCGCCCAGGCCGTCATAAGATTTCAACGCCAGAAGTTGAACCCTAGGCGATAAGCCGGCCTCAAGGATTTTTGGAGAGAACAGAGACTACTCCTCATCTCTATCGTTCGACGAGCTCTGCTTGCCCTTTTTCAAAGCCTGGAGCACGTGCTCATGTTCAATGCGCCATTCGAACTCCCGGAGCTGATGAGTAAGCTCCGGATGCATACGAGAGGGCGCTGGGGGTGGATTTTCCCTTGGTGGGGGAAGCCAAGAGCGTCCCCTCTCCCCCTTGTACCCCGGTGGTGATGGGAGTAATGGCCGCAGCTACGGGCAGAGTTCTACATCATGCGCCAGTCCGTCTCCCTTGCGGATTAGAGGAGGCTTCCTGATTCACAATGTAGGGTGGGGGGTGGGATGGGCCACCCGCGTTATTATGGATGATATAGCCATCTTCTATGATAAAGTGGCCACCCACCGTCCTCCGTGATGCCTCCCCGTGGTGGTGGACTGACTGGGATTGTTGAGAGTGTTCCCCCCTCGCGGCATGGGCTCTCATCAGGTCGACGAGTATGTCCAAGATGGCATTGAGGGAGTTGAACACTTCAGGATCCATCGAGGTGCGCTGCATCCCCGGGACCAACTACGGAGGGGGAGCATCATCTCCTGAGTTCGGTGCGGTCCGGTCACAGAGTAAGAGGGTGGAGGAACCTCATTCCCCCGGTGTTGGCATCGGCTTATTTTCTCGAATTAATCGAGGATTAAGTATAGAGAAATACTCCCTAAATAGAGCAAAATGGCACATCGCCAAAGTCGCTCTACCAGTCGAGTTGAGCTCAAAAATTGAGACACTTCGCTTGGTCAAGCGGCGCAACATAACAACCGGGGATCGGCCCCGAGCAAATGGCACTATGGCAGCCAGTTTCCCGACAACCGGGTCAGTTTCGGGATTCAGGACAACCTGCCGTACCTTACGGCACTCTGTGAAGATTCGGGGATCACCCCCGGACACCCTGCATACGGTATCACACTGTCGACGCTTCAACAACCGGGTTAACTCGGGACTCAGAACAGCTTGCCGCATCATACGACTCTTCGCCAAGGAGCGAGGGTCACCCCGACCACCAGACAAACGACATCATCATGTCGACGCCCCAGTCACCGGGCCCAACCAAGAGTCCTAACCAGTTAGCCGTGACCCATGGCAACATCAACAATCGATCGGGCCCACCCCGATCATTAAGTTTGCAGGTTTACGCGCATTCAACACAGCTACCTGAGCCGACCCGGGGGCGCCCTGACTACAAGCCATGCCATGTGGCACCCAGCAACGAGGCCGGGGTCTACCCTCGAGTCGCCTTCCTCCAACCCTCTGAAGTCAAAGGAAGACCCATCGGGGCCAACCACAAGCTTCAGGAGCTCACAACACCCGTATACGGCCCACGCACGCGTGTCAGGAATTTCCCCGAGGACCTAGTGGGCGCGTATGCTCTAGCCACTCTACAGCAAGCTGGAGCCCAACTCGGGACTCCCAGCAACCCATCGCGTCAAGCACCACCATCGTGTGCCCTCACACGCGGATCGACCTGAGCGGTCAGGTCGCGGGGGTCAAGGGGGCAGCGCCCCTTGCGGGGGCTTCCGAGGGCGGAGCCCTCGGATGAAAATTCCTATTTCTAATAGGGGCATTGCTATCTTTTGGTATCCTGACTTATGGCAGTCAAACCCCCAGTCAAACTTGGGTAAATCCCCCCAGTCAAACCCGCGTAAACCCCCCCATGGGTGGGGGTTTAGGCGGACCAGACTAGACCCCCAGTTTGGTCCGCCTAAATCTCCTGGGGGAGTTTAGGTGGACCAGCCTGACCCCCCCAGGCTGGTCCGCCTGAACCCCTGGGGAAAATGAAAAAAAGAGTTTTTTTAATAAAAACCCCACCTCCCAGCCCAGTCCGCGCGCCAACCCCTAGGGGTTTAGGTGGACCAGATTGGAGGCCCAGTCTGGTCGGCCTAAACCCATGGTTTAGGCGGACCAGCCTGCCCCCCCAGGCTGGTCCGCCCAAACCTATCCCAAAACAAAAAAAAAAATTTAATGAAAAAAATCCCTCCCTCCCCCACTCCGTAAACAAAAAAAAGAGTATTTTGTTAAGGGTTTACCTGGACCAAGTTGGGCCCTCAACTTGGTCCGCCCAAACCCTTCCACCCTTCAGCTTTCCCTATAAAATCCCCCTAGGGGCTCAAGGATATGAAAGGCAATGGAAGAACTTATGACCTAACTGTTGCACCCTCGGAATTCCTCCGCAGGCACCCAGCAAGGGTCGAGGACGCGAGGAGCTAAGTGCGCGCGTGGTTGGCTTGTTGATCGGCTTGTACACGCCGAGGGTATGTCATACGTACTCCCCTCACGCGGCGTCTAGCCATCGCACACATGTCCACCCCCGTCGCACACAAGGCGTTATGACAACGGCAAACACACCCGTATTCCAGGTCCGCCCGCGCATGACAACCCACGGTGGCTACGCATAGGCCATGATACCGCACCTACTTTCGTCACGGAACCGCATGCCTACCCCTCGCCGCGAGCTGGCCGCCGACCGCACGGACTGATGACTCGAGTTAGCCGGGCCACTGGCCCGGGAGTAATATTCCCCCGGCCGGCCTTGACTCCCCAGCATGATGACACTCACCCTCCGGGACCTGTACCCGACCGCTCATTTTCAAGCCATGTCCGGCCTCCCTCAGGCGCCCTTTACAATCCACCCCTGCCATCTAGTCTAGCCCTTTGATGCGGGACGGACTGAGGAGACGACGCTACATGAGATGGACACAACTCAACCAGCAATGACACGACTACCAGAGCGGCCTCGGCTCGACACTAAGAGTTCCTATAGGCTACACGTCGCTAACAGAAGTGCAAACTCACTCGTCGTCCCATGCGAGGGAAAGCGTGGATCGTGCGCGGTTAAGGAACCGGCAGAGTTCAAGGTAGTCAGACTCACTTCCGGACTCGGATCGAGTCGTGGGACAGGTCACTCTCACACTCACAGCGGTGACATGGACACACGGGTTAGTACCTATCACTCTCGGTAGCGGCAAAAGATCATATACTAAACTAGCAAATGAACGCCGAGAAGTTTAGACCGTTACCTCCACGCACCCGGCGTGGGGAAGACGACCCCGGCCAATCACGGACTCCCGGTTAACAATTATTGCAGCAATACACTAAGTCGACCCACTCCACGCAGGGAGGTAAAAGGTCACATGCGGGGCCCGGGAATCACACGAATTGGGTTGACGGGTAGCATTTTGATGTCGCCCGGCGGTGCCGAAACCCGCGTTTTTGTGCAAATCGGACTGCGCGATCTACGGGTCCGTGGGGCCCACGGACCGCTCCGACCTCCGGCTCTGGTGGGGAGGGACCCACTGTGATGGGGGCCCCTGGTGGCGTGCCTCCACTGACAGCGGTCGGCCGGACACGCCGATCGGTGGTCGATCGGCCCCGATCTCCAATTCTTGAACTAGCTGCCCACGGATTTCAGGTTCTATTTTCCGGCACGCGCTCCTGCGAGAACGGCCGCTGCGATCAATCCCGATGTCGGATCGGGGCATATGAGCTATCGTTGGAAAGCTCTCTTGAAATACTTCAATATAGACCTAGAAAGATCTGCTGGATCTGCATGGATCTGGACTTTGTTGAATTTCTAAGCTTCTATTGTACAGTACCCGAGCTCTCAGATCTGTAGGAAATTTGTCTGAGAACTGCCATTGACCGCCAGGAAGACCTCTGATTCAGCTTCTAAGCTCTTCACCAAAGTTGTAGGGTTTTGAACTAGAAAAACGGAAATGTTTTTTGGGAAAGGATTGGAGGTGGCTACGAATTGTTATGATTTTTTCACTGCACGGTGGTCGGATCTGGATAGAAGTAGACAATACTGTAGCTGGCTCGAAAAATGATTTTTGAAAAATATGAGATGGCCTCACAAAAATTCAAGAAAAATTGGGGACGATGGGGTTGGTGTACAGAACTCTCAATAAAATTGGGAGGTCGTGCAAAAATCAAAACATGGATCGAAGTTGGGAAACTCAGGAAAAGTGGAATTCAGATCTGAAAACTGGCAGAACTGAAATGGAAACGTGAACGAAAATGGAAAATTAGAGAACGTAAACTAGAAGGCTAACCGATTTTTGTGGAACATGGGAAAAGCCTCTGGAACACCGCCTAAAAATCTCAGATCAAAAGGAGCTCGTGGCTGACATCAAGAATTCGTGGAAGTGGCAGTGGTCGGCTGAAGATAGAACTCCGACGAACTTGATGGCGGTGCGATGGCGGCTCGTGGCGGCGGCGGCGGCGACCGGAATTGATAGGGGTGGAGTCACACCACCAGAATACAGCCTTCCCAGCTGCAAGGAGGAGAGAGGGGCAGCCTAGGCCTTGCTCAAGGGGATTTTCTTCCAATTCAAATGCATTAATTCTTCCAAAATGGGAAAATACAGGCTTATATAGGTTACATATCTAATCCACTAGCCACCGTTGGATCTAGAGATGGGGAATGGATGGCTGGGATTAGATGTGACCAACATAAAAAAAAGAAATAAAAAATACAATGGGAGGGGCCCCCTATTGACCAAGGGACATGGTAGGTGGGGGTGGGTTAGAAATGTTGACAATTTTGGTCCATTGTCCCCCACTTGGCCCACCGTTCTAGAAGCCTCCATTTAATGGTTGACTGACCCAACATGGGGCCCTAGGGCTGAGGTGGATCAATGGGAGGGGGCCTGGGGGGGGCCCGTGGGACCCGGGGGTCCCATTTTACAAATAAACCCCTCTTACAATCAAAATTGCATACCGAATAAAATGAAACAAACACATATTACACACAAATAAAGTCTAAACAAATATGATAAATGCCGGGACTCAAGGGGGGTCTCTAGGCTGTCTCTGAGCCAGATGGACGCTGAGGTGGCTCGAGTCATGCTCCGCGTACGGTACTGGTGGCTCGCCGGCTCGTGCCTCTCGCGTGCTCTGGTGTCCGCACCAATTCTCCCCGGGTGGGAGAAACTCGACCCTGTCGAGTAAGGGTCTGCATCGCTCCGGTATCGCTCTAGAAGGTCCGCATCAATCCGCTGCAACTCTCCATGTGTGATCCATGTGTCCTCGGTAGCGGGTCGTCCTCTCTGTCGCACTAGGTAGCGCGGGTAAGATCCACTCCTGGTAACTGTCACCTGCTCATCCAGTATATGATCTATGTGCTCACGCTGCCGTGACAAAGGGGCTGGAGGTGGACACTCAGGTGTGGGATCACTCTCAATCGGAGGAGATGGATCGAAAGCCTCACTAGGGATCACCGCTGGGTCCCTATATGCAACTAGATCCGAAACATTAAAAGTAGAGCTTATACCATATTCCTCGGGCAGGTCCACAACATACACATTGGATCCAACGCGTTTCAACACTCTAAATGGACCGGCTCTGCGAGTTTGTAACTTCTTAACGGTTCTAGAGGGAAACCGTTCAGGTCTTACCCTGATCATGACATATCCGCCCTCTTGGAACTCTCGGTGGTGTCGGTGAGCATCGGCTAACTCTTGTACCGTGCATTGCTAGCCTCAATGTGATGACGGATGTCGTCATGCAGACTCCTAACATGCTTAGCAAAAGAAAGAAGAAAAAAAAACAAGGATGCACACATAACCCTAAACAACCCTACAGTTAGTCCGATCCAATCATATGCAAGGTGGTCCAGGACATCCGAATGTGTGCCATGCATACCCTAAGTGTGACCGAATGTCGGTACAACCATAAGACGGTCCTTTGGATTTGAGAGGTTTGGGTGGGACAGGAGGGTCGGGTGTCTCTCGCCCGTGAACGGACTCGGTGGGTGCCGATGGCCCTGCCCATGGGGAAGGGGTATAATGGTGATCTCCCCTAAAGAAGTGGAATGGAGATTGTGGACTAAGGAGTCCGCTAAGAAAGGGATCGAAGGGATCAAAGAAGGTATGACCCCTCGGACTAGGCTTCCACAAATCACTATCCCACATTTGAAATCTTGGAGGTGTAAATGATCATCTTCATTCATTGTGAGAGGTGGGACGACAGTCATAGGTAGAAAGTAAGATTCCTCCCTTTGGCAAATGGGGATGAAGTCGGGCTCGGCCGGCATAGGGAGGAGTAGAAGAACCTCCGTGGTAACATGACCCACGGTGTACACGGAGGTGATGGACCCTAAAGCGGGATAAGTGAAACTACGACCTGTGGGTTGGTCAAAGCCTGGAGCCAACAAGTGCGTAAATGTCAATTACCGGTCTAACCCCTTAAGAAGGTCATCCAATGTATCCACATAGTGACTAGACCGGAAAGTGGTGTGAAATGAATTGATTGGCACTAGAGGTAGGATAGGGTCCATGGATGGGAAGGGAGATGGGGCCAGACCATTCTTAAGCCAGCTAAGAAGCGGCTCGGCTATGAAAAGTGTACCCGTTAGAAATACGGGTGGCTCGAGCTTTGGTGGCTCCAAATGAGAGGACTCCGAAATAAGATCGGAAGGTGAGTGTGATGGAGCTCTCATGGGTGGGGAAAGAGGATCCACTATGATGGGGAGAGGACCTCGGGATGGGACCATAGATGGCACCGGGTTGGGACTACCAGCTGCTACCTCCTTAGGCTCGTGCTTGATTCCATCTCGGCCAGGTGGTTGGCAAGGGGGAATCAGGGATCGATATAATCACACCTCTTATCCAATCTATCCGCAAAGATTTGGAACAGTTCAGAAATGGTGGGATTTGACGTAGGAATAATGTGGTGGACTCTCCCATATGAACTCAGCTTAGTCGTGGACCTAGGCTCTTCTACATGCATGGCGCGTTGCCTCTGATGATGGCCCACTTGGTTGGAGGTGATTGGGTGGGGTCAGTTGGAGGTGATTGGGCTGGGTAGGTAGACCTTCCTAAGCTCACCCTTCATCTCATGCCATGACTCGATGGGCCTTTGCCTCCTAACCTCCCTCATGCGCTCAATGCTCTCCCATTTCCAGGCGGCTTTGTGGACAAGCCTCTCTCGGGCAAAACTAACTTGCATGGCATCGGACATGGTGTAACATTCAAAATATTTGTCCATGGTGGCCTCCCAATTGAGGTAGTCGTCCGGATCATTAGAGCCATAAAAATCTGAGGCTTCGGGCCTACTGAAGGGGAGAGATGGTTGCCAAGCCCATGGGTGGACCAACGGCCATATTGTTCGGGTGATGAGGAATCCATGGGAAATTGGAGACTATACGATGGACATGCCGACACAAAGGGACAAGACAAACCGACTAATGCAAACACACACTAGATGATGCACTTAGACCTAACCAATATCCGGTACGTGACGGAGATAAGCGACCCGAAGATCACTCGCGCAAGTACGCTACCTTCCTGATAGGCATAACCTAATGTTCGGGCAACGCCTTTTAATATACCGGACTATTGGGTGAAATTCAATTTGAAAACACTCTTTTTTTTGTTTGTTTTGAAAATAATGGAACTCGACTACACCCTAGACACAAGCAAGACTCGATACATGGCGGAGATAATCGACCGGAAGGTCACTCGCGCAAGTGTGCGGTCTTTCCGATAGGCGTAGCCTAAAGTTCGGACAACACCTTTTGATATACCGAGTAAAGGTGTGTGGGGCAACCTTAGACTATGCAAGACTTATGCTATGACTACCCTACACTCAACTCGCTCTGATACCAAACTGATGCGGGACGGACTGAGGAGACGATGCTACATGAGATGGACACGACTCAACCAGCAATGACACGACTACCAGAGCGGACTCGGCTCGACACTAAGAGTTCCTATAGGCTACACGTCGCTAACAGAAGTGCAAACTCACTCGTCGTCCCATGCGAGGGAAAGCGTGGATCGTGCGCGGTTAAGGAACCGGCAGAGTTCAAGGTAGTCAGACTCACTCCCGAACTCGGATCGAGTCGTGGGACGGGTCACTCTCACACTCACAACGGTGACATGGACACACGGGTTAGTACCTATCACTCTCGGCAGCGGCAAAAGACCATATACTAAACTAGCAAATGAACGCTGAGAAGTTTAGACCGTTACCTCCATGCACTCGGCGTAGGGAAGACGACCCCGACCAATCACGGACTCCCGGTTAACAATTATTGCAGCAATACACTAAGTCGACCCACTCCACGCAGGGAGGTAAAAGGTCACATGCGGGGCCCAGGAATCACGCGAATTGGGTTGACGGGCAGCATTTTGATGTCTCCCGGCGGTACCGAAACCCACGTTTTTGTGTAAATCGGACTGCGCGATCTACGGGTCCGTGGGGCCCACGGACCGCTCCGACCTCCGGCTCTGGTGGGGAGGGACCCACTGTGATGGGGGCCCCTGTTAGCGCGCCTCCACTGACAGCGGTCGGCCGGACACGCCGATCGGTGGTCGATCGGCCCCGATCTCCAATTCTTGAACTAGCTGCCCACGGATTTCAGGTTCTATTTTCCGGCACGCGCTCCTGCGAGAACGGCCGCTGCGATCAATCCCGATGTCGGATCGGGGCACATGAGCTATCGTTGGAAAGCTCTCTTGAAATACTTAAATATAGCCCTAGAAAGATCTGCTGGATCTGCATGGATCTGGACTTTGTTGAATTTCTAAGCTTCTATTGTACAGTACCCGAGCTCTCAGATCTGTAGAAAATTTGTCTGAGAACTGCCATTGACTGCCAGGAAGACCTCTGATTCAGCTTCTAAGATCTTCACCAAAGTTGTAGGGTTTTGAACCAGAAAAACGACAATGTTTTTTGGGAAAGGATTGGAGGTGGCTACGAATTGTTATGATTTTTTCACTGCACGGTGGTCAGATCTGGACAGAAGTAGACAATACTGTAGCTGGCTCAAAAAATGATTTTTGAAAAATATGAGATGGCCTCACAAAAATTCAAGGAAAATTGGGGACGATGGGGTTGGTGTACAGAACTCTCAGTAAAATTGGGAGGTCGTGCAAAAATCAAAACATGGATCGAAGTTGGGAAACTCAGAAAAGTGGAATTCAGATCTGAAAACTGGCAGAATTGAAATGGAAACGTGAACGAAAATGGAAAATTAGAGAATGTAAACTAGAAGGCCAACCGATTTTTTTGGAACATGGGGAAAGCCTCTGGAACACCGCCTAAAAATCTCAGATCAAAAGGAGCTCGTGGCGGACATCAAGAATTCATGGAAGTGGCAGTGGTCGGCTGAAGATAGAACTCCGACGAACTTGATGGCGGTGCGATGGCGGCTCGTGGCGGCGGCGGCGGCGACCGGAATTGATAGGGGTGGAGTCACACCACCAGAATACAGCCTTCCCAACTACAAGGAGGAGAGAGGGGCGGCCTAGGCCTTGCTCAAGGGGATTTTCTTCCAATTCAAATGCATTAATTCTTCCAAAATGGGAAAATACAAGCTTATATAGGTTACATATCTAATCCACTAGCATCCGTTGGATCTAGGGATGGGGAATGGATGGCTGGGATTAGATGTGACCAACACAAAAAAAAGAAATAAAAAATACAAGGGGAGGGGCCCCCTATTGACCAAGGGACATGGTAGGTGGGGGTGGGTTAGAAATGTTGACAATTTTGGTCCATTGTCCCCCACTTGGCCCACCCTTCTAGAAGCCTCCATTTAAATGGTTGACTGACCCCACATGTGGCCCTAGGGCTGAGGTGGATCAATGGGAGGGGGCCTGGGGGGCCCGTGGGACCCGGGGGTCCCATTTTACAAATAAACCCCTCTTACAATCAAAATTGCATACCGAATAAAATGAAACAAACACACATTACACACAAATAAAGTCTAAACAAATATGATAAATGCCGGGACTCAAGGGGGGTCTCTAGGCTGTCTCTGAGCCAGATGGACGCTGAGGTGGCTCGAGTCATGCTCCGCGTATGATACTGGTGGCTCGCCGGCTCGTGCCTCTCGCGTGCTCTGGTGTCTGCATCACCTTTCCTCAGCGACTCGGGCATACCCCTAGCTCCCCGAGGAAAGCCTTTGTAAAACACTCGGATATTTGCCTTGTTACGCATTGACCTGGGGAACAACCCACGCGTCGAAATTGTCCTACGGCTTGCGCCCATTGTACTTTGGCCCCCTCGGCCTATTTGTAAAGCCCATGTGGCTCTCATACAGTATGAAACCAGTTGAATACATGTACCCCTACTCGGGTCTCAACTTCTTCCTGCATACGCCCAGTTCTTCCAGTCACAACGGTGCCCTCGGCACCGGACTGCCAGCTACTCCAGTCCCATCGGGGCCCGCGGCACCCGATCACTCAACAACCCCAGTCACAACGGTGCCCGCGGCACCCGATTGTCAGCTACTCCAGTCACATCGGGGCCTGCGGCACCCGATCAATCAACAACTCCAGTCATAACGCTGCCCCCGGCACCCGACTGCCAGCTACTCCAGTCACATCAAGGCTCACGGCACCGGATCGTTCAACAACTCCAGTCACAACGGTGCCCCCGGCACCTGACTGCCAGCTACTCCAGTCACGTCGGGGCTCGCGACACCTGTTGTGCATGTGATTTTGATGATTACAAAATGCCTTTGTTGCTTGGCCGTGTGCAGAATGGTTGTTCATATCGTCATGTGTATGGAGGTTGAAATGGTTGAGGAAATGATCATAAACTGTTTCTTTTGGGATATCATCATGTGGGTGTATTGTGATTCTATAAGGCTCATACGTACTTTGAGGTTAGCACAAATATTACATATACATTGTCTCTACACTTGGTGAGATTGCTTTGTGATGTGTGGGTTGATGAGCTTGGAGATTGAACAAATGGAATATGACTCAATAATGGTTTGCGTGCCTTGATTCCCAAGTTGTTCATCATGCAATGGTAAGAATTTATATTAGAATCTATGGTGATATTCTTATAATCTTGAGTTGAAAAATTGGGTTCTCAAGTGCTTTCATGTTCATACTTCATGTCATTTGGGTCTCGGCCTCAAAACGAACTTCATATGTTAATGCATGACCCATATATATTGATCTTGATCTAACATCTTGCTTTATCATATTTTTCAGGATGAAAAATCATGGTGGATCTTCATGGGATTGTGGTAATATTTAATCAATTGTTTCCCATTGATTTGATGGTATTTTTAGTGGTTTTTCAGGCCCAAACAAGAATGGGTCGACCCATGGGGTTGACCCTCTCAGGTTTTGTTCAAACAGAATCAAAACAGAACCATTTTTGTGAAGCTGCCTGAAAGGGTCGACCCCTGGGGTCGACCCCTGTAAACCAGAACCAAAGTGTTGTTCTCTTTGGGTTCTGGAAACCCAAGGGTCGACCCCTGGGGTCGACCCTTGAATTCTGGAAACTCGAGGGTCGACCCCTGGGGTCGACCCATGTAAAACAGAACACAAAATCCGTTCTGTTTGGCTTCTGTATGCCCGAGGGTCGACCCCAAGGGTCGACCCCTTCAGTTCCGACCTCCAGCCGCCGTTTTTGACCGTCATTTTCTTGCCCCAAAAGTCTTCCAATCCGAGTCCAACTTCTCCTAATCACTCCATAACTTGTGGGTCTTGTCCAAGGGTTGTCTCTTGACCATCCAAAACATTTATATACTTCTCTTTGGGTCACAAACCCTAAGGAGAGAGGTGAGATCCGATTTTTGGGTGTTTTGCTAACCCTTGTGTATGCAGGTTCGGAGTTGAAGCTCCCAAGTCCTCTTTCACCTTGTTTTGAGCTTATATGTGAAGGGAAGAACGTGGATTCAAGTCCCTAATCGATCCTCTACTGGAAGCAACGTGGAGAATCAAGATACAAGCATCATCCATGCAAGAATCGATCATCTTTCTTCAAGAACGGTTCCTCATCCTGCAGAAGCTTTTCATCGAAAATCTGAGGGAGTTGTCTTGATCTTTCACTTTTGTGTTTTTGTTTGATATATATATATATACATGTTCATTTGTTCATCCATTGATTGCTATCTTATTAGTACTACGTTTTCATCCTAAACAACAAAGATGAACTAATGCCTTCCTTTCTCTTGCAAAAGAAGAAGGAGGAGTGGTACCACAAGGATGAGAGTAGAGGGGTTCATGAGGCTAATCAATTTTCTGATGTAAATAAGCTTGATTTGGGGCTTATCATTTCTATCTGATCTTTCAGGTGAAGAAGAAATTAGAAGAAGGTAAAGACGTGCATCTCGAGGAGACGAAGAAGATGATGTCTAAATCATAATCATTCGTCAACAAGCAATGAGAATCAATTTGTGCTGAAGAAGGGGGAGCCTTAGATTTGATGCATACTTCTAGTTTTCATCTATAGAATTCATTGGGAGGTCATAGCATATATATGTTTTGATTCATATACATTTGAGATAATACCTTGTGTGGGTGTTCGGAGAAGGGGATCTCCGAGTGTGTGTGTTGTTATATGTGTGCTGATTGTGCGGAGTATATCCGCGTGTGTGTTGTTGTTGGGAGTTTTCTCCCGTATGGTTGAGTAGGCATTGTCCTACGTGTGTGTGTGGACGGAGTTGTGACTCCGTGTGAGGAATTTGTTCGGGGTGTGTTCCCTAGTGTGTATGTGTGTGTGTGTGTGTGTGTGTGTGTGTGTGTGTGTGTGTGTGTGTGTGTGTGTGTGTGTGTGTGTGTGTGTATGTGTCCTGCTGTGGCAGCAAGTTGAGGCAAGGCCTCGTGTGTGTGTGGTTTGCTGCGAAAGCAGCGTGTGTGTGTTGGGGTTCATCCCTGTGTTGCTACATTTTATAGCGTGTAGTGAAGCCTCACCGGTTTGGTGAGGGGTGGACGTAGGGAGCCCGTCGTGATCCCGAACCACCTTAAAAATTCTCGTGTCTTGTGGTTTGATTATTGTGATTGTGTGTTCTCTATCCTATCTGTTTGTGCAATCGTGTGAGCTCGGTGAGATTGAGTGAATCTACTTTAAACCTGTTTAGATTAAATTACTCAATCGTGTATATTCCACTGTGTGCTAGTTGAGTTTTTAATTAGACATAGTTTTTAGTAGAAGGATATATTCACCTCCCCCTCTAGATCCGTGTTCCTGCACTACGGGACCCAACAATTGGTATCAGAGCGAGGCTCTGTTGTCCCTAGATCTTGTAATCTACAGAGTGATCCTAGTGCATTCTACAATCATGAATTTTTCTGAACATATCTCAATGAATTGTCTGCCAATCTTCACTGGTTCGGATTTTGATTCATGGCTAGGTAAATTGTGTGTGGTGATCAATTCTACTAGTCCTAGTCTTTGGAAATTGATTTATCATGGTCCACACACATTACCTCTAGATGACACTAAGTGGTCTAATCAGGATAAAATGATGCATCATGACAATGTTACTGCTTTGAGTTTATTGAAAGCTTATGTAAGTACTAACAAGTATCCATTTGTGTCTTCTTGTCAGACGGCAAAGGAGCTTATGGACCGGTTGATCAAAGCTCAAGAAAAGGAAAGGCAAAAATGTCTCATGGCCGATGATGCTGATCAACAAAGTGATGAAAATGTAGAAGAGGTAAATTCTGATTCTGAAGAATTTACTCTTGATGATCTTGTTGAAGCTTATGATGAGTTGGAAAAATAATATAAGAAAGTCAAGTCAGAAAATAGAAAATTGAAAAAGAAATCTGAAAATTTGGTCCATGAAAATGGTTCTTGTGATAAATGTTCTGAGCTTGTTAACTTCAATGAACTTTTAGAGCATGATGTTGAATGTCACAAAGAAACCATTGCATGTTTAAGAAATAAAAATGCTGCCCTCATGAACATAATTGATCAATTGGAGAAAACTGAAAAAGATCTAAGAAACAAAATGGAGTCAAACTCTATTGATCATGATATTTGCAATGAATTGATTATGAATGATAAACTTACAAATGAAAATGAAGAACTCAAAAAGGAGAACAGTGCGATGCTAATTCAAATCTCCCTGCTTGAAAGTAGATTGAAAAATCTTGAAAATCTTGAAAAGGGGAAATCTGTGATAGTTGATGAATCTGATAAGGTGCATGTGCTTGAACAAGAAATAGCTAACTATGAATTGCACATTGCATCCCTTGAATCTGAAATTGGTGACTTGAATGCATCCTTGTCTCAGTTTGTGAATGGGGAAGAGAATCTGAACAAGATATTGGGGACTAAGGTGAATTTCCAAAGAGAGGGACTAGGCTTTAATCATGTGAACAAAAAGAATTTTGAAAACAAAGTATATACTTCATTTGTCCACAGTTCAAACATAGCCAGCACATCAAATGAGTCTCAAAATCAAACTACTGCTCAAACAACAAAGAGAACAACTGAAAATCTGGAAAAGAAACAAAACTTGCATCAAAAGGCTAAAAGTGTTGTTGGTGTCACGATGAATGCTAAGAAAAATCATGTTGCACACACACATGCATCCACAAAGAAAATCTCATGTTTTTATTGTGGTGAACTTGGTCATATGATGCATGATTGCTTTTTGATGAAATATGAAGATCTAGATGCATGCAAGAAAATGAATGGCTTCACAAAGCCAAGAAAGTTTTTGAACACAAAAAGAACTTTTGATAACTCTTATGTTCATGCAAGAAGACCATTTGAAAGAATTGGTCCATTGAACTGTTTGCATTGTGGAAGGTTCGGTCACAAGATGAACAATTACTTTAGGTTGAAAAATGATAATATCTCTACAAATCCACAGAAATTTCATGCTCATCCTGATGTGAAGAAGAGAAATTTTCATGCTTATAATGATAACATTCATGCTAAATCACGAAATTTGATTATCATGTTTATGAGAATTCTGTGAAGTCTCTTGGTTGTTGTCATTATAGTGGTGAGTTTGGACATACCATGCATGTTTGCTCCTTAATGTATTTTGATGATATGCATGCCCAAAAATTGTGGAAGGCACCCTCTAGAGGTGCAACTAACCATCCGGGACCCAAGAAGGTTTGGGTACCCAAAACAACCAAATGAGAACTCTTGTTGCAGGATTGCCTTGAGGCCAAGAGGAAGACGCTACGTTGACTTGGCCAGTTCTGGTGTGATGCCTTGGTGAACATGGGCTTGTCCCTGAGTTGATACTTGAAGCTCATCATTCACACTTGCAGCTCATAGGAGATTATCTTGTGAAAGAAAAGCACTAAAATTGGCTTTCTCATTTGTATTGAGTTGAGATTGATATGAAATTGAGTTTCTGATATTGCAGGTTGAGAGAGAGAGAGAGAGTCATATGTGATGAAAAGCCTTGAAGTTAGTTTCTTCATATGCATTGGCTTAATATTGACATGAATTAAGCTCTTTACAGTGCAGGTTTGATAATGACCATCAACCCTTGAAATTATGGAGAGAAAGAAAGGAGCTCAAGAGGACTTCAATGTCAGATTTGATCTACTTCCATTTATTCTGGCTAATATCATTCTATTTCTTGCAGGAGAGAAAGAAATGAGCTTATTGATGCAGAAGACAACAAGGGGAATAAAGTAAAGAATCTGAAAATGTTAATAAAGGTAACTCAAGATAAATGTGAGAAAATGAAGTGTTTGGCTGAAGTTCCTTGGTCTTGATGTTAATGCCATAACTTGACAGACAGTGATTTTGAAGGTTTGGATACACCTTGGTTGTTCTTGACAATGTGGATAATGAATGCTTGGCTGAATGGTATTGAAACATCTGAGCAGTATATATGAGAGTGTAGTCATTGAATGCCTTTTGCTAAACCCCCGATGTCAAATGAGAATACATTTGTTTCTGATCATCATTTCAATGATTACATGGTATATAAAATGGTGACATGTGGAAGGACAGGTCAAGCCTGTCTGAAAGCTATCACCATGTGTGAGAATATGTCTCCGCCCGGTACCATGAATCATCTATGCATATGGTATCCAACTTAAATGAATTTTCTGAAATCATGCATTGATTATGGGGGAGTTTTGCATGCTGAAAATTTTATAAATGATGTTTTTCAATTCTCTCAGCATGATGATATTGTGTTTGTGGCTGAACATTTTGAGGACTGAAGTTGATCAATGTTCCATGATCTTTACCAATGTGCCGCTCATCTTTCTGGATAAAAGTATAAATGTTTTCAAGAAAAGTTCACATATGATGATCTTGATGCTTTGAATGAATTTTCTGAATTCTCTTTTCAGAATAAAATTGTGTCATCACATTTTAACAATTGGTTATGCGTGTCATGCATTAGTTGCATTAGGTGCATATAGAGTGTCATGTGAAATCTGAAATCTTGCATCACATTACATGTTTGCATATCATTCTCTGCACATCATTCACATAGTGCTTTTGGAAGATGAAGCTCATCGTGTGTCTTGTTGCATAGTTGTCATTTTCAGCATACATAAAGTGCATATTTTGAAATGCATCATTTTGCACATTTCATGTTGCATAAATGCCAAAATGAATACTTCCAACAATTGGTCTCATATCCTTAGAGCTAACATTTCAAGAACTGAGATTGCATATCTTTTCATTTTGCATTGCATATGCATATCTTCATCGTATGCTTGCATGTTATTATATGCTATTCAACCCCTTCCTTGAAACTTCTAAGACCATATACTTCATTGATAAATAATGTTGCATCTGAGTCTCAACAAGTGTGCTTCATGTAAAACTCTAAGGGGGAGCATTTCATACTTATTGCATTTACATAGGGGGAGCTACATTATCCTGTTCTAAGTTAAATTTTCTCCATACATGTTAAATCAAATTCGTACACTTCATGCACTTTAATGTGGAATTGAGTGTTGTTCATAAGGATATAAGAATTTTATTTCAACACTCTAAAGTAATTCAACTTGCTACATGGATGATAAGAGACAGTTGAGGAAAAATCTGCCTGCCTCCACATACAAAAAATAGTTGATATGAAAGGCAGAGCAATGCTAAGTCTCACTGAATAAACTGGGCACATGTCACCTGAGACGTGATGTGGTTCATTTCTGAAAAGTGTTGACTAAAGTATCTCTGTTCAAATAAGGTGACAAGGTTCAGTATTCTGAGTAACCGGGGATTCTGGCATGAGCTCCATGTGTCTTCTCGCGTAAAAAGGAATTATTTGAACCTGATCCTTCTTAGAAAAATTCAAATTGTCAGTGTGAAAATTACTGATGATAATTTGATGAGGTAGAGCGAAGCCTCCAATACGCTGTTCTCTAGCTTGAAATGCAGTCTGTGCCGTTACTATTATGTTTACTTGAAAATCCGGTTATCCATATGGCTAAGATTCATACTCATGTTACTCACTCACACATGGTAATTTGATTTGATATGTATTTTGAAAATTTGATTAGTTGCTTGACCTGTTGTACGTCTTCTCCTATTTATCTGCACAATTCTCTAGGTGTAATCATGAGCATTCTGAATTTATTGACTCACTTGCACTTTTCCTACACCTATCCCCTCACTGTAAATCACTTGGTATCACTTCTTGTGAAGGAGTTTTGTTGCATGTATCTATAGACATCTGCTTGATTACATTGTATGCATTTCATGTCTCATCATTTTCATACATCCTGTTTCATGCATTTCACAAGAAAACAAAAAATCAAAAACTTGAAAATCAAAGTCATTCATCTAATATGTCAATGTCAAAGGTGGAGCTTTGCATGTGATCTTATCTGCTTCAGTCATCAGGACTTGCATGAGTCACTACCTTACTATGGGTGTATGAGTGCTTGTTTGCTTGCTCATTCTAGTTCCTATCATCCACCATTTCCAATTGCTGCAACTTGTGAGCATTTGCATATCGTTTTGTCATCTTGCATACTACATGACCATATTGTCCACATTTGCATTTCCAATTTCAACAATTGGTATCTCACAGTTTTACAATTAGTTCATGCATATTGCGCATATTAGTTCATGCCATCTTGTATCCCCCATCATGATCCCCATTTCTGATTATATCAAAGGGGGAGAGAGAGCTTTATGAGAGAGCATTATAGCATAAATATTTTATCATCATCAAAATGGGGGAGATTGTTGTGCATGTGATTTTCATGATTACAAAATACCTTTGTTGCTTGGCCGTGTGCAGAATGGTTGTTCATGTCGTCATGTGTATGGAGGTTGAAATGGTTGAGGAAATGATCATAAACTGTTTCTTTTGGGATATCATCATGTGGGTGTATTGTGATTCTATAAGGCTCATACGTACTTTGAGGTTAGCACAAATATTGCATATACATTGTCTCTACACTTGGTGAGATTGCTTTGTGATGTGTGGGTTGATGAGCTTGGAGATTGAACAAATGGAATATGACTCAATAATGGTTTGCGTGCCTTGATTTCCAAGTTGTTCATCATGTAATGGTAAGAATTTATATTAGAATCTATGGTGATATTCTTATAATCTTGAGTTGGAAAATTGGGTTCTCAAGTGCTTTCATGTTCATACTTCATGTCATTTGGGTCTCGGCCTCAAAACGAACTTCATATGTTAATGCATGACCCATATATATTGATCTTGATCTAACATCTTGCTTTATCATATTTTTCAGGATGAAAAATCATGGTGGATCTCCATGGGATTATGGTAATATTTAATCAATTGTTTCCCATTGATTTGATGGTGTTTTTAGTGGTTTTTCACGCCCAAACAAGAATGGGTTGACCCATGGGGTCGACCCTCTCAGGTTCTGTTCAAACAGAATCAAAACAGAACCATTTTTGTGAAGCTGCCTGAAAGGGTCGACACCTGAAGTCGACCCCTGTAAACCAGAACCAAAGTGTTGTTATGTTTGGGTTCTGGAAACCCAAGGGTCGACCCCTGGGGTCGACCCCTGGGGTCGACCCCTTGAATTCTGGAAACCCGAGGGTCGACCCCTGGGGTCGACCCATGTAAAACAGAACACAAAATCCGTTCTGTTTGGCTTCTGTATGCCCGAGGGTCGACCCCTTCAGTTCCGACCTCCAGCCGCCGTTTTTGACCGCCGTTTTCTTGCCCCAAAAGTCTTCCAATCCGAGTCCAATTTCTCCTAATCACTCCATAACTTGTGGGTCTTGTCCAAGGGTTGTCTCTTGACCATCCAAAACATTTATATACTTCTCTTTGGGTCACAAACCCTAAGGAGAGAGGTGAGATCCGATTTTTGGGTGTTTTGCTAACCCTTGTGTATGTAGGTTCGGAGTTGAAGCTCCCAAGCCCTCTTCCACCTTGTTTTGAGCTTATATGTGAAGGGAAGAACATGGATTCAAGTCCTTAATCGATCCTCTACTGGAAGCAATGTGGAGAATCAAGATACAAGCATCATCCATGCAAGAATCGATCATCTTTATTCAAGAATGGTTCCTCATCCTGCAGAAGCTTTTCATCGAAAATCTGAGGGAGTTGACTTGATCTTTCACTTCTGTGTTTTTGTTTGAGATTGCTCAAGGTCTTGAATGATTATCTATGAGGTGCAATATATATATATATATATATATATATATATATATATATATATATATATATATATATATACATGTTCATTTGTTCATCCATTGATTGCTATCTTATTAGTACTGCGTTTTCATCCTAAGCAACAAAGATGAACTAATGCCTTCCTTTCTCTTGCAGAAGAAGGAGGAATGGTACCACAAGGATGAGAGTAGAGGGGTTCATGAGGCTAATCAATTTTCTGATGTAAACAGGCTTGATTTGGAGCTTATCATTTCTATCTGTTCTTTCAGGTGAAGAAGAAATTAGAAGAAGGTAAAGACGTGCATCTCGAGGAGACGAAGAAGATGATGTCTAAATCATAATCATTCGTCAACAAGCAATGAGAATCAATTTGTGCTGAAGAAGGGGGAGCCTTATACTTGATGCATACTTCTAGTTTTCATCTATAGAATTCGTTGGGAGGTCATAGCATATATATGTTTTGATTCATATACATTTGAGATAATACCTTGTGTGGGTGTTCGAAGAAGGGGATCTCCGAGTGTGTGTGTTGTTATATGTGTGCTGATTGTGCGGAGTATATCCGCGTGTGTGTTGTTGTTGGGAGTTTTCTCCCGTATGGTTGAGTAGGTATTGTCCTACGTGTGTGTGTGGACGGAGTTGTGACTCCGTGTGAGGAATTTGTTCGGGGTGTGTTCCCTAGTGTGTGTGTGTGTGTGTGTGTGTGTGCTGTGGCAGCAGGTTGAGGCAAGGCCTCGTGTGTGTGTGGTTTGCTGCGAAAGCAGCGTGTGTGTGTTGGGGTTCGTCCCCGTGTTGCTACATTTTGTAGCGTGTAGTGAAGCCTCACCGGTTTGGTGAGGGGTGGACGTAGGGAGCCCGTCGTGGTCCCGAACCACCTTAAAAATCCCCGTGTCTTGTGGTTTGATTATTGTGATTATGTGTTCTCTATCCTATCTGTTTGTGCAATCGTGTGAGCTCGGTGAGATTGAGTGAATCTAATTAAAACCTGTTTAGATTAAATTACTCAATCTTGTATATTCCGCTGTGTGCTAGTTGAGTTTTTAATTGGACATAGTTTTTAGTAGAAGGATCTATTCACCCCCCCTCTAGATCCGTGTTCCTGCACTACGGGACCCAACAACATCTGACCACTCAACTTCCCCAGCACAACGGTGCCCATGGCACCCCTACTACCCCGACCTCGACATTGTCTCATGTCGAAAATACATTGTGACGCCCCCCGGGCACCATTCTTCCGAGTCACAAGTCCTTTGACGGATGCCACGTACAAATGCAAAAATACCTGCACAATAACGCAATGACCCGGGGACCGTCCTAAATGACGGAATTTTCTCGTGGCTTGCAAGCAATTGTAATCGGGCTCTCATGCCCCCCATATAAATGCCTTTCATGGCACATGAGTCATGTAATCCAGTCGGGGAGCGGATCCCCCTCCTCGTCAGAACTAGTCTCTGCCCCCAGTTATCCCTGTCATGTTGCTGTTGCCCTGTCGCTGTTGCATGGACTAAGCCCTCCCGACGTCGCAGCTCCCAGGGTCCCTGACTCTCTCTTCGGCAGTAGAAATAAAAGTGTTCGGATTCAATCCGATGTAAAATAAACACCGATTGCTTGCGATCGGTGGGGAAAGACGTCCAGTACACGAATCCCCATAATCACCTGCGCACTTGTACCAGCGGAACCTCCTCCTCTCCACGTGGCACATGACATTTCGTGCTTACGTGTCGTGCCCTGGCAGCACATCCCCAGTCAAACACTTGGTTCCACAGGTAATCGTCGAGAAATCGACTAGCACGCCCGCATTCCACCCAGCCATCCCTGTCCCATGCTCCCAGAACGATTAACCATACGCCATCCCTTCCAGCACGTTCATATCATTCTCTCTGCTTTCTTCTCAATACCCCCGGAATCCCCGCGTGCCCAGTCAATCTATCTCGACCTTCCATAAAAGGCGAGTGTACACCCCCGCCGCGAGGAGAAAATAAGAAGTGACTCCCCGCACGCATAAAACACCTGGTTATTGACCGCCGGAGCCTTCCCCTTGTCACCATTCATCCTCCTATTGTTACTCTTGCACACCATATTGACTTTTCGTTCAATTTCTCATAGACGGCGCCAAATGAAGAGGCTCGATCTTGTACCCTATCGCAGGCCGTCGGATGTTGGGGGAAAGCTGAAGATGCAATCATGCCAAAGCTCCTTGAGAGTGGGCCTACGAGGAAGATCACTGAACAGGGGACTTGAGAGGGGGGTCTCAGGGAAAATCCTCTGATGTTTAAGTCAACAAGGGGCAAGAGCTAAGAGCAAGAGGAAACACAGGGCTCGAAGATACAGGATCTCTCTTCACCATGGGATAATACTTGATGCCCTTCTGAGAGGGAGATCCCTTAGATTAAATAGTAGTGAATTCCCTTTATGGTTCCGCAAAGACGAGAAAGAGGAGAGTAGATTAAGAGTCATATTCCCAGGTAAAGACTCTTACCGGTGTAAGACTCTTACCCTTATCTTAATCCCTCTACATCATTCAATCTAATCCATTTGCGAAAAGTTCACCAACAATTATATCAGATAAGATCTAGATCTAAATAGGTCTCCCATAGGACAAAGAGACAACCCTAGGCGTGAGGTTACCTATCTCTAGATAAAGATCAACCTCTTTAGAGAGCCAAAGTCAACTAAACATTGCCCCTATCTTAACACCCTTCCAAGGGAGTTCCCTAGATAACTTCTCAGTGGCTAGGGACTATCGTGTTACAGGACTTTTCCCAATTTAGGGGGCCCTCAGTGTGGACGTGCGCCCCAGACTAGTTGACGCTTCTTAGACCCTATTATTTGAACTTTTCAATAGATAGACCCCAAGATCACCTACCGGGCCGAATGTGCCTTGTGATTTTTTAGACAGAAAAATTAGTGGACCGCAATTTTCCCCTTCTCCATCTAGAATAATTTATAGGATGTTTGAGAACATTTTTTTCTTTTGAAATGATTTTGAACTCAAAAAATATACTATTGCATTTTTTTATCCCAAAGTTTAAAGCAATGGGATGACTGGACCAGGCTCAGACGGAGCAGAACCAGATTAGGAAAAACATGGATCCAAGGGACCAACAAGGCGAAAGAGGTGCGCCCTTTTCCCACGGAGAGAGACGTCGATAAAAGGGAGACTTGTTTCCTCATGAAGCCGAAGGTGTGACTTCGTGCTAGAAAATGGGGAAACCGTGCTCACATCTGCATGCTAGACGCCAAGGACGCATCCTATCAAAACCACGTCAGACACCATTTTTTTCTTCATTTGACTGCTATTGTCTTAAAATTTATATGCTAGTAATTTTAACAAGGTATTTGAGAATTTTAAGCAACCCATTGGACTGTGAAGATATTAAACTGATGATTCTCATGCGTTTCCAACAGGGCCAAATCCGATCAAATCCAAATAAGATAAATTTGATGCTACAAAGATCAGAAACTTGCAAACAAGACAGCGCTACAGCATTATGTAAGGTAAATTTAGCAGCTCAAAGTCAATGAACTAATAAAGAGTGTGTGCCTATACATGTGAAAGAAAGGTTAATACTTTCGCCATTGCAATATGAAGAGGTTGCGTAATTCCAGATTGGACAGCCTTACAGCTAATACCAGGGTAGATGTCAGCAACCCAAGCTTCTTTTCCATCGCCACTGGATAAACATGAACAGGGAAAATCAATTGAATCTATTGGGGAAAGATTGTCAGGAAGAAAGTAGCTCTAGATGATGAAATATGTGATAGGCCCATCATGGCTCAAGCACATGTTCAGCTGAATTTTGCTTCTGAAATGTTTTTTTGTTCGTAAGAGGTGGAACCTCAAAATGTTCAAATGACTTCCTTTTCCAGTCTAAGTACAGCCATGAATGCTTCCTGGGGAACTTCAACCCTGCCAATTGCTTTCATCCTTCTCTTTCCCTCTGCCTGACGAGGAGAACAAGAAGATTTGTATCAACTTGCAATATGGCCTTACGAACAGAGCATTCCATAAATGTTCTAAGTGAGAAAGAAATCACCCACTAGCTAGGTTTTCCCACTTGCTTAACATTAAATTCACAATACAAAACCTATATGTTGTTGAGAAAAGACAAATTGGAAAACCATACAAAAAGGAACACTCGAGATCAAATATCATCTGCAGCATAGACATGCAAAAGCAAAGAACTACAAGCACAAAAGGCCTTCTATAAATAACTAATGAATCCATCAATATCAAAAGAAAAGGAGAAAATAGGCCAACAGCCCAGCACAAATACTGAGTAGAACAGAAGTCAGAAGACTCAGAACTGACATTGCAGTATACACCGTGTTGTAGGAGAAGTGGCACAAATGGAAAAGATGCCATGTCAAGTAAATTATTAAACCAGAAATGGTGATTGCAATATGAATAAAACTTTAAAGGTAGGAAAAAGGACTAGTGTATGTTGGCAATGATTTACGAAAGTGGTTCCTTAGAGGAAGCACTTACAAACAGGACCCAGGTTGGATGTAAGAAGCAGGGGCTTTCTTGGGAACACCGAAGTGGAAGTGGATCCGGTGCAAAACTTTCTTATAGTCTCTCTCAGAAGCCATTAGACAGTTTTTCTGGTTGAAGCCTCATATTGAAGCTTCATGAACATTGATCAAAAAGGATCCCAGCCAGATGCAATTTTAGATAAACATTCACAAAAACTTGTTTCTGCTAACATAGTTCAGGATGCTACTATTGGCTTCCTGGAGACCTGGAAGCAGTTTCTGTTCCAGGAAGCAATGCAAACAATTAGAACATTTGAGCCACCTTTCTTGCTTGTTAAAAATGCAGCTTGCATTATAGAACACCAGAAGATATCATATGACTACCATCTTTACGCCCTTCTTGAGTTTTCCTATGATAGGTTTGAAATCCATCTTGGCTGCAAATATAATTAACAATAAACCTGGGTCTTGAATAGAAGGATTGTTCTACAGATTTGCAGGAAAGGCCATTCATAAATGTAAATATCCTATCAGGAGTGCTGTCTTACAGAAAAGATGGTTACAACAAAATTAAGCAATTGAAAGACACGAGTATAATCAACCAACTTCAATAAAGATCACCATAATATCAATAGAAATAAGTTCTTTAAATATCTCTGACATTTTATGTACTCAGCATCTCACCTGTTTCTTGAGCAGCTTCTTTTTCCGAGAAATATCACCCCCTAGAAAAGACAATTATTCAGAGATTAGGAGAAAGGTTTCAGTATGCAGATGAGAACGTAACATCAATAAAAATTATATAGGGCCATGACTGTTGACTCTTTTGGATGGACTGGCTCTCAACATTTCATTCATACCATAACATTTTGCTAGAACATCCTTCCGAATTGCTGACAAAGCCTCACTGGCTACGACTTTTGACCCAATGCACGCCTGTCACAAAACAAAGATAAAGAATACTACCATATCTAAAGAAAGGTAAAGTAAGGAAATTATACATGAAATAATCAGCGATTCAGAACATAATCTTTTGTCAGTACATATTTGCTAAAAACCATGAAAGGAGAATGCAACTCTCTTTTTAAAATTAAAAAATGCATATAGATTTGTCAGTAAGAAGGAAACAATCTCCAAGTTTTTTCGCTGACATAGAAATTAAACATTTTGTAAGGGGTGGACGAATCTTGTCTTATCCATTTTGTATTAATCTTTTTACTGATTTATCTTTTTTTTTTGAGTTTATAAAATCATTGCAAATTTTCATTTATTTATATTCCAATTCCTTTGAATTTGAATATTTGATCTTGAAGAAAAAAAAGTATGAAATCAATATGGCAAGATATGAAAGAAAATAAACTTAAAATACTTATAAATAATAATTATTTATATTAAATTATCATTAGTCTATAATTTTAATAATTAGATTTACACTAATAAAGATGAATTTATGACAAGAATAATAAGTAGATTAAAAGAAAAGATAGTTCTTTGCAATGAAATGTATAAAGATGACAGCTTTTTGTTATTCCATGGAAAAGCAACCGGCCTAGCTAAGTCATGGTCATGGGAAGATACCGAATTTTTGGATATAAAAAATGCTTTATAAGATATTTTTGAAGTAGATGGTGATTGACAGAGCAATGCTTGACTGTAATTTCCAGTATGAGTGTGAAAAATCAAGAAATATGCGAGTACCTTGCCAGCCTCTATTTTCCAGAAAGAAGAAAATTCTGTTCTGACAATGTCACTTGCAGGACCCTCGTACCTTACTGGCCTACCCTACTTTTCTCTACTTTCTAGTATTCTTCACTTCCTAAATGAAAGTGAAAACAAATCTTGTACTGAATAAATTTAATCTACAAAGGATGATAAGAAATTTACTTCAAATCAGATATGGATAAATATTATAGCTGTAATTATCCATCAGATAATGGAGGAAAAATGGGTAATTGGAAGATTGAAAAGAGCAGACATGGATGATGACATATCTGCTTTATTGACAGGTCTCGGACCCACCTTTGGTGGCATGATCCTTCATCCTTGCACAATTTTGGACGTAGCTTGGAGTTTTACTGGTTTTACTGGACCCATTAGTTATAAGCTTCTGTTATTAAAGCCTACTGCTAAATTTTGTTACATATTTCCATTACCATAGCTACCTAGTTTTCTTTTTTGAATCAGTGATCCCCCTTTGTTATTCAAGTTATGTTCATAAAACTTCTTTTTCAGATTATTATGACAATAATTCTGAGAATTACATACCTAGTGCATTCTGTTGCCTTTTAAGCCAGTTTTCTGCTACGTAGTTGCTGTAGTGAGTCACCTACATTTTTAGATTCTCATCAAGACAATGACTAGTTCCAGGCTGCATAAGTTTTTTTTTTTCTTCTATGGAAAGTGGATGGTACCACATAATTTATAAAAAGGATGAAGAATATACAAGTAAGAAGGGAGTGCTCCCAAAAACTTCCTTGTACAAAAGACCCAGGCAAGGTATCCCTACCCTTTGCAGCAAAGGTAAAATAAGTGAATTACATTTGCCCAAATTACAAAGAGTGTCTCCCCACCCTCTCACAAAATAGAAAATCGAGTCCAAGCATTTTGCGGGGTCATGAGCTTCTCCTCTGAAGACTGCCATTTCTCTCCCTCCAGATGATCCAAAAAGTTGCAGGATGTAACATCAACCACCAAAGCTGGCAATCAATCTTAGTGCCTGTTGCACCCGTAATTTATCTCACAAAATTCCGGGATATTATCCTCGCATTGGCCGAGGTCTCTATTTGGCGTATCGCCGCTCTGTGGAGTACTTCCACGCGGGGTTTCAACATTAGGCGTATCGCCGCCCCACGGAGTATTCCCCCTATAATAGGGCTTTATAGCCCACATATTTCTGTAAATTATAGACCGCTCGCAGCAATCGAGATGGTCGGGAGCCGGATTCAAGCTACTACGATTGTCAAAATCGTGTAGTTCTGGGAAAATCCCTAAGGGATGAAGTCTCCCTCCTTTGAACGTGTAACTACGGGCAAGGGAAGCTCCTACAAAAGGAAAAGAAACACAAAAGGAGGTCTACGCACCAAGAATGAAGTCCCTCGCACGTGTACCACGCAGCACGGACGACGACAAGTCTTCCCTTCACGCTCCACGGCATAAGGAAGACGACGAACGAACAAGATGGAGCATTTTCCTCTCCCTACACGTGACGCAGTGAGCAAACAAGGCTCCAAAAGCCCCAAAGCCCCTTTTTATTAAAACCGGACAAAGGAGGGACCAGTCCGGGGTCGGAGGGACCCGTACGGGGTCGCCGACCCCGGGCGGGTCCGCGCGGGCACGGGCAGGGCCGCGCGGGGTCGCGCGGGGCTCGGCAGACCAGAGAGGGACCCGCCCAGGGTCAACCGCCCCCGGGGGCATGGTTGGTAGTATCGGCCGAAACTGATACGTTTCGACCGAAACGTATCGGTTTCGGCCGGTACCGATCCGAAACCGAACCCCAACACTGTAGCAGGTCTGATACCTAAAAAAATACTTTTTTAATAGTTTCGGACGAAACCATTAAGGGTTTCGACCGAAACTGAACTGTGTCGGTCCGAAACCGACCTGTTTCGGTCCGAAACCGGACGGTTTCGACCGAAACCAGAGAGGATCACTAATTTTTTTAATTTTTTGAATAATTTCAACCGGTTTCGGCCGAAACCGATACCGGTACGTATCGGTTTCGGTACTGACCGAAACCGGTACCGAAACCGATACTGCCATCCATGCCCGGGGGGGACCTGCCCGTGGTCGATTGACCCCGGGCAAGCCTACCCGGGGTCGAATGACCCCGGACAAGCCCCGCGCGGACTTGCCCGGGGTCATTTGACCCCAGACGGGCCAGGGGACCTCCCACCCCGGGCCGGTTCCTCTCCTGCGTGCACGGAACAAAAAAAAAAAGAAAAAAAAGGGAAAAATGACCTCCCCGGGGTCATTTTCACCCCGTTTAACCCGTACGGGTTCAAACGACCCCGGGTAGCTCCCTACTTCTATAAATAGACCCCCAAGGATCCAGAAGGAGAGGGAGAAGGGAAGAAGGAATGAGCTACTTCGACAGGGCCGGGGTACCCGATCCCAGAGCAGGAGCGCAGAGGCTACTTCGACATCTATTATGCTCGCTGGTGGTTCAAAGCCAGCAACCTCTTCCGGGAGCGCCGAGATGCCATTCGTACCGCTGAGGAGCAGCGTTTGGAGCGGGAGGATCTGCCTCCTCTGTGTGTCGATCCAGCCTTCCTCAGGTCTCATTTTTCGAGGATTGCCCGAATTGTGAGTGACATTGAAGAGCGCTGGCGAGCAAAAGGCTGGACACCCATTGTTGATAGGAGCCAGTATAGTGGAGCTTTGAAGCCCTTGAAGAGCAAGACGGCGTCGGCTCTCGGAGTCCCTTCTTCCTCCAACACAGGCGTAGCCCCGGGCCCCTCAAAGACCTATTCTTGGTGGGAGGATTTACAGACATCTTGTGGGGTGAGGAAAAAGTTCCAGTTGTCCCAGCCGATACCTGATGGAGCACTTGGGGGTAGCACCTTTGCTGAGTGGAGGGCCCATGTAATTAATGCAATGGGCTGTGCAAGTCCCTTAGAGTACCTTTCTGACCTTGAGTTGGCGACGACTCCACTCGCCATTTACAATGCTGTAAAGGCAGTCGCACGCATCCTCCGAGTGAAGCCGGAACAGATAGTATTAAAGCCGATGGAGCCTATTGCGGCTATAGGTAATCCTTGTCCTGCCTGACTTTAATATAAACATGTGTCTTTATATTCTGGGACATGTATTTATACATTCCCTGACACTTGCAGGTGGGGCTGTTATGGTATCGGGTGCCGTGCCACTGAGGGATCCTCCTAATGCTGAGATTGGGAGGGATTCTGTTGTCGCTAAGAGACCTCGGACCGAGGTTCCTGAGGAGGGGGATGCGAGGTCAGCATCCCGTCCTCGGCTTGAGGCTGAATCCCCTGCAATTGAGGCTGTGTCCAGTAAGTAGCTCTCCCTAAATACTGGTCATTTCTGAGCATATATATATATAGTGTTATGAACACATGCTTGCTTCGTTCAACGCAGCTCCCCCGGAAGCTAGGGCTGACATGAGCTTCTCTCCTCCTCCAGCGGGAGATAACATGCCACTGGATGAGTCCGCGCCGGACATTACTTTCAGCTTCAAAGAGCTGATGTCAGACGATTATATGCTGGTGACGGCCAACTCTCCCTCGCCTCTTACAGCAGGGATCACAGAAGGTCAAGCTTCAGGTAGCATGCTTAGCCTTGTTTTCTTCATTGATACATGAAGATTTGAACAGCAATAACCCCTTAGTGTTTTGCTGGCTGCGCAGGGGTTCATGAGGTTATTCCACCTGGCCCGTCAGCGAGAGGTGATGTCGGCTCTTCCTCCGGGGCCGGATCCGCTTCTGGGAGTGGATCCACTACTAAGAGTGGGAGTTCTGCGGCCACAGGCTCTCTCCCTGATGGTAGCTCGAGCCCTACTTCCAGCGCTACGACCTCCAGTTCTTCATCCAGTGAGAGTGACTCTCAAGAGGAAGGAGAAATAACAGATACCGGAGGTGAATGCAGCGACATACATTCTGTTTAATTGAGTCCTTCTTATAAAGATTTGCTTGACTCATATAATTGCTTGTCCCACAGGAGTGGACTTAGCCCGATCCATGGAGGAGTTCTCACAACTTTTGGGATCTGGCTCACTTGTGGACCTTTTGACGGGCGGCAGTGCCTCGACAGGCACAAAGGCCATGGAGGTAGCAGGTGTTGACACCACAGCACCGGGAGATCCTACGCCAGTGGGCTCCTCCGATGTTGATATTGGTGAGGACATCATAGCTGAGGACGGCATAGCTGATCTTTCAGGTAAGAGATGTTAGAGGCTAATGACAGACCTCTTTACCATTTTGCATCTGCTTTTGCCAAGCTGATTAGTGCATCTACTATGTGGGCAGCGTCAGGCCAGGCCATTGAAGAAAGCACCTCCCACCCTGGTGAGATAGCTCCAGCAGGGGAAGCTTCTCAGGGCGCACCAGAGGGCCTGCAGACTCCAGGGGAGAATGCCTCACCAGTAGACACCCATGCTACAGGTACTGCTCGTTTCTGACAACGAACATAGCAAATGATATATGAATTCTATTGTGGCACTGACCCCTCTCCTATTTTTGCCATGTAGCTTCTTTTTCTGCAGAGCCGATGATTGAGGCCTCCCCGCGAGAGGAGATTCAGGAGGCAGGGCCGACTTCTGAGACCGAGCAATCTTGCTCCCAAAGGGTTCCTGGTACAGAGTCTGCCTTTCCCAGCATAGCTGAAGAAGGGGCTGCTACTGAGATAGGTACATAGCTGTCCTCAGGACTTTGACATCTTGTGCGTGCCACTTTATAGATAAGCATTTACATGTTATTGCTTAACTGTAGAGGGTGGGGACGCAAACGTCCTGCCTGGCGGACCAAGCTTAGCTTCTGTCGCTGATTCTTCCCCAGCTGTTGAGGATGGACAGGAGTCTGCGGCAGCATCAGGTATATGACCATGTTGTGCCTTTTTATAGTGATTCGTGCATGTCCATTTTAGCTGTGAACAAGCACTCATTTTACCCCCTTTTTCCTTTGCAGCTTCTGAGGAGGGAGCTTCAGGAGTACCAGTAGGCTTCCCGGCTCTTGGAGTTGAGTGGCCTGACGCCCCTGCACTCGGGACGGCGCTGCACGCTGCTATGGCTGACCAACTCCTACAGGGTCTTGATCAGCTGCTCCAAACTGATTCACTGCCCTCCGTGGAGACTTTGAGGGCCGACCTGGCAGTACTTACCAGGAGCTACCATGGGTTGAGTCTTCCCCGGGATGCATGGGCCACGAAGCTGGAAGGCTTATGGAGCGAGTTCGCTCGCCTCCATCTTGCACAGGAGCAGAGACAGAGAGCCCAGTTACAGATCCAGGAGCAGGAGGAGCGGCTACGTGAGCTTCAAGCGGCCCAGGCAGAGGCTGGTCTTCACCTTGTGGGCTCCGAGGGGGATAGCCGGAGGACCTCTCTCCGAGTGGAGGAGCTGCAGAGAGAGCTCCAGGAGGCTGCCGAGGAGCATCGTGTTGTCCAGGCGAGGGTGGAGACCTGCCGTCGCCGATTTGATGAGCTTCGGGAGAAGATCTTCCAGCAGGAGACTCGCCTTGCAGAGTTGCGGAGGGACTATCACAGTGGTTGACGAGCTCTAGCACTTTCTTGTACATAGGGCTCTCACGCCCCATTTTTTTGTTGGAGTTACTCCCGAGGGCTTGTCTCGGGCTCCCTTGATGACATTAGTGAATAAAGGACAGAGCTTAACATAGCTACTTTTGCTTCCATCCTCTTACATGTCTATTTGTTTTTTTTTTTATCACTTTACTAGCCCTACCGCCCTTTCGGGTTTTCGCCAGGACTGGCCCCCTTTAGCTTTTTCCAGTGCGCCCTTTCGGGTTTTCACACTGAGGGGTACACATTTTTGCCTAAGGCGCCCTTTTGGGTTTTCACCTTAGCCGGGTTAAAGTCTTTTTGCCCTTGATTGCTCTTCTAACAGAAACAACCAAGTCCGCTGGGGCCTCAATATTTTTAACCCCGTTTTTTTTTTTTTTTTGGGTCCTATAATGCCAGAAGGCAAGGAGAAAGTGGCACTCCCGTAGGGACGTGTGTGGCACAGAGGTGGGACAAATGGGTAGATTTGATTGTCCGGGTGGGACGAATGAATCAAATCTGTGAGCCGAAAGGCGAAACGGGTTGATAGCCTGAGAGGGCGTACTGAGACCGAACCCAAGAGGATAGAAACGAGCCGAAAGGCGTAATGGGTTGGCAGCCCGAGAGAGCATACTGAGACCGAACCCGGTGGGATAGAAAGGAGCCGAAAGGCATAGTGGGTTGGCAGCCCGAGAGAGCATACTGAGGCCAAGCCCGGTGTGACAAGATGGGTGGATTCGACTGTCCTAGTGGGACGCATTTAGCCAAATCCAAAAGCCAATAGGCGAGTAGGTGGGTTGGCAGCCCGAGAGGACATGCTAAGGCCAGACCCGGTGGGACATGTGCCAGAAGGCATGATGGATTGGCAGCCCGAGAGGGCATACTGAGACCAATCCCAGAAGGGAAAGTGAGCCAAAAGGCGTGATGGGTTGGCAGCCCGAGAGAGCATACTGAGGCCAATCCCAGAAAGGAAAGTGAGCCAAAAGACATGATGGGTTGGCAGCCCGAGAGAGCATACTGAGGCCAATCCCAGAAAGGAAAGTGAGCCAAAAGGCATGAGTACTAAGACCAATCCCAGGGAGGTTAAATGAGCCGAAAGGCCTGAAGGGTTGGCAGCCCGAGAAAACATACTGAGGCCATTCTCTAGAATGAAAAAGGAGCCGAAAGGCATGAAAAGTTGGCAGCCCGAGAGAGCATACTGAGGCCAGTCCCAGTGGGATAAGAGAGTAAGCGGGTTTAACTGCTCAAAAGAGACATGAGCTAAACTCGGAAGCCAATAGGCGGAATGGGTCGGCAGCCCGAAAGAGGTATGCATAGGCCGAGCCCGATGGGACAAAGTCTGACACCGTCAGAATGCCAGTAGGACTAGGTGTCATAAGACGACATGTAAGGTGTAGCCCTGACATCAATATGATGCTTTGGTCGATATGGGGTGGAGTCATTGACTTAGAGCCACCCTTAAAATAGATAGAGAGGATTTTTTTTTTTTCACATTACCAACCTCACCGCCCTTTCGGGTTTTCGCCGAGGCTGGCCCCCTTTAGCTTTTTCCGGTGTGCCCTTTCGGATTTTCACACCGAGGGGTTGCCCATTTTTGCCCGAGGCGCCCGTTCGGATTTTCACCTCGACCGGAGTGGCCTTTTTACCCTCAGCCAACCGTTGGAGGCTGACTGAGTCCGCCGGGGTATCAGTATTTTTAACCCCTCTTTTTTTTTTTTTAGCCTGAACCTTCACTGAGGAGAGGTAATGTCCTGTAAGGATTGCTGTAGAAACTCGTGCGGTGGCGCATGGTAGAGTTTCATATGCTTGCCGTTGAGAGGAGGGAAGGGATTATCTCCCTTGTGGTCAAGGACCGTATAGGCCCCTCCTTCGTAGACCTTCTGGATGACGTAAGGCCCACGCCAATTAGGCTGGAGTTTGCCGCTGGATCTTCCCGCGAGAACCTCCTTTTCTTTGACCATGACAAGGTCGCCTTTCTTGAACGCCCGTTGCTTGACCAGCTTATCATAAGCACGTGTCATGCGGGCTTGATACACTTGTAAGTGTTTGTAGGCTTTGAGTCTTTGACCTTCAAGGTTGGACAATTCCTCGAGCCTTCTTTCAATTTCAGATTGGTCTTGGCCTGGCAATCCGGCATGCACAGCAACGCGGTAAGATGCTAGCTCGATCTCCACAGGGACCACCGCTTCAGCTCCATAGACCAGGGAGAATGGGGAGCAACCCGTGGGGGTTTTGTAGATGGTACGATAGGCCCATAGGGCTTCGTGGACCTTCTCGCCCCAATCCCGCTTGCGGCCACCTACTATCTTGGACAGCAGCTTGCAGAGGGTTTTGTTGAAAGCCTCGGCTAACCCATTGGCCTGGGGATTGTAGACCGACGACGCTCTCCAGTCAATATGGAACTTGGCCGCCAGAGCATAAACAGTCTTGTTTTTGAATGGCGTGCCATTATCGGATATAATCCGACTGGGGGTGCCGAATCTGTATATGATATAGTGCCGCACAAAACGAGCAACTCTCTCTCCTGTAACTTCCCGTAGTGGGACAACTTCTGCCCATCTGGAGAAGTAATCAGTGGCCGCCAGTATGAACTTGTGCCCCTGGGACGATGGTGGGAATGGTCCCACAATATCCATACCCCACTCTGCAAATGGCCAAGTAGGCGCTGTTGGATGGAGCGGGTTAGGTGGCCGCCGAGGGACTGGGCCGAATGCTTGGCATTGATGACATGTACGAGCATATTGATTGCAGTCTTCGTACATGGTGGGCCAGTAGAACCCTTTGAGCTTGATGCTATTTTTCATCTTAGCTCCTGCCTGGTGAGCTCCACACAATCCGGAGTGGACCTCGTGCATGGCGGTCTTCGCTTCCTTGGACGAAAGGCACCGCAGGAGGACCGATCGGTCTTTTTCATGGACGAGCCTAAAGAGCAGACCGTCAATCAGTTGGTAAGATATCGCCCTGCGTAGCAGTTGCACCCTCTGAGCCCGATCAGGAGGAAGCCAGCCGTTCTTTATTTTTATAATTGGCTCGCGCCAATCTTCTTCTTCGGGAGCATTCTCCTCTTGAATGTTGTCGACCTCATAAACGGTGAGGCCGAATTCTTCGTCGAGCACACTTGGCATGAGCCTTCGGTGTCTGACAGTAATATTTAATTCTCCCTCAGGCGGGAGTTTTAGGGCTGCTGCCAACTTTGCAAGAGCATCAGCCTGGGAGTTGCTGCCTCTGGGGACATGGCCTATTTCAAATAGGTAGAATTTTTCTTTGAGCCTCATGACGGCTGCATAATAGGGGACGAGTTCCTTCTTCCGGACGTCATAGACGCCCAGTACTTGTCGGATGACGAGCTGAGAGTCTCCGTACACTTTGATGCACCTGATGTCCATCTCCAGTGCCAGTTGAAGCCCAATGATCAGTGCTTCATACTCTGCCTCATTATTAGTCAGTGACTTCATGAGAACGCAAGAGTTGTGGAGGATGCCGCCTTGTGGAGACACAAAGACTACCCCCACACCTGAGACATAGTCTGTAAGGCCGCCGGCCCTTTTGATTGTCCGAGAGGCGCCATCAAAATATAACTCCCAGTATGGGAGGTCAAGAGTGAGGACACCTGACTCCATCTGTGGTGGGACTTTTTCAGAATGCTCCCCGATTTCTTGAGAAGGCACTAACACCTCTTCGTCGGGTAGCTCAAAGTTGAGTGGCGAATCTTCTGGCACAGGGTGCGCTGCTAAGAACTCCGCCATTCCTTGTCCCTTGATCGCCTTGCGTGGGACGAAGGTGATGTCGAACTCCATAAGGAAAAGTGCCCATTTACCAAGCCTACCAGAAAAGACAGGCTGGCTGAGCAGAAACTTGAGTGGGTCACATTTTGAGATGAGCTCCACCCGATGGGCTAGAAGGTAATGTCTCAGCTTTTTGACAGCAAACACCAAAGCTAAGCACACCTTTTCCATGGGAGCGTACCGGTGCTCAGGCCCAATCAGTTTTCGGCTGAGGTAGTACAGTGGCTGCTCCTTGCCCTCTTCATTGATCTGGGCTAGGAGAGCTCCCAAAGAGGCATCCATGGCAGCAATATATAAGATAAGGGGTTTCCCTCTGACAGGTGCCCCTAAGACTGGAGGAGTCAGCAGATACTCCTTGATTTGCTCGAAGACCTTCTGACAGTCTTCGTCCCATATGAAGGGTGCTCCTTTCTTCATCAATTTGCCGAAAGGTAGGCATCTCCCAGAGAGATTGGAAATGAACCGCCTAATATAGGCGAGTCTTCCTTGAAGAGATCTAAGCTCCGTCAAGTTCTTGGGCGGAGGCAGTCTCCTTATGGCTTTGATTTTATCAGGATCGATTTCTATACCTCGATACCTGACGATGAAACCCAGGAACTTGCCACTGGAGACGCCGAAGGCACACTTCATCGGGTTCATCTTGAGTTGAAATTGTCGAAGCCTTTCAAAGACTCGACGCAGGTCAGCTAAGTGGTCCTCCCGCTTCTTTGTCTTGACGACCAGATCATCGACATAGCATTCGACAAGGTCATGTAGCATCTCGTCAAAGATCTTGGTCATTGCCCTTTGGTAGGTTGCGCCGGCATTCTTGAGACCGAATGGCATCCTTTTATAGTTAAAGATCCCCTTAGGAGACCGAAAAGCCATATGGTCTTTGTCTTTGACGGCCATGCGGATTTGATTATAGCCCGACGATCCGTCCATAAAAGACAAGGCTTCATGACCAGTGGTCATATCAACCATTGTCTCAGTGATTGGGACAGGGAAATCGTCCTTTGGGCATGCTTTATTCAAATCCCTGAAGTCGATGCAGACTCGGACTTGGCCATTCTTTTTCTTGATAGGGACTATGTTGGCGAGCCACACAGGGTACATGCAAGGCTCTATGAAGTCAACATTGAGCATTTTGTCAACCTCAGCATTGACCTTCAACTCCAGCTCGTGGCGCATACGCCTTTGAGCCTGTTTGATTGGCTTGACTGTTGAAAGTATTGCCAGCTCATGTTCAGCCACCGAAGGATCAAGCCCGGGCATTTCTTTGTAAGTCCAGGCAAAACAATCCCTGAACTCTTCTAAAAGCTATCGATACGACTGCCTTTCTTTCTCACTGAGGAGAGCACTTATGAAGGTGGGACGGTAGTCATTTTTGCTTCCGAGATTGATTTCAATCAACTCGTCCACAGTTGCTTAACCACCGTCTTCAATCTCTGGTGGAGCTGGTTGGAGGTCGACGAAGTCTCCCTCATCATCAGTGTTGGCTTCATAGACATCAAATTCTTCGAAGCACTCTTGCTCGTGGCTTGAAGCTGAAGAGCTTGCTTCATCTTGCTGCTGGTTAGCAGGCTGAGCTGCTCCTTCCTCGGAGGGGTGGTCATTGTCGACTCCTGATGAAGGTGATGGTATCGTGGACACATCAGCGGACTCCCTTACAGAGTCATCAATGTTGGGCTCAACTTCAACTAGCCCGTACGGTGGAGATAGCACCCCTATGGTGTTGATTGCATAATAAACCTCGAAATCCTTCTCCTGGTCATAGCCAATGCCCCTTGTATCTTTGCGGGAGAAGGGAGGTTGCCCACGAACCTGCGGAGGGTTCCATAGTTGATGGAAATATGCCGCTCGTGCAGGGTCCAGAGTTTGCGGGATGTGCTGCTTTATGCACATTTCCCTGATGTAGTTGGGCATATCATCCATCTCCTGGACTGGCTCTGGCACCACATCGGCGGGAGTATCCCAGCCGAAATCATCTTCAGGAGGGCATAGTGGGACTAAATCACCTTTGTAAAAGATGATCGGCTTGTCCCTCTTGCCCTTGTTGCGTCTCCTTCTCCGTTGATAGGAGACTGTGAAGGTTTTCAACTGCTCCACCTCATACTCTTCCCGTTGGGACGAGAGCTGGAGGCACTTCGGTGGCAAGAAGATACTCCCATCAATGACCCGGCTGATGAGGTTGGCTTCAAAGTCAACATTCCGCCTCTCTGGTTGAGTTGGCTTGGAGGCGGCACTGAGGCTCAGCTTGTGCAGCTTTACCATGTCTTGGTTGATAGTGAAGAGCTGCCCTTCTTCAACTTCAGGGTCCACCTTTAGCTTCCCTTTGTCTTTTAAAGACTCGGGGATTGTTAAAGTTGGCTTCCCAAAATATAGTGAAGCATCGGCCAAATGGCACTCATTGGGGTGGAACGGGGCCTGGTCTGCGAAGACCGTATGTTGCTCCCCTTCCTTGGCATATTTAATGCACTGATGCAGAGTTAAAGGAACAACCCAGTTTTCATGCAGCCAGGGTCTTCCAAGCAGCATCTTGTAAGATGTGTCGGAGTTGATGATATAAAATGTCGCTTGGGTGATAAAATCGCCCAAGGCAAGTTTGACCACAACCCGACCAAGCGCTTCCTCGGAACCTTGATTGAATCCCGAGATCTTGACATCAATCACTTTTTGCAAATAAGGTGCCAAGTATAGAGACTTGAAAGTCTTCAAAGGCATGATGTTGACGGCTGCTCCGGCGTCAACCAAAATGCGATTCACGTCATGCCCATTAATCGTCCCCTTCATATATAAGGGGCGATTATGACACGGAGAGGACAGCAACATGTCTTTGTCCGTGAAGGAGATGTTGGCTGTGAGTGCTTCATACGCCTGGGCCTGCAACTCTGCAACATGGGCTTCATATGCCTCTGGATCTTGAAGTATCTTGACAAGAGCCTCTCTGAGGTCTTTGCTCCAAGCAATGGCTTCCCAAATAGTGACATTTGTTAAGAACCGCTTCATATGATGAATGATTTTGCGGTCTGCCCGAGCACGGGTCTTGTCAAATGGCGGGATGATCTCCGCCAGAGTCTTCGGCGCCTGGCGAGGCTTCTCCCGCTTAGAAGGGCGCTCCTCCGCATTCTGGCCTTCCGCATCTTCTTGGAACAGCGGTGCCAAGGATTCCTCTGGAGGTGGCAAAGGCCCATCATGCTGGTCTTCATTAGAAGGATCGGCCTGGCTCGCGGGCTCGACCCTGTTGGAGGGGCCGGCTTGCTCTAACGCCTTCTCGCACTTCGGCGACTTGGCCGGCTCCTCTTCTTCATCAGAGGATGTGATTGTAAAAGGAACGCCACCCGGCTTAGCCGTTGAGATGGGGCATGAACCCTCTGAGGGGTTGAGGATGAAAGGGATCCCCCGAACTTGAGTTTCCGGGACAGGACCTGGCTTCTCCCCTATGAATATTATGACCCGGTCAAGGGTCGGGGGACCTTCCCGTCCACGTCCTCGGCTACGACCTCGGCCGCGTCCCCGGCCATTTCTTGCCGAGCGGCGCTGATATGTTGCCATAGGAGCCTGACCCCCAGTGCTATCAGCTGTAGGACAGTAAATATTGTCGGGTGGCGGGATCGCCACCATGTTGCAGGAGAGCTCTTGCAGCATTTCCTCGAGCATCTCGACAGTGAACTCCTCATCTTTATAGAATAAGGAGAGCTCATCTGGGATTGGGAAGTCTTCACCCTCTTCAAGGCGGTGGGCCATTTCCCGGAGCCATTGCAGAAGACGGGCTTTGCGCCCAAGTTTGTCCCAGGGAATATATTCGTCTAGAGTGACGACCCTGGTGGGGCGAGGGGGAGTGTACTCCTCCAGCTCATCTATAAGCTTTTGACGTCTTTGTAGAGGAGTTGGCTCCTTAGGAGCCTCCATGGCAGCGGCTTGCTCAGCTTGTTTCTTCAATCTCCTCTTTAAATTCTTCCTACGGTTCTTCTCTTGTTTCTTTTGGCGTGCTGCCTCTTGAGAAGAGAGAGGAGTTTGCTTCGGCAGTGGGGACTCGCTTGCCCCCAGAATTTTGCTTCTTGCTCCGGGCTGACTCCTTAGGAGTTTTAGCGCCACGGCTCTTTCTGGGGGCAACCATGGTCCAATTGGCCTCCTCCGGCTGAGCTTGGAAGGTGGCATTGATTGCCTGAGCAATTATTTCAGGAGGCAACTCCTGGAACTCTGCCAGTCCGCAGTGGGGCCTCTGGGAGCTTTGTGGTTCCACCGACTTTGCTTGGACCGGTGGGTTTGCTTGCTTGAGCTGCTGAGGCCTTTCTACAATTGGCGGCTGCGCCAGCTTGACAGAAGCTTTCACTGGGGTCTTCGCGGGCTCAAGAGGTCGAGTCCTCTCCACGACTAACAGCTTTACTGACTTGGCAGGGGCTTTGGCTGAAGGCTCTAACGCCTTGGCTTTGCCTTTGTTGTCCAGCCGAGAGTTCTCTCTTATGACGATGCCAGGCGGACTCGACCTGGGAAGGACCTTGGAACTCTCTCCCGCGGCTTGGCTCCCTGGGTTTTGGACCTTAGGCCCTTTATAGGTGACTGTGCCTTTAGTGAGTAATGGGAATTCATCATTTTTCGCCGGCTCACTTGGTTGGGCTAATCGGGAGAAAGCTTCAGTTTCTCGCCGAGCCTGCTGGAGAGTCTCCCTGGCGGCTTCTACAAGACGCAACCTTGTCATGGAGTTCCCCTGAGTATCGACAACCCCTCTCTGGATGAGGGCTTCAATGAAGTCCTGGACCTCTGGGCATTGCCAAGTGGGGTGAGACACCCTTGCATGATACTTGCAATAGCGGGGGTGCCTCTTGGCCGTCTCATTGTAATAAGACGGTGGGTCATGTGTCAGAACCCAGCCATCCTCCAGAAGCTTGTCAAAAATCTTCTCAGTGTCCTCCTTGGGGAAAGAACACTGGTGAGAGGGTCGCCACCCTGGATACCAGAGCGTGGACTTTGGTGATTGGGAACTGGCTCCCTGGGAACTAACTCCCTCCTCCTGCGGCTCGGGGAACTGGAAGGCTGTTGCAGCGTGAATGACGTTGACAGAGAAGTGAAGACTCCTTTGTGCATGCGGCTGCGGTGGGTCGACCAGGAATTCACCCATGTTGACCTTCCCTCGCCTGATTAAGTGTTCGGCGAGGTCCTTAAACGGCTCACAGTTGTGGATAACATGGCCAACAATTTCATGATATGGGCAATAGCCTTGATGAAAAGCAGCACCTGGTGTCTGCTCCAGAGGTGACGGGGTAATCAACCCCGCCTGCTGACATGCGAAGAAGATATTGGGAGTTTTCTCCAAAGGGAAGGAGTATAACTTCTCTGGGAGCTCGACTTGAAGTGGAGCCTCCACATCTTCCGGTGAGTCCTCCTCGTCTTCAGTTGAATCCGAGGACTCCTCAAAGAGCCAACCCCTGAGTGGGGCCCGACCGGCAGGTGATACACCTGCCTCCCGTATGTGGGCTGGAGCTAACCCCCTGGCAAACGGGCCAAAAGGGAAAGTGGACAACTGCTGATCAATGCTTTCCAGGAACTGCAGCAGGCGCCTCTGTTCTCGTCGCAGCTACCGGACTTCCCCTCGGATATTCCAGATGGTCCTCCGCAGCGCTAAACATTCTGGGAATGGAGGAGGAGTGGCTCTGGGACCACCATTGGGCTGTCGACTTGAGGGCCCGGCTTCGAAGGCATTGGAGCTTGAAGCCATCGCCACCAAATGGACCACGTTAGCTGACCGGTTCAATCGGCTCCAAGGATGAGGCCGGGGTGGGTCGACTGCATGGCCCAGCATATTTACCAGGCCCTTTTGAATGAGCTCCTCTGCTATATTCTTGAAAACATAGCAATCCCCGACGGTGTGACCCAACCTTCGGTGATACACACAATAGGTTGGATCATCTGTCTTATCCACCTCCGCGGGCTTCCGCGTGTCCGGCAGAGTGACGAGCTGCTCCTTCATACATAGATCAAAGAGCATCTTAGTATGCTCCTTTCTGAAGGAATAAGGCGTCTTCATGTTCTCCGCTAAGAAAGACGCATTTGTCTTATCACCAGACTTCTTGCCTTTCCCTTTGGACTTTCCTTCCCCTTTATCTCCATTCGTCGGGGAAAAGTCCACGGCATTCACCTCCTTACTGCTAGCCAGACGGTCTTTGGGGGGTTTGCCTTTTGTAGAGACTTGTGCAGGGTGATCAGCGAAGAACATCTCAATCTCCGCCACGACCGTGTTGAGCTGGTCGAAGCCTCTAATATTGGAGCCCAGAAGCTTTTCGCTGACTTCTGCCGAGAGACCCCTGCGGCAGATAGTGATTGCATCTTCAGGCGTCGGAGGGTTATCGCAGCGCATGCTGACGTCCCTCCATCGCTTGATGAAGTCCAATGTTGTTTCACCCTTCTTCTGTCGAAGGGAACAAAACTCTGCTAAGGAGACTTTGCGCTTGACCATTTGGAAACGGTCGACAAACTTCTTCTGCATATCAGTCCAATCAGATACTGAGTTAGGCTTTAACCTTGAATACCATTGGAAGGTGGTGCCCGTCAAAGACGTGGCAAAATACCGCAACAAGTATGCCTCTTCCAAGGCTAATTCACCCATGGCCGTCATATAATAGGCCAGGTGTTCATGCGGAGAGCCCTGCCCGTTGAACTTCTGAAGTTTCGGGGCCTTCGGGTAGTCTGGTGGAAGCTTCTTGAATTGATGATGGAGGGGATAAGGCACACTGTACAAATCAACGGTAGCCACCCCCTCGCCATGTTGAGCGAACTTCACTTCCACGATGCGCTCGATCATCTGCTTCTGCCCCATGAGGCTTTCTGCGGCAGGAGTAGCAGATGACCGCGCATTGGCTTCATGCGGCGGGACTTCGAAGTCCACCGCCAACGGGAGTCTTGCAGCAGTGGCGGAAGCATTGGCTGCTGCTGGAACGAGAGAAGGCTGTTGATCTGCTCCAACCGGTGCTGCCTGAGGCGGGGAAGGAACCTCCTTTTCGCGCAAAAGCGACTGTAGCAGGTTCTTGAGCTCTTGGTTCTCCCGTCGAAGCTCTTCCACTGTGGGGGCCCGAGGCTCTTCCCCCAGCTCTTCTTCGTGCCGGGAATGACTGTCCTCATCAACACTGTGGACGTCTTCCTGGCGCTCTTCTTGCCGTGCCGGCTCAAGCTGAGATGTACCGGCGGCCGGCGCTTGTTGCGTCTGCGCTAAAATCCGGGAGACCAGCCTTGACCTCCTCAAATATTGGATAGGTTGGTCAAGCCCTCCCGAGGTATTCTCGGGCTGTTTATCGCCATAGGTGGCGTAACAGGTGAACACCTTGACGGTGTTATCGGTCACCTGGACCACCCGCTTTTTCTTGGACGGTTGTCGCTCCGGCTTGGGTGGCCTCCCAAGTCTGTCAAAGACAGACACTCGGGATGTAGATGCTCGAGGGGAGCGATCCTCCTCCGTGTGCGTAGAACTAACCCACGGGGAGGTCGGTCGCACTTTCTTGCCGATTCCTCGGCGCTTTTGCCCCAGTAGGGGTTGAGATGTAAATCTCTCGGATGTCGAGGCCTCAGTGCTTGGCGGACTCCGCATCCGCTGGAGCTCTGACATACGGAAGGGCCCCTCCGCCCTCGTGCGCCTTATAATTCGAGCCTCCTCCTTGGTGACCCAAATTTTCTCCAATTGGAGGTGGCGCTCCTCCACTGGGTTGCCCCCTATCCTTGGACGGGGAGCTCGTGGCTTGGGCCGTTGCAGAAGTCCCTGAGTTGCCGCCGGTACGGCAGACTTCTCCTTCTTCGCTCCTTTCTCACGAACTTGCCGGAGGGGATCGAAGCGATTGGAGGTAGAAATAGTCGAGACATGACGATCCCATGGCAGGATCGGCTCGCCTCCATCGAGCCGGATGCGAATATCTCCGACAATTACAGTCTTGCCGGAGCGCGAGACAGCCGCTTCGGGCCTTGCACCCTTGCGGCTACGACGTTGCCCCCATTGGGCAGGGGCGGCGGTGGTGGCACCCGCCATAGGCATGGCGTCATCCTGACGACGGTGGCGTTGCCCCCGTTAAGCAGGGGCAGCACCTCTGAGGGTGGCCGCAGCAGGTTTGGCGGCGTTGCGGCTGCGGCGTTGCCCACGTTGAGCATGAGCGACGCCAGCAGTGATTTGATTGACCGAGAAGACTCGGCCAACAGCTGGGGCAGAAGGCCTGACACCTTCGACCGTTGACGGAGCAGCCAATGGCGCTTGGCTGGTTGTTGGGATGAAGGGCTTGACACCCTTAAGGACGGTCCCCCTGACCGGGCGAGCCCGGCCGGTTGATGAAGTAGAGGGTCTTACACCCTCAGTGATTGATTCCTTGGCCGGGTGAACCCGACCAATCGACGAAGCCGAAGGCCTGACGCCCTCAGAGACGACCTTGTCGACCGGACTAACCCGGCCAGTGGCTGGGGCCGAGGGACTAACACCCCCGACAGTTGTCTTCTTAGTCGAGCGGACTCGACCAGCAATTGAGGTTGAGGGCCTGACACCCCCAGTCATGGTCTTGTTGACCGGACTGACCCGACCAGTTGCTGGAGCCGAAGGCCTGACGCCTTCGACAGTTGTCTTGTTGACCGGGTGGACCCGATCAGCTGAAGCAGAAGGCCTGACGCCCTCAGAAGTCTTCTTGGCCGAATGAAACCGGTCAGTTGATGAAGCAGAGGGTCTGACACCCTCATCGACTGTCTTCTTGACCGGGCGGACTCGGCCAGTTGATGGGGCCGAGGGCCTGACGCCCCCGACAGTTGTTGCAGGCATGGCTGAATTGGCTTCAGCCACCGGTACCACGCCCAAGAAGAAGGGCGAGCCGACGACCGCTGGGAAGTCGCCAAAAATAAGTGGCGTTGCCAGGTAGTCGATCCTGGCATGGTTGGCAATAATCTCGGGGCCGTAGGTGACGGCTGCCATCGCTGTTGCTGGTGTTGGTGGTGGTGGTGGTGCGTAGCACGAACGGAGTGGCGTGCAGATGCACAAAGAACTCTCAAATGAATAGAGAGATGTGCCCTCCTCTTCCCGTCCGGTCAGAGGAAGAGGAGGAAAATTAGAACCTTGTAAAAGGTTTAGAGACTTTCTTTGACAAAAAGAAGAAAGGCGAGAAAGGTCCCACCGGGCGTGCCAGTCTGTGAGACACGGAAAAAATCTCGATCGACTTTCATCATGGATAAAAGGTAGATTTTCGTTCTTGTTTGAAAAGGAACATCCCCCCATCTGAGTAGAGGGTGATTCCGTGTGTGCGCGTCGTATCAGACGATTTGGGTTCGAGTGTTGGACCTTTCCCCAATGACCGGAGTCAGTGTTGATTTACATCGGCCTAACGTCCGAACACCTTTGTTTGACTGTCAAAGAAGTTCCAAAAGGCTTCTACAGGGGTTCTGATGTGGAGGGCAGACTCACTCGAGAGACTCTCCAAGACCACTCATTTACCACCAACATCATCATCAGAGCCTTATCCCAATTAATTGGGGTCGGCTACATGAATCCTGTTCCGCCAAAGATTTCTATCAAGTGCAATATTCATATTTAAACTCAAAGAACTAATGTCCTTCCTAATAACATCGCACCATCTCATTTTAGGCCTTCCTCGAGCTCTTTTACTAGCATCCACTAAGATTTGGTCACATCTTTTAACCGGCGCTGAGTTAGAGCGACGAAACACATGGCCAAACCACCTGAGTCTATTTTCTCTCATTTTACTATCAATTGGAGCTATCCCTAAGTCTTTACGGATGCGCTCATTCCTAATCCTGTCTTTCTTAGTCTTGCCACACATCCATCTCAACATCCTCATCTCTGCTACACACATTTTGTGGATGTGTTCCTTTTGTACTGCCCAACACTCGGTACCATACAACAAAGCAGGTCTCCCAGCCGTTCTATAAAGCCTCCCTTTGAGTTTCACAGGTATACGACGATCACAAAGGACACCTGATGCACTTCTCCATCTTAACCAGCCTGCCTTAATCCTATGTGTAACGTCATCATAAATCTCCCCATTCTCTTGTATGATAGACCCTAAGTATCGAAAGCTACTACTCTTCGGAATGTTATGTCCATCAATTAGAACCATGTCTTCCTGAATCACTCTCCCATTACTAAAATTACAGTGCATAAACTCTGACTTGCTCCTACTAATTTTAAAACCTTTAGAGTCCAAGGCAAGTCTCCAACGCTCTAACTTCATTTAGAGCATCAATACTCTCATCAATTAAAACAATATCGTCTGCAAATAGCATACACCAAGGGATATCCTCATGCAATTGTTTAGTTACTTCATCCATAACTAAGGCAAAGAGATACGGACTTAGTGCAGAACTTTGATGCAAACCTATAGAAACGGGAAATTCACCAGTCTCCCCAGCAATAGTTCGAACACTAGTAATAGCACCGCCGTATATATCCTTAATCAAATCAACATATCCTTGAGAGATTCCTTTCTTTCTTAATGTCCACCAAATCAATTCTCTCGGTACTCAATCGTACGCCTTCTCTAAATCAAGAAAAACTATATATAAATCTTTTCTCATCTCTCTATACTTCTCCATTAGCTGCCGTAGTAAGAAAATAGCTTCTGTAGTAGATCTGTTTGGCATAAAACCAAACTGATTTTCCGATACAGTAGTCATACAACAGAGGCGTTTTTCAATTACTCTTTCCCAAAGTTTCATAGTATGACTCATAAGCTTAATTCCACGATAATTATTACAACTTTGAATATCTCCTTTGTTTTTATAGAAAGGAACGACAACACTTTTTCTCCAAACGTCTGGCATTCTCCGTTCCTTTAAAATTTTATTAAAAAATTAAGTTAGCCACTGAATACCAATATCTCCTAAGCCTTTCCATACTTCAATAGGTAAGCCATCTAGTCCTAAGGCCTTGCCCACTTTCATTTTCCTTAAAGCATCCTCCACTTCTGACATCTTAATACGCCTGAAATATTGATATTTATCAAATATTGTGGACTCTTGGGTACCTTCTAAAGATAAATCCTTGACGGAATCTCCATTAAGTAACTTCTGAAAATAGCTATGCCACCTCCCTTTAATCTCAAGATCATTAGTTAAAACCCTTTGATCTTCACCTTTAATGCACCGAACATGATCTAAATCTCTAGTTTTCCTTTCTCTTAATTTAGCAAGTTTAAATATGTCCTTTTCACCCTCTCGGGTTCCTAATTTATTATATAAATCTTCAAATGCCTTTGATTTAGCTTCGCTAACTATTTTCTTAGCTCTCTTTTTAGCGATTTTATAAGCTTCTAAGGTTTGAGCATTTTTGTTAGTTTGCCAAACTTTAAAGCATTCCTTTTTTACTCTAACGGTATTTTGGATTTCCTCACTCCACCACCAAGTCTCTTTTTCTAAGTTCTTTTTACCTTTAGATTCGCCTAAGAGTTGTTTTGCAACCCTCGTTATACAATTCGTAACATTATTCCACATTACATTAGTTTCTTGTTCTAAATTCCAAATATTTTCCTTTAATAGATGATTTTTAAATGTTTCTAAACTTTTACCTTTTAAATTCCACCATTTAATCTTGGAATAATTATTTATAATAATCTTTCTTTTGAATTTAGGGATAGTGACATCAATTACTAACAACTTATGTTGAGGGGCTAGACTCTCACCAGGAATAACTTTGCAATCTTTACATAAAACTCTATCGACCTTCCTAATGAGAAAATAGTCAATTTGGCTTATATGTGTTCCACTCTTGTATGTTATTAAGTGTTCGTCCCGCTTCTTAAAGAAGGTATTAATAATTGCTAGATCATAGGCCATAGCAAAATCAAGAATAGTGTTACCCATGTCATTTCTATTGCCAAAACCAAGCCCTCCATGAATCCTCTCATAGCCTCTATTATCTATACCCACACGACCATTAAGATCCCCTCCAATAAAGATTCTCTCTTCACTAGGGATATTTTGGATCAAACTATCAATAGCCTCCCAAAATTGCTTTTTAATACTCTCTTCTAATCCTACTTGAGGTGCATATGCACTAATTATATTCAAAATATCATCACCTAAGATAAGTTTAATTACCATTAGTCTATCCCCCAATCTATTTACTTCCACAACTCTGTCTTTTAAGTTTTTATCTATTATTATAGCAACACCATTTCTAGAGTTATTATTACCCGTATACCAAATTTTATATCCATCAATGTCTTTAGCTTTATGTCCTTTCCACCTAGTTTCTTGTAGGCAAGCTATGTTAACCCTCCTGTCATTCATTAACTTAACTAATTCTAAACCCTTACCTGTTAAAGTTCCTATATTCCAAGTAACTAATTCTAAACCCTTACCTGTTAAACCACTCATTTACCACCAACAAGTTAATAAAATTAGGGCTAAGTCTGAGCAAAACCCGAAAATTTAGGAATAGAAACGCAAATATGCGGAAGCCATAGACATTTCTGAAATAAAAGGGAGTTTTCTGAACCCCGAGGGTGTTCCGGTAATTTTACCGACCCAGGGGTATTTTGGTAATTTTCCCAGGCCAGGGGCATTGCTGAGATTTCTGGGCTGGAATGGAGGTAGGACTGGATTCCTGACTCCGCAAGGCATGGAAGCCGTTTCTGGAGGGTTTCAAGGGCTCTGAGGCCATTTGTTAGGTCATAGGGGTATTTTGGTAATTTTACCAGACCCTAAACTTAGGTTTGAGATGATACCCGAGTGCTGGACTGAGCTGACAACACTTCCGGACCGAAGGAATGACAAGGGGCTTCATGGAAGGCACACATCTGTCAATTTGGCCGAAGGAGGGGTATATACACAATTTTGGAAAGTCAAGGGTTTTCATGTAATTTTCCATCGAGGGTACATATGGAGCATGCTGAGTGCTTTTATAATTCCAGTGAGTACATGAGTTGTCGGCGAGTTGTCGGCTGTACAAAAGTCCGCATTAGAGCGGGAGATAGGGACGTAGTCCCAATTACAAAAGATTGCAGGGTATAGCTGCAAATTACAGGATTTTGGTCTTTTACGATCCCGGGGAGGACGTTTTTGCAATTCCGCCATTGTAAGGACGGAACCACCTGACTTAGTCGTCCCGAGACGTAAAGACTTACAAAATATGGCCCGCTGAGGGACATAATTACAAACATGACCCGCTGAGGGGTGTAAATGTAAATATACCCCGTAGGGGCATAAATACAAGACCCGGGGACTTACCCCACACGGGCCGAAACAAACGAACAAACTCCAAATGCTCCGAGTGCGAGAAGTGCTTCGTACGTTGTAGATTCTCCTTTTTTTGGACCCATGGGAGTCTATTTATAGAACATAGGAGGGCCCAGAGGGGTCAAACGAACAAATTCGCCCACGTTCTGTCAAAGTGGAGTAGCAAAAGATCACTTTGACCCCTCTGCATGTTAAGGGGACCAAATGACCCCACTCACCTGACCTGAGAATTACCCACGCAAAGTGAATAGGGAGGTGACAATTCCCTTAAAGTCACCCTTGACCCGGGAGGTGACCGGAACCCCCGGGGGGGGAGAAGAGTGGGGTGACCATACCCCACAACCTTCTCCAACCCGGAAGGACTTCAGCCTCACCCCGCTGGCAGTTCCACCATGACACGTAACGGACGTTATTCCTTCCTCGTCCCCCTAGATGACTCCGCTGGCGCCCTGACCCCGCTGCCTGCTGCGGCACTTGACCCGGACGTGACCCCGCTGGCTGCTGCAGCACCTGACTCCGCTGGCTCTGACCTGTGCGCCTGGCCCCGCTGGCTGCTACATCACATATTTCCCAGCCTGTGCGGGTCAGCAGTCCACGGCTGTGCCTTCCCAGCCCCGGACTGTGGCCCCCACGCCTGACCCCGCTGGTGCTCTTGCGGGAGACTGACCTGGCAGGCTTCATCACAGACAGATATAGGTACTTTTTTGACCCCTCTAGGCACGTTTTGAACCCTCTCAACGCCGTTCCGCTCTGTTTTCGTCGTCCTGAGTTAGAGGAGAGCCGTGATGGAGCTATATATCTCGGAGAGATCGCTCCTTTGCCGCATAGCAACATCACATCGGCGGAAGGAGTATTATTTGTTTGTCTAACCGTTCGTCACCGTATAGGGAGCATAAGGAAGAAGCTTTACGCCCGTCTGTGCCGTGTGATACACTTACTCGGCTACTCTGACCAGTATACGTATGTTTCTTCCTTATTAACCTTCTCGCTGCGATATCGACCATGATAATAATATCGGATCGATGGACCTTAAATCACAGAGATATTCCGTAGTTCGACGATATTGACGATACGCCATCCTTCTCATCGAACGTTGCATAGCAACAATTCCTCAAAGTAATTTGAGGAATTACAAACATGGCCAGCTGAGGGGCATAATTACAAACATGGCCCGCTGAGGGGCGTAAATGTAAATATACCCCGTAGGGGCATAAATACAAGACCCGGGGACTTACCCCACACGGGCCGAAACAAACGAACAAACTCCAAATGCTCCGAGTGCGAGAAGTGCTTCGTACGTTGTAGATTCTCCTTTTTTTGGACCCATAGGAGTCTATTTATAGAACATAGGAGGGCCCAGAGGGGTCAAACGAACAAATTCACCCACGTTCTGTCAAAGTGGAGTAGCAAAAGATCACTTTGACCCCTCTGCATGTTAAGGGGGGCCAAATGACCCCACTCACCTGACCTGAGAATTACCCACGCAAAGTGAATAGGGAGGTGACAATTCCCTTAAAGTCACCCTTGACCCGGGAGGTGACCGGAACCCCCGGGGGGAGAAGAGTGGGGTGACCATACCCCACAACCTTCTCCAACCCGAAAGGACTTCAGCCTCACCCCGCTGGCAGTTCCACCATGACACGTAATGGACGTTATTCCTTCCTCGTCCCCCTGGCTGACTCCGCCGGCTGCTGGCAGTTCTCCTGACTCCGCTGGCGCCCTGACCCCGCTGGCTGCTACGGCACTTGACCCGGACGTGACCCCGCTGGCTGCTGCAGCACCTGACTCCGCTGGCTCTGACCTGTGCGCCTGGCCCCGCTGGCTGCTACATCACATATTTCCCAGCCTGTGCGGGTCAGCAGTCCACGGCTGTGCCTTCCCAGCCCCGGACTGTGGCCCCCACGCCTGACCCCGCTGGTGCTCTTGCGGGAGACTGACCTGGCAGGCTTCATCACAGACAGATATAGGTACTTTTTTGACCCCTCTAGGCACGTTTTGAACCCTCTCAACGCCGTTCCGCTCTGTTTTCGTCGTCCTGAGTTAGAGGAGAGCCGTGATGGAGCTATATATCTCGGAGAGATCGCTCCTTTGCCGCATAGCAACATCACATCGGCGGAAGGAGTATTATTTGTTTGTCTAACCGTTCGTCACCGTATAGGGAGCATAAGGAAGAAGCTTTACGCCCGTCTGTGCCGTGTGATACACTTACTCGGCTACTCTGACCAGTATACGTATGTTTCTTCCTTATTAACCTTCTCGCTGCGATATCGACCATGATAATATTATCGGATCGATGGACCTTAAATCACAGAGATATTCCGTAGTTCGACGATATTGACAATACGCCATTCTTCTCATCGAACGTTGCATAGCAACAATTCCTCAAAGTAATTTGAGATAATTTCGGGTGCAACAGGGAGGTAAGTCCAAAACATACGTATTGGAGCCAATCTTCCGCAGAATTGGGAAGGGACCATCACTACGGGCTTGCAACTTCTTAACGGCTCCCGAGGGGAGTCGTTCGGGTCGAACCCGTACCATAACCATGTCACCTTCTTGGAATTCATGGTGACGCCTATGTGAATCAGCCAAGCGTTTGTAAGTTTCATTACTGAGGTTTATTTGCTTGCTAATTGACTCATACAGACTTTTGACGTGCTGTGCAAACTCCTCAGCTGACTTGGATGTCCTAGACTCGAGTGGGAGGGGAATGAGATCCACGGATTTCCTAAGTTTGTATCCATGCACGACCTCAAAGGGACTCATACCTATAGACCTATTGACAGAGCTGTTGTATGCAAATTCGGCTCTGGGCAAGAGAAGATCACAGGTGCCCGAGTGATCCCCTACGAGGCACCTCAAGAGATTCCCTAGACTCCTATTGACGACCTCTGTTTGCCCATCGGTTTGTGGGTGATAGGCAGTGAAGAATTTGAGTTTGGTGCCAACTAGGTGCCAAAGTGTCTTCCAGAAGTAACTAGTGAACCGGACATCTCGGTCAGACACGATGGTTTGGGGGAGACTATGCAGACGCACGACTTCATCAAAGAATAAGTGGGCTACTCTAGATGCATCAGATGTTTTGGAATCGTGTGATAAAGGAGCTCATGACCAGAGCCCCTGTCCTCCGCCTGCCAGACTTTTCCAAAGTCTTTGAGATATCCTGTGATGCATCTGGCGTTAGGAGGAGTGCTCTGCCAGGAAAGCCACCCTGTGGCTTACTTCAGTGAGAAGCTTTCTGATGCAAAGCTTCGCTATTCCACCTACGATAAGGAATTCTACGCTGTGGTCCAAGCCCTCAAACATTGGAGACACTATCTCTTACCACAGGAGTTTGTCTTATACTCAGACCACGAGGCTTTGAAATTCCTTAGCTCTCAGAAGGGCTTAAACCCAAGGCATGGTCGGTGGGTAGAATTCCTCCAGTCCTTCACATTTGTCCTAAAACATAAGGCTAGAAAAGAAAATAAGGTGGCCGACGCCTTGAGTCGAAGAGTCTCCCTTCTTTCCACCGTTCGGGTAGAGGTCACCGGATTTGACCGCATGAAGAAACTCTATGGAGAGTGTCCTGATTTTGGCCCCGCCTACTCTGCTCTGTCTGCTGGACCCTCGATAGCCTTTTCTGACTATCTACTCCAGAATGGTTTTCTATTTCGAGGGCAGCAACTCTGTGTCCCGAGGACTTCTGTTCGGGACTTCCTGATTTGGGAAATGCATGCTGGAGGCCTTGCTGGTCACTTTGGCCGCAACAAGACCATCCATTCTGTGGAGGAGCACTTCTATTGGCCTGGCCTGAAGAGAGATGTGGCCAAGATTGTAGCCCAGTGTAGGACATGCACGATGGCCAAACAGGTCAAATAGAACACTGGTCTCTACACTCCTCTTCCCGTTCCTGATCGACCATGGGTTGATGTGAGCATGGATTTTATCCTTGGTTTACCTCGCACTGCTCACAAGCATGATTCCATCCTTGTTGTCGTAGATAGGTTCTCTAAGATGGCCCACTTCATTGTATGTTCCAAAACATCTGATGCATCTAGAGTAGCCCACTTATTCTTTGATGAAGTCGTGCGTCTGCATGGTCGACCCCAAACCATCGTGTCTGACCGAGATGTCCGGTTCACTAGTTACTTCTGGAAGACACTTTGGCACCTAGTTGGCACCAAACTCAAATTCTCCACTGCCTATCACCCACAAACCGATGGGCAAACAGAGGTCGTCAATAGGAGTCTAGGGAATCTCTTGAGGTGCCTCGTAGGGGATCACTCGGGCACCTGGGATCTTCTCTTGCCCAGAGCCGAATTTACATACAACAGCTCTGCCAATAGGTCCATAGGTATGAGTCCCTTTAAGGTCGTGCATGGATACAAACCTAGGAAACCCGTGGATCTCATTCCCCTCCCACTCGAGTCTAGGGCATCCAAGTCAGCTGAGGAGTTTGCACAGCACGTCAAAAGTCTGCATGAGTCAATTAGCAAGCAAATAAACCTCAGTAATGAAACTTACAAACGCTTGGCTGATTCGCATAGGCGTCACCATGAATTCCAAGAAGGTGACATGGTTATGGTACGGGTTCGACCCGAACGACTCCCCTCGGGAGCCGTTAAGAAGTTGCAAGCCCGTAGTGATGGTCCCTTCCCAATTCTGCGGAAGATTGACTCCAATGCGTATGTTGTGGACTTACCTCCCGAATATGGGATTAGCTCGACTTTTAATGTGGCAGACCTAGTGGCCTACAAGGAACCCACAGCGATTCCTAGTGACCCTTTTGAGCCTTCTCCTCCCATTGAGAGTGAGCCCACCCCTATGCGTCCCACAGACTCGAGAGTACCGCGCGAGCACATTGAAATGATACTGGATGAGCAAGTGACCACTACACGGAGCAGGGTGTACCAGCGCTACCTTGTCCGCTGGCGGGACCGTCCTCCTTCTGATGATTCCTGGATCAGCCGGGAAGATCTCCAGCGCCTCGATCCCGATCTGTTGGAGCACTACCAGAGCAGTGTCCCCCCTTACTCGACGGAGTCGAGTTCCAGCTGCCCCGGGAGGGTTGGTGGGGACACCGGATCCACTACCGGGCCCACTACTCGGAGCCGACGTCGCACTGCCCCGACCCCACCGAGCTTATGGCTCGGCGACTCGACGTCCTGATCCGTACATATGTGTGTATGTATTTTACTATGGTGGTATTTGTGTTTTAACCACCAATGTATTTTACTTTTATTGAGTCAAAGTTATTGTGTTTTAATTTTATTAAAAAACCGACAAAGTCAATAGTGGGTTGGTGGGCTTTGTTTTATTAGGCTAAGATATATATGCAAATAAGTAAAAGTGTGAAGGTATGTGTGTAATGGGCCTTCCCTATAAATAGGGGGCTAAGGGTGTTACGTAGGAATCATATGAATGAGAAAAAAAGTTTGAAACCTAAGGTGTTTGCCTTGTGTTCTTCCCTTCTCTCTTTTCTCTTTTGTGAGGATTGAGCGTCGCCCGGTGTGAGACAGTCCGGCGTGAGGCCGAGCTGCGCGAGGTAGCAACCTATCCAGTCCCGTTCGTGATTCCGGAGTTGCCGTCGATCCATTTCCACGTCGCCGCCGCGTCAACCCGCTTCTTCCTAGGTGGTTGTCGATCCGGCTTGGGCGGCCTCCCGAGTCTGTCAAAGGCAGACACTCGGGATGTAGAAGCTTGAGGGAAACGATCCTCCTCCGTGTGCGTAGAACTGGCCCACGGGGAGGTCGACCGCACCTTCTTGCCGGTTCCTCGGCGCCTTTGCCCTCGTAGGGGCTGATTTGTAGACCTCGGGGAGGCCGAGGCTTCAGTGCTTGTTCGACTCCGCATATGTTGCAGATCCGACGTGCGGAAGGGCTCCTCCGCCCTCGCGCGCCTTATAGCTCAGGCCTCCTCCTTGATGACGCAGATTTTCTTCAGGCGGAGCTGACGCTCCTCAATTGGGTTGCCCCCTGATCGCGGTCGGGGAGCGGGTGGTTCGGGCCGTCATACTGGGCCCTGGTTCGCCACCGATACAGCGGACTTCTTCTTTTTCGCTTCGTCCTCCCGGACTTGCCGAAGAAGCTCGAAGCGGTTGGAGGTAGAAACAGTCGGGACATGGCTGTCCCGTGGCAAGATCGGCTCGCCTCCATCGAGCCGGATGCGGATGTCTCCGACAATTACAGTTTTACCGGAGCGAGATGCTGCCGCTGCAGGCTTTGTACCCTTGCGGCTACGACGTTGCCCCCGTTGAGCAGGAGCAGCGCTGGTGACGCCTACTATAGGCACGACGTCGTTACGACGGCGGCGCTGCCCCCGTTGAGCAGGGGCAGTACCTCTGAGGGTGGCCGCAGTAGATTTGGTGCCGTTGCGGCGACGGCATTACCCCCGTTGAGCAGGAGCGACGCCAGCAGTGATTTGATTGACCGAGAAAACTCGGCCAATAGTTGGGGCAGAAGGCCTGACACCTTCGGCCGTTGACATAGCGGTCGAGCTGGCTCGACCGATTATAGGAATGAAGGGCTTGACACCCTTGACAGTTGGAGAGTTGACCGGAGGAACCCGGCCGACTGCTGCAGTAGAGGGTCTGACACCCCCGACAGTAGTCTTATTGACCAGGCGAGCCCGGCCGGTTGACGGGGCTGAGGGCCTAACACCCCCGACAGTTGGCTTATTGGCCGAGCGAACTCGACCAATTGTTGAAGCTGAGGGCCTGACTCCCCCAATGGCGGCCTTGTTGACCGGACTGACCTGGCCAGTTGCTGGGGCCGAGGACCTGACACCCTCGACAGTTGTCTTCTCGACCGGACGAACCCGGTCAGCTGCTAAAGTTGAGGGTCTAACACTCTCAGTAGTCGTCTTCTTGACCGGGAGAACCCGGCCGGTTGATGGGGCTGAGGGCCTGACGCCCCCGATGGTTGTTGCAGGCATGGCTGAACTGGCTTCAGCCACAGGTACCATGCCCAAGAAAAAGGGCAAGCCGACGACTGCTGGAAAGTCGCCGAAGACGAGCGGGGTCGCCAGGTATCTCAACCTGGCGTGGTTGGCGACGATCTCGGGGCCGTAGGTGACGGCGGCCATCGCTGCTGTTGTTGGTAGTGGTGATGCGTAGCACGAACACAGAAGGGCGCAAGTGCGCGACAAGCTCTCAAATGAGTAGCAAGTTATACCCTCCTCTTCCCGTCCTGTAAAAGGAAGAGGAGGGAAATCAGAACCTTGAGAAAAGGGTTTGGAGACTTTCTTTGACAGAAAAAAGAAAGGCGGGAGAAGTCCCACCGGGCGTGCCAGTCTGTGAGACACGGAAAAATCTAATTGGTTTTTATCGTGGATAAAAATATAGATTTTATTCTTTTTGAAAAGAAACATCCCCCCCGAAGTATAGAGGGTGATTCCGTGGGTGCGCATCATATCAGACGATTTGGGTTCGAGTGCTGGACCTCTCCCCACTGACCGTAGTCAGTGTTGATTTACATCGGCCTAACGTCCGAACACCTTTGTTTGACTGTCAAAGAAATCCCAAAAGTCTTCTATGGGAGTTCTGATGTTGGAATGCACTGATGGCCATGGTGGCCATCATCGCCTCATGCAAGGAGTGAAAGTCTCCCGAGGCGGCATCCCGTGGGTTTGCCATAGACGCGGGGCGATGGTATTAGGTACCTCACCGGGTGGGCATGTAACGACACAAAGGTTGGAATGCACTGACTAATGCAAACTGAGGAACCTAGACTCCAATATCCGGTACGTGGCGGAGGAATGATCCGAAAATCGAACTCACGCAAGTGTGCAACCTTCCTAATAGGCGTGACCCATCGTTCCGAGAACACCTTTTAATATACCGGGTATAGGAATGGAATGCGACACTACCCTAGACTCAAACCACGCTCTGATACCAATTTGATGCGGGACGAATTGACACGACCGGGCTAAGACCTACGTCTGACTCGATGTGCGGCTAGCACTAGCACGCTAAAGGCAAGCCGGGCGGCTGACCACCGTGGTGTTCTCCGGGTGGAGACATCTCTCAACAGAAACTCGAACTAGCCCGACGATCGTCCCTTGCTAGGGAAACGCGGGATTGTAGCAGTTAAGGAACCACTGTCGCCTAGGGTGTGCAATTCGAGCTCGGTGCTCGATTGGAACTAAGGAACGGGTTCTCACTTACAAGTGCGGTGATTGGAAAGTTGGCTACGGCCCTAATCTCACAAACGCAGCATGATAGAAAATATACTAACTAAGCAAATGCTGGGATAGGAACGTCGCGCGTACCTCCACGACTAGCGCGTGGGGAAGAAATCCCGGCCGAATCCGACCAACCCCGACACACACAAATAATTAATTATTACAATTTCAGAAACTTGGCCCACTCAACGCAGGGAGGTAATGGGCTACAACAGCGAAATTCGGGGCTGCTGGAACACGGGTTGATGGGCCTCACTCGTAGGAGACGAGGGAGGCGAGTCGGGGCCGATCGGGTGAGCCGATTGGAAGCCGACTGGTTCTGCCCGCGCTGGTCACCCGGTGCAGCAGACTTGCGGAAGTCGATACGGCTGGATCCGACCTCCGATCAAGGTGCCGTTTGTTGGAGTACGTCGGCGACTGGATGAAGAACGCCTCGGCCAAGTGGCGTGATCAGATCTGATCAGATCTGGGCGTGACGGTGCCTGCACCAGGCCTCTGGTTCTGCTCGCACAGAACTGCACAGATAGACAAATAATTATGGGAAAAATGGTTCCCAGTGTCGGACAGGGTCGCCATTTGTTGAAGACTGTCGGCGACGTCCAGAGGAAGGATCTGACCAAGGGGTTTGGTCAGATCGACAAGGAGGGAGATGGGGAAGCTTCTGCAATTGGCTTCTGGATCTGGGTCGGATCTGCGCAGGGTGGTCGACGCAGTCCCACGAAAAGCTTCACCACGCCCAGCACGGACCATGGATCGGCACGAAACTGGTGGCGATGCGGAGCTGACAGAAAGAGGCACAATCTATGAAGATTTCAGCTCCAAAGGTGCTGCGAGCAGGGCTGGAGAATTTTTGGATCAGAGATGTAGATCTCTGGACTGCCAGGACGGACAGAGCTGCGCGGCGCCACGGCTCGAATTGTTGCCGGAGATCCGCGGCTCTGATCGGCACGAAACCAGTGCCAAAACACTCCTGACTCGCAGAAGCACCTCTCGTAATTTTACCAGGACCTGATCTGAAGAGGATGAGGCGGTGGGTGATTCTGGAACCGGGGAAGATTTTTGGACGGGCAGAAACAGCACAGCACACGAACGGACGATAACGGGCCTCGGCGTCGCACCTCGGCGTCGAGGAGTCGCACCCCAGCTAGATCCTGTCACAGGATCTAGGGCTTGAGCATCACACTCAAGGGATAACACAAGAGAATCACTCTCTTCACAAGAACACTCTTCATTCTAAATCTCAAAATTTCATTATTCCTTTACAAGACACTATACATGGGTTTATATAGAAGGGAAGGAAGGGGGAGAGAGTTGGAAAAATGGCATGGGGAGAGGGGAAGAGAGAGGGGGCAGCCTCCCATCATTGTCAAGATGGGAAGGTCGACCAAGCCATGGGGGAGGGTGAGAAAGAGCCAAATTTGAATGATTAAAGGGGGGGTGGCCAAGTGAAGGAAGGAGGGTGGAATTCCACCCTTGGAGCATGAAAAAGGGGGGGGCCTTTCCACTAGCCACCTTCCACCCAAGCATTCACACCTAGCCACCATTTGTTTTCACACCTAGCCTTGATCCCTTTCACACCTAATTACCCTTTCACACTAGTAACCCTTTCACACTTATGACCCATTCACACTTGCCCTTTTTACACTTGATTGACCCCATTCACAGTATGCCCCTTTCACACTTGATCCCTGTTCACACTATGCCCCCTTTCACACTTGATCCTTCTTGGCCCATTACAATAGTAATTGTCCACAGAGACTAAATGGGGCCCAAACAAGGCTAATCAAGGTGAAAGCTTGGTCGATGCGTCCACGTCCTCCTCGAGCCGAAGATACTCCGCTGTGTCGTCGTTCCCGGCGTGTACGGCGGCGTGCGTCCTCATCAGTAAGTCCCCGTGTCTTGTGTATATGCCCCTAAGGGATATTTTGGTAATTATACCCCTCAGCGGGCCATGTTTGTAAGTTTCTACGTCTCGGGGCCACTAAATTATATAATTCTGCCTGAATAATGGGGGAATTACAAAAATATCCTCCCCGGGGCCCGAGAAACAAAAATGTCCTGTTATTTGCAGTTATACCCTATAATTTCTTGTAATTAGGGCTACGCCCCTATTCCCCGTGTTAGTGCGGATCCTTGTACAGTCGACAACTCGCCGACAACTCTTGTACCCATTTGGGCCATAAATGTAATCCATGGCTTCACATGTCTTCTTTATACACTGACCGGGGAAAATTATAATAAAACCCCTAGGCTTTCAAAAAATTGCACATATACCCCTCCCGCAGCCAAGTTGACCTGTGTGAGCCTTCTACGAAGCCCCTCGTCATCCTTTTGGTCTGAGGACATTGTTAGCCCAGTCCGACACTTGGGTGCCATCTCAAACCTAGGTCCGCGTAGGGTTTGGTAAAATTACTAAGATACCTTTGTGGTCTGGAAATGGCCTAGTAGCCCCCGAAACCCTCCAGAGCGGACTCAATGCCTTGGGCAGCCAGGAACCTTATCCTACTTTCCGTCCAACCCGGAAATTTTGAGCCTACCCCTGACCTGGTAAAATTATCAAAATACCCCTGGGAGTGCAAAATTACCTAAATACCCCAGGGTCCGGGGAACCTCCCGTGACTCCAGATACGCCTACGGCTCCTTCATAATCACCCCTCTGCTTCTAAAATCTTAGGGCTTTGCCTAAATATAATGGGCCTCTGTTGAAACCCTAACTCAGTTATCCTATCGGTTGGTGGTGAGTGAGTGGTCCTTATGAGCCCTTCAAACGAGCTAGCCCTCAACATCAGAACCCCTATAGAGGAGATTTTGGGACTTCTTTGATAGTTAAACAAAGGTGTTCGGATGTTAGGCCGATGTAAATCAACACTGACTTCGGTCAGTGAGGAGAGGTCCAGCACCCGAACACAAATCGTCTGATACTATGCGCACCCACGGAATAAACCTCTATATATAGAGGAATGTCTCTTTTCAAAAAGAACATTCAAATGTTTATTTTTCTATGGAAAATTCCGTGTTCCACAGTGCCCCACTGAACTTGCTACAACTTGATTTTTTCCACAAAAACTTCAACAGGTTTGGTGCATCTGAACTTAGTGAGAATCTGCTGCCATACTTCACTAGCAAACTCACAGTCCAGGAATAAGTGGTTCATAGATTACTCCTCCTCCCCACACAAGCTGCACAGGGTGTCAACCCCAACTATGAATTTGGCCAATCATTCCGTGTAGGCAATTTGCAAAGAAAGATCCTCCAAATGAGGATCTTAACCTTATAAGGGATTAGGTGGCCTCCATACTTGATGGAAAAGAGGGTGGCGGGTACCCTCATAAACAGTAAATATGTATAACACTCCCTTGGGATTCCATCTCCAGACCCACTGATCTTTGGAGAGGGGATCCAGGCTAAAACCTTGGAGAAAGGACAAAAGGTCAGCCACTTCTATGATCTCATCATCCTTCATTTGTCTCGTAAAGTCAGGTAGCACCCATTTCTGGAATTGTATGCCTACCCCACCATCATCTACGGGTCATTAGCAATCTGAAAGAGTGGAAAATATATTCTCCAGGGGTTTATCCTCACACCATATGTCCAACCAAAAGCACTCATGTCCCTTCCCAATTTTACCATGAACAGAGGCCTAGATGAGGTCTACAGCTTGCAGGATTCCTTTCCAAACAGGGGCATCAAGTAAGCCTACAGGGGGGGGGATAAGAGCCAAATTCCGCCCTCTAAAATAATATTTATCTTTGAGGAGTTGAATCCAAAGGCCTTTCTCTGCGGTCCCAAGCTTCCACAACCATTTAGCAAGACGAGCAAGGTTAAACAACCTAATATCTCTGAAACCCATGCCACTACTTCTCTTGGATTAGCATACTCGGCCCCAATTGACATCATGCCATCCTCCCATCCTGTCTGCACAACCCTGCCAAAAGAATTTGTATTGAACACTCTAGAGCTTGGCAGCCATAGAGATAGGAATCTGCAACATGGAAAGGAAATAAACTAGAAGGCTTTTCAGTACAAAATTACACAAAATTGCCCTTCCCCCTTAGCAGAGCACCCTTCCCTTCCACCCAGCCAGCCTTGTCTCAGATCTTTGAATGACCGATTGCCAATGCCAATCTCTATACCGAATGGGTCCGTCAGTCAGAGGAAGGCCTAAATAAGTGATTGGGAACACTCCAATCTGACAACCAAGAACGAGAGTTGCCTATGCAAAGTGTGATCCTCCATGTGTGAATCCCTAACAATTGCCTCTTGTGAAAAAATTGAACCCAAGTCCACAAACCTCCTCCAATAAATCTAACATAAGTCTAGCTGCAAAGAGTTGATCCTCATCCTCGGAGAAGAAGCGGATAGTGTCATCTACATATTGAAGGTGTGAGATGTGAATTCCCCAATTCCTGACTTGGAAACCTCTAATAAGCCCCACTTCTTCTGCCCTCAACCACATCCTACTCAAGATGTGGGAGACGAGGACAAAAAGGACAGGAGAAAGATACCTCAATCCCCTTCTATTGTGAAACAGGGAGGTGGGTTCCTCATTAATAAGCACCTTGAAGGAGGCCAAGGTGATGCAAGCCCTGATCAAGCTAATCCACTTTTCAGCAAAGCCCATTCTATAAAGCACAGAAAAGAGGCACTACCAATTAACCCTGTCATAAGCTTTCTCAAAATCCAATTTTAATGCCAGACCATTCTTCTTAAGGACCTTGAAGGAGTGAATAATTTCTTGCACCAGCAAGAAATTTTCCTGAATCTGCTACCTTTAATAAAGGTGCTCTGGTCACTACTAACAACTCGGTCAACCACTCTTATCCCTAGTAGCATAAGCTTGAATTGCCTAATGACGAAGATGTTTTCTACATGCCAAACTGGATATTATGGAGCTTCTTATAGACCCTCTCATCTAAAGTTACCTTGGGTAGCACTTAGTGCCATCTTGGAAAGGGCTGATGCCAAGCAGGCAGCAGGTCCAAAACTCTGCAAAATCCTTGTGCCACTGGATATAAGCCTATACAATACCAAGGGTTTTGATGATGGTGATGATGATGGAGACTGTCATTAAAGATGCCTTGCATTACCTTAAAGGTCCCAATTAATGTTATTATAAGTGGACAGGTCGCACCTCTTGATATAACTTCATGCATCTAAGAATATAACTAAAACTGTGATTTCGTCATGAAATCATGTGCCTACAACACTATTCTTCTCACACCAATGACTAGAACACCAGATTTCTTTGCTCTATTAAAGACTTAAAATGCATATCATTCATATATTCAGGTGGACATGCCTAATAAAAAATACAGAAGAAACAACGAAGAAAAAGCAATAATAAAACTCTAATACCAAAAACTTTCCCAGACAATGTCACATTGGACAGAAATTTTCCCTATTGCAGATTCAAAATACATATTGACCAAGTCCCTTGGAGTGTGGAGCCCTGGAAAATGTCAGTGACTACAGTAAACAATGGGCAAAGTTGATATTTACACCAATAACATAGACAAAAGAACAAAGCATCATAAACACAACAATCGAAGGAAAATTCCTTTAGCAGTGAAAATGACAGTATAATGATTTTTGAAATCCAACTCATTAATACTGCTACAGAAAATAATAAGTCTTACTTGAATAGGTACTTTAAACATCTGACGTGGTATGAGTTCCTTTAGTTTTTGAGTCAAAGCTCGTCCCACGGGATAAGCCTAGAAAGAAAGGATTTAAATCATAAAGCATATATGCACATATATCGACAGGAATATTTGCTCTAGGGCAGATTGAGAGGAAGGCAAGTTAAGAAAACCAACAAGAACATGGCTAACAAATTTTTATCTTGTCTCTGTCCAGAACAAGAAGATGCCAAGAAAAAAAGGGCAAGCTTAAAAAACAATGCACATTTACAATAGAATACAACCTAGCTTGGAGCATTAGTGAATAAAGCATCGAATGCCATGATCTGAGTTGAAGAGCACAGGGAATTAGATTGTAAGGCTGCAATCTCCAGGCTCTTTAATAATTTTCCTTATTGACGTAGCTCCTTGTATGACATTACTTATCTAAAAGAGGTTCATTACTTATCTAAAATAGGTCTAGGCCCGTTTATCCAGAATGTCATCACTTCATTTTTCTCACAAAAACAATGGAAATGGAAATCTAAAGGGGGGTCTAGGCCCCTTTATCTAGACGAAACCACTTTGATGGGGACACCAGCCCAATAAGGAAGTTCGATCCGACGTAGGTGGACCGGCGCCAACAAAACTCGGACTTGGAGACAATTCCCATCATTAAATATTTGTAGTTTTATTTATGTTTTTTATGTTTCCCATGCTAAGTGTCATTAGTAGAGTAATTTCTGTTTTCTAGGTTGCAATCCTTTAGGTTTGTTGAATCTCTCCGTGTTGATTTTGGTAATTGAGTTTTAATGATGACAAATTGTGTGTGCATACTCTGATGATCATGACAGAATTGTTATTAACCAAGTTGTTTATATTCTGTCAATTTTGTTTTGAAGGTATAGATTTCTTAATCGTGTCAAATGAATCAGCAGAACTAATAGAGAGCTCATACGAAGAAAAATCTCTGAAGATAAGTCTTCACGACAACTGTTTTTCAAGCCAGTTCACTAGGCAGCTGAAGCAAACAGAAGTGACAAATAGCCTCTATGGGCAATGAATGAAGGATAGTGGTGACAAATAGGTATATAGAGGTGACAACTAAGTTGGCGCGGGAGAAAACAAGCTAAGAAGAGGAAAATATGAAGAGGAGTCGACGCCAAGGCCACCCGCTAGCCAAAGCAACAAAGGTGACGGCTAAAGACAAATAGGGGTGATAAATAGGCAGGCATTGGTGACAAATGACCCTTAGAGGTAACAAATGGCTCCGGATGGGTGAAAAATAGGCTTCAAGGTGAAAAGCTTGGACGCGAACAAGTAGAGTCGACGCTATCATGTTTTGGCGTCGACGCAGCTATGTTTGAACAAATAAAGTCACTCACAAGACGACAACCATCAGACTAAGGGTGACAAATAGATATCCATAAGTGACAAATCAACAATACAAGTGACAAATGGCTAGTAAGGGTTTTTAATCAATCTGGGCTTACAACTGAGGAACACAAGGTTGTCAAATGATGATTCAAGCCCCACAGTCAACGCAGCATTGTCCACAGTCAACCAGCTACTTCAAAGCCATTTCACAGAAGGAAGTCAAATGGAGCATAAGAGTGATAAATAAGGCCTTAAGGGTGACAAATGGAAGATAAGTCTGACAAATAGGTCACCCGGCTGAATAATGGGAAATGAGGCTGAAGTGAACAAGTTCTACATAGTTACGTCGACTCAGCACTCTTTGTGCGTCAACGTAGTCATGTTGGGTTACCAAGCCAGTCAAACTGAAGAAGCAACATTAGTGGTGACAAATAGGTCGACATGGGTGAAAGATAGCTTGCAGAGGTGAGTTCAGCAAATTTCACACCGTTGCGTTGACGCAACGTTCTAGTGCGCTGACGCAGCCGAGCAGAATCAAGGTCTAGGTTTTTCAAAGGCGACTAGTAGCGCTAAAGGTGACAAATGTCTCTCAAGGGTGATAAATGTCGTCTAAGGGTGAAAAATACCATTTCAACGGTAACAAATAGATCGCCATTGCTGAAAAGGAGCCAGACGCACGTGAGACACTTAAATTGAAATCGTGCCTTGGAATTCGAAGGTTTGGACGATTGGCACAAGATCCAAGGACACGTGAAAAGTTTCTTTTGAAGGTTTCTGAAAGAAGAATGCTCTGCTGGGTCAGATGAAAAATTGGCAAGAGTTATTTTCAGAAATTTTTATTTTTGAAAATTGGTTATCTCTGCTTTATATAAAAAGCCTTCTCCCTCCGAATAATAAAACAACAAGAGAGCTGAACCGAAAAGAAGAAGTGAGACAGAAGGAGAAGGAGAGCATTTCTAGTGAAGCTGCATTCGAACACCACTTCTCCTGGAGCGATCTCAAGTGCATTACTCTGTTCGCTGATCCGTCCACGCGCGTACCTGCTGGATCGTAGCCGGATCTCTGCGAAGAAGATTCTCCGGCTGCGAACTACTGCAAGATCGTCTCCGAGCTTGTGCTGAGTCAGGAAGATTCGTCCAGGGCCACTGTGAATCAGGGACATCATCTTGTCTATCACTTCCAGTCTTTTGATTTAGTGATTTCGGGCTAGATCTTTGCGTTTAGAGTTTGTTTTGAATATTCTGTTGTGGAACACGGAATCTTTCGCGTAGGAAAAATCTGAAAATATAAATGTTCTTTTTGAAAAGAAACATTTCCCTATCTGAGTAGAGGGTGATTCCGTGGGTGCACATAGTATCAGACGATTTGGGTTCGAGTGCTGGACCTCTCCCCACTGACCGTAGTCAGTGTTGATTTACATCGGCCTAACGTGCGAACACCTTTGTTTAGCTGTCAAAGAAATCCCAAAGTCTTCTATAGAGGTTCTGATGTGAAGGGTAGGCTCACTCGAGAGACTCTCCATGACCACTCATTTACCACCAACATATTAATAGAGTTAGGGCTAGGTCTGAACAAAACCCTAAGATTTAGGAATAGAAACGCAAATATGCAGAAGCTGTAGACATTTTTGAAGTAAAGGGGAGTTTTCTGGACCCCGAGGGTATTTTGGTAATTTTACCAACCCAGGGGTATTTTGGTAATTAGGGCTAAGTCTGAGCAAAACCCTAAGACTTAAGAGTAAAAGTGCAAATATGCGAAAGCCGTAAGCATTTTTGAAGTAGAGAGAAATTTTCTGGACCCCGATGGTATTTTGATAATTTTACCAACCCAGGGGTATTTTGGTAATTTTATCGGGCTAGGGGTACTTCTGAAATTTCTGAGCTAGAATAGAAGTAGGACCGGGTTCCTAACTTCCCAAGACGCTGAGGCTCTTTCTGGAGGGTTACGGGGGCTGGTAGGCCGTTTTTAGGTCGCAGGGGTATTTTGATAATTTTACCATACCCTACACAGACCTAGGGTTAGGGTGACATCTAAGTGTCGGACTGGGCTGACAGTATTTTCGGACCGAAGGGAAGACAAGGGGCTTCGTAGAGACACATAACTGTCAACTTGGCCGAAGGAGAGGTATATATGCAATTTTGAGAAAGTCGGGGGTTTTCTTATAATTTTCCCCCGAGGACATCCATAAAACATGCTGAGTGCTTTTATAGTCCGAATGAGTACAAGGGTTGTCGGCGAGTTGTCGACTGTACAAAAGTCCGCACTAACGCGGGAAGTAGGGGCGTAGCCCCAATTATAAAAGTTGCAGGGTATAACTGCAAAGAACAGGACAATTTTGTTTCCCAGGCCTCGGAGAGGACATTTTTGTAATTCCCCATTATGTCGGTGGAACTACTTAATTTAGTCGTCCCGGGATGTAGAAACTTACAAACATGGCCCACTGAGGGGAATAATTACAAAAATACCCCTTAGGAGCATATACACAAGACCTAGGGACTTACCCCTCGTGGGTCAAAACAACGAACAAAAACTCCAAGTGTGTTGGATGCTCCAAGTGCGTAGGTTGTAGTCGATGTTCTCTCCCTCCTTCTGGACCCTGGGGGTCTATTTATAGAAGTAGGAACCTCCCCGGGGTCGTTTGGACCAGTACGGGTTAAACGGGAGGAAAATGACCCTGGGGAGGTCATTTTTTTAAAAAAAAAACTTGTTTTCCACGCGGGAGAGAGGACCTCCCCGGGGTGGGAGGTCCCCGGGAGCCGACCGCCCCAAGGTCGAACGACCCCGGGCAAGTCCGCCCAGGCCCGCTCGGCCCCGCTCGGCACCGAGCGAGCCCGCGTGGGTCTGCCCGTGGCCGCGCGGACCCGCCCAGGTACGGGCGACCCCGTACGGGTCCCCCCGCCCCCGGACGGGTCTTTTCTTCGTCCGGTTTCAATAAAAGGAGGGCCTTGGGGCTTTGGAGCTTCGTTTTCGCGCCGTGCCTCGTGGAGAAGAGAGAAGAAGGGCCTCTTTATTCGTTTGTCGTCTTCCTCGTGCCGTAGGCCGAAGGGGAGACTTGTTGTTGTTCGAGCTCCGTGATACACGTGCTAGGGACTTCACTTGCGGTGCGTATGCCTTTGTTGATGCCTCCCGTCTTCAAGTAGGAGCTTCCTTTATCCGTAGATGCATGTCCAAAGGAGGGAAAGCTTTATCCCATAGGGATTTTCCCGGAGCCACACGATCCTAACAATCGTGGTGGGTTTAACCCGACACTAGACCACCCCTTTTGCTGCAAGGGGTCTATGATTTCAGCAATATGTAGGCTATAGAGCCCTAAGTGCATGGAGACACTCTGTGGGATGGCGATACGCCATATATTAAACCCGCACATGAAGATGTCCCATAAAGAGGTGATACGCCAAGTATAATTATACACCTTGATCAATGCGAGGGCAACATAATAATAGATTGGATTTTGCTGGAACAAATCATGGGTGCAACAAATGCCCCCCACGGGACATCCGTCAACGCCGGAGGCAGGGGGCGGGTGGCCCGTGTCTTCCATGAATTTTGCTTATCCCCAAGTTCCCTGACAGACCGCGGGGTCTTGGAGGACTGCTTAATAATTTTATTGTTGTCCCTTGACTAACTTAGCCTTCGACTGAGCTTCATTACTCATCTTTGTCTTTCCGGTATTGGCTTTGTAGCTCTTGCAGACATGGCTCGCCCTAGCCGGAGTAGAGAGACCTCCCGGAGGTCCTGGGTCAACGGTTCTGACGACCACTATGTGCGGAGGACAGATAGGCCTATGCCACCATTCCCTCCTCGCAGCATTACTTCAGAGAGTTTCGATGCAGTGGACCGCGGGTTTACTTTGGTCACTGAGGGCCTGACAGGAGAGGCTGCTACCGCTGAGGGCACTGTGGATGTCTCCCGGATTACGAGGAGGCAAGGAGGCTATGCTTATGATCGCTCAGGCGGCTATCCATCACACTTCCCACTGGATCGTCATCTCCTGCCTTTCATCCAGAGCTTTGGGCCACCTGGAGTAGAGGCCGACGACTCCCGACTGTCTGGAGAGAAGCGCCGTCTCGAGCGGGCCATATTGCTTGGAAGGGACAGCATGTATGGTACTTGTAGTTTCTCCTATCCGAGCTTCCCAGAGGGCTTTGTGCGACAGGAGCAGTACCCTGACCAGAGAAGCCTGGGTTTCTTCAGGGAGTTTGACAGTTTCACCGTCCGAGCGGTGCCGTCTTCACCACCCGTTTGGCATCTGGCAGGACATCACAGGGCCGCGGACATCTCCATCGACGGGATGTTTCTGACTCCCTCTGGCGCGGCTTTTGCTCATGATGATTATGACCATGACTGTTTACTGGCGCGGATTTTGGCACAGAAGGCCCCCAGCTGGTATGGGAGGTGGTCCGTCACTCCTTCCCACTGCTACCGTCGTGGTGCCACAGAGTGGCTCTAGGGTGTGCTGACAGTTTACAGAGCAGCACTTGACAGGGCAGGCATACGCCATGCAGTGACAGCAGCTTTGTACTCGTACCCTTGCCATGCAGGATTGATCCAGGCTTTAGCTGAGAGGTTTAATAGGCGCTGGAACACATTTATGACTGCTGAGGGAGAGACTTCACTGGACCTGTGGGCTTTCCACAGAATTTCTGGCCTCCCTGTCTGCGGGCAGCCATATGAGGAGTTGTCTCTGGATGACATGCATTTGAGTGCTTCAGACGGAACAGGTCGATACCTCCTACCGTACTGTTTCAGGTACTTGATGAAGACCTGGAGAGACTTGGCCCTTGTGGGCAAGGAAAAAATTGCACGGACATCGAGGGTGACCATGAATGCTTGGGTCACACACTTTTACGGTGGTCCTTACTGCTTTTACGAGGAGTTTGCTTCCTCGAGTATGACTTGGGAGCAATGCCGAGAGGTAGAGCGCCGATTTGCTTCACACCCTCGCCACCTGCGCGCCCCAGCGCATGGGTGGAACTCGAGGGAGTTGCCGTCGTTGACCTACCTGGCGGCTTACTTGGCCTATTGGCTGGCCAGCTTTGTGATCCCTCATGGGGAGGAGGGAGTTCTACAGGTAGAGGTAATCTGCCCGGCTTGTTTGATGGCCTATGGACGCAGGGTTGCTATTGCTCCGGCCGCGCTGGCGAATATTTACCATTGCTTTGGAGCCCTGACTTCACATTCATCGCCCAGGGATAAGCATAATTTGATGCCCACCCATTATCTGAGTGCATGGGCCGGCTTGCTGCTGCCAGAGCTATCACAGAGGACGCCGGTAGACAATCAAGCTGCACCACTGATTTTTGCTTTTGCGGGTCATCCGACCAGGATGCAGTTCTACAGCTTGCTAGCGCCCGCCGTACTTTGTCTTTCCTCCATACTAGGAGGGATGAGAGTCTGGAGTTTGATCACAGCTCTCGCTCGTACCGTCCCTACTCGGAGCGGCAGGGTGACACTGTTGTCTGTAGGTTGTCTTCCTGGGCCCTACCTTCCCTCCATGCACTGGCCGATTGGGTTGCCTGTATACGGCCCAGAGTTCTGGTCTACCGCCGTTCCAGCACAGCGGTTCTTGAGCCATATTATCCGCACAGGTTTGCCAGGAACTTCGGGTATGATCAGGCCATACCCCCAAATGCAGATTTTCCCCTGGCACTTTGGCAGTATCGGCAGAGGGACATTCACCTGGTAGCAGTTTCGTGGCACAGCCGTGGCGTGAAGGAGGAGTACCCTGTTCCAGAGCAGACACGCAGAGGCTTCTTTGATATACACTATGCGAGCTGGTGGTTTAAAGTCAGCAACATCTTCAGACAGCGAGCTGACACTATTCGAGTTGCTGAGGAGCAACGTTTGAAGAAGGAAGACCTGCCTCCCTTGTCACTAGCTCCTGAGTTTGTCAGGTCTTACTTTTCTGGAGCTGCCAGAGCCATTCGTGAGATAGAGGCCCGCCGGAGGGAGGAGGGACTCCCCGTTCCCGTCGACAGGAGCTAGTACACTGGGGCTTTGAAGCCCTTGAGGAGTACACCCACTGCAGCTTGTATTTCTAGGTCTGCTCGCCGGGGAGTACCCCCTGAGCCTTCAGCGCCATATTCCTGGTGGGAGGATTTGAAGGCCTCTTGTGGTCTGAAAAGACCAAATCCCAGCTATCTGAGGCTGTTCCAGAGGGGGCATTTGCAGGTAATGCCTTCACTGACTGGAGGGCCCACATCATCAATATTGTGGGCTGCGCGGGCCCCAAAGAGTACATTTCAGACTTGGAGGTGGCTGCCACCCCCAATACCATCTTGGCGATTGTCAATAAGGTTGCTCGGCGCTTGGCTTGAAATCCGAGCAGATTATTCTGAAACCCGAGAGAATCATCGGGAAACCAGGTATATGCTAAATTACTTAGCCCTGTCCTTTTTTTTTCGTTCTGCCATTGAAGATGCTGACTTCATACAATCTTTTATCACTTGCAGAGCACACCAGTGGTTCAGAAGCTCATGCTTGTGAGAAGAGGCCTCGAGTTGGAGACCGAGAGAGTGACCCGCGGCCCACCTCCCGTCTGCGTTCTGAGGAGGCATCTCCTACCCCGGCAGTAACTTCCAGTAAGGGCGAGGGAAATTTATTTTCAAATCAGCACCACCACCTGTTTATGTAATGTTGTAGCCTGACTGTTTTCCCCCCTTTTGTTTTTTTTTGATGCAGCTCCTCCTGAGACTCAGGCTGCTGCGAGCTTTTCTCCCCGCCCCGGGAATGCGTTCATAGAGGCGGGGTTAGAAGTGGACGAATCCATCCCGGATATTAGTGTGGACATTGAGGGGTTGGACACTCTCGCCGACGACTACACGCCTGTGACCGGCGATTCTCCCGCGCTTGACATGGGAGGGACCTCCATCGTTCAGGACTCGGGTAAGTGCTATTCATACGTAACCCTTCTTTCAATCTCTTTTACATAGGAGAAATATGTGCTTTGGCTAATATAGCATCGCCTGTTACAGAGACTCCCAGAGCTCAGCCTACTCTCCCCGTCGTTGAAGAAGGGGGAAAGTCTCCTGGTAGTGAGGAGACCTCTTCACCATCAGATTCCTCCAGCGGGGGAAGCTCCGATACTTCATCGGGTATAGGGTCTTCCAGCACCTCCTCTAGCGGGGGCTCTTCTTCCTCTTCCTCGAGTTCTTCCGAAGAAGGAGAGATCAGAATGAGCCCAAGTAAATTAGGGCTAGATTTTCTTCACACATGAAGTTATGATCCCCTCTGACTTATTTTATTGCTCATTACATAGTCGCACAGACGACCTCCTCCCTAGATGAGCTCTCCAGGCTCATGGAAACAGGGTCCTCCGCTGACTTGCCAGCTTATGACGAGGATGTGAGGGTTCCGATCGCCGGGGTTGAAGTCTCTGATGGGGGAGCCGCCTCCCTAGCCGTGGGGCCATCGGCAGGTACTGTCGATGTTATGGAATCCGGTGAGATGCCGACTTCAGGTATGCACAAAAATATTCTGTACATTCCTTCCGCCATATCTTGCTGCATAATGACATTGTGAACTCTATGCCTTGAACAGCTGACGATCATTCGGAGGGGAGACATTTTCTTCAGCCCATCGGGGTTGACATGGCAGCAGGCTCGTCTCAGGCGCCTTTAGAGGAGCGAGACACTGAGGATCGGGCCGCGGCCTCCACTGAGCCACCAGCTCCGGGTATATTGTTATCGAATTAGGAACTGGTGCCATTCATTCGATAAGACTTCCTTTCCTCTGCAGTATCGATCACCATTTTATATGTTGGTGTCTTCTTTCAGCTGCCTCTCCTTCCATGGAGCCCACGACAGGGGTCGACACAGCTACAGCTGAGGAGGAGCTGCTTGTAGAGACTGGTATGTCTTCATCACTATAAAGTGCACATTGTGATTATTGGTGTCGCTGGAGTGTTAAGACTTTCCATTCTTTTCCTCACTTGCAGAGAGACCAGCTACACTTGTACCGCCCACAAAAGAGGGACCGATGCTTGTGGATAGCTCTTCTACAGTCCCGGAGGAGGGGTCTTCTCTCGGGCCTAGCCCGACGGGCATAACAGCCTCAGGTAAAAGCCATCGCGATTTGCAACTTTGGACTTTTACCCAGGTGGCTTCATTGTGGTGGTACACTCACATATTTTCTTTTTTTCTTTTCCCCAACTCAGGACCGGCAGGAGAGGCAGCAGTAGTGCCCGTGGACATCCCTGCTCTTGGAGTGGAGTGGCCTGACACCCTTGTGCTTGGAGCAGCATTAAATGCCACCCTGGCCGACCATCTTCTCCAGGGCCTTGATCATTTGGTTCAAGTTGACCCCTTGCCGACGGTGGAGGCTTTAAGGAGTAGCTTGGAGGCTTTCACCCGGGGTTATCACATGATGGGTCTCCCCCAGGATATGTGGGCCGCGAAGCTGGGAGCCATATGGAGTGAATTCACCCGCCTTTATATCGCACAAGAGCAAAGGCGGAGGATTCAATTGATGATCCAGGCTCCAGCAAGAGGAGCGGCTTAGCGAGCTCCAGGCGGCCCAGGCTGAGGCGAGCCTTCAGGTTGAGAGGGACGAGGAGTGCAGTCGAAGGATCCGCCTTCAAGTTGAGGAGCTGCAGCGGGATCTTCGAGCTGCCAAGGTGGAGCACCAGAGCGCACAGGCTGTAGTGCAGGCGTCCCGTCATCGGCTTGGGGAGCTCCAGAAGGAGGCTCTTCAGAGTGAGATTCGTCTTGCTGACCTGAGGAAAGATGAGTCTAACGCCTGATACCCTCTTGTAGATAGGGCCTTCGTGCCCCATTTTTTTTTTGAGTTACCCCCGAGGGCTTGTCTCGGGCTCCATGGATAGCGTCAATGAATAGAGGACAGAATTCAGCAGCTTTTTGATTCCATCCTTTTGCATGTATGCCTTTTTTTGTTATTTTTTTTTATCACTTTACCAGCCCTACCGCCCTTTCGGGTTTTTGCCAAGACTGGCCCCCTTTAGCTTTTTTCAGTGCGCCCTTGCGGGTTTTCACACTGAGGGGTACCCCATTTTTGCCTAAGGCGCCCTTTCGGGGTTTTACCTTAGCCGGGTTAAAGCCTTTTTACCCTTGATTGCTCCCCTAACAGAAACAATCAAGTCTGCTGGGACATCACTATTTTTAACCCCATTTTTTTTTTTGGAAATACCTATAATGCCAAAGGGCAGGTGTGGCATTCCCGGAGGGATATGTGTGCCGCGCCGGTGGGACAAGGTGAGTAGATTTGACAGCTCTAGAGGGACACTATTAGTCAAATCCGAAGGCCGATAGGTTGAACGGGCTGGCGACCCAAGGAGGGTGTGCATAGGCCAAGCCCAGTTGGGATAGCAAGGGAGTAGGTTTAATAGTCCGACAGGGACATGCGTGTTACACCTTGAAATCGAAAGGCGAGATGGGTTAGCAACCCGAAAGGGACATACGTGGGCCAAGCCCGGTAGGATAAAAGAGAGGATTTGACAGCCCGGGTGGGACATGAGAGTCAAATCCATGAGCCGATAGGCAAATAGGGTTGACAGCCCAACAAGGGCATGCAAAGGCCAAGTCCGTGGAGACAAGGAATGAACTTGACAATCCCGGTGGGATAGATGAGTCAAGTCTGAAAGCCAAGAGGCGGGATGGGTTGGCAGCCCGAAAGGGGCATGCACGGGCCAGACCCAGAAGAAGGAAATGAGAGATTTGACAGCCCTAGTGGGACGTATAAATCAAATCCGAAAGCTGATAGGCAAGATGGGTTGGCAGCCCGAGAGGGCATTCTGAGGCCAATCCCGATGGGATAAAGATAGGTTTGACAGCCCTAGTGGGACGTGAGAGTCAAACCCGAAAGTCGATAGGCGAGATGGGTTGGCAGCCCGAGAGGACATGCTGAGGCCAAACCTTGAAAGGTCAAATGAGCCAAAAGGCAAAATGGGTTGACAGCCCAAGAGAGCATACTGAGGCCAAACCCAAGAAGGTAAAATGAGCCGAAAGGCAAAATGGGTTGACAGCCCAAGAGAGCATGCTGAGGCCAAACCCAAGAAGGTAAAATGAGCCGAAAGGCAAAATGGGTTGACAGCCCAAGAGAGCATACTGAAGCCAGACCCAGTGGGACAAAAAGGTAAGTGGGTTTAACTACCCGAAAGAGACATATGAATTAAACCCGGAAGCCGATAGGTGAAATGGGTCAGCAGCCCGAAAGGGCCATGCATAGGCCAAACCCGATGGGACTAGAAAGCGAGATTGGATAGCCCGGAGAGACACGGGATCCGAACCTGGAAGGCTTAAAACATGGGTAATCCCGATGGGACAAAGTATGACAATGTAGAGACACCCTGGTGAGACAAGGTGTGATAGAATGACATGTAAGGCGTAGCCATGGCATCAATATGATGTTTTGGCCGTGATGGGGTGGAGTCATTGACTTAGAGCCACCCATAGAATAAGCAGAGAGAGGTTTTTTTTTTTTCAAATTACCAACTGTAGACGCCTGATTTCGGACATCCCGCGGACCTTGTCTAGCCACCATAGAAGTGACACCCTTTTCCTTGGTTGATTGAGAGTGTGGAGTCTCATCCTTGTTTAGGTAGGCTCCACCCTGTCCCTTCGTGGATCCAACCTAGAAGGCCAAGGTCTTGGCCGCCCATACCCCTGGACGGCCAGACACCTGGCCGCTCAGCCCATTCCAGGGCGGCCACAAAGTTGGCCGCCCACCATCCTAGGCGGCCACAAAGCTGGCCGCCCAGATCTTCCAAGAAGGCCATCGACCTGGCCGCCCTCACCCTCGAGAAGGCCATTGAGTTGGCCGCCCAGCTCCTTTGGACAGCCAGAACCTTGGGCGCCTCCTGTTAACTGCAGTCAATCCCACGATCCGCCCACTCCGGGCACGTCCTCCACAACCGTTCCCCACTCGGGGGGGGTCCGAGGCTCACGTGGCTTTCACGTAATCCATTTTTCAAATGGTTTTGATGGAGGGAATTCCCCCACATACCCCATTCCGATCTATCTCACAAGGGGGGTGGGATTTTTCTCACGGGGGGGTTGGACATTTTTGGAGGAGGAGAGGCTGCTAGTTCCTTCGAGCCCGGAGAGAGAGCTGGGAGCACGATAGCATCCTTCCCGACCTTCCCCTAGCAGCAGAACCCGCCGTTGAGGAGCCCCGCGACCGAGGAGCCCAGTTGCACGGGGCGGCCATCGACATGGCCGCCCACCCCCTCTGAACAGCCACAAATGTGACCGCCCTCTGTTGGTTGACGGGCGAACCCCGTCCTTCTTTCCCTTGTTCCCTATATTGCTATATTCCTTCCTGCTTGCTGCCTCGACGCAGCAGGCAGCAAGTGTCGACTCTGTGAGTCGACACTTGATGTCCAGGGGGCTGTTGTTTGCGTTGGTAGAACACATGGCCAAAAGTGTCGACTCCAAGAGTTGACACTTTCGCCTGTGTGTTAGCTTTTTGTAGCTGGCAGAACGCCTGACAAAATGTGTCGACTCTGAGAGTCGACATTTTTGTCCTGGGTGATTTTTCTCCTCTGCTGGCAATACACCTTGACAGAAGTGTCGACTCTAAGAGTCGACACTTTCTCTGGTGCGTCCGGATCGGGTTTGCGTATTGGGTATCGAAACCCACTTTTCTAGATCCATTTGCCTTGCTCTTTTACACCCTTACCCTTAGGGTTCCTATACATATCTAAGGGTTGTTTTGATAGGGTTTTGCAAGGGGTTTTGTGGTCTTTTGTTCATCTTTATTGCTGTTATATATATCCTTGCGATGTACACAAGGAAAGCATCCGATGGGCTAATACTTTCTAATCTTTTGCAGAAGAAGAAAGAAGGAGTGCGGCCACAAGGTGGAGAGGAGAGGACTTTGAGAGATTCATCATTTTTTGGTGTTTGCAGGTGGGTTTGAAGCTTGGATCTAAAGATATTCATCTTGTACGAGCTGCTGTCGTTGCAGACAAGCCTGGATCTTCAAGAAGGAGGACCGGCCTCTTCATCCTGCTATAGATCGACCTCCCACCGTTGAGAGCTTCAAGGAAGAGACGTCTAAGGCCTTCATCCATAAGGAGATAAACTAAAATCTCTTTGATATCCCTCTTTATTGCTGCTATGTGATCATTCCTATGTTGAGCATGTATTGAACATCCTTCTATATTTCTGAACTCGGAATATTTGTGTGTGGACGGAGCTGCGTCTCCGTGTGCGGTTTTAGTGCGGGGTGAGATCCCCGAGTGTGTGAGTGTGTGCTGCGGTGGCAGCGTCTTGGGGCTAGGCCCCGTGTGTGTGATTTGCTACAGAAGCAGCGTGTGTGGTGTTGGGGCTCGACCCCGTGTTGCTACGGTTCCTAGCGTGGTAGTGAAGCCTCATCGGATTTCGGTGAGGGGTGGACGTAGGGAGCCCGTCGTGGTCCCGAACCACCTAAAAATCTTCGTGTTCCGTGTGGCATGCCTATGTGATTGTCCATTTCTTCTATCTCCATTCACATGTCAATTTATAGATTTTTACTCACTGCACCTTTACACATTGCTACGTTTGCTATCTGCAATATATTTGGTTAGACAAACTTTACGTGTGAGATCGGTTAGCTTGAGAGAACATTAATCTCACTTGTGTTTAGGCTAATTAACGCAGTTAATTTTAATTCCGCTGTGATTAGTTTAAATTATTTTTAAAATCCGTCATCTCGACTGGGGGAGATATCAACCCCCCTTCTTGTCCGCCATCTATTCTGGGCCAACAATTGGTATCAGAGCCTAGTCTCTGATTTTCATTCGTGGACCTCACGGTGTAGGAGAAAAGATCTATTCATGATGGCCAGTGTGAATTCGGTTCCTGTCTTTGATGGTTTTGATCATATATCATGGCTTGGAAAACTCTGTATTTGGATTTCTAGTATTGATCCGAAGCTCATGAATTTAATCACTCATGGTCCTTACATTCTTCCAAAAAATGAGTCAAGCTGGACCGATGAGGATAAGAAAAAGAATTCTGATAATTTGTTTGTTTTGAATGCTCTTAAGGCTGCCGTGAAGACTAATCAATTTACTTTTGTCTCATCTTGTAGGTCAGCCAAAGAGATCTGGGATAGGCTGAGCGAAGCCCAAGAAGAAGCTGGAATAGTGAGTGCCTCGTGGCAAACAACGAGAGTAATCGTCAAAGCGAGGAAAGCTCTAAGGTAAACTCCGATTCTGATGAAGAAGATGAGCTTAACTATGATGAATTGGTGGATGCTTATGATGAACTGTTTGAAATATATAAAATGGTGAAATCTGAAAACAGAAAACTTAAAAGGAAACTTGATGACTCTTCTTATGTTAACTCTCCATGTGCTAAGTGTTTCGAAATTGAAAATACTTGTGTTGATAATTCTTCATGTGGAAAATGCATTGAGCTTGAAAAATTAGTTGAGTCTCACATGTTTGATGTTGAAGAAGACAAAGAGATAATTGCAGATCTTAGATCTGAAAATAAATCTTTACTAGCTAAAATTTCAGAACTTCAACAAACAGATAAAGACAATGAGAATCTGAAAGAGTTGAATACTGCTACATCTGAGAAACTGCTCCTTCTTGAAAAAGGGAAAGCTACTCTAAATGTTGACAAATCTAAAAGGCTGAAGGAGCTAAGACATGAGATAGAAAGTTTTAAGAACATGAATGATAAAACTGTTGAATTGGAAGAGGAGTTGAGAAATCTGAAGAATGATTTGTCTAAGTCTGTCGACTCCAATGAAACAATAAATGCAATGCCTGATGAAAAAGTGAGTTTTCAAAAGAACGAACTTGAGCACACTTCCATGAACAGAAATTCATTTGAAAAACTCTAAAACGAAAACAGTGCTTTGCTAATTCAAATTTCCTTGCTTGAAAGTAGATTGAAAAGTCTTGAAAAATCTGAAAAAGGAAAATGTGTGATTGATGATGATTGTGATAAATTGCATATTCTTGAACAAGAAATTGAAAGTCACAAAACTGTAAATTCTTTGTTGAATGAGAAAATTACGTCATGTGAGGAAGAATTAATTAGTACTGAATTGCACATTTCATCTTTGGAAAATGAAATCATGAGTTTAAATGAGTCCTTACATTTGTGTGATAAAGAAAATCACAAACAGAAAAATGTCAATGATCATTCTTGTATGTATGCAAAACCCTCAGTTATTAAACATGTTCATGCATCAAGAAAAAGAATGAATGTTTCATACTTTTATTGTGAGAAATTTGGCCATGAAATGTATGATTGCTTTTTGATGAAACTTGATGATGATGAAGCATCGAAATCAAGAGTGAATACTGTTGATGGTTCCAAAAATTGTAAGAAACCCACAAAGAAAAATCCCAACATTCATTGTTTCTATTGTGGGTTACATGGTCATGTTTTTGAAAATTATCTCACAAAGAAAAATGATGATGAATGGTCTGTCAAAAAGAAATTTTCATGTCATTACTGTGGTGAAGTAGGCCACACAATGTACGCATGCTCCTTGATGAAAAGTGATGATGATTGGTTTAACAAAAGAAATGTTGCTTGTCATTATTGTGGTGAAAATGGTCACCAAATGCATGACTGTTCTCTTATAAGAAATGATGATCTGAATGCTATTACAATGTGGAAAAAGTCTTGTGAAAGTGTTACTAACCCCTCGGGACCTAAGATGGCTAGGGTGCCCAAATCTCCAAAATGAGAATTTTGCAGGGGCGCCTTGAGGCTAAGGAAAGTCAATAAATAAAGGACTCTCAAGGCGAGAAACAAAAATGGTTTATTTTTGAAATTAATCTTGCTTAAGTTCACTTTGAAAGATCTGCAATGGTAAAAATTATGTTTGGAGTTGTTTCACATTTTGTGAATAAATTTGGTTTTTGAATGCTTTACTCTGCACATACAGTCTTTCATACTCTGACTTACTTTTTGCAAATAACAACTCAATTTTGCATACATAGAACACACACGTAATTGCATTATAAATATTGCACATATCATGCATATATTTGCATACTTATACATAAAGAAAATCTTTGATCATCTGTTCAGTTACGTGCATATACTTGACATATTTGGGTGCTTGAATGCCATGATTATCCGATATATTAAATGGCGATAGTGGAAAGTTGGACTTTGTCCAACTGGAAGCCTTCCCCATGCTTGATGGTGGTCTTCGGACCTACATTCTCAACCAAGTACCAGTAATCAACTCGTGTGAATATTTTACCTTGATGGATGTATGAGTGTATATATCATATCACCCTTCCTTGAATACATCCTATGACTTTTTTCCCTTGCTAGACAAAATTGCATTGACTTGAACATGTTTTGTACATGGCATATATTAAGAGGGAGGTTTTGCTCATAACTGTGCATACACTTAGGGGGAGACATAACTGTGATTAGACTAATTCATATCTTACATTCAATACAACCACCCACACACTTTGCACCTTTTTAAGATAAATGATTCAATCTAATAAGGATTACAGTTATTCTACTCAACACTCCAAAGGGCTCTTGAATCTCTACATAGAAATCACATGTCTCGTGAAGAAAAAGTTGTTTGCCCCACCAAAAATCTGTATAAGTGGAACGCGAATCCGAGTAGCCGGGAATCTTCCCTGAAACAAAGGAGGAAACTCGCGTCGAAATGTGAAGCAAATCCACTATTAAAAATAAGTGGGTTTGGCACCGAGTAGCCGGGAAGTGCCCTTGAGACAAAGGGTACAACTCGCGCCGAAAAGTGACAAAGTCCGCAGTTAAGGTAAGTGACGAAACTGAGTAACCGGGAAATGCCCCTGAGACAAAGGGTATAACTGGCGTCAAAAGGTTAGTCACCTTTTGTGTTTAATCGAAAATTTGGGGTTATACGTAGCTACCAATATTCGAGCATTGTGTATGGAGCAAAGGCTCTTTTTAGTGTTAGTTGGAAAATCTGATGATCCATATTGCTTTGGAATTCATTACTCAATTTTCACATATACACTTTGGGTTTGATTGTGTGAATGTACTTTATGAATCTGTCAAATTTCATGGCTTATGCAGTACCGTCTTTTTATAAGCACGACCTTCTTAGTATTGCTCATGCACATCATGCTCAAAATCAATAGCATTGTTCTTAACCTGTCCCTAAGGGACTTGCTTGCCTTTATATCTTATAATGCGTGCTTGAGTGCTTGACTGCCTGATCTTGTTCATACATATCATACTTCATTTTACTTTGATGCATCCTTAGATTATACTTGTAAATAACAGGTTATATAATCCCATTGTCAGTCGGTTTTTGTTCATGACAATAGGGGAAAATAATGTGCTCTTTACCATAACATCTGCATATAGTTCAGTTTTACATTCTGCACTTACTTTGGTTATACATGCATTTTACATATTTTTGCCATACTTGTGAATGTCATAGTTTTCTGCATATGACATGTGTTACAAAGTCATGGCACTTAGAAAGCATACATACAAACTTTGCATCTTCTAGGTCATACATACACTGGGTAGAAGTTAGGACATGCATATTTTTGCATTTTCAGGTTTAAACCTACACATCCTTTTGTGTTCTTGAAAATACTTGTGCCTCGGCTTAAGTTTGAAGAATGATGTGGTTCTCATGGTTAAACTGTATATTGCACATACAATTCACATTGCTGGGTTCATGCACCATTGCTCTTAAAATCTATCTCATTTCTGAGGGTTGTGAGAAAAAAAGAGTCTTTAGGCTCGCTTCTGTATCACTTTTGGGTTATGAGAACCCCGCGCTGGGAGTTCAGCATTCTCTCTCCGCTCATTAAGGGCAACCCTTAGCTGGGCACTACACACACTACACGGCGTCCTTAGCCGTCTCCCTTGGTAAAACACCGTTGCTATTTGGGCCATGCTCGGGGGCACGAAGTCTTTTTCACTTCTCTACTCGGGTGAAATATGAGGGTAGAGATATTATGGGCAAAATAACCAACCTAAGCACACCCCGGCAAGAGGAAGTCTCAAATAGGGGCAGTCAATTAAGACCTTATTCTCGTAATTTCAATGCTCAATTGCAATATCTTTCAAGTCCAAAGGACACAAAAAAGAAAAACGATGATCAAATCAAATGAAAAAAATGAGCAAATGCAAAGAAAAAAAAATCAAAATTTCAACATGACGAGGGCAGTAAAGTTTCCTCGCGGGACGTTATGAGCCCGGTCGTATGCGTGCCTAAAAGAGAATTTAAGGTTCGATGATATGACACAAAACCCCGGCGCAACAGGTTGAATCTCCATGAGTTGTGCTATGGAAATAAGTTAAACCCGATGTCTTCTAAACTCATACGAAGCTTGTCCCCAATTGTTCTTCTCTTCTCCCTCCAAGACCGAGTGTTTCTCGAGTATGGCCTTAATAGGGGTACCGTTAACCAAGGGCAGTCGGTTATAGGGCGCTACCTTCAATGCACGCCCGGCTTTGGGCGGTTTTTAACGAAAGGAGAAGGAACAAGGACCCCTAGCTAGCGGTTTAAACATCCTTTGATACTGCATTAGCAATGTCTAAACCAAAAATCCAAACAAAAATTAAAAAGTTGAATATCTTCCAAAAAAACGAATAAAAAATAAAAAACCCACAAAAAAAATTTGAATACTTTTCAAAACCCATAAAAATTTGCATATTTCAAAAATCCAAAAAAAGAATTACATTGCGTTGTATTTTTTGATGGTGTTTTGCAGGGACAACCCTTTTGCAAGGATCAAGAGTACGGGGAGTCCTCTCTCCATTCAATGATATCTACCTTTCGATTCTTCCCTATGTTGATTGCTATCTTCATGATTCGCCGCTCTGGGCATCATTCTAATCATTCAAGAGTAAATCTTTATATGTTATTCATGTTGGAACCTGGTTTTGATGATGGCACACTATGATTCATGATGCTGTTAAACTGCATTTATGATGTTGACTGAGTTATCTCTCTGAGCATACGTCTTAATGTTCTATAAGGTCGATGCATATATGTTAGTTTCTGTTCTCAGGTCGATGCAACCATAGACGCATCTAGTCCATCAAGTTAATGCATCTTTACGTATTCAGTACATCAGGTCGATGCACATATAGAGTTAACTTCATATCAGGTCGATGCACAAATAGAGTTAACTTCATATCAGGTCAATACACCTATGTTAGTCACTGGACTCGGGTCGATGCAGTCATGTTCGCTTGAGACATCAAGTCGATGCTTAAGCACAAGTTGTACTAGCCATCGCCTTGACAAGTCGATGCAGCTACACTTGTTCTAAGTTCGACAGGTCAACCTGTGTTTCACACAGGTCGGTGCATCTTCATAACCTCTTGTGCTCATCCATCTCATTTTGCATAATAGGTCAACCTGTGCCCCACACAGGTCGATGCTATCTTGTTGTACTTGTTCATCTTGTTAGTTTAAGAGGTTGATGCACATGTCTATTCATACATCTTCATGCATTCATCCCTTGTCATCAAGATGTCAGGTCTACCTGTGGTTTACACAGGTCGATGCAGTTGTAGTTGATCTACTACATTCGTTCTGTAGTGTACACTCACAGGTCGATGCACTTGATGTATACATCTATGCATTTGCATTATTACATGCTATATGTCATTGTCTGATCTTCATAGTTTTAGCTATAATTTGCTTATCCTTATAAACATGCATAAGTCCACATTCCTTAGGCATCTCTTTCAATATTTCATGATCTACATGATGATAAAGTGTTTGATGAAAATTCCATATCTTGTTTGACAGGAACATCAATATGACAACATCAAACGACTTTGGCAAATTGATTAAACATCTGAATTGCAGAGGTTGTCAAAGACTTAATTGGTCACGTGGTTCGAAGAATCAATTGTCTGGCACGTGATCCAATGTTAATAGCTCAGCAGAATAATTCGCCACGTGGATTCATCATCATTCAGATCTGACACTTGGACTTGATCGAGCTACTCTTTCCTGAAAAGAAATTGGCGGGAGCCTTCCCTCCACACGCCGAAGGAATCTTGTGGGGACCACAAGAATCAGCTCGAGGATATAAAAGAGGATCCTTCTTACGAAGAAAAATAGAGATCAAATCAGAGAGAAAAGAATTTCAGAGAGGAGTGGGAAGGAAAACATAGTGTCGTGTTGTAGAGATGTAGTCAGAGATCTGAAGGTTCTTTGAAGAGGGTTGAAGGTTCGACTTCTGGATCAGATCCAGAGTCGATGCTCATTTTGAGCTATAGCATTTTCTATCTGTGAACGATTTCCTTTTGTTGTTTTCTTTTTACTCAAACTCTTTGTTAAGTTGTGTGACAGCGGAGCAAGCTGTGATGCTCAGCGGATTGTCAAGCTGTGTGACAGCGGCGAGGATTGGTTCCTCGGACAGCAAGCTGTGAGGCTCAGCGGTGAGGACGTGTTCCTCGAGTTAAGCAAGCTGTGAGGCTCAGCGGTCTAGGTTTCGTCTGAGATTCAACCCCAAAGCTGTGGATCAGCGGATTTAAGCTGTGGAATCAGCAGTAAGCGTCACTCAGGGTTAAGTGAGGGGTGGGCGTAGATCTGTCGAGGCAGATCAAACCACCTAAAAACCTGTTTGCATTGTGGTTTGTTGTTTGCTTGTATTTTCCCTTTATCACTCTTGGTGCTAAGCGGGTGAGTGGAGTATAACTTTTGAGCTCCTTGAAGGTTGTCGTTGTGCTGTGTGGGTTACGAGATTCGCTGGTGAAGGAGTGTATTTGTCCCTCATCAAGTATTCGACATTGTGTCTTACCAGTTGGGCAGTCTGACTAGCTTGCCTTGTATTCTAATTAGAGTCACATTTAGCATAGTTTTTAATTGGGGGACCTATTCACCCCCCTCTAGATCCCAGCCGTGCACCCTAACAATTCACTTGATCACTCCTGCTGTTCTGGGCATCACTTGATCTTGATCATTCAACTTCAAATCTCATGATTAGCCGAGTTTGTCATGCTCATGGTTCAAACCATCACAACAAACAATGATTGATGCTTGCATGAATGCTTTGCTTTGATGATTAAAACATGCTATACACACCTTTGCTAAGATATGCTATTTCATGCTATGTTTTACATGTTCAATGATATTCATGCACGTTGATTAAATGCTTTGATCCATGTGATGCTATGTTTAAAGCTTTATTCATTGCAATGTTTCATGATATCTTGGCAAATGAAATTTTGAGCGCAGGAAGAAGCTTTGGTCCCACCGTCCGAGCATCACTCTGGTCCTACGGTGTTTGCACCTCATTGCTCAGTTCCACACATGCTTATTGTTCCATCATCCTCCCTGTATGCATTTTATATGTTACATACGCTATTGATTATATCAAGGACCATGTGGCTTTGGTAAATCTGAAATTTGAGTTCCCCTTCATCAAAAAATAATGATGATTTCAGAGGAATCTTAGTCGCACGGATAGGCCGTTGAGCCGTCCAAGACTGGGGACGATGGTTCCATTTTGTGAGTTGGTCCGCGGATAAACGGGCTTCGGCTTAGTATCAGCTCACAAATCAGTGTCTTGACTCAGTCCGGACAGTTTAACAATATTATCCTTGATTATATTCTATTTTAATTTGTCTTAAATTTTACCTTTAAACCCAACATGCATTCATGTAGGACTTTGAGATAACTTTGGAAAACCATTCTCCTAAGACATTTTGAGAGTCAATTGATCTTTGATTCCCACGATATGAGATATTCCATGTCGAATTGTGTCTTCAGTTCGCCTTGTTGCCGTTTTGGGCCGCTTCCTTGAAAACTCCTTTGTTTGAATTTCTATATCCTTTTATTCAATTATTTTCCTTTGATCCACCTTGGTTGTAGCACGTCTACATTGGCTGGTAACCGCTCTCTAATAGTGAAACCTATAGGTTTGTGACCTAGGGTACTTCCACAGCGCTGAAAGTTGATCGCCTGCTTTACCTTCTCTAATTCGTGCCCGCGTGCACAATCCTTCTTTTATCCAAACAATTGTTGCTTTCATTGAATCTTCCCAAGATTGCTTCATTTCGAGGTTTTGGAATGAATTCTTATCAGGTGGTGTTAATTGCGTCTCATCACACCTTGGCGCCTGTTTTTCAGTTCGCTCTCACTCTACTCCATTATATTCCACTCCATTTCACTTTATTCCATTCCATTCTATTTTGTGTCGCACCCTTACAAAGCAGACGCCAAGGCGGGGCAGCTGTAGACACGCCAGATTTGACATCATCTTGAGCACGTCTCGTATTACCTTGTAATACCCTAATTTCACCCTCAAATCGACTTATTTGAGTGATTTCCCTCGTTTCCCTCATTTTTCTTAGATTTCTAGCTTTTTCAAACTTTTCCGAAGGTTTTCCTTTTATTTTTTGGATTTTCCTGGATTTTCCTGGGTTTTTTCTCCATTTTTTCGGGGTCTTAAAGAATTGGTTTTTAAACGGATTTTGGGAGATTTTATAATTAGTGACATCCCGGAAGGGCGCCTTTTAATTTGGTGGCTACCCGGAAGGGCGCCAATTCCTTTTAAAGCTGATTTTCTGAGATTTTACATTGGTGACACTCTGGAAAGGCACCAATTCTTTAATTAGCGACCTATCGGGAAGGCGCCAATTCTTTTATTCATGTTTTGAGCCGAATTCTGATTATTTTTTATTTTGTGATTGTCCAGAAGGTCACTAATTCATTAATGAGCGCCCGGCCCACTGGTCGCCATTTCTATTTCCATATTTTGAGCTTTTCACTCAGTCCGAAATTCGTATTAATTCCTAATTAGCGACCATCACCCTGGGCACCAATTCTTTTCTAATTTTGGAAATTTCCTACTTTCCATATTAAATTCTGGAATGGGCGACTCTTTGATCTGACGCTCATTTAATGGGCGACCACTGCCCCAGTCGCCATTTCTGGCAGAGTTCCGTGTCCGACAGAATCTCATTGTTTCTCTGTTTTGGGCTCCTTATCCACTTGGGAAAGAGTCCTAAAGCTTTCTAGGACTGGGAGGACTCTTACCATGTTTATCTCATTCCATAATTGAGGATCCTTATTGTTATTGGAATTAAGCTTCGATTCTCTCCCCTATAAATAGCCCCCTTTCTCCCCTGTTAAAAGGGGGAGACTTCATCAACGAAGGGGAGGTGCTGCCCGATTGCAGGCTTAAGGAGGAAGGGCTCCCTGCATCCCAGGCTTCATCCCCTGGGAGGCTTCCTCCCGAACGTCCATCAAAAGCCAAAGCCAAGAGAAATAATCCCACAGGCTCTCCTAACTCTTCTCTGTTTCTTTTACTGCATTAGTCAGTTCATCCGCATGCATCATCTTCTTCTTTTATCTCCTCATCTCAACCACGTTGAGAATTCCTCAGTGCAACGCTTGCATATCTCATCCCTTATTACGTTGCCTCATTCATCATGTTTTATCCCACCCTTTGCATAGGGGTTTAAGGCCAACACCCAACAGGTGTGTTCATTCACATGCTTTCACGTTTATATATTCACTTGGATTTGATACTGCACACTTGGTTCTAATTCCTATCTTTTCTTTGTTGGTGTTGTTTATCTATTTTGCAAGGGTAATCTAAAGAAGACTCTCTTCATCGGCCGGCCGATTGGAAGAGAAAGTACACTCACACATCTCCCACGCTTCAAAGGTAATTATCGCGATCCCTCCATGTTTATTATTGTTTATATCTTTTGAGGTCCGTGTGTCTCTTGCGATCACCCAACACATTGGCATCATCTGCCTCCCTCTTCTTTCCCCCCTTACTTTTCCCACTTATTCTTTCATTATTACTTTTGCTTATTTTAAGTGGATTTTAATAGATCTATAGGCCCGAGGTATCATATACCCTTAGTGGGCCAAAACAACGAACAAGGCTTCTTGCATTAGATGCTCCTTCGTATGTGTTCTTCTCTTCTTCTCTATCTCTCCTTTTGTTTTGGACTCCCAGGGGTGTATTTATAGAAGTTGGAAGGCCACCGGGGTCGGTTTAACCCATACGTGGTGAACGGGGAGAAAATGACCCAAGGATGATACCTTTTCCCTTTTTTTTCTTTTTTTTTAATAGAGATAAGGGGCGACGGGGTCAAATGACCCCAGGCAGGCTCGCGTGGGACCTGCCCGGGGTGAATCACCCCGGGCGGGCCCTCCTGGGGTCATTCAACCCCGGGCGAGTCCTGCTTAGGGTCGTTTGACCGTGGGCAAGCCCTCCCGAGATCGTTTGCCCGGGCAAGGCCGCCCGCCCGCGTGCGAGTTTGCCAAGGGTCGGACGACCCTGCGCGGGTCTCCCCGACCCCGGACAGGTCTCTTTTCCCCTTTTTTTGCTTAAAGCCTCCTTTAAGCTTTTTGGAGTCTATTGCTCGCAGCACGCCGCGTGGAGGGAGGAGAGAACGTGCCTCTTGTTCGTTTATTGTCTTCCCCACGCCATCGGCCAAGAGGAGGGGACTTATGTTTGTCTGAACTACGTCATACACGTGTGTTGGACTTCTTCAGCGGTGTTTACACCATCTCTTGCATCCCCTTTCCTTCTGTGGTGAGGGTTTTCTTTGTTCATCGTGAGCATCCAAGGGAGAAAAACCTCACCCTTTCGAGGTTTTGCCCGGGGACTTAGTTGCAAGGCTTAAATATTGAGGGCAGACTCACTTGCAAGGCTCATAATTAACTCTCTTTCACCACCGAAAGATTGATAGGACTAGAGTTTTAGCAAAGGCCCCATTAGATTTTGGCAAAACCATATAATTTGGGAGCATGAATGTAATCCTGCAGACACCATAGGCATTTTCAAGTGTCGGGAGGGTTTCTGGACTCCAGTGATATTTTGGTAATTTATGGTTTCTAGGGACATTTCGGTAATTTTACCAACCCAGGGGCTTTCCAGGTTGGAGGGAGACTGTGGTGTAATCTCTGACTTCCAAGGGCACTGAGGCAGTTTCTGGAAGGTTCTAGGAGCTATTAAGTCGTTTCTAGGTCACAGAGGTATTTTAGTAATTTTACCAGATCTAAGATAGACCTAGGTTTGAGATGACACTTAGGTGCAAGAGTGGTTTGACAAAGCCCCTGAGTGGAGGAACGATGTTGGGCGTCATGGAAGGCGCACAAACGTTCATTTCCGAGGGAGAGGGGCATATGCACAATTTGCTAAAAGTTGAGGTTCATTTCAGAATTTCTTGATAAACGCAAAAGGGAGCAACTAAGTGCATTCATAACTCATATAAGTACAAAGATTGTCGGTGAATTGTCGATTGTACATAAACGGTCTCTGCCCGCATTGACACGGGACATGAGGGCATAGCCACAATTACAAAAAGTTAAAGGGTAGAACTGCAATTACAGGACTTTGGATCTTCCTGCAATTCTAGGGAGGGTATTTTTGTAATTATTAATTATCTGGAGAAATTACATAATTTGTCCCCCCGTTAAAATGCATAACAAATTACAGAGATAGTCTCTAAGGACATAAGTACAAAGCCCGGGGGTATTTATATAACATGCCCTTAGTGGGCTTTCACAAACAGACCAACGAACAATCCTTGCACGAGTTCTCTTTCGTGTTCTCTACGTCTCTTCCAGTCCGTGTGTCTGTGTGTCCCCTCTTCAAACCCAAGGGGGTGTATTTATAGAAGGTGGAGACCCACAGGGGTCAAATAGAGAGTCCCAGGGTTAAAATGACCCCTGGACATTCAACGGGGTGGAAAAAATAAACAACGGAGGGTTTAACCCAGGTGGGCCCTGCCCCGGGGTCGCGCGACCCCACGCGGGGGGCGCGACCCCAGTGGGGTCACGCCGGGGTCTAACGACCCATGCGAGGTCGAATTGACCCCAGGTGGGACCGTCATGGTCAAACTAACCCCGCAAGGGTCGCTTTGACCCCAGACGGGTCCGTCGGGGTCAATTGACCCTACTAGGGTCAATTTGACCCCGCCCAAGTCCTGTCGAGGTCAAACTAACCCCGCTGGGGTCTGTTTGACCCCGAGAGCACCCTAAAAGGGGTCCGCCCCCTCTTAAAGCCCCGTGGTCCCGTTCTTCTTGTCGTTTCGCTGCATCCGGACGCGTGAAAGGGAGAAAAGACTTCTCCTTTGCTTGTTCTTTGGTCTCCTCTGCGCCGTTGACTGAGGGGAAGAGTTTCCTTCCACCAGGGACGTCTCGTACTGTAGCACCCCCAATATAGCAATAGAGAAATCAAACTTCTTTCTAAAGAATCCTACCTAAAGGCCTTACATAAAGAACCCAACCTCATGAGGACTATAATATAAATATACAAGCCAACCTCACTTTATGCCATAAAGAATCATGAAGGCCTTATGTAAAAAACCAAACCTTAGGAGGGCTAGTATATAAATATACAACCCATCACTTTATGCATAGTACGTAATGAATTCTTTCCTAAAGAATCTTACATGAAAAGTCTTATAGAAAGAACCAAACAATAAGAGGGTTATCATATAAATGTACAAGACAACTTTTAACACATGGGCACATGGGTAATACGTAGTGGGTTTCCACCTTGTCCACCACCAAAAGAATTGGCGCCCCTTACTAGGGCGCCATTCAACAAATTGAAGACCATATAAGGAGGCGCCATTTCCCTTGGGGCCCCATCCCATTATAGTATTACTATATATATATACACCATGAAGGCCAACACGTGAAAGTGGCAGTTTTGTCTAACAGTTAACGCCCTCTTGCAAGGGCGTCATTTTCATGAATAGTACCACCTAGATTAATAGACGTCCCCTTACAGAGGCTTCATTTAAATCTATGCTTCTAGAAGGTTGAGGCACGAACAACCTATTTTAGCTGGCAAAGCACATCTTGTCCCTAACAGGACCCGCAAGGCATTAAACCCATCCTATAACTAATCCCCTCCGCAGCACTGGCAGAGGCTACTGCCGTCATCAGTGCTGAAGGAGCGTCCTCTTCCTGACGTCTACGTCCTGCTGCGATCCCGAAGTAGTTTCTTTATTCTATATCTCGTAATCACACGTCAAAAGATAGGTGTTCTCAAGTCCTTGCCTAACTTGTAGCTAAATAGGTTAACTTATGCATGCTTAGAGTTAGATTAACTCATCATCCATGCTATATTACCTGGCTTTACCGTGATCAAGAAATGACCATGTATATACCATGTTACACATATTTTAATAGCCTGTTACACCTGTCGTATATGACTTTATAGACCATCTGTTACCATGATTTTATGAGTTTTAAACACAATCTGTTATCATGATTTCATGAGTTTTGAGCATATCTTATTACACTAGTTTTACAGTCTTATAATCGTGTTTTAGCCTTAGTATATAACCTCTGTTACCTGAGTTTTAAAATCTCGGAAAAGCATAACCCTCAGGTGAATAGCGCCCCCATCTAGGGCGCCATTCACTGAAGGGGCGCCCCCAGCCAGGGTGCCAATTAAATGAAGACGACATGCAGTGTCGTCAATTCCATTCTAGTAATTTCTAGTAATTAATAAGTCAACGTATTCAAAAAACCCATAACTATCGAACTAAACCATGAAAATTCCGCATGAATATGTTTCTGTGATCGTGACATTTTTCCCTACCTACACGTACCCTTACTTCTTGATTCAGAAAATTTTTCTACTGATGAATAGTGAACCACCTAGGGTAAATAGTGCCCCTGACCAGGGCGCCAATTATACAAATGAAGACTCCGTGCATGGTCACCAATTAATTGAAGACCATGTGCAATGTCGTCAATTCCATTTCTAAAATTTCCAGTAATTAGTAAATCAACGCATTCAAAAATCCATAACTATTAAACTGAACCATGAAAATTTTGCCTGAATATACTTCTATGATCCTCATAATTTCCTCTATCTGTCCATGTCCTTGATTCCTGATTCGGAGAATCTTTAGAAAAATGAATAGTAACTTGTATCACAGAATGTACCTCCCTGATACGAAGCATGACTTATTTGAAAAATGACTCAATTGGTGACTCTCAGCAGTGTCGTCAATTAGTTGAACCTGTACATCAATTAGTCACACCCCGAGCGGTCTTCAATTAAATGAAGACTACTCACAGGGGCGCCAATTCCATTTTTGAGAAATTAAAGATACAACCTTAGAAAATTCATATCTGTAAAACCAAAACCCAACAATTATACACGAACATATTTCTGAACTCCCGAGAATTTTTACTATCTCTTCATGTCTTTACTTCCTGTTTTCGAGAAACTTTTTCGGAATGAACAGTGCTTTAAGTCACAGAACGTACGCACTGGGTGAAAATCACCCTATGTAATTGGCGCCCCAAGCCAGGGCGCCAATTACTTGAATAGCGGCGGCCAGGTCATCTTCAATTAAATGAAGACTCCCTGTGCAGGCGCCAATTCTTTGTATATATATATATATTCTGAAAATTGAAAATTTTGAAAGACAGGCCATACCCCAGGCGCCAATTCATTAAAAAGGGGGTCCTCCCCCAGGCGCCAATTGACTGAATGGGGGGTCATCCCCCAGGTGCCAATTCCCTGAAACAGGGGCTGTACCCCAGGCGCCAACTCAGTGATTACAGCTTCTGATCTTGATCTATCTCGTGATTTGTACAAACACAACCCTAATCCATTTTCCTGCATATTATGAGTTCTTGAATTCCATTTCATGAAAAATCTACTTTGTGTATATCCTACATAGTTAAACCTTGAACCTCTTAAACTACCATTTGGGAGTGTTGGAGCTAAGTGCCATGCGAGGCAAAGTGTTACGTTGTGGGAGCCACCTCTTGAGGCCGTACGGCGCAAAGTGCTACACGACGGGAGCCACCTCTTGAACCTGTAGGGACCACCTCTAGAGTCCTCCATAACCAAATGACTAGTTAATCTTAGTCAGTAATACTACGTTTCTTCAATTCTTGAAATTCCATATTGGCTATGAATGAGAGTGGATGTCAAAAGTAATACATGAAATGCTGTGCATATAGGGCCCGGTCTAGTCCTGGGAGGAGCACCTGAAGGTACTTGTGCCCATGAGAGTTTATTGACCATGGTGTTTAGCATTGCACCGGAGTACTTGCTTGACTTGAGACACTCCACCCCTACTCTCTCTTTACTTACTTGACTTGACTTGCGTGGCCCGGAACAGACAATACTTGACTTGTGGCCCGAGAAAGGGCCAAATACTTGCTTGATTGAAATAGCCAATTCTACTGATACGTACTTGACATTACTTGCTTGAATTGAATTTTACTTACTCATACCTGAGATATACTTGTACATGAGTTCATTCTTGCACCAGCGTTCATACTTGTACATGAATCCCTGCTTGCCCCGAAGTGGCATCTACATCTATAAATTCTTGGAAATACTGCTTGCCAAATACTTGAAATCTTGTTATACTCTCTTTATACAGTTCCCGATCTCTTACTTGTTCATCGTGCATAGATTTACCTGTATACCTGATTTTCTTACTCGTACATCATGCATAGCCATACTGATAATACATGCAAACTTTAAATCACTTAAAGATTGCTCGAATTTGAGATGTAATTCCTACTGAGCGATTCACTCATCCAGTTGCTTCCTAACATTTTCAGGTGATTCGGATAGCGACAAGAATGGGATTGAGACCGAGTGAAGAGTGCTAGAATGTCAATCACCTATCATTAGCTAGTCGCGTCTTTGAATTTTATTTGAGTCCTACCTTGTATTCCAGTATCCCAGTTTAGTTGTCCAAACCATGTTAAGGCATGTAGCCTAGTGTTGGATTTTAAATTTTGAATCTGTCATGGACTATCTTTAATTCCTTTGGTTAATCAAATAATCATCACTTGGACTATTGGGATTATTAGATTTTACTAGTCTTTTGCGCACTCCGTAATTATGTATGTCAAAAATTTTATCGCTCTAATGACACGATCTATATAGACGCGTCACGCATCCGAGTATCTTCCGCGCTCGGGACGTGACAGTCTTCGTGGTATCAGAGCCTAGGATTTTAGTTTCCTAGGTAAAACTCGAGTCCAAGGATAGGTAAAACCCGAGTCCAAGGATAGATATGCCTTACTCGGTGAGACGGATAGAGCCATGGGTTAAGATCTATAATGACTTTTGACCTTCTAATTAAACCCGATCCTTACTATGCTTAAACCATTTTGTAGGATCATGGCTGCTGAAAGAGCACAATGACACGAGATGCAGCGCACCGTACAAGGCCTTACACAGGCGCTACAGCAAGTGGCGCAAGGCGGTGCCAACTGTGGAGCTGGTGATCTCCACAGGAGTTTCCGTAACATGAACCCACCGAGGTTCACGGGCTCGTCTGACCCCGAGGATGCCGAGAATTGGTTAAAGGAGATGGAACGAATCTTCCGTGTAATGCAATGCGCGGACGAGGAGAAGGTTTTACTAGCCGTATTCCAACTGGAGCGGGACGCTCGATGTTGGTGGGAATCCATAGAAGCAACACTGCCAGAAGACCATGTCACATGGGATGAATTCACGGAGCATTTCAACAACAAGTACTTCTCCGACCATATCCAAGTGAAGAAGGCCGCGGAATTCGCCGTTCTAAAACAACGAGGCTTGAAAGTGGCCAAGTATGAGGCCTAGTTTTCAAGATTGTCAAAAGTATGCACCCCACTTGGTGTGTACAGAAAAGATGAAAGCGAGAAGGTTCCTCAACGGGCTTCGGCCCCACTATATTACACAACTTGCACCGATGGACATCCAAGTCTACTCGGAGATGGTTCGACGTGCTCAATTGCTTGAAGACGCCACCAAATTATCTGAAAGGATTCGAGGAAGGGACAAGAAGGAACCCGTCACAAGCCCGAGAAAATTCAAACAATCATTCAACAAGAAAAGGTTCTTCATGGGAGGGGAGCCCTCCAAGGCGAAGAAATTCCAGAAGAATGACAGACCATTCTCTACCGCCACACCCTCTAAGGAGATTTGCAAGTATTGTGATAAAGCTGGTCATAAGACCGAGGAATGCTGGAGAAAGTTAGGAGCTTGTCTTCGATGTGGGAGCCGAGAGCATCGAATCCCAGACTGCCCATTGATGAAGGAGCAAGATACCAAAGACGAGAAGCGTCCGGTAAAGAAACAAGGCCGTCTGCAAGCTCTCCGAGAGACGGAACCCACTGAAGGTGGAATTGTGGAAGGTACTCTCACTATTTGTTCTAAAACTGTTCAAGTTTTATTTGATACCGGAGCAACTCATTCATTCGTTTCCAAGAAATTTGCTGCTTCATTTTCTAAGAAACATGAACTGTTAGATTTGGTCATATCTACACCTCTTGGGAACGAATCGGATATCACTTATCACTATCCGGATTGTGAAGTGATGATTAAGGGAAGCAATTTACCTGCTGACCTGATATGCCTAGATATGAAAGGTTATGATGTCATACTAGGTGCCGACTGGTTATCCACATACCAGGCAATTGTAGATTGCCGGCATGGTAAGGTAACTTTCATGGATTTCCCAGAGCTAGTTTACAATAGCCCTCGGAGTAAATCACTTCTTATATCAGCACTCCGAGCTAGAAAGCTTATGAATAAGGGATGTATGGCTTTCATAGCATTCGTGACTGCCACGGAAGTCGAGGAGGTTAAACTTGAAGACATCCGTGTAATTCGGGATTTTCCCGATATTTTTCCAGAAGAATTGCCCGGCTTACCCCCGAAAAGGGAAGTGTCGTTCACAATCGACCTTGTCCCTGGTGCTGGTCCTGTTTCCAAGGCACCGTACAGAATGTCCCCTGCTGAGCTAAAAGAGCAGCTAATGGAGTTATTGAAAAAGGGTTTCATCAGGCCAAGTACTTCCCCATGGAGAGCACCGGTGCTGTTCGTCAAAAAGAAGGACGGATCGATGAGACTATGCATTGATTATCGGCAGCTAAATCACCTTACAATCAAGAACAAGTACCCGCTGCCGAGAACTGACGAGCTGTTCGATCAGTTATCTGGAGCTTCATATTTCTCCAAGATTGATCTTCGTTCTGGTTACCACCAACTGAAGATCAAAGAAGAAGACATTCATAAAACTGCATTCCGGAGCAGGTATAGGCATTACGAATTTACTGTTATACCTTTCGGACTAACGAATGCCCCCGCAGCTTTTACGCAGTTAATGAACAGCATATTCAGGCCTTAGACCAATTTATTGTGGTCTTTATCAATGATATTTTGATTTACTCAAAGTCTGAGGAAGACCATGAAGAACATCTGAAGAAGGCATTGCAAGTATTGAAAGAAAACAAATTATATGCCAAATTCAGCAAATGCGAGTTCTGGCTCTAGGAAGTATCCTTCTTAGGCCATATCATTGCGAAGAACGGAATTGCTGTTGACCCATCAAAGGTCAAAGCCGTGAAGAACTGGGAACGACCCACAAATGCAATGGAGATTCGGAGCTTCTTGGGTCTAGCTGGTTACTACCGGCGTTTTATCAAGGACTTCTCCAAGATTGTTGTTCCTCTAACCAGGTTAACCCGCAAGGAAGTGCCTTATGAGTGGAATGAAGACTGTGAAAAGAGTTTCCAAACTTTGAAGGATCTCTTGACCACTGCTCCAGTCTTATTATTACCAATTGAAGGAGAAAATTACGAGGTATATACCGGTGCTTCTGGTATTGGCCTCGGATGTGTATTAATGCAGAATGGAAGAATCATTACATACTCTTCCCGACAATTGAAGAAACATGAGGAGAACTACCCGGTGCATGACTTAGAACTGGCCGCGGTAGTGTTTGCCTTGAAGATCTGGAGGCACTATCTCTACGGAGAACAATTCACTGTATACTCCGATCATAAAAGCCTCAAGTATTTATTCTCCCAAAAGGAGCTCAACATGCGGCAAAGACGTTGGCTCGAGTATCTCAAGGATTTCGACTTCACTGTACAGTACCATCCCGGTAAGGATAATTCTGTAGCTGATGCCCTTAGTCGAAAGCCGAGAGCAATATTGGCCAACTGTATGATACAATGGAAGCTGCTAAAGAAATTTTCTGAGCTTGATATCAGCACAGATGAGAAGAATAAGTGTATTATTCTATCTCATATGAGTCTACATCCAGATTTGCTACTTGAAATCAAGAAGCTGCAAGAAGAAGATCCCGCACTAGTGGAGATAAAAAGCAAGCTGGACGAGAGACTTGATTTCAAACTGGCACCCGATGGCAGATTACTATTTCGTGAACGGACATGTGTGCCCGACTGTCCCGAATTGAAGAAGATTCTTGAAGAAGCTCATCGATCGAGGTATAAGGTCCACCCCAGAGCCACTAAGATGTACCAAGATTTGAAAAGAACTTTCTGGTGACCAAACATGAAAAGAGAGGTAGCAGATTTTGTATCTCGTTGCCTCACATGCCAACAAGTGAAGGCGGAACATCAAAACCCGCCGGAAAGCTACATCCGCTAGATATTCCCAAGTGGAAGTGAGAAGACATTGCCATGGACTTTATCATGGGTTTGCCCAAGTTTAGGGGCAGATATGATGGAATTTGGGTAATTATCGACCGGCTAACTAAATCGGCCCATTTCTTACCCATCAAAAGCTGATGGTCAGTCGATGTACTTGCTGCCCTGTATATTAAGGAGATGGTTAGATTGCATGGAGTTCCCGTGTCAATTGTATCCGACCGAGACCCACGCTTTACCTCTCATTTCTGGAAAAGTCTACAACACTCTCTGGGGACGAAACTCAACTACAGTACCGCTTTCCATCCCCAAACAGATGGACAGAAAGGACAAATCAAGTTGTGATAGATATGTTGAGAGCATGCATTATAGACTTCGGCGGAAGCTGGCATGACCACTTACCATTAGCCGAATTTGCATATAACAACAGCTATCAAGCCAGTATACAAATGGCACCTTTTGAGGCACTGTATGGCAGGAGTTGCCGATCTCCTATATGCTGGGATGAAGTTGGTGAAAAATAAATTCTAGGCCCAGACATGGTAAGAGATTCTACCGAGAAGATACACCTCATTAGAGAAAGGTTAAAGATAGCACAGTTCAGGCAGAAATCTTATGCTGATAACAGAAGACGAGACCTGGAATTTCAAGTCGGAGATCATGTTTTTCTCAAGGTATCTCCCAGCCGAGGCATTAGAAGATTCGGTGTTAAGGGCAAACTAACACCACGGTTTATTGGTCCATTCGAAGTGCTGGAAAGAGTAGGCGAAGTGGCTTATCACATCGCCCTACCTCCGCAACTATCAGAAGTGCACAACGTATTTCATGTTTCTATGCTGAACAAATACGTGCACGATCCCTTCCATGTCATTGACCACAATGACTTGGTGGTACAGAAGGACCTTACCTACGAGCAGAAGCCAATGAAGATCCTCGACCGAGATGTTCGAGTTCTAAGGAACAAGACAATCCCTATGGTGAAAATCCAATGGAATCGATGCTTTAGAACAAGAAGTCACATGGGAAATTGAAGAGTCTATGAAAAGAAGATTTCCGGAGTTGTTCTAGTTGTAAGTACTTCGCACCCTTCCTATTTTCGCATAATACAGTTGAATTTGGGGACCAAATTCTTTTAAGTGGGGGAGGGTGTAGCACCCCCAATACAGCAATAAAGAAATCAAACTTCTTTCTAAAGAATCATACCTAAAGGCCTTACATAAAGAACCCAACCTCATGAGGGCTATAATATGAATATACAAGCCAACCTCACTTTATGCCATAAAGAATCATGAAGGCCTTATGTAAAAAACCAAACCTTAGGAGGACTAGTATATAAATATACAACCCATCACTTTATGCATAGCACGTAATGAACTCTTTCCTAAAGAATCTTATATGAAAGGTCTTATAGAAAGAACCAAACCATAAGAGGGTTATCATATAAATGTACAAGACAACTTTTAACACATGGGCACATGGGTAGTACGTAGTGGGTTTCCACCTTGTCCACCACCAAGAGAATTGGCGCCCTTACCAGGGCGCCATTCAACAAATTGAAGACCATATATGGAGGCGCCATTTCCCTTGGGGCCCCATCCCATTATAATATTACTATATATATATACACCATGAAGGCCAACACGTGAAAGTGGCAGTTTTGTCTAACAGTTAACGCCCTCTTGCAAGGGCGTCATTTTCATGAATAGTATCACCTAGATTAATAGACGTCCCCTTACAGAGGCGTCATTTAAATCTATGTTTCTAGAAGGTTGAGGTACGAACAACCTATTTTAGCTGGCAAAGCACATCTTGTCCCTAACCGGACCCGCAAGGCATTAAACCCATCCTATAACTAATCCCCTCCGTAGCACTGGCAGAGGTTACTGCCGTCATCAGTGCTGAAGGAGCGTCTTCTCCCCGACGTCTACGTCCTGCTGCGATCCCGAAGCAGTTGCTTTATTCTATATCTCGTAATCACACGTAAAAAGGTAGGTGTTCTCAAGTCCTTGCCTAACTAGTAGCTAAATAGGTTAACTTATGCATACTTAGAGTTAGATTAACTCATCATCCATGCTATATTACCTGGCTTTACCGTGATCAAGAAATGACCATGTATATACCATGTTACACATATTTTAATAGCCTGTTACACCTGTCGTATATGACTTTATAGACCATCTGTTACCATGATTTTATGAGTTTTAAACACAATCTGTTATCATGATTTCATGAGTTTTGAACATATCTTAGTACACTAGTTTTACAGTCTTATAATCGTGTTTTAGCCTTAGTATATAACCTCTGTTACCTGAGTTTTAAAATCCCGGAAAAGCAACCCTCAGGTGAATAGCGCCCCCAGCCAGGGCGCCATTCACTGAAGGGGCGCCCCCAGCCAGGGCGCCAATTCATCAAGGGGTGCCCCCAGCCAGGGTGCCAATTAAATGAAGACGACATGCAGTCTCGTCAATTCCATTCTAGTAATTCCTAGTAATTAATAAGTCAACGCATTCAAAAACCCATAATTATCGAACTAAACCATGAAAATTCCGCATGAATATGTTTCTGTGATCCTGACACTTTTCTCTACCTGCCCATACCCTTACTTCCTGATTTAGAGAACTTTTATACTGATGAATAATGAACCACCCACATAAAATGGCGCCCCTGACCAGGGCGCCAATTACACAAATGAAGACTTCGTGCATGGTCGCCAGTTAATTGAAGACCATGTGCAATGTCGTCAATTCCATTTCTAAAATTTCCAGTAATTAGTAAATCAACGCATTCAAAAATCCATAACTATTAAACTGAACCATGAAAATTTTGCCTGAATATAATTTTGTGATCCTGATAATTTCCTCTACCTGTCCATGTCCTTGATTCCTGATTCGGAGAAACTTTAGAAAAATGAATAGTAACTCGTATCACAGAATGTACCTCCCTGATACGAAGCATGACTTATTTGAAAAATGACTCAATTGGTGACTCTCAGCAGTGTCGTCAATTAGTTGAACATGTACATCAATTAGTGACACCCCGAGCGGTCTTCAATTAAATGAAGACTACTCACAGGGGCGCCAATTCCATTTTTTGAGAAATTAAAGATACAACATTAGAAAATGCATATCTGTAAAACCAAAACCCAACAATTATACATGAACATGTTTCTGAACTCACGAGAATTTTTACCACCTCTTCATGTCTTTACTTCCTGTTTTCGAGAAACTTTTTCGGAATGAACAGTGCTTTAAGTCACAGAACGTACGCACTGGGTGAAAATCACCCTATGTAATTGGCGCCCCAAGCCAGGGCGCCAATTACTTGAATAGCGGCGGCCAGGTCGTCTTCAATTAAATGAAGACTCCCTGTGCAAGCGCCAATTCTTTGTATATATATATATATATATATTCTGAAAATTGAAAATTTTGAAAGATAGGCCATACCCCAGGCGCCAATTCATTAAAAATGGGGTCCTCCCCCAGGCGCCAATTGACTGAATAGGGGGTCATCCCCCAGGCGTCAATTCCCTGAAACAGGGGCTGTACCCCAGGCGTCAATTCAGTGATTACAGCTTCTGATCTTGATCTGTCTCGTGATTTGTACAAACACAACCCTAATCCATTTTCCTGCATATTATGAGTTCTTGAATTCCATTCCATGAAAAATCTACTTTGTGTATATCCTACGTGGTTAAACCTTGAACCTCTTAAACTACCATTTGGGAGTGTTGAAGCTAAGTGCCAAGGGGGGCAAAGTGCTACGTTGTGGGAGCCACCTCTTGAGGCCGTACGGCGTAAAGTGCTACACGACGGGAGCCACCTCTTGAGCCTGTAGGGGCCACCTCTAGAGTCCTCCATAACCAAATTACTAGTTAATCTTAGTCAGTAATACTACGTTTCTTCAATTCTTGAAATTCCATATTGGCTATGAATGAGAGTGGATGTCAAAAGTAATACATGAAATGTTGTGCATATAGGGCCCGGTCTGGTCCTAGGAGGAGCACCCGAAGGTACTTGTGCCCATGGGAGTTTATTGACCACGGTGTTTAGCATTGCACCGGAGTACTTACTTGACTTGAGACACTCCACCCCTACTCTCTCTTTACTTACTTGACTTGACTTGCGTGGCCCGGAACGGGCAATACTTGACTTGTGGCCCGAGAAAGGGCCAAATACTTGCTTGATTGAAATAGCCAATTCTACTGATACGTACTTGACATTACTTGCTTGAATTGAATTTTACTTGCTCGTACCTGAGATATACTTGTACATGAGTTCATTCTTGCACTTGCGTTCATACTTGTACATGAATCCCTGCTTTCCCCGAAGTGGCATCTACATCTATAAATTCTTGGAAATACTGCTTGTCAAATACTTGAAATCTTGTTATACTCTCTTTATACAGTTCTCGATCTCTTACTTGTTCATCATGCATAGATTTACCTGTATACCTGATTTTCTTACTCGTACATCATGCATAGCCATACTGATAATACATGCAAACTTTAAATCACTTAAAGATTGCTCGAATTTAAGATGTAATTCCTTCTGAGCGATTCACTCATCCAGTTGCTTCCTAACATTTTCAGGTGATTCGGATAGCGACAATAATGGGACTGAGACCGAGTGAAGAGTGCTAGAACGCCAATCACCTATCATTAGCTAATCGCGTCTTTGAATTTTATTTGAGTCCTACCTTGTATTCCAGTATGTCAGTTTAGTTGTCCAAACCATGTTAAGGCATGTAGCCTAGTGTTGGATTTTAAATTTTGAATCTGTCATGGACTATTTTTAATTCCTTTGGTTAATCAAATAATCATCACTTGGACTATTGGGATTATTAGATTTTACTAGTCTTTTGCGCACTCCGTAATTATGTATGTTAAAAATTTTATCGCTCTATTGACACGATCTATATACACGCGTCATGCATCCGAGCATCTTCCGCGCTCGGGACGTGACACGTACACACGTGCCAGACTCTCCGTTGGTAGGTAAACCTCTCCACCTGTGCATCTTCTTGTTGCGGTGTAACTTTGCTTAGTCCCGGACCTCCTATGGGAGTTCCTGAAATTCGAGAGTTCGCATGGACCCACAAGACACTTGGCTCTAAGCCGTTTGGCGGTCGTTGCGGATTTTGCTTGCACCTCAATCACCTCGTTTGCTGCGAGGGATTTATAATTCGGGATGAAGTCGGGTCTATAGACCCCAACGTGTGGAGATACTCCATGGAGTGACAGAGTTGGCTTTGCATCGTATTTCACTAGTCACTGGATGTAGATTACCTCGATTGGCTCGAGGAAGCATGCCTCAATTAAATCGAGAAAAATAAAGGGTGCAACAACATGTCACCTTTGAATTTGAGTCCTATTTTCTGTCGAGGCCGCCTCTTCCAATGACAAAAGTTCCTTTTGGTTCCTATGAGCCTTTTCTTGTCCTTATTCTTGCATCACTGGTGAATAGGTTGTTGTTGTCATGACTAAATCCTCCTGCCTTTCGCTGCCTAATGTCTTACAGGATGATGCTACATTGGATATTCTCACTTAGTCTCAGCATACTTGGCAAAAGAAGAGGCCTCCTGTGGATCGGCTGCCTCAAGAACCTGCTACATATTCGGGTCCCTCTGAAGACTCTCCCTCTTTGTGCTTTGCATTTCCCCTTTTGATATGCAGCTTTTTGATCTTGACCTCTGTTGGCCACGGAATTATATTCAAAAGATGCTCTTTTTGAAAAGAAATATTATATATATATGAGGGTTTATTCCGTGGGTGCGCATCGTATCAGACGATTTGGGTTCGACTGCTGAACCTTTTCCCACTAACCGCAGTCAGTGTTGATTTACATCGGTGTAACGTCCGAACACCTTTGTTTGACTGTCAAAGAAAACCTTAAAATCCCCTTTATAGGTTCTGATATCGAGGGCATGCTCGCTTGGGCGACTCACAATTACCGTTCACTCACCACCTACGAACTGACAAAACTAAGGCTTTATCAAAGGCCTCTTAGGCTTGGGCAAAAGCCCTAGAATTTTGGGGTATGGATGCAATTCTGTGGGAGCCGTAGGCATTTTGAAGTATCGGGAGATTCCCTGGACCCCGGAGGTATTTTGGAAATTTTACCTTTCTAAGAGTATTTTGGTAATTTTACCAGGTCAGGGGTATTTCTGAAATTTTTGAGTGGGGAGAAAAGGGGGGATAGGATCCCTGACTTCCCAAGACGCTGAGGCCATTTGTGGAGGGTTTTATGGGTTACTAGCTCATTCTAGGTCACAAGGGTATTTTAGTAATTTTACTAAACCCTACACGGATCTAGGTTTGAGACGGCGCCCAAGTGTCGGACTGAGTTGAAAATGTCCCCGAGCCAAAGGAGTGACGAGGGGCTTGATAGAAGGCTCGCACGCATCAATTTGAGGTGTGGGCATGTATGCAATGTTCTCGGAAGTCAGGGTTTTCGTATAATTTCCTCTGACGGGTGAGTAAAGAAAATCCGTAAAGTACATTGAATATATTTAGGGCCCAAATGGGCACAACAGTTGACGGCGAGTTGTTGACTGTACATCACATATATCCGCACTAACGCGGGAAGTAGGGGCGTAGCCCCAATTACAAAAGATTGCAGGGTAAAACTGCAAACAACAGGACTTTTGTTTCTCGCAATCCCGGGGAGGACATTTCCGTAATTCCCCCATCATAGGGGCGGAACTACATAACTTAGCCGTCCCAGGGCGTAGAAACTTACAACATAGCCCGCAGAGGGGCACAATTACAAATTACAAAAATGCCCCTTAGGGGCGTAAATACAAGACCCGGGGATCACCTATCCCTCAAAGGTCCAAACAACGAACAAGTGTTTTCTGCAGGAGTCCTTGATCTCTCGTAGATGCTTGATGTTGGTCCTTTGGCCCACGGGGCTATTTATAGAAGTAGGAGACCCCAGGTTGTCAAAAATATGAGGATTTGCCTCAACTTTGACGAAAAAATGGGTTTTAACCCCAATTCTGACAAGGTGGGGTGGCCCATCCCTTTTTTTTCTTCTTTTTTTTTCATGAGAACACGACCCCGGGGTCATTTGACCGGGGCGGGACCCAACGGGGTCAAGTGACCCGGCAGGGGTCACGTTGACCCCGCTAGGGTCCCAGCGGGGTGACACGACCCCCGCGGGGGCCGATCGACCCCGCTGGGACCTAGTGGGGTGGACACGACCCGCACGGGGTCGGCCGCGCCCGCGATAGGCCAGCGGGTCATTTGACCCTGGGGGGCCCCTTATGGCCCATATTCGCGTGTTTTTGGGACTTTTCTGTCGCCCTGGGTAGGAGAGGAGCCGCCGCCCTACATTTATTGATCTCCGAGGCCCACTCTTCGCCGCGTGGCAGAAACACGGTGGAAAACCGTGCGGGAGCGAAGGATTGTCCGTTTGTTGTTTCCTTGCGCGTCGCTCGCCTAGACAGGAGTCTTTGCATCCGTCCGTGCCGTGTGATACATAGTTGTTCGGCCACTTTGACAGGTGTACATGCATATCTTCATCTTAATTTCCCTTGCTGCGACGCTGCTTGAAATTATAAGGTCGGATCAATAGACCCTACACTCAACCGAGTGAAGCTTCCACTATCTTGTAACACCATACAAGACAGCACACACAGAGCCACGCTCCACCACACACGCAAGTTGACGCCTGCACACACACGGGGAACAACCTCCCCACGAGGAGAACACTCCTCGCGCTGTTAACACAGCAACCACGGGGACGAACCCCAAACGCTCTGGGTCTGAAACCCAGCAGCACACACACACACAAACACTCTGGGTCTGAAACCCAGCAGCACGCACACACAAATGTGCTCAGCCGAACTAAGCCTATGCCAACATTACACAGTTACACACACAAGAAACCAGAGTATAAAAAGTGTTTTCAAGCAAACAGAAATAAAAAATAATCTATAGCTGCAAATGCAGCAGATTTCTTCTAATCAAGCTTGTGATCTTCCTTCGGACTTCAGCTGCTCTCTTTCTCAAAGCGCTCTTGATCTCTTCTTCAATGTCTGCCTGGAACCTCGAGCAGATCTTCCTTTTCTTTCTTCTCTTCTCACTCTCTTCTCTCTATCTTCTTCCTTCGATGAAGAATGCTCTCTGCTCACTCTACAGCCGTCAGCAGCCTTCTTCTCACTCTCTCTCTCTTTTCATTCTCTTTCTCTAGACGAGCTGGGTTTTCTTCTTCGATCTTCTGTTAACCCAGGAGTGTGCTCGCCAAACTCTCCCAGATGGTGATTGCAGAATACTTATAACCAGAAGATTAATTCTCAGCCTTTGATCCTTGAGAGACTCGATTCGGGTCGTCCAGATCTTTAGAAAGCTCCAGATCCAAGGTACGATGGCCACTGATTGGCCCTTCGAAGATGAAGTACGATGGCCACTGATTGGCCCTTCGAAAGTGCTCACTCAGAGCACACGCGGTTACTTTTTCTCCAAGGAGGAAAGGTAATGGATAAGGTTTATTTCCAGGCCTTTTCCTGATTGGTCCTCATGTAAAGTGAGAATATCCTCTCCTGGGAGCTTTTTAGAACCCAAGGCACGTGCCTAGGTACATACGCCAATGATTGGAGTTTGGATCATGTGCCCAAGGGAACCCACCTTCAAGTTCGCAAATGACTTCTGCCGGAATGAGTCGACTTGGGTTGCTATCAAGTCGACTTGGTCTTGAACACGAGAGGATTTCAGGTCTCTGGAAAATATTGTGAGTCGACTTGATGAAGATATCAAGTCGACTTGCTCTTTTAATTTTTGCAGTGACCAGTCTTCTGTTAAGCCTTGAGTCGTCTTGCTGTTCAGGCCAAGTCGACTTGGTCTTGCGCTGCGGCTGCTTGGATGTTTGCTAGTTGCTAGCTTGTTGCTTGCTTGAATTCTGAGCTGATGCTGGTGGCATAGTTGCTTGTTGAAAGCTTGTTGTGGACTGATGCTGCTGGCGACTAGAAGCTGCAGTTGATGCTACAAGAGTAAGCTGCTTCTGCTGTTGTCGTTGTTCCTGGCATGTTGCTTTGGCTTATGCTTGTTGGCTTCTGTTTCTGGCTTGCTGCTAGCATCTGCTGGATATGCTGTTGTTGAATTGTTGTAGTGACTGATGCTGTTGGCAATCTTGCAGGTTCAGATGATCAGCTGACTTGTTCTTCAGTTGCGTCGACTCCCTTGCTTGATTGAGTCGACGCAGCCTTCATGAAGCCTTGCTTTGCAATTGAGTTGTTGCTGCTGCATTGCTATTGAGTCGAGTCACCGGCTTCATTGCGTCGACTCAAGCTACCATTTCTATTTGAAAGAGAGTCTGTTGCGTCGACTCACTACACCATTGTGTCAACGCATCCTACATTTGGCTTGAAGAATTCTGTGTGACGTCGACGCACTTGCTCCACTGCGTCGACTCACAGCTCTCATATTACTAAGCTGCTTATGGTTGTTGCTTGATGTTGGATGCTACTCTTGGAGCTTCAGAAGATAAGAACTGACCCAGTGTGACCTCTTCATATAGCTTACCCATCTTCAATGCATCACTTTAGAAGCTCCAGCCTTTGGTAAACACTTGCTTGATCTTAGCTGGCTATTCTGTTGTCTTACCAAAAAGTCAGTGGACTGAAAACAGATTCAGTCGATTGATTTTCTGCCTTTTTCCAAACTGTTTAGCATCCTTTTTCTTAGCACTCACCAAATCTCCTGGATTGTTAGGCCTCCAGAGTAGAACATGTTTTGGGCCTAAAAACTGAACAATATTCATTTACACCTATAAAACAAATTTTCAACTCAAAGTCCACACAAAACATGAACCACACAAAATCCACATAAAACATGAACCACACAAAACATGAACCACACAAAGTTTTGTCATAATCAAAACATTCTTCAACAATCTCCCCCTTTTTGATGATGACAAAACTTTGTTGCAATTCTTCATATCAGCTAAACTTCTCCCCCGAGCAACACATATTTCTCCCCCTTTGGCATCATCAAAAAGTGGGAGTAAACAATTAACATCAAACAGACCATACATATTATGCAGAATCAGGAGCATGCACACAAAGAAGTTCAGAGCAGCCTGAAGTGAATGCAATCAAAACATTCTGATGATTCAGATGCACGTATGCAGATGAATGACTTTCAGGCCAGATGGACCCAAATACCTTATACCCATTTACAAATGTGATACTTTGGAGACCATGCAAGTATGCAGAGCAGATAACTATGATTCTTCAATCAGGTGGTCAGGGTTAAAGAAGGCATTGATGAAGAGTAGATAGTCAGGTGCAAGGAATCAGGTGAGAGGAACTGTGTGATATGGAATTATGTGAAGCAGTAGCAACCAGAAAGTTGAAGCAGCAACAAACAGAAAGTAGCAGGGAGCATGATAACGTGAAGTGTGGCAGAGCCTATGAGAACACATCACCAGCTGAGATGAGGCAGATAAGAATTTAGGAGGCATATGTGCTCGAACAAATTATTCAAGGCCATTATTTTGATGACACAAAAACAGACAAACAGATTAGATATGAAAGTGATTGCAAATGCACATGTATGCAGACAAATGTCTTGATGACCAGACAAACCTAAATGCCTAAATGTTGAGTATGATGCATTAGAAATCATGCAGGCATTCAGAACAGATGAATACATATAAATGCAACATGTCTCCCCCTTACTTATTAAAAGGATGGGATAGGTGTAAGAAGAATGCAGATAGGTCAATACAACCAGGAAACTCATGTTTAATCACCAAGGAGAGTGTGCAATTGTTTAGAAGAAAGATATGAAAATGATAACAGAGCTCTCTAATATGTTGAGATGGCACTGAGATCCGAAAAAGCAATTCTTGTTTGTGTAAATATGCTTTGTGTTGTCTTATGATATTGTGTTAATTTAAAACATATTGAACTGCTAAATGGCATTTTCTAAAAAGTATAAACATTATAATTTTTGGTTAATATTTCCCAACTCTTTGATATCTCTTCTCTTCAGGCTTCCGAGAAAACGTCTTGATCCAATGCAACATTCCTTGGTTCTTATCATACATATGTGTACATCTATTTTTACATTGTCCCGATCTCCTTAGATTTTAAGAAGATCTCTCCGAGTCTCTTCCCTCTGACCAACCCCCCCCCCCCGAGATCCGATATAGCAAACCTAGAAAGTATCTGAATCAGAGGTTTCTCAAGCTTCCAAAGAAGTTACGGGCATTAGAGAGACACCATTACCAGTGAACCTAAGGTCCTATAAGTGATGTTGGGTATTTAAAGAAATGGACTGGTCAAGGCATTACAAAGAATGGTTGATCATATTGATGGCCAACCGTCTAGAAAAATCAGTTCATTGTGGAGGAAAGAACAAAGGGTGATACGACAGCTTTTGCAGCTCTATAAAGTTGACTGATTATCTCAGGGTCTATGAATTGTGTTTTTTAATACTGGGGGATGGGGGCAGATAGTCTGGACGCATGTAACTATGTATGCCTTTTTTTTCTGGGATGCCATGATTTGGGACCAGGTTTATAGAGCCATTTTGGTTGCAAGGGTTTCATTCATTTCATACAATCTATTTTTTATTTTATTTTATAGCTATGATGTATCATCCACTTTCTGATATACAAAGGGGCATAAACCAGAATGGGTGTAGTTGATGAACCCTTGAATGATTTTTCCCTAGCTAGACACGCTTCTTCAACTGTACCTCTAAATGCCAAGATTACATAAAATGCACATTTCTATAAGATGACAAACAAGTATCCTTCTAAGCATAACGTTTCACAAAAGTAATAGATGCCCATTCTTTAAGTTTTATAATTTTCAAGCACCCATCCACAGATAACGTGCACATGAACACACCAAATCATGAAAAGGGTCATTAACACAAGAGGCTGCAAATGTTATTAATCACCTTGTCCTTGTGGACTATTGTCGCTAAGGGTTCAACAGGTTCACCATTTATCTGAATATCAAGTTTCACTAATTCACTTTCTCTGTACCTGCCAAATTTTCATTGAGTACAAAATACAATTGGATTTGGGGGGGAAGGGGGAAGCAGAATAGTTAAGTTAGCCAAAAAGGAAAGCAAAAGCAAAAAGGCATAATATGTCAAAGAATAATGAATCCAACTTTAAACATATATCAAGCAAACCGAGATGAAGACAGATAGAGCACAACAATCTCAACAAACTAACTACTATCGTACAAGGAAAACAGGTTTCAATTTTGTAAACATTATTTTGGCAGATGTCCTGTGTAATTGATATCTAGAGCAAGCTTTTCCAAGAAACAAAGGATTAAAAGCCAGAATCTGAACAAACTGGTCTGATCTGGGTCTGAAACAGCCCATTCCAACAATGGCTGCTGTGGCTGGCAGTGGTCACCACTTCTCTCCTCTGCAGCAGAGAAGAAGAGGAGGAAGAGGAAAAAGAAACGGGAAGAGACAATAGAATAAGAGAGTAACAAGAAAGTAGGAAGTGTCAAAGAGGTTTGGTCACCAATGAAGGCAGAAAAACAGGGGAAGAAAACAGCCTGCAGGAGCTGCACCGACAGACAGCTAGAGGTGGCAAATGGCATCGGTGCTAGATGACTGGGCCCAGAGTAGGCTGACATCTCGCAGCATTGTGGCAGATCGAGGAACTGCCAAGAGCAGCTTCCACCAGTCTCCCCCCCCCCCTTCCACCTTTCCATCAACCATCACTTGGCAAGGATTTTCTTTTTCCTTCTGTGGAATGGTGGGATTTATTAATGAAGGAAGACTAAATGAAGCCTACTATAATTTTTATTCCTAAATTAGTTTTTACATCATAACAAAGAAAATCTTGAGTTTACTTTATTATTTTATGACCTATCTGAAACGGGAACGAGCCAAAATCAGATTGGTCCCCATCACCTTCAATATGCTTTGGCGGGTCCCAATTTGAACCTGCCAGTTTTACACTCCCTGCTTGAAATGTAATGTGGGCACATACCCCATCTACATAACTTGACATACAAATGGAAGGTACCAATGAAAGGTTTACATGTACACAAATGAAAAAATACAAAACACCGTAGAAGGCAACAAAGCCAAGGTTCCTTAAAAAATAATCATCCTCTCATCATTAAAGGAAAATGTTGAACACGGAAAAATTTAAGGAAGAAATCATGTTCATTTGTTGAACAAAGCAATCGGGCGCCATTGCGGCGCGTTGCTTACGGGAAACGCCCTAGCTAGTTCTTGCTCACTTGTCATTCCATCCGGGTTCCAATGTAACGTGTCGCTTCTGGGGGACGCCCTAACATTAGCACAAAATGTATTTAGATCAGAATTCATGTGGGAGATGTGACAAAATTTTACTGCTGACTGTCAACCTAACGCAAACCCTCCTCCATTGGATTGTTTTGGTGTTAACAAAACCTTCGAATAATTCTAAACAAAACTATAGACTATTTCGATGAAAAAAAATTGTGAAACAAAAAAAAGAAGAAAAAAAAGAAGTATGAAAAACGTTAAGTGTAATATAGGCGGTATAATTCAAAGCTAATTTACTTAGTCGCATGAACATTCATTTAGGCGCAGAAGCTAAGCCACATAAGCGCAGGAACTAGCAGCTAAGTCTTAGCAGAACTCACATAGGCGCAAGAAGTGCAGAAGCTAAGTTAACATAGGCGCAGTAAAGTTATATTCACTTAGTCCTAAACATAAAGAGCTATCTTCACATAGCCGCTTATCTCAAAGCTCTATTTAACTTAGGCACAGTTCACATAGTCACTGGAACATAGATTCCTTTGACTATCATAAGCAATATAGGCACACTTAAAGTAACATAGGCACACATATAGGCGCAGAAAGGTAACATAGGTGCACTTAAAGCAATATAGGCACACAAATAGTTCACATAGGTGCAATCTGAGCTAAGGTAACATAGGTGCACTAAAAGTTCACATAGGCGCACAAACAGTTCACATAGGCACAAACTGAGCTAAGTTAACATAGGCGCACTAAAAGTTCACATAGGCGTATAAACAACTAATATGGTGTATTCTATCGCCTATCTTAACATCGCCTATGAGATAATCGACTATCTCAACTTTTAAACATCGCCTATCTCAAAAAGATAGTCATATACACTGCCTAAAATATAAATCGACTATCACGAAGATTGCCTATCTGCATGAAGGTTCACTCAGTCTATAACATAGTCGCATAGGATCAACAATATCTATCTTCGACTATCTGAAAGAAGCTATCCTTAAAGCTATCGCCTATATTTCTAATAGCTGCAGTGTAACGTCTATGACAAAAATACTTATAAGTTAAACGATCCTTATAACATAATCGCATAGGCGGAAGGGGGAGAGAGGGAGGGTGAGATAGGCGGAAGGGGGAGAGAGGGAGATTGACATAGACGGAAGAGGGAGAGAGGGAGGGCGAGATAGGCGGAAGATGGAGAGAGGGAGATTGAGATAGGCGAACGAGGGAGAGAGGGAGATTAACATAAGTAAAAGAGGGAGAGAGGGAGGGAAAGATAGGTGGAAGAGGGAGAGAGGGAGATTGGGACTGTCGGGTGGAGATGTCTGACAACCTTTTGATTGTGCACTTTTTGACCGACAACCTTTTGACTGTGCGCTTTTTGACCGAGAGAGAGTGGGACCTCCACGAGTCGATGTCCGACAACCTTTTGACTGTGCGCTTTTTGACCGGGCGAAACTGGACGTGACCACCCCTCAGATCTGAGATCTGAGGGGCTACCAGCCAGAAGAGGTGGAGGAGGGGTGGGGGAGCTTGGGACTACCGGTAAAAGATCTTGCCGCCGCCACTGCCGTCGTTTCTTGCAGTCTACAGTGCGTAGCTGTCACCACCGATGTCGTTCACATCATTGGGTTGAAGATTTTTCAAGGATCTTGCAAGTTATTTTTCTTTGTTTGATAGTTTCTTGTTGTAGGTAAAGTTATCTACAAGGTCAAGAGCATGGGTAGATGTGAACAAGGTCAGGATGTTGTTGGGTAGGACGATCCGGGGTAGGCCACCTCACCTTAGTTGATGCTGGAAGAAGAAAAGTCAAATATAATTATTGTGGTAAGGAAATACATGGCGGAATTACTAGAGAAAAGCAGCATTTGGCAGAGATAAGAGGAGAGGTCAGGTAATGCGACAGATGTCCCCGACAAGTGGCAGAGGAAATGTGTCAGTGCCTTCTGGGCAAAAAAAAATAAGATGCAACGAAGGGTTGAAGATCAGGTTGAAATTGCTGAGAAGATTTCAGGCAAAGTAAGCAGAAAGGGAAGGAGGGATGATGATAGGAGGAAAGCACTAAGGATTCAGATCCAGAGCTAACCGAAATAGTAGAGCGTTAGCGTACGGCTCGAAGGACGGGAAAAGCATCATAGGATCAAGATCAGGGATAGGGACCTACTCTAGTACAGTTGGTGTTGCACAACGTCCTGACACTGGTGCAACCCCGCAAAGAGTAGGCCTCATGGATAGCTATGTGCACAGAAGGCAAAGTGCTACACAGCCAAAAATCAAGCAGGCATTGAGAGAGGTCAAAAAATCAGTTGAAGCTGCAAGGCATGTATTTAAAAATATTTGCATATGATTTTTCCATGCAGGTGTGCCTGCACATGCAGCTGAATCAGAATATTGGCAGCCTATACTTGATGCCATAATAGATGTTGGCCCTGGCTTCAAGGCCCCGTCTCGTCAAGACATATACGGGCGTGGCCTTGAAGGAGAAGTTGAGGAGCTTCATCAGTGGGTTAAAAGCTTCAAGCATATCTAGATGGAGAAATGATTCACCATTATGTGTGATGGCTGCACTGGTACCACGAAGAAGTCCATGGTCAACTTTCTAGTCTATTGCATCAAAGGTACAGTATTTGTGAAATCAGTTCATGCATCAAATTATGAAAAGAATGTAAATTATTTGTTTCATTTGATAGATGACATGGTAGAACAAATTGGAGAGGAACATGTTGTGTAAGTAGTCACCGATAATGATACCAATTACAAGGCTGCAAGGAGGAAGTTAATGCAGAAGCGCAGGCATTTATATTGGCTCCCATGTGCAGCACATTGTCTGAACTTGATACTTGAAGACATTGGAAAGGACAAAAATGTGAAGAAGACAATTGAGAGGGCACATAATATCACTCAGTACATTTATGGCCATCCTAGGATCTTGAACATGTTCAGAGAGCATGCAAGTGGGGGCCGAGATATCATCTGTGTAGGGCCAACAAGATTTGCTTCGAATTTCATTTCTTTAGAGTCTTTGCACAGATGTAAGAATGAGCTCAAGTCTTTCATGCATCACAATTCCATGCGGGATTATATAGACAAATCAAATGTTGATGCTCAAATGGATTATTTGGATGTGTGTTACATCATGGAAGATAGCAAATTTTGGAACAGGGTCTCACGTTACATGAAAATAGTCACACCTCTCGTGAAGGTCCTAAGAATGGTGGATGGCGATGACAAGAATGATATGGGATATTTGTATAAGGCCATGGACCGTGACAAGTTAGAGTTGCAGAAATCCCTTCCCAGAGAGTATGTGAAATGATAGAAAATTGTTGACAACAGATGGGGCAACACATTACACCATGAATTACATCAACTAGTGATTGATTATTTGTACTGATATAAAGTTCATTATTTTTTGAGTTAATTTAAATCTTACATTTAGTTAATTATACACAAATGCAGTTATTTTCTCAACCCTCGATTTATGTGCAATGTCAATACAAACGTTGATCGCGAGGTGCTTCAAGGCACCTTAACAGTCATTGGTCGTTTATCGAGGACACCAGAAAAGAGGCTTCAGGCCGAGCTACAAGTTGGCCTTTATTGATTTTATAAATAAGAGGAAAAGAATTAGTTAATTATTTATGTTAATTGTTCCTCTATCCTTATACATAGACAATTATAGATTGAGGACTGGGACATATTCTGACTCACAATTGCAATACGTTGTGGGAAGAGTGGGCCCGGGTATACTAAATCTTTGTACTTAAATTGAGTCAATATGCATTAATATATCATGAAGAATTGATCTTCATTTATATCTTACATTTATTTGTTTATGGTTAGTGGAACAGCTGACTGGTGGATAATGATAAACAATAGGGATTTGGGCAATAATGCATTGGCTTACATTGCAATTAGGGTGCTGAGTAAAACAACATCAGCAAGTCAATGTGAGAGAAATTAGAGCACGCTCAATCTTATACACTCACAGGTTCGCAATCGGCTAAAGGTTGAACGGCTAAAAAAATTGGTTTACTTTCACTACAACATGAGATTGAGAATAAAGAACATGAAGTTGAGACAGCAGTTGATGGACAAACGCGTCGTAGACGATACAACTGGCCAAATTGATGTGGATGCATTATTTGATGATGACAATCCCTTACAATCTTGGGTTGAGGTACGAGCGCAGGTTGATGAACCCGTTTTTGAACCTCATGACAGAACATGGGCAGAGGGTATATTGGATGTAAATGAGCCAAGAGATCCAGAATTCAGAGGATCAACAAAGAGGCCAAGAGTGACTCATGAGCACCAAAGAGAGGAAAAGTTTTTGTTTGTTGACGACACTGAGCAGTAGCCTGAGATTAAGCCAGCTAGATACTCAGAATCAGATAGCAGGCAAGTCACTCCTAGAATGGTTAAACCACCTCCATCCTTAAGAAGAAGTACATAAGTGAATGAGATGACTGAGAGGACTACTGCTGCTACTCGAGAGGACCCGACAATTGAGCTGATGAAGCAAATTTATGTGAGACACACCACGGGGAAAATGATTGATTTCAAAGATGAACAAGATCGTCACACCAAAAGGGAAAAAAACAGAGCCAAAGGCTAAAAGGCAATTGATTTCTTATGGTTCTAATGATGATGATGATGATGATGCACCGAGTGATGATCCCAATGCAGCTGTAGGTGCTATTACTAGTAGTGGCATGTATGCACCTACTTCCTCCTTCCACACTGACACAGGCAGAAGATACAGTCATAGTGAATGAGGATATGATTCACAGAGCCAATATGGACATCCATCAGGTTATGGAGGTGGCCAACACGAAGCAGGCATGTATTGGTGGGGTCATCAACCAGGATTCCAATTCCATCCAGTTCTAGCCAGTAGCAGTTATGGGTCAACATCCTCTTCTAATCCTCAAGGTTCTACTTCTTACCCTAATTTTGGATTCTAATCAAGCCAACAACCTTATACTCCAAGAAGGATCCAAAGAAGGATGCACGACTTGGTTGCATCATTGTTTAGTTACAGTGAATATACAGAATATATGCAGCCTTTTTATGGGTATCAACAGCAGAAGTCAGACGATGAGGGAGAATGTTCTTCTAAATATTATGGATGTTAGTGCATCATTATTTGTAATGAGAGAGTTTGTAATTTATAAGTGCTCCGTATGTTGTGGGATCTAGTATGAGCTTACTAGTTGTTGTAGAACTTTGCTCTGTATGCAGAACTATATTGTAATTTCAATATCAAAGTTTGTAATGATAGTATTTTGGATTTGATGGGTGATATTCCCATATTGCAGTGCCCTATTTTTCAATGAATAGAGCATGTTGAGGCTTGTCTTCCATGTTTTCAACTACCAGTTGCTTTCCATAAAAAAAAAGAAAAGAAAAGAAGAAAAAGGAAAAGAGAAAAAAAGGAGAGAAAAAGAAGAAAAAGTGAAGAAAAAAAGAATATAATCTCCCTCTTCCACCTATCTCACTCTCCCTCTCTCCCTCCTCTGCCTATCTCGCCCTCCCTCCCTCCCTCTTCTGCCTATCTCGCCCTCACTCCCTCCCCCTTCCGCCTATCTCGCCCTCCCTCTCTCCCTCTTCTGCCTAGGCGCATAAAGGTTCACATAGGCGCATAAAAGTTAACATAGACGCAAGAAACTGAAAAGCTAATCACCATTGCATCAATACTCACAATCTTGTTCATCACCTTTGCATTATTTTTGGCCAAAATCAGCCGATATCAAACCAATAGCCAAAATCAGTTTTCCTTCTTTTTTTTCTTCAATTGAAGAAGGAATCAGATTTTTCATATTGAAATCTGATCACCATTGGTCATTCATGATCTGAGCCAATTGATCCAGATGGGGATCAGCCGATTCCACAAGACATCTTATGTGGCCCCTTCGTCAATGGCCTAGGAGATAACAGAAGGATGAGAAGACACTTAATGCCACTATAAATATGACTGACCATGTGACTGACCATGTTATCTGCATCACAAGACAGCAGTGGGCATTCTAATTATGTCACTTATACTTCCAAAGGAAGAGACTTTGACAAGGGAGAAAGTAAGAGATGAGACTAGGCACACTTCCCCCTCAGTCAGACAGCAGGATGTCTGTCTGCAAAGACCCCAGGGAACTCAATGTTCAATCCAAGGACCTGGGATCACAAAAGCAAGGATTTGTTCCAAAAAATATGGGAACTCTACACAGACTGATTGGCTATCGGGATTTTTGTGTTGCGTATTTTGACATTGTAGATCCTGAAGGCAACGACAAGGCTGACCAACATAATCAAGAACAAAAGGAAAAACTGTAAAAAATGATGCGGGACGGAACGCGAACCTGGGACTCTAGCTCGCGGACGTCCCTAAGCGAGGGAAACGCGTGGATCTGCGCGGTTGAGGAACGGGCAATGACTCTCGGGTATCGGCTTTTCCACGTGCTCGGATTGAGTCACGGGACGGGTCACACTCACACTCTCGCAGTGGTGATAAAAATTATACCGAACTAGTTATCCTAACAATCGCTCATGCAGCGGCATTCAAAAAATATACGAGATAAACAAATGCATCAACGAAGGAGCGAAAACGTACCTCCACGCTCCGGGGGTGGGGAAGACGACCCCGGCCAAGACTCGTAACTCCCGGTACAGTAAATGTAATTAATTACAGAAGTGAATTTCTATGCCCACTCCACGTAGGGAGGTAAAGGGCTACACACACATGCCGGGAGCACTGAATTTGGATTGACGAGCAGCAAGGAGGCGGGTTCCGGGCGGCGGCGGGCAGCGGCTCCGGTTCTGCTGTTTGCTGGCCGGCAGGACAGCGAACACGAGCGTCCAAAGGGACGTCGACCTCCTGGGATCTTCTGAAGGCGGCGGTGCACCGGGACGGTGGCGGAGGGTCCCTGGTCGACCCCCAGAAGTGGCGGTCGCTGAAGCTATCCCGGCGAATTTTTGCTGGAATTATCCGGTGACTGCTTTGCTGGCCTGTTCTCGGGACTGGATTGCGCGACCCGGCAAAAAGAATTTTTGTGCCCAGATCCGAAGGCGGGTCGAGGCGAGACCAGCGCCGTTGGATAGAGGACTCAGAGGGCTACGACATATAATTATTTCACGTCCATCCAGTAGACGGATTGAAAATGAAAACGACTGTTCCCCAGATATTTCTGCTGGCTCGGATTACAGACAGTCAGGACAGAACAGGATCTGCCTGAGACTAATTTTTGACCACAATACAAACGATGAATCTAGACTCTGGGAAAATTATGGGTGGAAGAGGGGGATGTGAGGAACACGTATGATTTTTTGGGAAATTTTTGGAGAGGACTAAGGGGACAGAAAAAATACAACAACAGACTACTATCCTGCAGATCTGTTGATTGGCAGACTGTCAGGGGTGGACCTAAAATACTGAGAAAAATATCAAACGGTGGCGGATTGACACGAAATTTAAATTGGGAATGGCTAACAAGGAGGGGGGTGATCTCTCAAAATTTCAAGACCATCAGACTCACGGATTTAGAGGACCAACCTTTTCTTTCAGCTTCTGTCCTAGATCTCGGAATCCTAGACAGCAATATAAAGAAATGGTTGTGGCGGTTCGACGGCGACACGAACGGAGGCGGAGGCGGCGGCGGCGATGGCTGGAAGCCGCATCCAGCGGAGGTGGTAGAGGTGGGAATCACTCCCAGAATATGACTTCACACCATAGATTAGGGCAACCTTCACAGCTGCAAGGGAGAGGGAGAGAGGGGCGCCCTTGGGCCAAGAACAATTCTTGATTTTCTTCTTCATTAATTCCATGAAATGGGAAAATACAAGGGTTATATAGAAATGTATAAAAGACCTAAACTATCCCTAGATCTAGGGTTAGGGAGGGGCAAATGGGATATGGGATATTAATCTCCCATGTGGTCAAATGACCAAAATAAAAAAAAAATACAACAAAAATTAAATACTATAAAGGGGGGGCGCCCCTTTGAAAATGGGGTAATCAATTTTGAATTTTCCTCTTCTTGTCCCCTTGGTCCAAGTCCAATCTTGGACTTTGAACCAGCCCCACATGGCCCATGATCCTAGGTGGACCAATGGGAAAGAGGGTGGGGGACCCTGCTGGACCTACTGGCATTTTACATAGAAACCCAAAGATTCCTAAAGACTAACAAATTGGCTTATAATTGCCATACAATTGCAACCCAATTAACCCAAGGATATAAATACAAACAAAAGGATACAAATGTAAAAATAAAATGTTAGTGCCCGGTGTTGATTCCCATCAATTCTCCCCGGGTGGAAAGAACTCGACCCCGTCGAGTAAGGGGTGCAGCTGCTCGTGTGCCTCTTGCGGATCTGTCACCGTACCAAGTAATGCGCAGTACTCTCCCCTCCAAGTAATCGTCACCTGCTCATCCCATATATATTCGATATGCACATGCTGCTGTGGGAATGAGGCTAGTGGTGGACACTCCGGGTGGGGTCACTCTCAAAGGAAGGAGACAGCTCAATGACTCACTAGGAATCACCGCTAGATCTCTGTATGTGACTAGTTCCGAGATATTGAGGTAGAGCCGATCCCAAATTCTGGCAAGTCTACAACGTACGCATTAGACCCGACTTGCCTCACACTCGAAAGGGACTGACATCGCGAGCTGACATGAGACCGACTATGCGACTCCTAATATGCTCGACACATGTATGTATAGACTCTGAACAAATAAAGAAAAACACAGACTCACACAAGACCCTAAACAAACCTATTGTTAGACCGACCTATACCTATGCAATGGTGGACCAGGACATCCGAATGTGTGCCATGCATACACAAGACGCAACCAAATGTCGGTAGAATCATGGACTCCTAGATATCCCAAAGTGCACCACTCATGCACTGACGGCCTTTTGGATTTGGGAGGTTTGGGTGGGCCAGGAAGGTTGAATGCACCTTCTTTCATACCCCATTGAACGGGCTCCTTGTGGAGTGTAGGCGGACTTTCCGGTGAGGTAGTGATGTGATAGTGAACTTCCCTGAAGAAGTGGCGTAGATATGGTGGGTCCAGGGGTTCACTAGGGAAGGGGTCGAAGGGATCAAAGAATGTGTGACCCCTCGAGATGGGTTCCCTCATGTCACGGTCCCATGTTTGGAATTGAAGGTGTAAATGGTCACCTTCATTCATTGTGATCGGTGGGACAACGGTCATATGTAGAAAATAAGGTTCCTCCCTCGGGAAAAGTGGAATGAAATCCGGCTCGGCCAGCATGGGGAGGAATAAAAGAATCTCCGTGGTGACATGACCCACGGTGCACACGGAGGTAATGAACCCTAAGGCTGGATGTGTGAAGCTACGACAATTGGGTTGGTCGAAGCCTCGGGCCAACATACACGTCAACGTCAATTGCCAGTCTAATCCCTTAATGAGGTCTTCCAATGTATCAACATGGTGAGAAGACCCAAGAGTGGTGTGGAATGAGTTGACGGGCACTAGTTGTAGTGCGGGGTCCATGGATGGGTAGCAAGGCGGTCTAGGGACCAAGCCTATCTTGAGCCAACTAAGTAGTGGCTCGGCGATGAATAGCTTTCCCGTTAGAAATACGGGTGGCTCTGGCTGAGGTGGCTCCAAATGAAGATCGGAAAGTGAGGGTGGTGGCAATGGAGCACTCATGGGTGGGGAAGGAATGTCCTCCCTGAGGGGAAGAGGTCCTTGGGGTGGCCCTCCTCGGCGTGAAACATCTCCCTCGGATGGGGAGAGGACGCCCTCTATGATGGGGAGAGGACCTGGGGACTCCATAGTTGGCACTGGGTTCAGACTACCGACTACTACCTCCTTAGGCTCGGGCAGGAGCCGTGCCAACATCCTATCCCTCCTATTCATCCGGTCCATAACCATTTGCACGAGATCGTCTAAGGTGCGGTTTGGACTAGGGGCATCAAGGTGGGTTTGCTCATATTCAATTGGCCTAGTCTTGGGTCTAGGCTCGTCTATATGCGGGGCTCTTGGCCTCCGACTATGACCCACTTGGGTGGAGATGACTGGGTGGGGTCGGTTGGAGGTGATTGGGCCGGGTAGGTAGACCCTTCTGAGCTCGCCCTTCATCTCACGCCATGACTCTATAGGCCATTGCCTCCTAATTTCCCTCGAGCGTTCTACGTCTCCCCATTTTTCGGCGGCTTCGTGAAAAAGCCGCTTTGAGGCAAAATCAACTTCCATGGCATCGGACATAATGTAACACTCAAAGTAGTTGTCCATAGCGGCTTCCCATTTAAGGAAGTCGCTCGGGAGTTTGGAGCCATAGAAGTCCGGGGCTTCGGGCCTACGGAGGTAGTAGGATTGGGTTCCCCATCCTCGAGTGTGTCGCCACCATTCATATGACGTGGGCTTTTGGGGTCCATGGGACACGGGGAGCTATAGGATGGCCATGTCGACACTTGGTGCAAGACAAACCGACTAGACACGACCCTAAAACAACAATGCAAAGTTGGAATGCAGACTCGACTACAAAACTAGACTTAACCAGTATCCGGTACGTGGCGGAGGTTTGATCCGAAGATCGCACTCACGCAAGTGTGCTACCTTCCCGATAGGCGTAACCTATCATTCCGGGAACACCTTTTGATATACCGGGTATAGGAATGCAATGCAAACTTTGGACCGACTACCCTAGACTCGACTTAGCTCTGATACCAATTTGATGCGGGACGGGACGCGAACCTGGGACTCTAGCTCGCAAACGTCCCTAAGGGAGGGAAACGCGTGGATCTACGCGGTTGAGGAACCGACAATGAGTCTCGGGTATCGGCTTTTCCGCGTGCTCGGATTAAGTCACGGGACGGGTCACACTCACTCTCTCGCAGCAGTGATAAAAATTATACCGAGCTAGTTATTCTAACAATTGCTCATGCAGCGGCATTCAAAAAATATACGAGATAAGCAAATGCATCAACGAAGGAGCGAAAACGTACCTCCACGCTCCGGGCGTGGAGAAGGCGACCCCGGCCAAGACTCGTAACTCCCAGTACAGTAAATGTAATTAATTACAGAAGTGAATTTCTATATCCACTCCACGCAGGGAGGTAAAGGGCTACACACACATGCCAGGAGCACTGAATTTGGGTTGACGGGCAGCAAGGAGGCGGGTTCCGGGCGGCGGCAGGCAGCGGCTCCGGTTCTGCGGTTTACTGGCCGACAGGACAGCGAACACGGGCGTCCAAAGGACGTCGACCTCCTGAGATCTTCTGAAGGCGGCGGTGCACTGGGATGGTGGCGGAGGGTCCCTGGTCGACCCCCAGGAGTGGCGGTCGTTGAAGCTATCCCGGCGTATTTTTTGCTGGAATTATCCGATGACTGCTTTGCTGGCCTGTTCTCGGGACTGGATTGCGCGACCCGACAAAAAGAATTTTTGTGCCCAGATCCGGAGGGGGATCGAGGCGAGACCAGCGCCGTTGGATAGAGGACTCAGAGGGCTACGACATATAATTATTTCACGTCCATCTAGTAGACGGATTGAAAATGAAAATGACTGTTCCCCAGATATTTCTGCTGGCTCGGATTACAGACAGTCAGGACAGAACAGGATCTGCCTGAGACTGAATTTTGACCACAATACAAACGATGGATCTAGACTCTGGGAAAATTATGGGAGGAAGAGGGGCATGTGAGGAACACGTATGATTTTTTGGGGAATTTTTGGAGATGACTAAGGGGGCAGGAAAAATACAACAACAAACTACTATCCTGCAGATCTGCTGATTGGCAGACTGTTAGGGGTGGAACTAAAATACTGTAAAAAATATCAAACAGTGGCGGATTGACACGAAATTTAAATTGGGAATGGCTAACAAGGAGGGGGATGATCTCTCAAAATTTCAAGACCATCAGACTCACGGATTTAAGGGACCAACCTTTTCTTTCAGCTTCTGTCCTGGATCTCGGAATCCTAGACAACAGGGTAAAGAAATGGTTGTGGCGGCTCGACGGCGGCACGAACGGAGGTGGCGGCGGCGGTGGCTGGAAGTCGCATCCAGCGGATGTGGTAGAGGTGGGAATCACTCCCAGAATATGGCCTCACACCATAGATTAGAGCAACCTTCACAGTTGCAAGGGGAGAGGGAGAGAGGGGCGCCCTTGGGCCAAGAACAATTCTTGATTTTCTTCTTCATTAATTCCATGAAATGGGAAAATACAAGGGTTATATAGAAATGTATAAAAGACCTAAACTATCCCTAGATCTAAGGTTAGGGAGGGGCAAATGGGGTATGGGATATTAATCTCCCATGTGGTCAAATGACCAAAATAAAAAAAATACAACAAGAATTAAATACTATTAAGGGGGGCGCCCCTTTGAAAATGGGGTAATCAATTTTGAATTTTCCTCTTCTTGTACCCTTGGTCCAAGTCCAATCTTGGACTTTGAACCAGCCCCACATGGCCGATGATCCTAAGTGGACCAATGGGAAAGAGGGTGGGGGACCCTGCTGGACCTTCTGACATTTTACATAGAAATCTAAAGATTCCTAAAGACTAACAAATTGGCTTATAATTGCCATACAATTGCAACCCAATTAACCCAAGGATATAAATGCAAACAAAAGGACACAAATGTAAAAATAAAATGTTAGTGCCCGGTGTTGATTCCCATCAATTCTCCCCGGGTGGAAAGAACTCGACCCCGTAGAGTAAGGGGTGCAGCTGCTCGTGTGCCTCCTGCGGATCTGTTACCGTACCAAGTAACGCGGAGTACGCTCCACTCCAAGTAATCGTCACCTGCTCATCCCGTATATATTCGATATGCACATACTGCTATGGGAATGAGGCTAGTGGTGGACACTCCGGGGTGGGATCACTCTCAAAGGAAGGAGACAGCTCAATGACTCACTAGGAATCACCGCTGGGTCCCTGTATGTGACTAGTTCCGAGATATTGAGGTAGAGCCGATCCCAAATTCCGGCAAGTCTACAACGTACGCATTAGACCAGACTTGCCTCACACTCGAAAGGGACTGACATCGCGAGCTGACATGAGACCGACTATGCGACTCCTAATATGCTCGACACATGTATGTATAGACTCTGAACAAATAAAGAAAAACACAGACTCACACAAGACCCTAAACAAACCTATTGTTAGACCGACCCATACCTATGCAATGGTGGACCAGGACATCCGAATGTGTGCCATGCATACACAAGACGCAACCAAATGTCGGTAGAATCATGGACTCCTAGATATCCCAAAGTGCACCACTCATGCACTGACGGCTTTTTGGATTTGGGAGGTTTGGGTGGGCCAGGAGAGTTGAATGCACCTTCTTTCGTACCCCAATGAACGGGCTCCTTGTGGAGTGTAAGCGGACTGGCCGGTGGGGTAGTGGTGTGATAGTGAACTTCCCTGAAGAAGTGGCGTAGATATGGTGGGTCCAGGGTTCACTAGGGAAGGGGTCGAAGGGATCAAAGAATGTGTGACTCCTCGAGATGAGTTCCCTCATGTCACGGTCCCATATTTGGAATTGAAGGTGTAAATGGTCACCTTCATTCATTGTGATCGGTGGGACGGCGGTCATATGTAGAAAATAAGGTTCCTCCCTCGGGAAAAGTGGAATGAAATCCGGCTCGGCCAGCATGGGGAAGAATAAAAGAACCTCCGTGGTGACATGACCCACGGTGCACACGGAGGTAATGGACCCTAAGGCTGGATGTGTGAAGCTACGACGATTAGATTGGTCGAAGTCTTGGGCCAACATACACGTCAACGTCAATTGCCAGTCTAATCCCTTAATGAGGTCTTCCAATGTATCAACATGGTGAGAAGACCCAAGAGTGGTGTGGAATGAGTTGACGGGCACTAGTTGTAGTGCGGGGTCCATGGATGGGTAGCAAGGCGGTCTAGGGACCAAGCCTATCTTGAGCCAACTAAGTAGTGGCTCGGCGATGAATAGCTTTCCCGTTAGAAACACGGGTGGCTCTGACTGAGGTGGCTCCGAATGAAGATCGGAAAGTGAGGGTGGTGGCAATGGAGCACTCGTGGGTGGGGAAGGAATGTCCTCCCTGAGGGGAAGAGTCCTTCGGGTGGCCCTCCTCGGCGTGGCCCTCCTCGGCGTGAAACATCTCCCTCGGATGGGGAGAGGACGCCCTCTATGATGGGGAGAGGACCTGGGGACTCCATAGTTGGCACCAGGTTCAGACTACCGGCTACTACCTCCTTAGGCTCGGGCAGGAGTCGTGCCAACATCTTATCCCTCCTATCCATCCGGTCCATAACCATTTGCACGAGATCGTCTAAGGTGCGGTTTGGACTAGGGGCATCAAGGTGGGTTTGCTCATATTCAATTGGCCTAGTCTTGGGTCTAGGCTCGTCTATATGCGGGGCTCTTGGCCTCCGACTATGACCCACTTGGGTGGAGATGACTGGGTGGGGTCGGTTGGAGGTGATTGGGCCGGGTAGGTAGACCCTTTTGAGCTCGCCCTTCATCTCACGCCATGACTCTATAGGCCATTGCCTCCTCATTTCCCTCAAGCGTTCTACGTCTCCCCATTTTTCGGCGGCTTTGTGAAAAAGCCGCTTTGAGGCAAAATCAACTTCCATGGCATCGGATATAATGTAACACTCAAAGTAGTTGTCCATAGCAGCTTCCCACTTTAGGTAGTCGCTCGGGAGTTTGGAGCCATAGAAGTTCGGGACTTCGGGCCTACGGAGGTCGTAGGATTGGGTTCCCCATCCTCGAGTGTGTCGCCACCATTCCTATGACGTGGGCTTTTAGGGTCCAGGGGACACGGGGAGCTATAGGATGGCCATGCCGACACTTGGTGCAAGACAAACCGACTAGACACGACCCTAAAACAACAATGCAAAGTTGGAATGCAGACTCGACTACAAAACTAGACTTAACCAGTATCCGGTACGTGGCGGAGGTTTGATCCGAAGATCGCACTCACGCAAGTGTGCTACCTTCCCGATAGGCGTAACCTATCATTCCAGGAACACCTTTTGATATACCGGGTATAGGAATGCAATGCAAACTTTGGACCGACTACCCTAGACTCGACTTAGCTCTGATACCAATTTGATGCGGGACGGGACGCGAACCTGGGACTCTAGCTCGCGAACGTCCCTAAGGGAGGGAAACGCGTGGATCTACGCGGTTGAGGAACCGACAATGAGTCTCGGGTATCGGCTTTTCCGCGTGCTCGGATTAAGTCACGGGACGGGTCACACTCACTCTCTCGCAGCAGTGATAAAAATTATACCGAGCTAGTTATTCTAACAATTGCTCATGCAGCGGCATTCAAAAAATATACGAGATAAGCAAATGCATCAACGAAGGAGCGAAAACGTACCTCCACGCTCCGGGCGTGGAGAAGGCGACCCCGGCCAAGACTCGTAACTCCCAGTACAGTAAATGTAATTAATTACAGAAGTGAATTTCTATATCCACTCCACGCAGGGAGGTAAAGGGCTACACACACATGCCAGGAGCACTGAATTTGGGTTGACGAGCAGCAAGGAGGCTAGTTTCGGGCGGCGGCGGGCAGCGGCTGCGGTTTACTGGCCGACAGGACAGCGAACACGGGCGTCCAAAGGGACGTCGACCTCCTGAGATCTTCTGAAGGCGGCGGTGCACTGGGATGGTGGCGGAGGGTCCCTGGTCGACCCCCAGGAGTGGCGGTCGCTGAAGCTATCCCGGCGTATTTTGCTGGAATTATCCAGTGACTGCTTTGCTATCTTGTTCTTGGGACTGGATTGCGCGACCCAGCAAAAAGAATTTTTGTGCCCAGATCCGGAGGCGAATCGAGGCGAGACCAGCGCCGTTGGATGGAGGACTCAGAGGGCTACGACATATAATTATTTCACGTCCATCTAGTAGACGGATTGAAAATGAAAACGACTGTTCCCCAGATATTTCTGCTGGCTCGGATTACAGACAGTCAGGACAGAACAGGATCTACCTGAGACTGAATTTTGACCATAATACAAACGATGGATCTAGACTCTGGGAAAATTATGGGTGGAAGAGGGGGATGTGAGGAACACGTATGATTTTTTGGGGAATTTTTGGAGAGGACTAAGGGGACAGAAAAAATACAACAACAGACTACTATCCTGCAGATCTGTTGATTGGCAGACTGTCAGGGGTGGAACTAAAATACTGAGAAAAATATCAAACGGTGGCGGATTGACACGAAATTTAAATTGGGAATGGCTAACAAGGAGGGGGATGATCTCTCAAAATTTCAAGACCATCAGACTCACGGATTTAGAGGACCAACCTTTTCTTTCAGCTTCTGTCCTAGATCTCGGAATCCTAGACAGCAATATAAAGAAATGGTTGTGGCGGTTCGACGGCGACACGAACGGAGGCGGCGGCGGCGGCGGCGGCGGCGGTGGCTGGAAGTCGCATCCAGCGGAGGTGGTAGAGGTGGGAATCACTCCCAGAATATGGCTTCACACCATAGATTAGGGCAACCTTCACAGCTGCAAGGGGAGAGGGAGAGAGGGGCGCCCTTGGGCCAAGAACAATTCTTGATTTTCTTCTTCATTAATTCCATGAAATGGGAAAATACAAGGGTTATATAGAAATGTATAAAAGACCTAAACTATCCCTAGATCTAGGGTTAGGGAGGGGCAAATGGGGTATGGGATATTAATCTCCCATGTGGTCAAATGACCAAAATAAAAAAAAATACAACAAGAATTAAATAGTATAAAGGGGGGGGCGCCCCTTTGAAAATGGGGTAATCAATTTTGAATTTTCCTCTTCTTGTCCCCTTGGTCCAAGTCCAATCTTGGACTTTGATCCAGCCCCACATGGCCCATGATCCTAGGTGGACCAATGGAAAAGAGGGTGGGGGACCCTGCTGGACCTACTGGCATTTTACATAAAAACCCAAAGATTCTTAAAGACTAACAAATTGGCTTATAATTGCCATACAATTGCAACCCAATTAACCCAAGGATATAAATGCAAACAAAAGGACACAAATGTAAAAACAAAATGTTAGTGTCCGGTGTTGATTCCCATCAAAAAAGCAAAGAAAATGGGGAAACTGAAACTTGCCAGGTGTATAATTACTTGTTACATAGATAAACTGAAATTATTAGAAAGCAGTCAACACCCTAATACCTCATACATAAAACTACCATTCTCAGGCAAGGAAGAGACAAAATCTTCCACCTAAAATGTAGACAACAAAGGAGGGATGGGGAAAACACCAGAAGAAGGCAACACCAGAAACTGCCTGGCACAAAGAAGAACCATGGGACTCAGGCTGAAACACCCCAAACTGCCTGAACTGTGGGACTAGAGCTGAAGCACGCCAAACTGCTTGGTCGCTCCATCCACCACTTGGGACCGGGGCACTAAAGTAGCCCTCCTCCCTCACAGACAGCAAATTTCAGTTCATAAAAAGCTAGCAACAGGAGGAAGAAGAATATATGCATACTTCTCATGACAAAGCATAAAAAGTGTAGGAATACCATGTGCCCAAAGTAGAGTTGAACATGGCAGCTCCTTGGAGATTACCAATGCCTTTCGGGGATGTCTAAATCAGTCTAAAATAAGCATTTCAAGAACAAATTTCTAGTTGCAGCTTTGCTTGAGTCAGTTTGTGATAATTAGTTGCCAATTACTGAGAATTCTTGTCCCAAACACCAGAATCACAACTGAAATCATGCAATCAAATGATAATTTAAGAGAGATTTTAGTAACACAGATTAGAAAAGAGATCCCAACCTTTAAGAGGCATACTCGAAGTCTGTCACATTTTAGGAAGTGACAGCAGTCTTAATCCTAATCCACGTAAACAACCAGCCATGGCTGGGAATCAGCAACCTTGTAGTACCTCCTCCCTTGCCTCCTGACTCAGATACATCACATGGCATTATTGATGCTGTTTGGACCCGGCCTAATGGATAACTTGCTTAAATCTCTGGTATTTTGGACTACCAAAGACTAAGTTGGCCTCAGGTTATCAGGCTTTTATGATCACGTGCTTAGTACACTGACACAAGTGACCATGCAACTATACAAACAAAAACATCTTCCCAGGAACACGCTTACCTACTAGCCAATATCTCTGCACTTACAGATGATAAAATGCTATTCTAAAAAAGATTAACAAAATTTCAGGATAAAGCAAATTTTATATGCATGCCCGGATTACCCTATAAAAGAATATTCCATGCTAGCATATCCTTTGCTTCTAGATTTCAACTGATCAAAAAAATCTCCAACCATCTGTAAATGTATAAACAAGCCATTAGTTATATTTAATGTATTGAATAAAAAAGATTTTCAGTTAGTATAGATACCTCTGCCAATGGTAATTCATAAATGATAGAAGCTCTATTCTCAGTGACAAAATTTATTTCCCTGAAAACACCTCTTCGCTCTTGACCGAGCTCCATAAGGGAGCCAATGTAATCTTTTGGTGTAAGCATTTCAATCTGCAAAAATTAAATTTTCAATAGGCTGTTACATAATGACAGTACCATGTAAACATCAACTTTTACATGGAAAATATCAACTAGAAAACTAGTGATACGTGGAAGAAGCAAATAACCTTAACATATGGCTCCTCAATGGATCTTCTCTTTCCAGGCTCAGGAAGTAATGATGGATTCGAACACTCAACCTACATTTAGTTTAGATCATAATGAAAAGCATAAGTATTTAAAATTAATTGGAAAGGTAGGAAAAGAATGACACCAAAAAGTATCCACCATTGTCTACGTTATCTTGAATGGTAATGCACCTTCTATTGCCATTGATTAGCAAAAGAAAACTGGAAGATTTAGAGGCACTGGCGAAAGGTCTTAAAACTAACCATTTATGTGTAAACGACAAAGCAATCTCAGGGGAGATGTGTGAGGACCAAATTCTATGAATGCCATCTTCTCTATGGCATTCATGGAACAAAGCCCAGGATCTGCTCTCTGGTGTCATCCTAAAGTCACATATATCTAAATGAGAATTCTAACATAAGACCATAATAACAAAGCTTAACATTATGTAATATAACTAAATTACCTTAACTCAATACGACCTATTTATAACTTAAATAATCAAAAACCTACTCAGAATAATCATTGGCAGAATGAGAAACTATAGTACATGTTAGAGAAGATAGCCAACTACTAGCCTAAGATTGTAAGAACTTATCTTTAGATGGCTAAATTGCATTTCCATTCCCTTTCTTGTCTCTTTGCTCTCTACATTATCATTTTCCTTTTGGACTTCCAAACTTTTAGTATATAGCATATTGGACCATTCAAGACCAAGCTCCTTTTTGTCCTAGTAGGCTCCAGCATTTTTTGAAGTCAGTTCAAAAGTCCACTCAAGGTCTATTTATTGTGATCCCATTTTCTTTCAACAAAACAACATGAGACTAAAGTTCTTATTGCCCAGTGCTTCCCACAGGATGTGCATCCATGTCATTCAATGAGATGTGTAGTCGTGGTTCCAATGCATGTCCAGAACATGGTTAGCAATCTTGCAAGAATCTCTTGAGATCTCTTGAGATTCTCTGTATCTCTGGCTTGCCAAGATCTGAAATGCCCGAAACACCTAGCCAAAGACGTACAAAGTTCACGAGAAGGCATGTGACCATTATGTGATTAGATTGGTCAGTTCACAAGGGATTTAAAACCCTGTCCCCATTGCTTTTAACTCATCCAAGCCCGATGTTTCGAAACCCATCCCTCCATCCACCTCCCACCACCCACCATAGTCAAACAGTAAGAGATAGCATGCGGTCACCATCGAGATGCTAAGAGAAGGAGAAAAGGAAGAGGAATGAGTGAAAGTCCTGTCCATGGTTGACCTGTCTATGGACCATTGTCCACCAGCAAGATAGAGAGTCAGACCAGCCCCCTTCCCCCTCCGCTCAACCTGCTACACTCCACACTTCCTCCAACTGGCCATTATAAATTCTCACTAAAAGCTTAACATATTGTCCACTGCCATTCTTGATCCCCTGAGATTTTTCCGAGATCTCTTCTCTCTAACCCCCCCTCCCCAAGATAAAACTGAGATACAATATGGCATTCATTGGTCCAGAATGCACCAACTAACACAATCTTCCAGAAATTTTTTGAATACCTAAAAGCATGTCAAAAATCATATCGAATATATGAGACTTTTTTAAAGAAAAGAAGGCTGTAGACCAATTTTATTGAAGAGGCGATATAATCTCAGATGAAGAAGAGAACTCCTCTTCCACAACCAAACAACTACTCTACCAAATGAAAAACAAAAAAATAGAAAAACTAAACAGATTTAATAATCCCCCTCCAAGTCTGAACAAGAATTTAGGAATGAATCTACACCATTTATAGAGAAAAGGCAATGCTCTTAGATGAATATTCTCTATGTAAATTCTACTTCCCAGAAAATTCCATCATTGAGCTCCTTTCAAATGCTCCAGCAAATTGCATGCGGAGAGCAAGAGAAGAATCTTTTAAGAAGCACATTTTGAAATAACTCCACCTCTCTTGCACAGACATAAATCTGAAATAGCTTTTCCCTTGGGAGTGGGAGAGTTGGTTACACACTTCACATGTAACTGTGAGGTTGCAGTATCAACTCCCACCAGTTGACATAATTATAAGAGGGTATCAAACCGGGGTTCACAAGGGTTTCAACCACATAGACGTCTTGAAGGGGCGTGTTCACTATCCAAGAGCCATTTAGCCTACCAACAGCTCAGGCTACTTATGATACAAGCGTGATCTTGGGTGGAGGGGTTTACTCTTCGTATTTGGAAGGGGGGAATCTGCAATAACTCCCTATTAATCTGCAAAAAGTCCCTTACACTTGTAAGTTGACTGTTGCACCCGCTTATTTTCTCGAACTTATCAAAACTTAGGCAAAGGGAATTACTCCCTAAATAGAGCAAAAATGGCATAACACCAAAGGCGCTCTGCCAGTCGAATCTAGCCCAAAAATTGGGATATTCCACTGTGGCAAACGACATAACACAATGTTGGTCACATAATATTCTTTTTAAAGAAAATTATAAGGATTGCACATAGAGGAGCTATATAAATAGCCTATGTAAGGTTTATTCCGTGGATGCACATCGTATCAGACGATTTGGGTTCAAGTGTTGGACCATTCCCCACTGACCGCAGTCAGTGTTGATTTACATCGGCCTAACGTCCGAACACCTTTGTTTAACTGTCAAAGAAATCCTAAGGTCCTCTATAAGGGTCCTGATACCGAGGGAAGGCTTGCTTGCATGGCTCAAAGCTAGTTCCCACTCACCACCGAAGTACTAATAAAATTAGGGTTTCACCAAAGGCCACCAGGTTGGGTAAGAAACCTTGTAATTTGAAGATATAATTGTAATTTTACAGAAGTCGTAGGCATTTTTAGAGTGTTGGAAGGCTTTCTAGACTCCAGGGATATTTTGGTAATTCTTTCCAGAGGTATTTTGATAAATTTACCAGGCCAGGGGCATTTCTAAAATTTTTGAGTTGGAGGGAGAGTATGGTAAAATATCTGACTTCCCGAGACGCTGAGGCCATTTTTGGAGGATTTAGGGGTTATTTAGCCATTTCTGGACTACAAGGGTATTTTGGTAATTTTGCCGAACCTAGGGTAGGCTTAGGGTTCAAAACCATGCTTAGGTGCAAAGGGTAGTTTGACGAAGTCTTTAAGTGGAAGGACGACGACGGGTTTCATAGAAAACACGCACGCTTTCATTTCCAAGAGAGAAGGGTATATACACAATTTTTGAAAGTCAAGGGCTCATTGGTAATTTTCCTTGACCAGCACACAAAGGAATAGCTAAGTACATTCATGATCCATATGAGTAGAAGAGTTGTCGGCGAGTTGTCAACTGTATATAAGAGGTCTCCACACTGACGCGGGACATAGGGGCATAGCCCAAATTACAAAAGGTTGAAGGGTAAAACTACAAATAATAGGACCTTGGATCTCCTTGCAACTCCAGGGAGGGTATTTTTGTAATTCTCAATTATATGGAGAAATTACATAAGTGATCCCCTGCTAGAATGCATAGCAAATTACAAATTACAGACATAGCCTCTAGGGGCATCAATACAAGACCCCTCCAGGGACATAAATACAAGACCCCGGGTATAGCATACCTTTAGTGGGCCAAACAATGAACAAAGCTCCTCGCGCTGTATTGCTCTCTCCGTATGTGCGTATGTGTGTCTCTCCGTTCAGATCCTTCTCTTCTTGGACCCCCGGGGGTATTTATAGAAGGTGGGAAACCACTGAGGTTGATTTACCCCGTACGGGGTTGAAATGGCCCCAGGAGGGTCCTTTTTTTTATGTTCTTTCACGAGAAAGAAAGGAGGGCAGCGGGGTCAAATGACCCTGGAGACCCCACCCGGGGTCAAATGACCCCGAGCAGGTCCCACCGGGGTCGAATGACCCCGAGCGGGTCCCGCCTAGGTCATTTGACCCCGGACGGGTCCCCTGGGGTCAAGCGACCCTGGGCGAGTCCCGCCCGGCCAGACACTACCCCAAACGGGTCCGTCCGGTCACGCGCGGAGCTGCCCAGGGTCGGGCGACCCCAGACGGGTCCCCCAAGCCTACTCCTTTATAAAACCCTTGATTTTAGGCCTTATTTCAGTTTTTTTCTCGCAGCATGCCACGCGGAGAGAGGAGGAAGCATTCTTGTTCGTTTGTCATCGTCTTCCTCGTGCCGTCAACCAAGAGGAGGGAGCTTGTGTTCATCCGAGCTGCGTGGTACATGTGCGTTGGACTTCTCTAGAGGTGTGCATACCATCTCTTACACCCTCTTTCTTTGCTGCAAGGGTTTTCTTTGTATGATTACTCTCCACCATGGATATATGAGGAAGGAATCCCCGCTTCGGAGTTCATCCGAGACCACACGACCCTTACAGTCGTTGTGGACTTAACTCGGCTTTCAACTACCTCGTTTGTTGTGAGGGGTTTATGGTTGATGTAATGGTCGGGCTACAAAGTCCCGACGTGTGGAAATATTCCACAAAACGGCGATAAGTTGCACTGGTATTCTTTAGGCCAAATGGCATCCTTTTATAGTTGAAGATTCTCTTGGGGGATCGGAAAGAAGTATGGTCTTTATCTTTGATGGCCATGCGGATTTGATTATAGCCTGATGACCCGTCCATGAAAGACAAGGCTTTGTGACTGGTGGTCATGTCAACCATTTTCTCAGTGATTGGGATAGGGAAATCATCCTTCAAGCATGTCTTGTTCAAATCCCTAAAGTCGATACAGACTCGGACTTGGCCATTCTTCTTCTTGACAGGGACCATATTGGCAAGCCACACAGGATACATGCATGGCTCTATGAAGTCCACGTTGAGCATCTTGTCAACCTCAGCATTGACTTTCAACTCCAGCTCGTGGCGCATATGCCTATGAGCTTGTTTGACTAGCCTGATTGTTGGAAGTATTATCAGTTCATGTTCAGCCACAAAGAGGTCAAGCCCAGGCATTTCTTTATAAGTTCAGGTGAAACAGTCCCTGAATTCAAAAAGGTGCTGATACGCTTGCCTTTCCTTCTCGTTGAGGAGGGCGCTCACGAAGGTTGGCCGATAGTCCTCTTTGCTTTCGAGGTTGATCTCAATTAACTCGTCCACAGTTGCTTGGCCCCGTCTTCGAACTCTGGTGGAGCTGGTTGGAGGTCAACAAAATTTGCAAAGTCTTCTCGCGAGGGAAAGAATATAACTTTTCCGGTTCCTCGTCTTCAGATGAATCGGACGGTTCCTCAGAGAGCCAACCCCCCAAGCTAGGAGGGATCCGGGCGGCGGGTGGTACACTTGCACCCTGCATGTGGGTCAAAATTGGTCCCCTGGCGAATGGCCCAGAGGGGAAGGTGGCCAACTGCTCATCGATGCTCTTCAAGAATTGCAACAACCGCCGTTGTTCTAGCTACAGCTACTGGATCTCCCCTCGAATCTTTCGAATAGTCCTTCACAGTGCTAGGCATTCAGGTAGTGAGGAAGGAGCGGCTCCCGGACCAACATAGGATCGTTGATTTGATGGCCCGACTTCTAGTGCATTAGAGCTCGAAGCAGTTTCCACCATGTAGACCACGTTGGCCGACTGGTTCGATCGCCTCCAGACATGAGGCTGCGGCGGGTCGACCGCATGGCCCAACATATTTATCAAGCCCTCCTGGATGAGCTCTTCTACTATGTTCTTGAAGACATAACAGTCCCCGACGGTATGACCCAACCTTCGGTGATACACACAATAAGTAGGGTCGTCCGTTTTATCCACCTCTACGGGCTTTCGCGGATCAGGTAGGGTGATGAGCTTTTCCTTCATGCATAAATCAAAGAGCATTTTCATATGTTCTATTCTGAAAGAGTAAGGCGCCTTCATATGCTCCGCTAACAGAGCCACATTTGCCTTGACGTCGGGCTTTTTGCCATTACTCTTTGATTTTCCTTCCCCCTTGTCTCCATTCGTCAGGGAGAACTCCACAGAGTTTACCTCCTTGTCGCTGGCCAGACGATCTTTGGAGGATTTGCCTTTGGCAAAAGCATGTGCCGGGTGATCAGTGAAGAACATTTCAATCTCTGCTACCACCTTGTTCAGCTGGTTGAAGCCTCTGATATTTGAGCCCAGAAACTTTTCGCTAACTTCCGCCGCTAAACCTCTGCGGTATATGGTGATCGGGTCTTCGAGCGTTGGAGGATTATCGCAGCGCATGCTGACATCCCTCCACTGCTTGATGAAGTCCAACGTAGTTTCACCCTTTCTTTGCCTGAGGACACAAAGTTCCACAAGAGAGACTTTGCGTTCGGCCGCCTAGAAACGGTCGACGAACTTCTTCTGCATATCAGCCCAATCAGCCACCGAGTTAGGCTTCAGTCTGTAATACCACTGAAAGGTGGTGCCTGTCAGGGATGTGGCGAAATATCGCAGAAGATACAACTCTTCCAACGCCAATTCATCCATGGCCGTCATATAATAGGCCAGGTGTTCATGTGGCGAGCCCTGCCCATTGAACTTCTGGAGTTTAGGGGCTTTTGGGCAATCAGGCGAAAAATTCTTGAACTGATGGTGAACGGAGTATGGCACGCTGTACAGATCAACGGTGAGCACACCCTCACCATGTTGAGCGAACTTTGCCTCCACAATTTGCTCGATCATCTGCCTCTAAGCCATTAGGCTTTCTGCAACAGGAGTAGCAAATGATCGCACATTGGCCTCATTCTGTGGGGCTTCAAACTTTGCTACCACTAGTAATTCTGCCGCAGTGGCTAATGCATTGGCCATGACTGGAATGGGAAGGGGCTGATGCTCCACACCAGTAGGCACTGCTTGACGTGGGATGTGAACCTCCCTTTCACGCAAAAGTGCTTGCAAGAGATTCTTGAGTTCTTGATTTTCGTGTTGGAGTTCATCCAATGCGAGGGTATGAGCCTCTCTTCCAAGATCTTCCTTCTGTCCGGGGTTGCTGTCCCCATCGACACTATAAACATCTTCTTTGTGCTCTTCTTGCCGCCCCCGCTCAGGCTGAGATGTTCCGGCAGTAGGTGTCTGCAGCATCTGCGCCAGAACCTGAGAAACGGGCCTTGACTTCCTCAAGGTCTGAAGAGGCTGGTTCAATTCTCCCGAGGTGTCCTACGGCTGCTTATCGGTGGAGGTTGTGTAGCAATTGAACACCTTGACAGAGTCGCTGGTAACCTGAACCACCCGCTTCTTCCTGGACAGTTGTCTACCAGGCTTGGGTGCCATCCCTAGTCTGTCAAAAATAGACACTCGGGACGTGGAAGCTTGTGCAGAGCAATCCTCGTCCGTGTACATTGAACTGGCCCACGGGGAGGTTGGCCAGACTTGCTTGTGGACTCCCCGCACTTCTGCCCATGTGGGCGCTGAGTTGTGGACCTCAGAGAGACTGAGGTCTCAACGTTTGCCAGGCTCTGCATCTGCTGTAGGTCCGACATACGGAAGGGCCCTTCCGACATTACCCGCTAAATAATTCGAGCCTCCTTACTTTTTCAGGTGAAGCTAGCGCTCTTCAATTGTGTTGCCCCCTGACTTTGATCGAGGAGTTGCTGGTTTGGGTCATTGTATCGGACCCTGGTTCACCGACGGTACGACGGACTTCTTCAATTTTGCTTCGTCCTCCCGAACTTGCCGAAGAAGCTCGAAGCGGTTAGAGGTGGAGATAATTGGGACGTGCCGGTCCCGAGGCATAATCGGCTCGCCTCTATCGAGCCGGATGCGAAGATCTCTGATAACTATTGTCTTCTCGAAGGGAGATGTTGCCGCTACAAGATTTGTGCCTTTATGGCTGCGGCGTTGCCCCCGTTAAGCAGAAGCAGCGCTAGTGACGCCTACCGTAGGCATGGCATCGTTGCGTCGGTAACGCTGCCCCCGTGGTGTAGGAGCAGTACCTCTGAGGGCGGCCGTAGCAGGATTGGTGTCGTCGCGACGGCGGCATTGCCCTCGTTGTGTAAGAGCGGCGCCGACAGTGACTTGGTTGACCAAGAAAACTTGGCTAGTTCCTGGAGCTGAAGGCCTGAGACCTTCGGCTGTTGATTTGTTGACCGAGAAAACTCCGCCAGTTGCTGAGACAAAGGGCCTGACACCCTTGGCGGTTGAAGAGTTGACCGGGAAGACCCAGTCGGTTGATCGGACGGAGGGCCTGACACCCGCGGCCGTTGCAGAGTTGGCCGAGCGAGCCCGGCCGGTTACAGGAAGAGAGGGCCTGACACCCCCGGTAGTTGGTTTGTTGATCAAGCGGGCCCGGCCAATCACTGAAGCATTGGGCCTGACACCCCCGGTAGTTGCTTTATTGACCGAGGGGGCTCGGCCGGTCGTTGGAGCCGAGGGTCTAACACCCTCAGCAGTCGTAGTAGTCAGTGCGGCTGAGCTGGCCTCAGCCACGAGGACGACACCCAAAAAGAAAGGCGACCTACGGGAAGTCGCCGAACACCAATAGAGTCGCCACATATCCAAACTTGGCGTGGTTGGTGACGACCTAGGGTCCGTACGTGATAGCGGCCATCGTCCTCTTGTTGGTGTTGTTGATGGTGGTGCGTAGCACGAATGGGGGATGTGCAAATGCACAAGCGCGCGCGCAAGCGAGCGATCGAGTATATACCCTCCTCTTCCCGTCCTGTAAGAGGAAGAGGGATAATCAGAACCTTAAAATAGTTTGGGACTTCTTTGATAAAAAGAAGAAAGGAGGGAAAGGTCCCACCGGGCGTGCCAGTCCGTTGGTCACAGAATATTCTTTTGAAAGAAAATTATAAGGATTGCACATAGAGGGACTATATAAATAGCCTGTGCAGGGTTTATTCCGTGGGTGCGCATCGTATCAGACGATTTGGGTTCGACTATTAGACCTTTCCCCACTGATTGCAATCAATATTGATTTACATCGGCCTAACATCCGAACACCTTTGTTTAACTGTCAACGAAATCTTAAGGCCCTCTATAAGGGTCCTGATACCGAGGGAAGGCTTGCTTGCACAACTCAAAGCTAGTTCCCACTCGTCACCGAAGTACTAATAAAATTAGGGTTTCACCAAAAGCCACCAGGTTGGGCAAGAAACCTTGTAATTTGAGGATATAACTGTAATTTTGTAGAAGTCGCAGGCGTTTTTAGAGTGTTGGGAGGCTTTCTGGACACCAGGGGTATTTTAGTAATTCTGAGTTTCTAGGGATATTTTGGTAATTTTACCAAGCCAAGGTCATTTCTGGAATTTTCGGGTTGGAGGGAGAATATGGTAAAATCTCTGACTTCCCAGGGCACTAAGACCATTTTCGAAGAATTTAGGGGTTATTTAGCCATTTGTGGACGGCAAGGGTATTTTGGTAATTTTGTCGAACCCAGGGTAGACTTAGGGTTCAAGACCATGCTTAGGCGCAAAGGGTAGTTTGACAAAGTCTTTAAGTGGAAGGACGACGACGAGTTTCATAGAAAACAAGCACACTTTCGTTTCCGAGAGAGAATGGTATATACGCAATTTTAGATGGTCAATGGCTCATTGGTAATTTTCCTTGACCAGAACACAAAGGAACAGCTGAGTGCATTCATGATCCATATCAGTACAAGGGTTGTCAGCGAGTTGTCGACTGTACATAAGAGGACTCCGCACTGACATGGGACATAGGGACATAGCCCTAATTACAAAAGGTTGCAGGGTAAAACTACGAATAACAAGACTTTAGATCTCCTTGCAACTCCAGGGAGGGTATTTTTGTAATTCTCAATTATCTAGAGAACTTACATAATTGGTCCTCCGCTAGAATGCGTAGCAAATTACAGACATAGCCTCTAGGGGCATAAATACAAGACCCCGAGTATAACATACCCTTAGTGGGCCAAACAACGAAAAAAGCTCCTCGCGCTGTATTGATCTCTCCGTAAGTCCATATGTGTGTCTCTCTGTTCAGATCGTTCTCTCCTTGGACCCCTGGGAGTATTTATAGAAGGTGGGAAGCTACCGGGGTTGATTTACCCCATACAGGGTTGAAATGACCCCAGGAGGGTCCCTTTTTTTGTGTTGTTTCGCGAGAGAGAAAGGAGGGCAGCGGGGTCAAATTACCTCGGAGACCCCACCAAGGGTCAAATGACCCAGGGTAGGCCGCGCGGGACCTACCCGTGGTCATTTGGCCCCGGGCAGGTCCCGACGGGGTCGAATGACCCCGGGCGGGTCTCACCAAGGTTGTTTGACCGCAGACAGGTCCCCCGGGGGTGTCGACCCCAGGCGGGTCACGCCAGGCTGCACGCGACCCCGGACTGGTCCGCCCGGTCGCGCGCAGGACTATCCGGGGTCGAGCGACCCCGGACGGGTCCCCCCAGCCTACTCCTTTACAAAACCCTTGTTTTAGGCCTTTTTTCAGCTTTTTTCTCGCAGCACGCCACGCGGAGAGAGGAGGAAGCGTTCTTGTTCGTTTATCGTCGTCTTCCTCATGCCGTCGGCCAAGAGGAAGGAGCTTGTGTTCGTCCGAGCTACATGGTACACGTGCGTTGGACTTCTCTAGAGGTGTGTACACCATCTCTTGCGCCCTCTTTCTTTGCTGCAAGGGTTTTCTTTGTATGATTACCCTCCACCATGGATATCTGAGGAAGGAATCCCCGCTTCGGAATTCATCGGGGACTACACGACCCTAACAGTCATTGTGAACTTAACTCGACTTTCAACCACCTCGTTTGCTGTAAGGGGTTTATGGTTGATGTAATGATCAGGCTACAGAGTCCCAACATGTGGAAATATTCCACGGAACGGCGGTACGTTGCATGTTGAACCTCGACCAACTGGAGGGAGGTGTCTCGATTTTGTTCGAGGAAATTAACGGGTGCAACACACAATAAACGGGGATCACCCCCGAGCAAACGGCACCATGCCAACAAGTTTCTCGACGGTCGAATTAAACATGAGGCTCGAGACAATTTGCAGTACCAGATGACACTTTACAAGGATTCAGATATCATTCCTGGATACCCTGCATGAGGCACCACACCGTCGGCACGTCGACAACAGGGCCAACCCGAGGCTCAGAACAACTTGTCATGTCCCACGGCACCCTACAGAAAAGTGGGAATCACTCCCGAACACCTCATCAATGGCGCAATGCCGACGGCTCCAACCGTCGAGTCCAACTTGGATTCCGAAGCCACTCGTCGTATCACACGGCTCTTCACCAAGAAGTGGGGACCACCCCCGACTACCAGGCAAGCGGCATCATCATGCTGACATCTCAGTTACTGGGCCAACTCGGGACTCGTAGCCGCCCACCGTGTCACACGGTGCATCACAAAGGCAGAGAATGACCCCCAACACACCTTCTACAAGCGGCTTGACACCGGCGGCTCCAACAACCAAGTCGCATTTGGGCTTCGGAGTCATTAGCAGGTGTCAGCCAGATCGCGGTCACCACATTGGGGCGATCAGCTCTAAACGCAGCCACTATGGCCGCCGCATTCACAAGACGATGTCTGTGAGGGGCGCGTTTAAGATGAACCCCCAACAGCCAGCAAGCCTACCCAGTCCGAATAAACCCCCAAAAAGGGGGGTTTACGTGGACCAGGTTGACCCCAGGCAACCTGGCCCGATTTACCCGGACCAGATTGGCCACCTTTATGCAGACCAAGTTGATCCCTATAAACCTAGCCTAGGTAAACCACCCCCATAAGAAAGGTTATATTGCGGTCAGACGGCCGACCGCGTTCATCGGAATGCGCCACTCCAGGGGACCACGTTTAGGCAAGATCATCATGGTCCTCGTAAACCCCCCCTTTTACATGGACTTGGGTCATCCTGGTCCGCGTAAACCCTCTTTACATGGACCAAGTTCATCCCCCTCCAATCCTGGGCCTATAAAACCCCCCATGGGGAGGCCAAGGGACAAAAGAATTGATGGGCTGAACCCTACAGGCTACACGCGACTCGTGGACAATTCTGGAGGAAGACGACGATTGACGTTGGTTGGTCTTGTACTTGGTGATCATACACCGAGGGCATGTCTCATAATCTTCCCTCAGACAGCGTTTAGGCAAGATACAAGTCTCCCCATCGAACAAGGGCATGTTTCACAAGTCTTGATGCAAGATGGAGCGTCAAGTCCCTACCTCGATAAACACCCGCTGCCCAGATGTCGCGACCATAATGCAGCCACCCAGAAGACAGCGTTTACATCATAACACGGCCATCCAGACAACCGCGTTCAAGACCATCAACCTGATCCGCATAAACCCCCCCCCCCCTCTTTACACGGACCAGCTTGATATGGGGCATCCTAGTCAGCATAAACCCCCTATACGCGGACCAGCTTGACCACCTTTCAACCTTAGGCCTATAAAACCCCCATGGGGAGGCCAAGGGTCACATACTTCACCTAGTTGAGCCCAATGGGCAACATACAACTTGCGGGCAACTCTCGACGAGGATGGCTATTGCAGCCATTATTTGTCTCGAATGAATTGAGACACTTCCCTCGAGTTGGTCGAGGTTCAACATTCGATGTACCGCCGCTCCGTGGAACATGTCCACACGTCGGGACTCTGTGGCCCGTGTATTACTTTAATTATAAACCCCTGGCAGCAATCAGGGTGGTTGAGAACCAGATTAAATCCACAACAATTATCAAGATCGTGTAGTTCCGGGCGATCCTCGAGAGGCGAGAATTTTCTCCCTTGGGTGTTCGAGATAAATAAAGAAAACCCTCGCAGCAAGGAAAGAGGGTGCAAGAGATGGTGTACACATCTTTAGAAAAGTCCAACACACATGTACCACGTAGTTCGGACGAACACAAGCTCCCTCCTATGGGCCGACGACACAAGGAAGACGACAAACAGACAAGAAAGAGCAGTTCCTCCTCTCTCACCTGGCTTGGTGCGAGAGGAAGGCTGAAAAAAGCCTAAAACTAGGGGTTTAAGCAGGAAGGAACCCAGGGGAAACCTGTTCGAGGTAGGAGAGACCCACATGGGGTCACCAGAACCCGGGCGGACCCGCCCGCCGGCAGGCAGACCCACCCGGGGTCGAACCCGGGCGGACCCGCCCGCCGGCAGGCAGACCCACCCGGGGTCGAGCGAACCCGGGGGGGACCCGCCCAGAGTCGAGCGACCCTGGTGGGCCCTGCCCGAGGTCAAGCGACCCCAGCAGGACCTGTCACGGGTCGTTTGACCCCAGTGGAGCATGACCGGGGTCGAATGACCCCGGGCAAGTCACGCGCAGGCCTGCCCGCGGTCATTTGACCCCGAGTGGGGTCCCCGGGGTCCGATGACCCCGCCGCCCCTCCTCTCTCTCTCATGGAACAAGAAAGAAAGAAAAAAGAAAGACCCTCTCGGGGTCATTTCAATCCCGTCCACCCCGTACGGGTTAAATCAACCCCGGTGGCCTTCCAACTTCTATAAAGACCCCCAGGGGTCCAAGGTGAAGGGATCGAAAGAAGAAGAGACATACAGAAGAAACTGGAGCTACTGCGAGAAGGAGCTTTATTCGTTGTTTGGCCCACTAAGGGTATGTTGTACCTCGGGCCATGTGTTTATGCCCCTGAAGGCTACGTTTGTCATTATGTCCCTCTGAGGGTCATGTTTGTAATTTTCTATGTACTTGGGACGGCTAAATCATGTAGTTCCACCCACATAATGGGGGATTACAAAAATGCCCTTCTTCAGACTGCAAGAAAAATTCAAGTTCTGTTGTTTGTAGATCTACCCTGCAACTCTATGTAATTGGGGCTATGCCCCTACGTCCCGCGTCAGTGCGAAGACCCATTTCTCTTGTACAATAGACAACTCGCCGATAACCCTTGTACTCATATGGATCATAAATGTACTCAGTTGTTCTTTTATGTGCTGGTCAAGGAAAAATTGCAAATAAACCTCGACTTTCAGAAAATTGTGTACATGCCCCTCTTTTTGCGAATCAACGCACAAGGTCTTCTATGAAGTCCATTGTTGCTCCTTTGCTAGGGACCTCGTTAGCCCAGCCTCGCACCTAAGTATCATCTCAAACCTAGGCCTGCCGCGGGTTTGATAAAATTACCAAAATACCCTTGTGACCTAGAAACGGCACGAGTCTTCAAAACCTTCCAAAAATTTGCCTCAGTGCCCTTGGAAGCCAGGGATCGCTCCGTAATCTCCCTCCAACCCAAAAATTCCAGAAATGCCCCTACATTGGTAAAATTACCAAAATACCCCTAGAAGTTTGGAATTACCAAAGTACCCCTAGAATCTAAAAAGCCTCCCAACACTCCAAAAATGCCTACGGCTTCTGCAAAATTATAGTTATATCCTCAAATTATAGGGTTTCTTATCCAACCTAATAGCCTTTGATGAAACCCTAATTTCATTAAGTCTTCGGTGGTGAGTGAAAATTAGCTTTAAGCCATGCGAGCAAGCCTGCCCTGGATATCAGGACCCTTATAGAAGACCTTAAGATTTCTTTGATAGTTAAATAAAAGTGTTCGAACGTTAGGCCGATGTAAATCAACACTGACTGCGGTCAGCGGAGAAAGGTCCAACACTCGAACCCAAATCATCTGATACGATGCGCACCCACGGAATAAACCCTGCACAGGCTATTTATACAGCCCCTTCTACGTGCTATCCTTATAATCTTCTTTCAGAAGAATATTCCGTGACCCAACAAACTGGCACACCAGGTAGGACTTTCTCGCTATTCTTCTTCTTGTCAAGGAAGTCCAAAACCTTCTTTAAGGTTCTGATTGCCCCTTCTTCCTCTTACAGGACGGGAAGAGGAGGGTATTTGTTTGCACGTCTACGTGCTCACTTGTGCGTTTGCACGTCCTTTCACTCGCGCCAAGCAGCAACTCCAACGACAACGACGTCAGTAATGGCCGTCGTGACATATGGACCCCAAGTCATCGGCAACCGCGCCAAGTTCGAATACCTGGCAACCTCCATCGTGTTCGGCGACTTCCCAGCCGTCGTCGGCTTGCCCTTTTTTCTGGGCGTCGTTACTATGGTTGAAGCCAGTTCAGCCGCGCCTGCTACTCCAACTGTCGAGGGCTCTCGGCCCTTGGCCCCAACCACTGGCCGAGTCAACCTGGCCCACATACCAACGGCTGAAGGTGTCAGGCCTCCCGCCTCAACATCTGGCCGGGTCCTCTCGGCTAACCCTGCAACTGCTGGAGGTGTCAGCCCCTCAGCAACAACAGTCAAGGGTGTCAGGCCCTTTGCCCCTACAACTGGCCGAGTTCCCTCAGTCACCAAGTCAGCGGCCGGAGGTGTCAGGCTTTTTGCCCCAACAACTGATCGAGTCAGATCGGTCGTCAAGCCAAGCCGATGGCTGAAGGTGTCAGGCCTTCCACCGAAGCAAATGGCCAGGCACGCCCGGTGAACGAAGTAGCCCCTGGGGGTGTCAGGCCCTCCATTCAAGCAACTGATCGGGTCCGCTCGGCCAACTCTGCAATTGTGAGAGGTGTTAGGCCTTCTACCCCGACAACTGGCAGAGTCAGATCGGTCATCAAGTCAACGACCTAGGGTGTCAGGCCTTCTGCCCAAGCTACTGGCCGAGTTTTCGCGGTCAACCAAGTTACTATTGGTGTCGCCCCTGCTCAACGGGGGCAGCGCCGCCGCCGTAACGGCACAAATTCTGTTGTGGCCACCCTCAGAGGTACTGCTCCTGCACAACGGGGGCAGCGTTGCTGCCACAACGACGCCGCGCCTATCGTAAGCATCACTATCACCGCTCCTACTCAACGGGGACAGCGTCGCAGCCGCAAAGGCACAAAACCTATAGCGACAACATCTCGCTCCGACAAGACAATAATTGTCGGAGATCTCAACATCCGGCTCGATGGAGGCAAGCCGGTTATGCCTTGGGACCAGCACGTCCCAACTATCTCCACCTCCAACCGCTTCGAGCTTCTTCGGCAAGTCCGGGAGGACGGAGCAAAAATGAAGAAGTTTGTCGTACCGATGGCGAACCAGGGTCCGATGCAACAACCCAAACCAATAGCTCCCCGATCAAAGTCAGGGAGCAACCCAATTGAGGAGCGTCAGCTCCAAATGAAGAAGATCTAGGTCACCAAAGAGGAGGCCCAGGCCATCAGACGGGCAAGGTCAGAAAGGCCCATCCATATGCCAGTGTTGCAGCAGGTGCAGAACTCGGCAACCCATCATCAAGATGAGCTTCCGACCTCTCAGAGGTCTCAAACTCAACGCCCGCAAGGGCGGAAGCACCGGGGAGCCCGTAAGCAAGTCCGGCCAACCTCTCCGTGGGCCAGTTCAACGGATACGGACAAAGATCGCTCCGCTCAAGCGTCTACGTCCCGAGTGTCTGTTTTTGACAGACTGGGGATGGCAGCTTGGCATGAAAGACAACCACCTAGGAAGAGGCGGGTGGTTCAAGTGGCCAACGACACTATCAAAGTGTTCACTTGCTACACGTCCTCCACTGACAAGCAGCCGGACGACACCTAAGGAGAAATGAACCAGCCTCTCCAGACTTTGAGGAAGTCAAGGCCCGTCTCCCGGATTCTTGTGCAGATGCAGCAAACACTTGAGCCTCTCCAGACTTTGAGGAAGTCAAGGCCCGTCTCCCGGGTTCTTGTGTAGATGCAGCAAACACTTGCCGTCGGAACATCTCAGCCCGAGCCGACACAACAAGAAGAGCACCAAGATGTCCATAGTGTCGATGGGGACAGCAACCCAAGCACGAGGAAGATCTTGGAAGAGAGGCTCAAACCCTCGCGTGGGAGAAACTCCGACGCAAAAATCAAGAACTCAAGAACCTCTTGCAAGCATTATTGCGTGAAAAGGAGGTTCATATTCAGCCTCAAGCGATGTCCACTGGGTTAGAACAACATTCGCCTCCCATTCCAGCCACGGCCAACGCTTCAGTTACCGCAGCAAAGTTACTGGTAGCAGTGGAGTTTGAAACACCGCAACATGAGACCAATGTGTGATCGTCTGCCACTCTTGCGACAAAGAGTCTCATGGCTCAGAGGTTGATGATCGAACGGATTGTGGAGGCGAAGTTCGCTCAACATGGTGAGGGTATGGCCACCGTTGATTTGTACAGCGTGCCCTATCCCCTTCACCATCAGTTCAAGAAACTTCCGCCAGATTGCCCGAAAGCCCTAAAATTGTAGAAATTCAATGGACAGGGCTCGTCACATGAACACATGGCCTACTACATGGCGGCTATGGGTGAGATGGCATTGGAAGAATCGTATCTTCTACGATACTTTACCACATCACTGACAGGCACCACCTTTCAGTGATATTCCAGACTGAAGCCCAACTCGGTAGCTGATTGGGCTGATATGCAGAAGAAGTCCGTCAACCATTTCCAAACGACCGCACAGAAAGTCTCTCGTGCGGAGCTCTGTGCCCTCAAGTAGAGAAAGGGCGAGGGGACTTCATCAAGCAATAGAGGGATGCCACCATGCGCTATGATAATCCTCCGACGCCGGAAGACACGATCATCATATGCCGCAGAGGCTTAGTAATGGAAGTTAGCGAGAAGCTTCTGGGCTCAAATATCAGAGGCTTCGACAGTTGAACACGGTGGTAGCGGAGATTGAAATGTTCTTCGCTAATCACCCGGCACATTCTTCTGTCAAGGGTAAATCCACCAAAGATTGCCTGGCCAGCGGCAAGGAGGTAAACTCTATAGACTTCCCCCCGACAAATGGAGACAAGGGGGAATGGCAAAAAGCCCGACGTCAAGGCATGTGCGGCTCTGTTAGCGGAGCATATGAAGGCTCTGCCAAGGGCGTTATTGGGAGGGTAGGTGGAAGTTCAAACACGGCGAGCTTCTCCCCTTGCTCGGTAGTAGACGGGGTTGACTCGGGTGCAAAAATAAATGGATCCTGCTCAAGGTCAGCCACAGGTTCGGGTAAGGGGTTAAGTGGTGGATTAGGGATGGTTGGCTTTTGGATTACGGGTATGACGGAAGGCTTCAATGACGGCGATGGAGGGTTAATTGGTTGGGAAAGAGGAGGGCTGGTGGAAGGCTCAGAAGGCTTGGTGGAGGTTAACGGCATGGTAGTTGGAGGTATAATGGTTGGAGGGTGAATGGCGGTAGGTTTGGTACGGATGAAGCGTCTAATTTTGGTGGGTCGTGAAGGTTTAAGGGTAGGGGATTGTGTGGAAGGTTCATGATGCATCGATGTGGGCTGTTGAAATATCAACCCATCATCAAAGCGCCAAGTGGTTTCATAAACCAGGGTAAGGATGGTGGCATAATCCTGAGTAGGGGGTTCTTGTGGTAGTGGTGGGAGAGGAAAGCGAAGGAAACTCGGAGTAGGTGTATCTTCAAAAGTTTTGTCATGTGCCGTCTCCAACTCTTCATAATTAGATTCAAATGGACGCCGTGGTGGAGGCGTATTGATGGGTGGTGGAGCGTGATGATGCGGAGGGTTTTGTGGATGTGGATGTGGATGTGGATGTAGAGGCGATGGGCCATGTGAATGAACAGGATGAATAGGAGGTGGGCGGGCGGCATCCACTTGATCATTAAAATTCGGCAAGTCACCTTTCTCACTCATATCTATGATGCCATTTTCAATTCTTCTCTCCTTCCAGTCTTTTCTCCATTTTGGTTATTTCATTCATGAAAGTGTGGAGGGGATTGACTTGAGGAGGAGGAGGAGGCCGCGGACTTGTGACCCTCTTCAATTGTTCGTCCATCTTGGTGATATTGTCAATAAGAACTTCTTGGAGGGAGTTACTTGTGAAACAGAGGATTGGCCTTGGAACCTCGGAGGGGTTTGATATGAAGGTCGTGGCGCACGGAGGGGTTGACCCACAAAAGAACCCGGTTGGACCAGGGTGCAAGGAACATATGGACCTCGGGGCCGTGAAGGAGGATAAATGGAAGAAGGCGGGTTATGGGCCACCCGAGGGGGAGGATGAATGGAGGAAGGCGGGTGATTGGTCACCCGAGAGGGAGTGGAAGGAGGATGTGAAGAAGAAGCTACACCCTCAACAATAGCCTTAAGGGCTTGGATTTGCTGAGGGGTGAGATGCGAAACTTGGGAGACCTTCTTGTCGTGTGGAGGAGATGGTTCCGGGGGAGTAGCGGCTCGCGATTGATGCAAGGGACCACAGATTTGGAAATTGCCCACGGGGTGGACAGAACCATGAAAGTTAGGATGGAATCCCTTATGAAAGTTGTGGTGAGAACCATAAGTTTGAGGGTTATAGGATGTGCTAGGTTGATCATCCTCATGATTATATAAATGATTAGGCATGTTAACTTGATTACCAAAGCGAAACGTTATGCAAAACAAACAATAATTCAATCAACTTAGCTTGCAAGGATATCAAACAAGTGGATGTTTACGTTTGGTTTTAGTTATCCCTTGATGTAAATTAGATGATTTTAACAAGATTTATGCAATTCACTCAAGGTAGGCACCTAATTTCAATATAGTTTCACTTCGGTGCCAACTACGTATATTCTCTCACCACGTTTAGGCCAACTAAACCCGGGGAACTTCAAAGGTACAACCTGCCCAGTGATCGAAGAGGGAATCCTTCGATGTCGAGGACTTACGGAGGCCTTGGTTAAGGAGATTCCGATCCAATGAGAGGAGTTCTCAATTGGAGGGTCCTTCCTTCACCAAGAGAGGGTAAATATCTCCTAAAAGTGTAGGGAGAGGAGGTCGCCCAAGCCCAAAATGCCCTAAGAATAGAATTAATGCAAAAGAAACACAAAATCACACAAAATGATGCAGGTATGAACAATGAATGCAGAGAGAAAAACAAAGCAGACAACAGAACAAGGTTCTGCGAAAACAGATACAATTCGCGTCTGGGACAGTGGGCGTCAATTTCAGAAATTGGCGTCCACTGTTTGGATGCACATTTTTTATTTTATTTTTGACAGAAGCTTAACGCGGTTCGGGTGAGCACCACGTTCACAAGAATGCGGTACTGTACACAACCACGTTAATTCCCTTTTCAGGAGCCAGAAAGCTATTAAAACAGGAAAACCGATGGATTAACGAGGCCAAACACTCACAAAATCGGTATGAAAAACATGGCAATCAAAACATAACATGAAGCAAGATATCCCCAATTTTTTTATATATAAAAAATAGAATTTTTCAAAATCTAATAAATTGGTAATCACTTAGGGAGGGGGGTTGTGCACATGGTGCACGAGGGATAAAAATAAGGAAAAGAGAAAAAAGGGGAGTGCTACGTGGAGCACAAGGGGAGATGCATCGTGGGTGCAAAAGGGGAGGTGCACACGCGGGTGCCAAAGGGAAAGGGTAGTCAAAAGAAAAACAAGATGAGTCCCACCGTGATCGCCAATTTGTAGATTATGAAAAATCTACAAATAATTTTTTTTATAAAAAGAAAAAGAAAGGGATATTAAGAGGAGGAAGGGAAAGGGAGCATGTGGATGCTAAAAGGAGTGTTGTGATCGCCAGAGACACGCGGGCCTCGAAGGATATTAGCAATAAAGTAAAGGAGGTGATCGCGATATAAATACCTTTAAAAGAAGAGGGGGATTTGTGAGTGCTACTTTATCTTCCAATCGGCCGGCCGATGAAGAGAGCTTCTCTTTGATTACCCTTGCAAAATAAATAATAACCAACAAAAGGATATGGATTAGAAATTGAAGATGTGTAGCATCAAGTTCTTAATATGAATAAACAACAAAGCATGAAATAAGACACACCTTGTTGGTGTTTGGCCTTTAAAACCCCTATGCAAAGGGTGGGATAAAAAAATGATGTGATGATATGAAAGGGAGGGTGCACGTGTTGAGATCTCAATAGAATTGAGATGATAAGAATGAAACAGTAAAAGAATATATTATGCATGCAACATTGGTTAAACTAAGGAGATAATAAAAGGAGAGGAGGAATAAGAAAAGCTTATTGATTTTCTCCAAATGGGGGCTTCAAAGGTCTTCAATGTTCTTCAAAGGGATGGAGCTCCAATGGATGTGGCTTTTAGCTTTGGGGAGACTCCTCCTTCCAGTAGAGCTTCCTCAGGATATCAAAATTCAGCCTTTTTGAACATGGGAGAGGGGGTCCTATTTATAGAGTTAAAATTCGCAGGTTTAATTCCCTTAAAAATATAAAACAATGTTCTAATGGGATTTGGAGAGAGGAATCCTTCCTCCAAGTGTCCTCACAGCCTTAGAAAATCATAAGAACCCTTTCTCAAGTGGAAAAGGAGGTTAAAATGAAGAAGGGAAGGGCTGGTTTCGGAATCGGATCTCTGGAAGAATTCGCGTCCACCACAGTGGTTACCAATTAAATTCGTGTCAGCGCAAAGCGACGCCAATTTAAAACCATTTTTGGAATGCTTAGAAATTACCAAAATTGGAAAAGAATTCGCGTCCACAGGTCAGACGCGAATCAACAATAATACGAATTTTGGTAGAAATTAAAATGATCAAAATATGGAAAGGGAATTCGCGTCCACTGCTCCGGACGCGGATTCAAGAATATGCGACTTTCCAGAAGGTCGTGGATTCAAAATTCTAGGAATTTGGCACGAATTTTATGGAAAGGTTGAAGAATTGAAATTCGCGTCCAGAGCCCAGACGCATATTTAAAAATTAGCGTGTCTTTCTAGACGGGCGTGGATTTATCGATGAATTGGCGTCCAGGAGATGGACGTAAATTTCTAGAGAACGCGATCGCCTAGGCAACCGCGACCAGGCGACCGCGATCAGACCAGGCCGAAGATTTTTGATTTTCAGAAATTGGCGTCTGTGATGCTGACGTGAATTCTTAAAATTGGCGTCCAAGAGGCGGACGCGAATTCAAAAAGCCCCCGAAAAATTGGAGAAAAACCCTGAAAAAATCTGACAAAATAGGGGAAAATAGAAGAAAGTTGGATATTCAAGAAAATTAAGGAAAACCACTCAAATAAGTCAATTTGAGGGTCAATTTGGGGTGTTATAATGCGATAGGAGATGTACTCAAAATGATGTCAATTTTGGCGTGTCTACAGCTACAGCCCGCAGTCAGCCTGCATGGTGAGAGCCATGAGAGATCGAGGACAGACCCATCTGGGGTCAAGAGTGCACCCGGGCTTAGCCGGGGCAGATAAAGTGCCCGAGGGCATGAATGGTTGCTCTCACTCACATAAGCAACGGGCTACACACTTGTTTGGGGAATTTTGGATCGGACTCTCTCTCACTGTCGACGCAAGATGAAAGAAGATACGGGCAAAGTAAATCGACAGAGCAGAGGTCAGACCACTCAGCACGCCAAGCCTGAAGAGACCGGCATCAGTCGAAAACAGGGGCAAGCCAGGGATCGTGCTCAGCCGACCAGCACGTTGCGTCGATGATGCTCTGAGCAGAGCGGGGTTACAACCAAAACCAAACCTCCTCGCAGGGAGGGAGCGCGAGGGGTAGGGGAGGTAGCGTACAAAGAATTTTCACGCAGGAGGGGGATTATGGGGACAGGGGACCCAAAGGATACTGTTGTAGGATTGCCGAAGAGCCGACAGATAGGGGCACCGATCCAGAGGCGGAGCTGTGAGCTGCAGCAACGGGGCGCCAGGAAGGAGAGACCTCTGTAGACCCTTTCCCTCTTTTTTTTAACCCTCACCGGGCAAGGAGATATCCAGCAGCGATCGCCATGTGAACTCATACTCAGGGACATGATACAACTTTAAATGTTTTCCATTTCATAGAGGGAAAGGATTCTCTCCTTTGTGGTCAATGACCATATATGTACCTCCTTCATAGACCCTCGTGACGACCTAAGGCCCACACCAGTTGGGTTGTAATTTGCCACTAGACTTGGCAGCCATGACTTCTCTTCTTTGACCATAACAAGGTTGCCTCTTTTATGATGGGTAATCGATGAAGGATCTAGAGGGGGGTGAATAGATCAGTCACCCGCTAAAAATTTGTGCAGCGGTATCAAGTGCGGAAATAATTCAAGCTGTTGTTGGACAGCAGAAAGTCACACGAGAGTGATCACCGAGAGAGCCAACAGTAACAGATCTAAGCTTAAGCGATCCTAAGCATGCATCTACAGCGGATAAATGAGATGATCAAGATGCACAGTTAATCTTCAGACAAACACACACAGTGGGCAAGAGATTTTTAAGGTGGTTCGATCTCAAACCCGAGATCTACGTCCACCCCACACTCCTAACAGGAATTTGGCTTCAACCGCTGATTCACAGCTTCAACCGCTGGGCCTTACAGCTTGCCTACAACTGTTGAGCAACACAGCTTGCTGTCCGAGGTATCCACCTCGCCCGCTGAGCACCATAGCTTGCTGACCAGAGGAATCCTCCTCTGCACCGCTGAGCAATACAGCTTGGCTCTGCTGACTAACAGCTTGAAAACAAGGTTTCAGAAAACAAAATAGAAACAGACGAAAAACAAGAAAACTCGAATGAAATGTAGCTCACAATGAGCAATCTCAGTTCTGGTATCTGAACCAAGAAACTGATGAACAATCATTCAGAGAAAGTCTCTCAGACTCCTCTCACTCAATTCTCTGTTTTCTCTTCTCTCTTTCTCTCCTCTCTCTTCTCTCTGGATCGTGCAGGCTCCTCACACTTCACGAATATTTTTTCACGATCACGCTGCTCCTCTGAAGAGCTTCTTATTTATAGAGCAGTGAACAGATAGGGCGTGTGCTCTCCACGATTCCCGCCCAAGCGCCTTGACCACGTGGCAGCATTTCAGCTTGCTGCACTGCACGTGTCACGATCCTGGCTTCTTGGATCACGTGCCCTTCTCAATTTCCTCGAGCAGATATTCTGTCAGGTCAGACGAGGATGCACTGAGTAAGTTTGTGTTTTGAACAAAACGTGTACAGACATGATGCAGCAGATAGGAAGGTATGAACATCGAGATTGAGTACACAGACATGCCTTTTACGAGTGTACAGACTTTGAATGCATGTAATGCAGTATACATAAAGTAAAGTATGCACATTGATAGTGAATGCACAAGCATGCCATCAGGGAGTGTATGGACTTGGTGTGCATGCGACACCAATGTACAGACTTGCTGAAGTTGATGATGCATGAACTTAACCACTCGTACCAGCAATGGGATGTATAGACTTTGTGTGCATGCGACAACCAATGTGCAGACTTGCTATGCCTTTAAGCATGAATGCATAATGCACAAACTGTGTGTGTGCATGTGTGGACTTTGAGTGCATGACACTGCCTTACGTATGTATGCAGAACATATGGACTTGAATGCATGGTGGCGAATGTACAAACTTTGTCTTGAAAGGTGTACAGATGCATATGAAAAGAGTATGCAATGTACAGACGATGCACATATTGCCACTTAAGTGTGTACAGACTTGCTAGAATGATGCATGAACAAGACAGTAAAGAATGTACTGACTATGTGCATGCATGAAGAGCACGGGCTGTACATACTTGATATCAAGCAGCGATGTTCCGACTTGACAGATGCAATGTTCACGCAATGTACAGACTTGCTGAACTATAGCACGAACATAATAGCAAGGAGTGTGCAGACTAAGCCACGAGCTGAGCTAACAGATGTATAGACTTGCACAGTTGACGGCGAATGGATGTATAGACTTGCTCAGTCAACAAAGCAACCGTGTAGGCTTAGTGTATGCATGGACCAACGAGTGCACTAACTTTGGCTAACACTTGCAAACAGACATCAATTAGAGATATGCACGAGATGGTCAATGCACTGACTATGTGGCGTGCAACTAAAATTAATGCACCAATGCAAGTTATGCACGAACTAGAATTGACCTGATGCAGAGAACAGACGATGCACTATATGACTGTGTCAACGCAATGCCCATACTGTGCAAACGCACACAGTATATATGCTGGAGTATGAAGAACAATAAAGCATGCAGAGTTCTAATCTTACATGATTCATTAGTGGTTGCTATCATCAAAACAATATAACATCATCAAGCACAGGGGGCACAACAATCTCCCCCTTTTTGATGATGGCAACACAATGAATAGATGTCATGCAAGCACAGACTTATGTACTACATGAGACTCGGTTCATCTCCCATCACCACTTTTGTGTACATTCTCCCCCTTTGCCATCAACAAATAAGAAGGAAAGACAGGAGCAACGTTCTATGTGGCAGTTCAGAATGTGAGCACATTATGACACAATCCTTAAAATATATGAATCGAGCAATAGCTTTCTTGATGTCAATTAGGTTTAACAATGATAGAGAGTTGAGGAGAAAGAACTGGCTTTCTGAGATAGGATCATATACTTCAGTGATAGCAATGAACTTAAGTCACATGACCATAATAGTCTAGGTCGATACAAGACCCTAGTAACTTCAGAGGAAGTGAAAGGCAAGGAAAGACACCAGAACATGTATTGAGATTAAACAATTGACACTCAATGGAATTTGTTTTTAAGAGTTACAGCAATTTCATTCACATGCTTCTTAATCTGGAACTTATTGAATAGACAAGTACTATTTATGCCGTTGACATTAGGTGAATACCTTGATTAGAGGCCAATACTCCCAGTTACTAAGCATAAACTACTATATCTATTTCTGATCAAAGCTACAAGAATAATTTACACCTTTGACGTTAAGAGTATACCTTGATCAGAGGCCAATACCCCTAGTTACTCAGTGAAATCTCCCTGATAGATTTGACCAATTGAACAGAGATAACCTGAGTCACTTCATGACTTAAGGTACTCTCCATTTCTTTGATGGAGACCTCAGTTTCTCAGTGAAACTCAGTCATTGCTCTGCCACTATGTTCACATCTTTTTCTTTGATGATTTTCAATTTAGCTGCCCTTGTGATTTTTGGAGAGACTTGTTTAAGAACAATACATGATTCTTGGTTTTCAAACCTTAATCAACACTAAATCTGTCGAGTTCAGAAATTGTGAGGACTTGTTCTATCATAATCATGAGATAGAGGTTAAGAGCCATAAATGCTTTCTATCATCTTATTTTCAGAAGACAGTCTTTTAACTTGACAGTCTATTAAAGTTAAACCTTAATTTCAATCAGTAAACACATGTGATTCTTATAACATAAGAGTTGTAATAATTTCAGCTCACGATAAGGAACCAATCACTAGACTGTTGTCCATCTTGTGAAGGGGTTAAACATAGTTCTGATAATGCAAACCTCCCCCTGAGAACAATATGCATTTCTAAACTGTGCAATGAATTGACCTATCATGGAGTTAACACAATGGGTGCATCGACCATGAGTAGAGCATGCTTCAACATAAAGTCTATACAATGCAATTGGTTGACTACATGCACAACCATCCGTCAACTATATGCTCGACTATGCATGGACTACAGGGATAATGTGTGCAAGATATGCAGCAACTTATGTACTCAGTCCACAGGTGGTTATTCCATCATCAAACAAATGTATTCACAAGTTTAAGAACATGCAAACCAATTATTTTAAGTACTCTAAAACATATTAAAAGGGAAAAATTATTCATTTTCCTGCTGAAATTTACAAAGCCCCAGTTCTCTTCTCAGATATCTAAATCTTTCATTTCCAAGAGGTTTTGTAAAAATATCAGCAACTTGTTTTTCAGTTTCAACAAAAACTAATTCAATTTCACTCTTGCTCACAGCATCTCTAAGAAAATGATGTTTAATATCAACGTGCTTAGTCTTAGAGTGGTGAACATGATTTTTAGTGAGACAGATGGCACTAGTGTTATCACATAGAATAGGAATACATCCCAGGTTTATCTGAAAATCTGATAGCTGATGTTTAATCCATAGTACCTGGGCAGCACAATTTCCTGCAGCAACATATTCTGCCTCTGCAGTGGAGAGTGCTACAGTGTGTTGCTTTTTAGAGGCCCAAGATACTAGGCAACCACCTAGGAATTGGCAATATCCACTAGTGTTCTTCCTATCTATCCGACACCCAGCATAGTCTGCATCAGTGTAAGATATAAGCTCAAACTCACACCTAGCAGGGTACCAAAGACCAAGTTCTTGGGTGCCTGACAGATATCTAAAGATCCTTTTCACTGCACTAAAATGAGACTCCTTAGGACTAGCCTGAAATCTCGCACATAAACATACTGCAAATTGTATATCAGGCCTAGATGCAGTGAGGTACAAAAGGGATCCGATCATACCTCTATACAGCTTTTGATCCACTGGGTTACCTTTTGTATCTTGATCAAGACTTGTGGAGGTACCCATTGGAGCTGCAATGTCCTTGAGGTCTTCGAGCTTGTATTTCTTCAGGAGGTCCCTAATGTATTTGGACTGGGTGATAAAAGTTCCATCTTTTGTTTGAGTCACCTGCAATCCAAGGAAGAGTTTCAGCTCACCCATTGAGCTCATTTCAAACTCATGTGTCATTAATTCAGAAAATTCCCTGCACATCTTTGGGTTAGTTGAACAAAAATAATGTCATCCACATAAATTTGAACAATGAGTGTGTCAGGATGACTTACTTTTGTAAATAAGGTTTGGTCAATCTCACCTCTTGAGAACTCCTTCTCGATAAGGAATTTGCTGAGCCTGTCATACCAAGCTCTAGGAGCTTGCTTCAAACCATAGAGAGCTGTATTCAATTTATATACATGAGAAAAAAAGTCAGAGCATTCAAAGCCAGGAGGTTGATGAACAAAGACATCCTCCTTAATTTCTCTATTGAGAAAAGCATATTTTACATCCATCTGCTGGAGATTTATTCCAAGGGAGCATGCATAAGCTAACAAAATCCTAATAGCTTCTAACCGTGCTACAGAGGCAAATGATTCCTCAAAGTCAATTCCAAATTCTTGGTTATACCCCTGAGCAACAAGTCTAGCCTTATTCTTGACAACATTGCCTAGCTCATCAGTTTTATTTCTAAAGACCCACCTTGTCCCAATGACATTTCCATCAACAGGAGGTGGGACTAGATGCCACACCTTGTTCCTGTCAAACTGATTAAGCTCCTCGTGCATGGCATTGATCCAATACACATCCTTTAGGGCAATGTCAATGGACTTGGGTTCAACATGTGAAACCAATGCATATGCATTTAATTCATTTTGAGCTCTAAGAAAACCTCTAGTCCTGGGGGGTTCATGCAAATCACCAATGATATTCTGAATAGGGTGGTCTCTTGAGAACCTTACATTGATGACTTAGTTACCTTGATCTTCATTAACCTCCCCCTGAATAGCAGGCTCTTCTGCATTGTCTTCTTCTGGCTCTTCTTCCTGATCTGATTGATCATTGCTCTATTAATTACATGGCAAGCAGTATTGACTGCTTCTGCCCAGAATTTCCTTGGTAGACCATCTTCAACTAAGAGTGTTCGGGCCATCTCCACAAGAGTCATGTTCCTCCTTTCCATCACTCCATTTTGCTCTGGTGTTCTTGGTGAGGAGAACTGATGAGTAATCCCATTGACCCTGCAAAATTCATCAAATTGTAAGTTCTTAAATTCACCTCCATGATCAGATAAAATATTTTCAATTGAATGTTCATTTTTCTGTTTTATTTTCATGTAAAACTCCTGAAATTCTATGAATGCATCATTTTTATGAGTAAGGAAAAACACCCAAGTATACCTAGAGAAGTCATCTACCAAAACATACCCATATCTCCTACCTGATAGGCTGACTGAACGTGTAGGTCCAAAAAGATCCATATGTATCAGCTCATAAGGTTTGGAGGACATGTTTTCAGTTCTGGACTTGAATGACTTCCTAGTTTGCTTGGACTGTGTACACGCACTGCACACCTTAATTTCCTTCTTAAAAGAAACTTCAGGGAGTCCTCTAACCATGCTATGTTTATTCAAATTATGCAAAACCGTATATCTAGCATGACCTAATCTACGATGCCACAAGAATGCTAAGTCAATTTTATTTGCAGTTAGGCAGAGATTAGAATGAGCTAAATCATCTAAGTCTACCAAGTAGATGTTATTTACCCTTTTTCCTGAGAATTTAACTATATCAGAATCAGGTTCAAAAATTTTGCAAAATTGAGAATCAAATACTACCTTGTGTCCTTTGTCACATAGCTGGCTGATACTAAGTAGGTTGTATGCAAGACCATCAACCAGCAGTACCTCTTCAATGCAACAAGTAGTACACTTACCTATTTTACCTGATCCGATGATTCTACCCTTTGTATTTCCTCCAAAGGTGACAAGGCCTCCATTCTTCTCAGTCAGCATGCAGAATTTGGTCTTGTCTCCTGTCATATGCCTGGAGCAGCCACTGTCAAGATACCACATGTTGCTTCTGGCTGCCAGGCATACCTGCAATCACAGTCATGGAGAAGATTTTGGAACCCAAAACTGTTTGGGCTCCAAGACAGAAATAGAACAATTTAAGCAAGACAGCAATTGTTTAGGAATCCACATTTATTTGAGCATGGTTGTTTTAGTAGAATCCTTAGCATTCTCTTTATCATTTCTCTTTTTCTCAGCACCAGCTGATTGATTCTCCTTCTTCTGGTGCTTTGGTTTTTGTTGTGTTCTGACTCCATATTTATTAACAGCATGATTGTTTTTGTGCCAGTGCCCAGGCCAATCGGTCCTCAGATAATTGTGGCCAGCTGTAGTCCTTGACTGACCACCCCATCTAGCAAATTGAGGTCTATACCAATGAGTTGGAGAGGATTGATATCTAGACCTCCCTTGGACCTGCTCCCATCCAGACCTATAGAATGGTTGTACCTGTTTTTGAGGATAGGTGTAATAGGTCTGAACCTTGGGCTGATAAGTATAGCTTTTCTGGCCCCATGCAGCATTATGTCTCCCTTGCACTGTTGACCCACTAGACTTCTGTACAGGTTTGTGTTGGGTCTTCTTCTGGACAGGTGATGATGATGGAGACTTGGTGGCTTTGCCCTGGGGTTTAGATTGGCTCGGAGGCTGACCCCGAACCTGAGACTTACTCTTGGGTGAAGGGCTGGATCTGCTAGGCTCACCAACCTTCTGTTTACCTTTGTCCTTGGCACTGAACACTTTTGAGTTAACAGTTTTTGGAGTAGAATTTTCACACGCCATTTTTATGAGAGGCCTCTTCCCTTTCTCTGCCACAAATGATATGGTTTTCACAGCAAAGCTCTTTGTGGCATCTGAGATATATCCGAGACCTTCCTTTCTATAATTGACCTTTGACCCTAATAGAGCGTTGAGATTGTCTGAGCCTTGGGTCATATTTTCTATTATCTTCCGTTTATCAACATTTTCATTCTCCAAATTTTCAACAGCTTTCTTTAATTCAGAATTCACACTTAAAATAGCTTCATATTTCTCATTTGAAATTTTTGATTCATTTTCAAACATTTGAACTTTCAGCTTCAAATCATCAATGACATTCTTCAACCATTCATTTTCCTTTCTAGTATCTATTAAGGCATGCTTGAAATTTTCAGAATCAGCACATGAAATTTTTAAACTCTCATTCTCTGATTGAAGACAGGCAATTTTATCAAACATTGTTTTATCATTCATGAGTGAGTTTAATTTTTTCTTCAGATGTCTGTTTTCCTTTCTTATATCATCTACTTTATCTAACAAGTCTCCGTAAGCATCCTCCCAATCAGAAATTGTATAGTGCTCAAAGGGAGAGGATACCTCATCGGAGTCTTCTTCCTCTTTTTCATCATTCCTTGCCATCAGGCAGATGGGCTTTTCTTCGTCCTCACTTTCTGATGTACTGCTCAAATTGCCCTCATCCTCGTCGCTCCATGTGCTCACCATTGCTTTTCCTTTGGGAGCTCTTTTCTTGAACTTTTCTTTATGCTTCTGGAGCTCTGGACAATCTGCCTTCATATGCCCAGCCTTCCTGCAATGATAACAAACATTAGTGTCAAGTTTCTTAGCTGGGTCGGACCTATACCTGTTGTGTTGCCGGCCGCTGAATTTTCTTCGGCCGAAATTTCTTCCTTCTTTTCTCAGGAATCGCCTGAACTCTCTTCTCAACATAGCAAGTTGATCTCTATCGATTTCTGACCCAAATAGGCTACTCTGTTCGCTTGACGATCCACTGTGGCTAGATCTACTTGTTTTGCTGGAACTAGCCTTCAACGCAATTGGTTTCTTCTTGTTCTCGAGCTCATCAGTTTTGGGAAGGTTCATCTCATATGCCATTAGAGAACCTATTAGCTCGTCAACTTTCATCGTCTGAAGATCTTTGGACTCCTCGATCACTGTTCCCTTTGTGTGCCAAGCAGGAGTCAGAGACCGCAAGATTTTCCTTACAACTTCGTAGTCAGAATAGCTCTTTCCCAAATTCCTCAGACCATTGGTTATGACAGTTAAGCGAGCATACATCTCAGTCACACTCTCACCATGCTTCATCCGGAATGCTGCATATTCAGAAACCAGCATGTTCGCCTTGGTCTCTCTTACCTGTGATGTCCCTTCGTAGATGACCTCCAGTGTGTCCCACATTTCCTTGGCGGTTTTGCACGATGACACTCTGGAAAATTCAGTAGAATGAAGTGCGCACTGGATAGCATTGATGGCACTCCAGTTCAAAGTAGATTTTCTGATTTCTTCTCTTGTCCAAACCTCTTCATTCTCGTGCAGTTCGAACGGTCCCTTGCTCACTACTCTCCAGATCTCATAGTCTTTCGCTCTCAGGAAGACCTGCATTCTGTTCTTCCAGTAGGCGTAGTTAGACCCGTCAAAGTAAGGAGGCTTGGAGGTTGAATGCCCTTCTATTGTCATTCCCTTGGCATTCATGATCGATCCTCTTTAGGATGTTAGTCCCTGAAAAAGAGTTAGGCTCTGATACCAAATGATGGGTAATCGATGAAGGATCTAGAGGGGGGTGAATAGATCAGTCACCCACTAAAAATTTGTGCAGCGGTATCAAGTGCGGAAATAATTCAAGCTGCTTTTGGACAGTAGAAAGTCACACGAGAGTGATCACCGAGAGAGCCAACAGTAACAGATCTAAGCTTAAGCGATCCTAAGCATGCATCTACAGCGGATAAATGAGATGATCAAGATGCACAGTTAATCTTCAGACAAACACACACAGTGGGCAGGAGATTTTTAAGGTGGTTCGATCTCAAACCCGAGATCTACGTCCACCCCACACTCCTAACAGGAATGTGGCTTCAACCGCTGATTCACAGCTTCAACCGCTGGGCCTTACAGCTTGCCTACAACTGCTGAGCAACACAACTTGATGTCCGAGGTATCCACCTCGCCCGCTGAGCACCACAGCTTGCTGACCAGAGGAATCCTCCTCTGCACCGCTGAGCAATACAGCTTGGCTCTGCTGACTAACAGCTTGAAAACAAGGTTTCAGAAAACAAAATAGAAACAGACGAAAAACAAGAAAACTCGAATGAAATGTAGCTCACAATGAGCAATCTCAGTTCTAGTATCTGAACCAAGAAACTGATGAACAATCATTCAGAGAAAGTCTCTCAGACTCCTCTCACTCAATTCTCTGTTTTCTCTTCTCTCTTTCTCTCCTCTCTCTTCTCTCTGGATCGTGCAGGCTCCTCACACTTCACGAATATTTTTTCACGATCACGCTGCTCCTCTGAAAGGAGCTTCTTATTTATAGAGCAGTGAACAGATAGGGCGTGTGCTCTCCACGATTCCCGCCCAAGCGCCTTGACCACGTGGCAGCATTTCAACCTGCTGCACTACACGTGTCACGATCCTGGCTTCTTGGATCACGTGCCCTTCTCAATTTCCTCGAGCAGATATTCTGTCAGGTCAGACGAGGATGCACTGAGTAAGTTTGTGTTTTGAACAAAACGTGTACAGACATGATGCAGCAGATAGGAAGGTATGAACATCGAGATTGAGTACACAGACATGCCTTTTACGAGTGTACAGACTTTGAATGCATGTAATGCAGTATACATAAAGTAAAGTATGCACATTGATAGTGAATGCACAAGCATGCCATCAGGGAGTGTATGGACTTGGTGTGCATGCGACACCAATGTACAGACTTGCTGAAGTTGATGATGCATGAACTTAACCACTCGTACCAGCAATGGGATGTATAGACTTTGTGTGCATGCGACAACCAATGTGCAGACTTGCTATGCCTTTAAGCATGAATGCATAATGCACAAACTGTGTGTGTGCATGTGTGGACTTTGAGTGCATGACACTGCCTTACGTATGTATGCAGAACATATGGACTTGAATGCATGGTGGCGAATGTACAAACTTTGTCTTGAAAGGTGTACAGATGCATATGAAAAGAGTATGCAATGTACAGATGATGCACATATTGCCACTTAAGTGTGTACAAACTTGCTAGAATGATGCATGAACAAGACAGTAAAGAATGTACTGACTATGTGCATGCATGAAGAGCACGAGATGTACATACTTGATATCAAGCAGCGATGTTCCGACTTGACAGATGCCATGTTCACGCAATGTACAGACTTGCTGAACTACAGCACGAACATAATAGCAAGGAGTGTGCAGACTAAGCCACGAGCTGAGCTAACAGATGTATAGACTTGCACAGTTGACGGCGAATAGATGTATAGACTTGCTCAGTCAACAAAGCAACCGTGCAGGCTTAGTGTATGCATGGACCAACGAGTGCACTAACTTTGGCTAACACTTGCAAACAGACATCAATTAGAGATATGCACGAGATGGTCAATGCACTGACTATGTGGCGTGCAACTAAAATTAATGCACCAATGCAAGCTATGCACGAACTAGAATTGACCTGATGCAGAGTACAGACGATGCACTATATGACTGCGTCAACGCAATGCCCATACTGTGCAAACGCACACAGTATATATGCTGGAGTATGAAGAACAATAAAGCATGCAGAGTTCTAATCTTACATGATTCATTAGTGGTTGCTATCATTAAAACAATATAACATCATCAAGCACAGGGGGCACAACATTTTAAACGCCCTTTGTTTTACAAGCTTATCATAAGCTCGTGTCATTCGAGCTTGATATGCTTGGAGATGCTTGTAGGCTTCCAATCTTTTGCCTTCTAGGTTAGATAGTTCTTCCAACCTCATTTCTATTTCATCTTGTTCTTGGGTTTGTAAGCCAGTATGCACAGCTACCCGGTAGGATGACATTTCAATTTCAATCAGGACTATGGCTTCTGCCCCATATACCAGAGAAAGGGGGAGCAGCCGGTGGGAGTCTACCACCGGCTTGTAGACTGTCTAGTATGCCCAGAGAGCTTCGTGTATCTTCTCGCCCCAATCTCTTTTGCGGCTGCCCACAATTTTGGCTAAGAGCTTGCAAAGGGTCTTGTTGAATGCTTCAGCCAATCCGTTGGCTTAGGGATTGTATACTGTTGAAATCCTCCAGTCGATGTGAAACTTTACCGCCAACTGGTAGATGGTTCTATTTTTGAATGGACTGCCATTATCTGACATATTCCGGCTAGGGATGTCGAATCGGTATATAATATGGTGTTTGACAAACTGGGCAACTGCCTCTCCCATGACCACCCGAAGAGGGATGGCTTCGGCCCATCTGGAGAAGTAGTCCGTCACGACTAAGATGAACTTGTAGCCTTTTGTGGACGGCGGGAAGGGTCCCACGATATCCACTCCCCATTCTACAAAGGGCCATGTAAGGACCATGGGGTGTGGTTAGTTAGGAGGTCTTCTTGGCACTGGACCAAAGGCTTAGCACTGATGGCATGTGCGGGCGTATCGATTGCAATCCACATACAAGGTGGGCCAATAGAAGCCTTTCAGTTTTATATTAGTTTTCATTTTATCCCCTCCTTGATGGACACCGTAGAGCCCTGAGTGTACCTAGCACATAATCACTTTGGCTTCCTTTGGTGAGAGGCAGCGCAGGAGAACAGACTTGTCTTTTTCATTGACAAGTCTATACAATTGATTTCCTATCAACTGATATGACGTTGCCCTTGGCAACAACTGAACCCTTTGAGCCCGATCTAGGGGGAGGCATCCATTCTTTACATCGATAATTGGCTGACGCCAATCTTGTTCCTCCTCCACGGTGGGATCGCCTTCTTCAATTGCGTTGACCTCAGAAGTAGTTGTAAGGTCGACTTCTTCGTCTAAGCCACTTGGCATAAGCTTTCTGTGCCTGATGGTTATGTCAAATTCTCCTTCGGGTGGAAGCTTTATGGCGGAAGCCAACTTGGCTACGGCGTCTGCCTGAGAATTTCTGCTTTTGGGGGCATTACTTATTTCAAATAGGTAAAATTTCTCCTTGAGCCTCATCATAGCGGCATGGTAGAAAATTAACTCCTACTTACAGACATCATAGTCGCCTATGACTTGTCGTATAACGAGCTGCGAGTCTCCATAGAGTTTGATGCATTTGATGTCCATTTCCAGAGCTAATTGGAGCCCGACAATTAATGCTTCGTATTCCACTTCATTATTTGTTAGCTGCTTCATAAGTGCACAGGAACTATGCAGGATTCCTCTTTAAGGAGTCACAACGACACTACATGCCCCTGATGTGAGGCTTGTAGTGCCGTCAGGCTTCTTGACTGTTCGAGAGGCACCATCAAAGTAGAGCTCCCAGCACAGCATGTCAAGTGCGAGGGCATCCTCCTTTTGTGGTGGGACATCCTCAACTTGGTCTTCTGCTCCTAGTTGAGGCAAGAGAGTTTCTTCATTGGGGAGTCCAATATTAAGTGGGGAGTCCGTCAGGACTGGGTGTGCTGCCAAAAATTCTGCCATCCCTTGTCCTTTAATTGCCTTTGTGGCAAAAAAGTTTTGTCAAACTCCATAAGGAGTAACGCCCATTATCCCGATCTTCCTAACAATACGGGCTGCTTAAGAAGGAATTTGAGTGGGCCACACTTTGAGATTAACTCCACCCGGTGAGACAGGAGATAATGTCTCAACTTCTTTACGGAGAACACCAACGCCAAGTATACTTTTTCCATTGGGGAATAGCAGTGTTCAGGCCAACTAGCTTCCTAATGAAGCAGTATAGCGGTTGCTCTTTGCCCTCTTCATTTATTTGTGCCAACAGGGCTCCTAAAGAAGCGTCCATGGCAGCAATGTAAAGTACGAGCGGCTTTCCTTTGACCGGTGCTCCCAACACCGGGAGAGTAAGAAGGTACTCTATGATTTGCTCAAATGCATTCTAGCATTCCTAGTCCCATATAAATGGTGCGCCCTTTTTCATCAATTTCCCAAAAGGTGTGCATCTTCCTAAGAGGTTGGATATAAAGCGCCTGATGTAGGCTAGCCTCCCTTGGAGAGACCTCAATTCAGTTACGTTTCTGGGAGGGGGTAACTCCCGAATTGTCTTGATTTTATCGAGATCTACTTCTATTCCCCAGTATCTAACGATGAAGCTTAGAAATTTGTCACTTGAAATGCCAAAAGCGCACTTCACCGGGTTCACTTTGCGCTGAAATTGACGGAGCCTTTCAAAACCTCGACGCAAGTCAGCCAGGTGATTCTCCCGCCTTTGGGTTTTGACAACCAGGTCATCAACATAACACTTGATCGAGTCACGGAGCATTTCATCAAAAATTTTGGTCATTGCCCTTTGGTTGTGGCTCCGGTGTTCTAGCCGAAGGGCATCCTTTTGTAATTGAAGATCCCTTTGGGGGATCGGAAGGCTGTGTGCTCCTTGTCTTTAATGGCCATAGGGATTTAGTTGTGTCCTGACGATACATCCATGAAAGATAAAGCTTCATGTCCGGTGGTCATGTCGACCATGGTGTCAGTGATCGGGACAGGAAAGTCGTCCTTCGAGCAGGCTTTATTTAAGTCCCTATAGTCTATGCAGACTCGGACTTCGCCATTCTTCTTTTTGATGGGGACTACATTGGTGAGCCAACCAACTTCGGCATTCACTTTGAGCTCGAGTTCATGGCGCATACACCTTTGAGGTTACTTGACAGGTTTAGCCATGGGGAGTATTGTCAATTCATGCTTTGCCATAGAGAGTTACAGCCCGAGCATTTCTTTGTAGGTCCAAGCAAAGCAATCTTTGTACTCGAATAGGAGTTGTTTGTATGCCTGTCTTTCTTCCTCATTGAGGAGGGCAATGATGAAAATTGGGCGGGGCTCGTCCATGTCCCCGAGGTTAAGCTCGACTAATTCGTCCATAGTTGCTTGCTCGCCATCTTCAAGATCTCACAAAGTTGGCTGCAGGTCGATGAAATTCTCATCGTCGTCAGATTCGGCGACGTGAACATCATAGTATTCCAGGTTGTTAACAATGGACGACCGAGGCAGCTCGTCTTGGTCTTCAAGGGCCACTTCTTTTTGATGTTCATTTTGTAGAGTCATTGGGTTCCTCGTCAGAATCTGACTTACTAGAGGAGGGTGACAACCCTACGATGTTGACAGAATAGTAGCCTTTAAAGTCTACTTCCCGGTCATGGGCAAGCCCTCTTGCGTCTCTTTTAGAGAAGGGAGGCTGTCTCGGGAGTGCTTCCTTTTTGAGGCTCTGGCAGGGATAAAAGCTTCCGCGCCATCCAAAATTCGAACAATAACTCGGTACGCGCCTTAATGAAGGAATATGATGTCTCCATCCACTGTGCCAGCATTATAATAGGAGACTGTCCCTTCGTATCTTCATAAGCCTTGCTTGCAAGGATGACAGTACCGATTTCAGTATCGGTTTCGGTTTCAGCCAAAATCGGCCGAAACGAGTTCAAAACATTCAAAAAAAGGCAAAAAATACAGAAAAATTTAGAAAAAATCAGAAAAAAATCATTAGACCTGTATTTGACTGTAAAGAAATAGGATTAAGTGCAATAAATATGAAGTAGGCATTGGACATGTTAAACTAATATTCTTGTACATATTAAGCATGAAGTAGGTTCAAGCAGTACAATAAACCTAATTAGATATAGTAAATGTTACAGAAATTAAATGATCATTACCCAAATGATGATGCACATATATGGATAATAGCTAGAAGAACCTTCTCCCTCATCCTCTGGCTTCTGATGTTGATACCCATAAAAATGTTGCATGTATTCTGTATATTCACTATAACCAAACAATGAGGTAGCCAAATCCTGCATCCCTCTTTAGATCCCTCTTGGAGTGTAAGGTTGTTGGCTTGATTGGAATCCAGAATTAGCATAAGAAGTAGAACCTTGAGGATGAGAAGAGGATGCTGACCCATAACTGCTACTGGGTGGAACTGAATGAAATTGAAATTCTGGTTGATGACCCCACCCATAAATGTCTGCTTCCTGTTGGCCACCTTCATAACCTGATGGATACCCATATTGGCTCTGTGAATCATATCCTCCTTCACTATGACTGTATCCTCTGCCTGTGTTTGCGTAAAAGGAGGAAGTAGGCGCATATGTGCCATCGCCAGTAGTAGCACCTGCAGTTGCACTAGGATCATCGTCATCATCATCATTATCATCAGAACCATAAGAAACCAATCGTCTTTTAGCCTTTGGAGATGTTTTTTCTTCTTTTGGTGTAATCATTTCATTCATCTTTCAAATGAGTCATTTTCCCCTTGACGTGTGCCTCACATAAATTTGCTTCAACTGCTCAATTGTCGGGTCCTCTCAAGCAGCAGCACTAGTCCTCTCAGTTAGCTCATGCACTGATGTACTTCTTAAGGATCGAGGTGGCTTGACCATTTTAAGAGTGACTGGCCTGTTATCTGATTCTGAGTGTCTAACGGGCTCAAACTCAAGTTGCCGCTCAGTGTCATGAACAAACAAAGCTGGGTCCCTTCTCTAGTGCGCATGAGTCTCTCTGGCCCTCTTTGTTGGTCTTCTGAATTCTGGATCTCTTGACTCATTTTCATCTAGTATGCCCTCTGCCCATATTCTATTATCAACATCAAAAATGGGCTCATCAACCTGCTCTCGTATCTCCACCCAAGATTGCAAGGGATTGTCATCATCAAATAAAGCGTCCACATCAATTTCTAGAGTTGTATCCTCTACGACGCGTTTGTCTCGCAGCTGTTGTCTCAACTTCATGTTCTTTATTCTCAGTCTCATATTGTAGTGGAAGTAAACTAATTTTTCTAACCGTTCAACCTTTAGCCGATTGTGAACATTTGAGTGTACAAGGCTAAACGTGCTCTAATTTCTTTCACATTGACTTGCTGATGTTGTTTGATTGAGCACCCTAATTGCAATGAAAGGCAATGCATTACTGCTCACATCTCGGTTGTTCACCATTATCCACCAATCAGCTGTTCCACCAACCATAAACAAATAAATGTAAGATATAAATAAAGATCAATTCTCCATGATGTATTAATACTTATTGACTCAATTTAAGCACAAAGATTTAGTATACCTAGGCTCACTCTTCCCACAGTGTATTGCAATTGGGAGTCAGAATATATCCCGTCCTCATTCTATAATTGTTCATCTATAAAGATAAAGTAATAGATTAACATAACTACTTAAGTAAATTCTATACATCTTATTGATAAAATCAATAAAGGCCAACCTCTACTTCGGCCTGAAGTCTCTTTTCTGGTGTCCTCGATAAACGACCAATGACTTTTAAAGTGCCTTGAAGCACCTCGCCATCAACATTTGCATTGACACTCTACATAAATCGAGGGTTGAGAAAATAACCTGCATTTATATATAGTTAATTAAATGTTAGATATAAATTAACATAAAAAATAATGTATCAATACAATTAATCACTCACCAGCTGCATGCAAGTCATGGTATAATATGTTGTCCCATCTATGGTCAATAATTTTCCACCACTTTGCATATTCTCTGAGAAGGGAATTGTGCAACTCTAATTTGGCACGATCCATGGCCTCGTACAGATATCTCATATCATTCTTCTCATCGCCATCCACCATTCTTAGGACCTTCACGAGGGCTGTGACTACTTTCATGTACCGTAAGACCCTGGCCCAAAATTTATCTTCCACGATGTGACAGACATCCAAATAATCCATCTGAGCAACAACATTAGATTTGTCTATGTAATCCCACAGGGCATTGTGGTACATGAAAGCTTTCAGCTCATTCTTATACCTATGCAGAGACTCCAAAGAAATGAAATTCGAATCAAATACGGAAGAAATTTATAAGGATAACATAGAAAGAATTGAGCTCATTCTTATACCTGTGCAAGGACTCCAAAGAAATAAAATTCGAAGCAAATCTGGTTGGCCCTGCACGGATGATATCTCGCCCCCCATTTGCATGCTCCCTGAACATGTTCAATATCCTAGAATGGCCATAAATATACTGGGTGATTTCTTGTGCCCTCTCAATTATCTTCTTCACATTATTTTCCTTCCCAATGTCTTCAAGTATCAAATCCAGATAATGTGTTGCACATGGGAGCCAATATAAATGCCTGCGATTCTACATCAATTTCTTCCCTGTAGCCTTATAATTGGCTTTATTATCAGTCACTACTTGCACAACATTGTCCTCTCCAATTTGGTCTACCATCTTATCTATCAAATGAAATAAATAATTGACATTTTTTCATAATTCAATGCATCTACAGATTTAACAAATATTGTAACTTCGATGCAATAGACCCAAAAGTTAATCATCGACTTCTTTGTGGTACCAGGCCAGCCATCACACATGATGATGCATCCTCTCTCCATCCATATATGTTTGAAACTTTCAACCCACTGATGGAGCTCCTCAATCTCTCCCTTAAGGCCACGCCTGTATATGTCTCGACGTGAAAGGGCCTTCAAGCCACGGCCAGCATCTGCTGTGGCATCTAGCATAGGTTGGAAATATTCTGATTCAACTGCATGTCCAGGGACACCTGCATAGAAAAACCATTTGCAAATACTTTTAAATGCATGCCCTGCAACTTCTGCTGATTTTTTTACCCCTCTCAATGCTTGCTTGATTTTTAGTTATGTAGCACTTTGCCTTCTGTGCAGATAGCTGTCCATGGGGCCTTCTCTCTGCAGGGCTGCACCAATGTCAAGACGTCGTGTAGCTCGTGCTACACCAGCTATACTGGAGTATGTCCTTGAACCTATCGGTGCTTTTCCTTTCCTTCGAGTGGCTTGTTCACGCTCTATTGCTTCAGCCAGCTCTGGATCTGAATCCTCAGTTCCTTCCTCATCATCATCATCCCTCATTCCCCTTCTGTCTAAAATCTCCTCAGCAATTTCAGCCTGATCTTCAGCCCTTTGTTACATCCTTTCTATTTTGCCCAGAAGGCACTGGCGCATTTCTTCTCGGACCTCTTGGGGACATCTATCACATCGTTTGACCTCTCCTCTTATCCCTGCCAAATATTATTTTCCTCTAGTAATTCCGCCATGTATCTCCGTACCACAATAATTGTATTTCACTTTTCTTCTCCCAACATCAACTAAGGAGAGGTGGGCCCACCCCGAATCCCCCTGCCCTTGTTGCTCTTGACCTTGTTCACGTCTAGACATGATGCTACATTAAGATAGTCAAAAACAAATGGTTGTAAATACAATGAAAAAAATGCAGTGAAGCATAATTGAGCTTCAAATTATGTTGAATTGAGATAATTAGACAAAAATCCCAAATTTAAATAGTTAATTAAGGCTTAATTTGGAGTTTTACTCTAATCACCCTTCATTAAATGCAATTAGCGACATGCTCCCGCCCTAAATTATTCAATGAAGCATAATTGAGTTTTAATTAACGCTAACTAAACCTAATTAGACAAAAGTCTCAAATTTAAATAGTTAATTAGGGCTTAATTTAGATTTTTATCCTAATCACCCTTCATTAAATGCAATTAGCAACATGCTCCCGTCCTAAATTATTCACTGAAGCTTAATTGAGCTTCAATTGACCCTAACTAAACATAATGAGATAGAAACCCCAAATTTAAATAGTTAATTAGGGCTTAATTTAGATTTTTACCCTAATCACCTTTCATTAAATGTAATTAGCAACATGCTCCCACCCTAAATTATTCACTGAAGCTTAATTGAGCTTCATTGACCCTAAATAAACCTAATTAGACAAAAGTCCCAAATTTAAATAGTTAATTAGAGCTTAATTTGAAGTTTTACCCTAATCACCCTTCATTGAATGCAATTAGCAGCATGCTCCCGCCCTAAATTATTCAATGAAGCTTAATTGAATTTTAATTGACCCTAAGTAAACCTAATTAGACAAAAGCCCCAAATTTAAACAGTAAATTAGGGCTTAATTTGGAGTTTTACCCTAATCACCATTCATTGAATGCAATTAACAGCATGCTCCCACCCTAAATTATTAAATGAAGTTTAATTGAGCTTCAATTGATTCTAATTAAACCTAATTAGACAAAAGCCTCAAATTTAAATAACTAATTAGGGCTTAATTCGGAGTTTTAATATATTTCACATATGAAAATTAATATATTTATAGGAACCTTACCTACAACAAACAAAACTATCAAACTAACCAAAAAAAAATAAAAACTTACCAGATCTATTAGGAATGGGAGCCAAGAAAACTCTTTCGCTGCGGCTACACGCTGCAAACTCCAAGAAACAGCAATGGCGGCGGCAACAGTGGTGACAGCAAACCCTCCTCCTGGATGAGGCTCCAGCAGCCTGCAGCAAGAGACTTCTCCCTCAGATCTGAGAATCTGAGGGAGAATAGAAGTGCACTCCCCTTGAGAGGGGAGTTCACGTCCGGTTTCGGCCGAAACAGGGCGGTTTCGGGCCGAAACGGGTAAGTTTCGGGTGAAACCGGTATCGATTTCTCCCGAAACCATTAAAAAGTTTTGTTTTAAGTTTCGGACCTGCTACAGTGAGCAGGCCCGAACTCGTTTCGGTATGGGCCGAAACCGATACGTTTCGGAGCAAGCCCGAACTCGTTTCGGTATGGTTTCGGCCGATATTGCCATCCTTGCTTGCTTGGGCCAATTCTTCCCTCAAAATGAATATCTATAGGGGAGATGTCTCTGTCATTTGTCCTTTTCTTGATGACATGACGGACCTTAGCAGGCCTGGGTTCACCGGCCGACACTTCGGCCAAAAATTGTTGGAGGATTGACATTTGCTGTAGATCCCAAGTTGGTTTGGTAGTGTGATGAAGATGCGAGATGCCTAAGCAAGACATCCCACTCTCGAAATAATTCTTGTACAAGAGATTTCAGTGCTTGGTTCTCCCGTTTTAAACCCTCCAAAGTGGTGGCCGGTTCTCCCTGCTACTCATTTGTGGGGGCATTAGTGATGATTAGCGTGGAGTCATCTAGCTCCCCTAGGTCGAGTCCAGTCAATTGGCCTAGAACCACTTGCCCAATATCTTCAAGTTCTTGCAAGGCAGGGTGTAATATGACCACAACAATGACGAGTAAGAAAGAGGTGATAAGGGTGCTTCCCCTGTCCTGAACAAAACAAGGGGAGTATGTTTACAGGCCCACTTAGTTCCAACTCCTGTGCAAGAGAGTGGGGTCACTTCGCTGCACAAAAAATGGGGTGTGATGAACCAAAAACCCTATGTAGGGCTGCCACACAGAACAACAGTGCAGCAGGCAACTGTTTGCCCTCCTGGTGGGGATGATTGTCCCCCTCTTTCTGATTTTGTAGCCAATCTCAAACTTCAAGACCTTGCACCCTTCCATGAGCCCTGTCATCAGTCACCATAAGAATCCAACTGGACCCAATGATGAGGTCAGACAATCACTTGCCTTTGTTGGACAATGCTCCTTCTCTCTCTCTTCACCAGGACCTCTTTGATATGATGAGTAATAATATAGAATAAGAGATAGAGAGATAGAGGAGGAAGAGAGACTAACAGCTTCAACACTTCCACTGCTGGCTACCCCCATTCTCTTTCACAGTAGGGCAATCATGAAAATTTACAAATGAACCAATATGCTCCATCTTTAAGTGGCCAACCAAGGACAGTAGGAAAAACTAGGTACAGACTCTATACAGTGCATAAGAACATAAAAAGACTCATCTATCCTTCTTACAAATTAATTACTTCCTAATCAACTTTTACTTTCTGTCTTCAACTACAAACACTTCACAGGTATAAGTCTAGTTAGAGTCCTGTAGCAGCTTGTCCCTCACTTTTGCTTCCCTCCCATGCCGGCCCACCTTTTTTCCTTCTTGAATTTGCTTTTCACCTGAGTTCTCGAGCCAAGCAGCCATTTTGCACTAGTGTGCTGCATTAAAAAAAAAAAGGTGATCCACAGATCTTGGCACTGTGCCACTGTCCTGCCTTGTAAAAGCAAGTAATTTATGATTTCAATGTTCAAGTTATTTTCATAGGCTAAAGCCATAACTTCTAGCAACAACTCCTCACCTTCGCTTCTCTCTCACTGCTTACCACCCCCAACAGAGCATTCGCAGTGAATGTGACCACCAGATCAAGCAACTATGATTTGGTGTTGGACTATAGGGCAGAATTGCTCATATAGTGCATTTGATAGCTGAAGAAATTTTCTTCCCTAATCTCTTGGCAATGACAATTAGCCAAGTATAGCAACCCCTTCTCATAACAAGAAACTAGAAGGCCGTAAACTTTGTCTATTAATCAAGATGACAGCAAAATTCAATTATATTGTATCAAATAAGCTCAATAAAAGCTTAAGGCTTGAAGAGAAATTACAGTATCACCATTTACACAGTTGACTCGGTAAACAACACTAGGAGCAGTAGTTATCAAGGTGAGGTTGTATTCCCTCTCGAGCCTTTCCTGAGAAGCAAGACTTGCTTGAGACAGTAGCTTTTATGGTTGTAGAAAAATAATTTACCAGTTGAATACTTAAGTAATAAGAAGATGCTCTTTACCTGAACAATTTCCATATGCAACAGTCCTAGAAAACCGCATCGAAAACCAAAGCCCATGGCACTTGATGTTTCAGGTTCAAACTGCAGTTTTAATCGCGAAGACCCAGAGATGACACATCCATGGTCACCAGCAAGTAAATATAAGAAGTGCAATCAAAAACATGAATTAGATGATGGCACCAAAACTGACATCAAGATAAATAACAGCTCCTTCCTAAGATAACAAAAACAGCAAATAACCCCATGGATTAAAGAATGCAAATAATTTAATTTTCTTCAGTGTGGTACTTTATAATATGGTTTGCCGTATCGGTGCAACTCGAATTGAGTCAACTATATCATATCGTATCAGGGCCGGACCGAGACTGTCGATCAGGCACATATATATTATTTACTTTTCTTCGGAGTGGATTTGCAACCCAGAAGGGGGGAGACTACACCGGTCCCTCTCCCATTCTCTCATCTATATTTATATGCATATAGATTATTTGTTTTTCTGGTTTTTTTCTTGCAGCCGATGGCAACTCTCTCTCTCTCTCTCTCTCTCTCTCTCTCTCTCTCTCTCTCTCTCTCTCTCTCTCTCTCTCTCTCTCTCTCACACACACACACACACACACACACACACACACACACACACACACACGCACACAAAAAAACAGCGCATACAACAGTCTGCTGCTGAATATTATGACCTTGATAGGAATCCTTAACTGTGATCAATTTGTCCATTACCAACAGAAAGATTCTGGAGATTTGTTTGAATAGGAACTATCTACCCACTTATCTCTCCAAAATACACGTGTGCCCATTTCCCCCAAAAAAAAACACGTGTGCCACTGAATATATTGACCTTCTTAATGGGAACTCTTAACTGTGATCAATTTGTCTATTGCCACCAAAAACATTATGGGGATTTGTTTGGATAGGAACAATCTGCCCAGTTATCTCTCCAAAATAATCACTTCCCTGAGTTGAGATTCTTTCTACTAAGTGGTAGAATCTTAATGTTGTTTTCTGTATGTTAATAAGATCCACAATATGTGAGATACTGTTCATATTACACAATTCCAAAGTGCACCTTCGTCTGATGAAAGTTCTCACAGCCATTTACCAAGGAGAGCTATGTTCACATGCCAAATCTAAAACAAGAAAAAGAAAAGGTTGCCATGTTGAGCAGACTAGATCAGGCAGCTAGGCAATTTTCCCCAGTCCGCATGGAACGGTGCATTCGGCACTCTTTTTTCAACAATTACCCTGTTTCTACTGCAAGATCACACCAGCACAGGATCCTGCAGCTGGAAAAGAATCCACTGCTGGTGATCTTGAAAGTGGCAACAGACTGCAACAAACCCATCTATATATACATGTATACAAGCAAAACAATGTTCTTTTACCAAGTAATAGGATAGCTTCTTGTTAACAAGTTTTTAGGACCATGGATCTAAGTCAGACAGTCAAAGAAGCTCCACAAGGAGCCTTAGGAAATTACACAGCACAATGCAGAAACCTGCACTGTTGCAGTGCACCTAACACAGTGCCTTTTCTGAGCCCAGAACAGAACGGTTTCCACCTAGAGCAGAAAGGTGCCACATTGCCATGCAGTAAGTTTTTTTCTCATTTTTCATTCAAAAGAAATTGAAAAGAAAACTCTATACCCTCATCACACCACAACTCTATCTTGAATAGATGAAGAATGCAGGGGCCTGCCATTGATGGATATAAGTTGATGATCATTAGATCATGATCTTATGTGATCAGAGTATCAGACAGCCTAACAGAGCAGTTTCTTATTGCCTGATAATAGGAAATCCATCCTCATACACACACTGGTCCTCTATGCAAGAAGATGGAGTATATTAAATCTAAATCATACAATCACCTAAGTTCATATGTGAATTTAAGTAACAAGGGTACATATAAGGGATACAGATCATGACAAGTTGCATCAGGCTTGGGGCGACTTGACCCATGGTTGAGTGTCCCCTACAACCATCAATATGCAGGTCCTTTTTCAAAACAAGCAAAACCAATGGGGTCTCCATATAGGATCTGAGTTGATCAAGAAGAGGCCAGCTCAAACCAATGCCTTAAAATCCAAAATTGCTGCTAGATCCATATCACAGAAGTGAGAGAGCCAGCAATCTGCACTGAAACAGAAACAGAATTTACTCTCCTTGAGCTTCTGACACATGATCACTAGAAACTTGAGCAACTAAAATTATCCTTGCAGACATTCCAGTAGTCAAGGGAAGAGGTCATCCCTTCTACTATCTTATACAAACTATGGAAAGCACCAGTCAGAGGAGGAAGGGTTTAGTTAGTTGGGAAGGAAGGTGGGGTGTGGGTGGGTGGTGGGTATGACTCAACAAACTAGGGCTCCTTAATCTATGACAGTTTTACATATAAATGTATCCAAAACATTTCATTCTTCTGAACATCTTGTAAGAGAAAGTCGCCCAAAGTCACCCTCATTCACTTTTTTGACTAATAATAAAACACTAATGGGAAGAGAGAGAGAGAGAGAATCATATGAATTCAGCATTCAAATTTTATTCATGTGCCATCCGGACTATATACTAAAAGCATGCAAAGCTGTATTAAATGTAGTTGAAAAATATAACTGCATGATAAACTGCATTTTGGATTAAAAGATAAAGTCAAAGTGTAGGAAATGGTTCTCAAAATTAATTAAACAATTTAAACAAAGTATAACTAAAAGCTTTATTCTTTCCTCTGCTTTGGTCTACTTCCTTCTTTTCATCCTGTGTAATTATTGCCCATCTTCCATCTCTTCTTGGTCCATTACCATATTAGATTGTCAATACAATAAATGTGAAATAGGATGTATGGATATTCAACAAACTTGCCTTGAGAGCAGCATCATTAAGCTGAAGCTTCTCCAACGCATCACGCAACTCAGGAAACCTACCACATGTACCAACAAGTCAAATCTAGATTTTGGAACACTTGAAGTTGATAGACTGGAAGTTTTGCTAATGATAGGAAAATAGAAAATACTGGTCAGCATCAATGGGAAAAAGGCCACAAAACACCATAGGTGTGGCTTCCTCATATCCTGGCAGAGCGTTTTCTGCCCTCCTACTGAAATGTGTAATTGTATCACCAACCCTAGCATCTGCCACTGATCTTATTGAAGCAGAAAGGTAACCAACCTGTGAAAAACAAACATGGATAAACAGATGGATGCATGTGTAAAGAAGAGATGTTGATGTATCAAAGGAGTTATTCATAAGCACATCATACAAAAAATTCAACAAATGTATTTTGCAGTCAAAGCTTGACAAAAGACCAAGAGAAGCAATTCAAGTATCAGAAAGTAATATATCAAATAAACAAGTGATCTTAGAGAGCTGGCACCTGTTATCTGCCAATGTAGAACAACACAGAATAGATACAAAGTAGAAATAAACAACGAGAGGAGCCAAGTCACACACACAATATAGAACAAGAAAAACAAATAAACAAAAAGAAGATAAGATTTTCTTATAGAAAAATGGGAGCTAATCCTGATTAATTAGACATTACAGTTGTGTAAAGTTCAGAAGAAAAAATCACCACTACCCACCCCTTAAGGGAATAACAATAATAAGTCCACATTGCTACCAATGCTGCCCCATATCTCCCTTCCCCCCAAAAGCTGGGGTGCTAAGGTCACCAAACCCACACTGAACTACTAATAGCAGGCATCCATCAATAGTTAGCAGCTGTGGGAGTGAAAATGCCACACCCAATGGATGAACATAACCATGTGCAAATGCAATTTAGTCATGCATTCAATGTTAAGCACATAAATTATCATACTATCGGTTTCGTTAATTTAATTTACTGAGGGCAAGTAAGCAATATGGTCAGCTTAGGGATACAAAGTTCTCCTAGTTATACTCTAGGGTGTTATAGCTTTCTTCAATTAAAGTTTGCTTCATGTGCAAATTGGGGCTGTCTTAAAATTTAGGACAAGAATCGGCAGTCCAATTTAGAGACAATTATATATTCTTATTACTCCCTTGAAATTCCCCGAGGACCAAAGCAATATGATTAATTGTTTGGGGCGAAAAAATGCAAAAAATATAAAATTTCCTGTTGTCTTAGCCCCTTAATAGAAAGCAGAATCAGCCGGTTAGGCTCGGATTCGTCAAGTGCAATCCGAGTCTAGGCTGAACCACCCCCAAATTAAACAACCAGAATCGGCCAAGAATCAGAGGAATCAGCCGAATCGGTCCTGAATCGGCCCAATCAGACCAATTCAGCCAATTCCCTTGGAAACTTGGTAAAGGAAAATGAAAAATGTGGAAAATCGGCCTGAATCGGGCAGACTTGTACTGATATCAGACGCGTTGGCCAGTCCGGGTCCGATTCATACCCAATCCAAGATCGGCCGGTCTTCCATTGGATCAGAATTGTTGAATCCACAAAACCGCGGTTTTGTGGATTCAACATGGTATCAGAGCATGCTTACAGGGTTATTTGCTATGTTAATAGCAGCCTTGTTATCACAGTACAACTTCAGAGGAGTAACAGCTTCCAGACCCATATCTTTCAACAATAATTTTATCCAGAGTAGTTCTGCCAGCCCTTGAGCCATAGCTCTATACTCAGCTTCAGCACTAGAGCGTGCGCACACACTCTGTTTCTTGCTCCTCCTAGTAACCAAATTTCCTCCTAAAATTGTGCAATACCATGTGGTTGACCTTCTATCTTCTTTAGAACCTGCCCAATCAGCATCTGTAAAGCACTCTAGGGTCAGAGTATTGTTTCTCCTGAATAATAGGCCTTTCCCATGGCATGATTTCAAGTACCTAAGAATCCTTTCCACAGCCTTCAAGTGGTCCTTACAAGGTTCATGCATGAACTGACTCACAACATTCACTGCAAAAGTGATATCCGGCCGAGTCAGGGATAAGTATAAGAGTTTACTGACTAGGCGCTGATACATTCCTTTCTCTTCAGGGGCAAGTCTCTGTCCACAACTGCTGGTCAGCCCATTATTTGCTTCTATTGGAGTATAGGCAGGCTTACACCCCAATTTTCCAGTCTCCTTGAGAAGACCAATCACATACTTTCGCTGACAAACATAAATTCCTTTCTTGGAGTAGGCCACCTCAATCCCCAAGAAATAGTGCAGTCTTCCTAGGTCTTTTATTTCAAATTCAGCTTGAAGTCTCCTTTTCAACCTTTCAATTTCGAAGTTGTCATCACCTGTAACAATCATATCATCAACATAAACAAGTAGCACTGTTATTTTCCCATCTTTTCTCTTCACAAAAAGTGTGTGATCAGCATTTCCCTGAGAGAAGCCGAGAGGCATCATTGCCTTCCTGAGTCTCTCGAACCAAGCTCTTGGAGACTGCTTCAGTCCATATAGCGCCTTTCTCAACTTGCATACCTTACCATTAGTTTCAGTACCAGGAGGAGGCTTCATGTAAATTTCTTCCTGAAGATCGCCATTCAAGAAGGCATTCTTTACATCTAGTTGATGCAAATCCCAATCATACATGGCAGCAAGTGACAAAATGATTCTTACAGATTTTAAATTAGCAACCGGAGCAAATGTTTCTGTGTAATCAATACCATAGGCCTGTGTGAAGCCTTGAGCAACCAGCTGTGCCTTGTATCTGACAACTTCTCCATCTGCATTATACTTTAGGGTGTAAACCCACTTCGACCAATTCTTGTCACTAGGTGGATCCACCAGCTCCCACATATTATTGTTGTAGAGAGCACTCATCACTTCATCCATCGCTGCCCTCCAACGGGGATCTCCTGCAGCCTCATGAAAGAAAGAAGGAACAATATGCTTGGATATACAAGAAGTGAAGGCACGATAAGAGTCTGAGAGATGAGAATAAGAGATATGATTAGAACTGGGATGCTGAGTGCAAGACCTTACACCCTTTCTCTTAGCAATAGGAAGCTCACTCTCCTTGTCAGGACCACAAGTACCAGTTCCCGATTCAACCAGCTGCTCCATAGTTGGACCTTTCCTACTTTTCCGTCACTTGTAGGTAATAATGTCCTGCTGAGTCTGAGCTGCAGGAGAAGACTGTTGAGAAACCTCTTTTGGCACACCTGGAAGAGAAACAACATCGCAGGGAGAGACAGGGGTGACTAAGGAGGGCACTGAGTACTCCCCCTGAGGACGAGTGCTAGCTGAATAGAAAGACTCGGACTCAAAAAAGGTGACTGTTGAACCATGAAATTTCCTGAAAATGGAAAGAAAGAAAAAAGAGAGAGAGAGAGAGAGAGGAAAAAGAGAGAAGGAAACCCCCCTCCGCCATGCACTCAGGCCGGAGGAGGTCCCTCCGGACCTGCCAGGCCAGAGGGAGTCTCCTCCGCCCTGCACACAGGCCGGAGGGAGACTCCTCCGCCCTGTATGCAGGCCGCAGGAGCATCCCTCCGCCCTAGTGTGCATCCCACAGCCCATTAAAAAAAAAGAAACTGAAAGAAAAGGGAGAGGAAGAGACTGGGCGGAGAAGTTGAAAGGTCAACCGCTTGGGATTCCACCGGAGGAGGCTGAAAGAGGAGTCCTCCGCTCCACCTCCCAGCAGCTATAAAAGAGAGGCAGGCCCGGGCAGAGGGGAGATCGACATCCAGCAACAGGCGATAGCAGCATAGGAGCTCCCGTGAGCAGCAGCGCAGGCAGGAGAAGAGATTTCTTTTTTTGGAAGATGGCTTGCCTAAGCATGGGGAGGGGTATGGTCACCACAAAAAAAGGCCCCCTCCCGGGAGTTCCAGCCACCTCCTTTGGGAGTGGTGAGCCTAAGAAACTCCTCACCTAATGCTATGAAGTAGTTAACAGAATACTTATAAAATCAGATAAATGCCTGTGCTCTACATGGAGTATGCTTCACATGTATGGAAAACTCAGATAAATGCCATAAATGCCTGTGCTCTATATGGAGTATGCTCTATCAGATAAATGTTTATATCACAGATTTCCATATGAAAATCAGAAGTGCCTGCAGCAAAAGAAAATTAGATAAATGTCTGTATTGTAGATTTTCATGTGAAAATCAGAAAAAAAAAATACCCATGTTGCGGATGGAAAGGGACAATCAAAATGTACTCAAGAAAACTCAAAGGGAGAGAAAAATAAAATGAAGATGCATTCAATTGAAGAAAAATGAAGGCAAGTGTTAGAACTTTGTTGAAATATCCCCACTGATTAGAAAATTTGCAAAAATACCTTCGGTGGTCAGCAAATTACAGGAGTGGCCCTAGTGGACAGAAAATTATAAAAATATCCCTAAAGAACAAAAATTACAGCAATATCTCCGAGGGTCAGAAAATTGTAGAAAAACCCTCAGTGGATAGAAAATTACAGAAATATCCCCGGTGGGTAGAAAATTACAGAAATACCTCCAGTGGTCAAAAAATTACAGAAATACCCTCAGTGGGTAGAAAATTATAGAAATGCCCCCGATGACAGGAAAATTACAGAAGTGCCCCCGATGACGGAAAAATTACAGAAATATCCCCAAAAATGGGAAAACTACAAAAATACCCCTGATTGTGAGAAAGTTGCAGACATACCCCTATTTGTGGGGTCTCAAAATTACCAAAATACTTTCGTTTTGGTTTACGCCATTTGCACGACCCGGTGGAGCGGGACCACGCCCCTTCCTTGAAGCGGTCTGCGCTCTCTTGGGTTCGGCTTATGGCTAACCATTCAAATCCATCTTTCACGGCCGAGAGCTATCATGTCCGGAAACTTTAAAATGGTGAAATTACAAATGAACTCTGGAATGTCAAGAGAAATGAAGACTCGGAATACCCAAGAAGTCAAATGACAGAGTTATTTCCGAGAAGTCAAGAAATCAAGACGAGGAACACCCAAGAAGTCAAATGACGGGGTTATTTCCGAGAAGTCAAGAAATCAAGACGAGGAACACCTAAGAAGTCAAATGATAGGGTCATTTACGAGAAGTCAAGAAGTCAAGACGAGGAATACCCAAGAAGTCAAATGACGAGGAATACCCAAGAAGTCAAATGACGAGGTTATCCTCGAAAATTAAGAAATAAAGACGAGGAATGCCCAAGAAGTCAAATGACAGGACTATTTTCGAGAAGTCAAAAAATGAAGACGGAGAACGACAAGAATGTTCAGAAAGTCAAGATATGACGGGGCTATCTCCGAGAAATCAAGAAATGTCAAATATATGCCGAAAAGTCAGAATGACAAGAATGCCCAGGAAGTCGAGAAGTGACAGGGCTATCTCCAAGAAAGTAAGAAATTACAAGAATATCTCAAAGTCTGGAAAAATTGTAGAAATATTCTGATGGAGGAAAATTACAAATATAACCCGCCTCGGGCGGGAATGTCCTTTCTGGACACCAAGACAACTTAAGGGTCCAATCACAGTTAAAAGAGTGATTATGACCATAAAGCAACTCCGAGGGACCGATAATGATCATCTTGGCGATCCAGCGATCCTCGTGATGGAATTCAAATTCAATCGTCTGATCAGGGGACAAAAGTAAATATAATGACCTGATCAGGACGAAAGCAAACTCAAATATCCAAATGCAGATTGAAGCAAATTCAAAGGCTCTGGTTGCGACCGGATGTTACCTTGAAGACCCGATTATACAATCGGGATCATATGTAAAGATCTTGAAGAACCGATTGTAATTCTAATTATATATGTTCAAGAAATAAAGTCTCCAAATTCCTTTGCAAGAGTATTACCCGTAATGGGCGATCATCAAGATCATTTATGTCACAACGAATAGAGGCAAAAGGCATTCTTCGACAGTTAATCAAAGGTGTTCGGACTTGTACCGATGTAAATTAACATCGACTCCAGTCGGTGGGGAAAAGTCCTGTACACGAACCCTAAATCGTCTGATAAATCCAAAAAGTGTGGAATTAACAAATATGCCAAAATATCCACATATTCATCCAACGAAAATGGATGTCCGAAAATTCCGCGTGTAAACAGACTGGCACGCCCGGTGGGACTTTTCCTACCTTTCATTTCTCTGTCGAAGAATAGCCTTGCCTCGACAAAGGTTGTGACTCCTTCATACTCTTGCAAGAAGTTCAAAGGATTCCTACCGTTGAAGCTGCCGCCGGGGGCATCAAAGAGCTACTGGGGGCATCAAGGTTAAGGCTGTCAGGGGCGTCAAGGTTAAGCGGTCCCTTTCAAAGGCCAAATGTCAACATGTATCTAAAGCTACTCCTACTAATAGGGGGCAATGCCATGCCGACCGTCATTGCTGCCGTCGGGGGCATCAAGGTTAAGCGCTTCCTTTTGAAGCCCAAATGTCAACATAACACATGTCCAAAGCTACTATTGCCAATACGGGACCACATCGCCCCATCCATGACTGTTGTTGCTCGGGACATCAAAGTGAAGGTTCTTTATGAAGACTAAGTGCCAACAAAGTCCATCTGTTGTTCCTGCTAGCCGGGGGCAATGTCGCCACCATGGGAGAAGACTTGTTGCGGCTGTACCAAGTCTGGCAAGACTAGTCCTTGACCAAAAGCAAACCAAAGAAAAAGAAGAAGAAGAACACAATTGGCTAGATAAAAGTGAGCCGATCTCACAACGATACTTTGCCGAATACATCAAGCTGAGGCAGAGATGAAAGAAGCCAACGCCTAAGCTTCGTTCTAAAGCCAAGGCACCGGGGAAAGTCAAAGCCACTAAGTCTGGGCAAGGGGGCAATCCTATTGCCGTCTACACCAAGTGAAAGGCAAAAATGAAAGAAGCTGACATCCAAGCTTCACGCAAAAAAGTCAAAGCCTTTAAGTCCAGGCGAGGGGGCGATTCCATGAAGCAACTTCTTATCAAATAAATATGGGTCACCAAGGAGGAGGCCTCAAACATTCTAAGCCTTTGTGGAACACGGAATTTTTATCGTAGATAAAAATAGAATAATAGGGTGTTTGGTTACTCTTTTTTACGTCTTTTTTCTCTCAAATTAAAAAATAGAAACAAGGAACTCACTTAGATGTGTTTGGTAACTCTCCCCTAATTTTAAGGAAGAAGTTTCATCCTTTGAAAAGTTCTCTCAAAATAAAAACAAGGGTCGACCATTTTTTTTTTTTAAATCGCTCACGTCTCGCTCCCCCCCTTCCCCCTGTGTCCGCCGGCCGGCCTCTCGCTCCCCCCCCCCTGCGTGCGGCGCCCCTCCCTCCCCCCTTCCTGCTCCGCCCGCCGGCCTCTCCCTCCCCCCTTCCCCCTACGCCCGACGGCCTAGCCTCCCCCTGCTCCCCTCGCCGGCCTCTCCCTCCCCGCATCTCCGCCGGGAGGCCCGCCACCACCCCCTGGTCCCACGTTGTCTGCGGCGAGCCCGCGGCGGCCACCACGGCCCCTTCCTTCCCCTCCTCGACGGTGATCACGCCTCTGGAGCCCCCCGATCGCTCCTCCCCGGTTGGCGCCACTGCAGACGACCAGGTGGCGGGGTCCCAACCGATTACGGCCAGCGCCACAGAGCACTCCTCCTCCCCTTCCCAGCAGCTCTGCCGGGAGGCCCTCCACCGCCCCTCCCCCTGGTCCCACGTTGTCCCCGGCGAGCCGGCGGCCGCCACAGCCCCTTCCTTCCCCTCCTCGACGGCGATCACGCCTCTGGAGCCCTCCGATCGCTCCTCCCCGGTTGCCGCCGCTGCAGACGACCAGGTGGCGGGGTCCCTACCGGATGCGGCCGGCGCCTCGTCTATCCGGGTTGGTGATGATGCCGAAGGCCCGATAGTTTCTGATCACGTTTCTACCTCCACGGCCGCCCCATTAGCGTCCACCATTAGTGTCCACCATTCTACTTCCCCCGCCCCTCCCGGTCACTTTCTTGTCTTCCAAACATGTACATCTAAAATTAAAAATTTGTGTTATTTTTGCCAAACGGTTGGGACTTCTTTTTATAGAATTCAAAAGTTGTGTTAAAAATTAACGTACCATAATTTTGAAAAAAATGCTCCCAAACAGCCTATAAATGTTCTTTTTGAAAAGAAACATTCCCCTTATGTGTAGAGGTTTATTCCATGGGTGCGCATAATATCAGACGATTTGGGTTCGGGTGCTGGACCTCTCCCCACTGACCGAAGTCAGAATTGATTTACATCGGCCTAACGTCCGAACACCTTTGTTTAACTGGCAAAGAAATCCCAAAACCTTCTATGGGGGTTCTGATGTTGAGGGCAAACTCATTTGGAGGGCTCACAATGTCCACTCATTTACCACCGACCAACAGAATGACTGAGATAGGGTTTCAACTGAGGCCCCTTATGTTTAGGCAAAACCCTGGAATTTAGGAGTATGAATGCAAATGTGCGAAAGCCGTAGGTATTTTTGAAGTCGCAGGAGGTTTCCTGGACCCTGAGGGTATTTTGGTAATTTTACACTTCCAGGGGTATTTTGATAATTTTACCAGGCCAAGGGCATTCCCAAAATTTTTGGGTTGGAGAGAGAGTAAAATAAGATTTCTGACTCCCGAGGGCACTGAGGCAGTTTTTTGGAGGGTTTTGAGGGCTCTTAAGCCATTTCTAGATCATAAGGGTATTTCGGTAATTTTACCAAACCATAGGTGGATCCAAGTTGAGGTGGCACCCAAGTGTCGGACTGAGCTAACAATGTCCTCGGACCAAAGGAATGACAAGGGGCTTCATAGAAGACTTACACGTGTCAACTTAGCCGAAGGAGGGGTATAAATGCAATTCCCACAAGTCGAAGGGGTTTTCTTATAATTTTCCCCGATTGACATACAAAGGAAATTTATAGAGCACACTGGATACATTTATAGCCCAAATGGGTACAAGGGTTGTCGGCGAGTTGTCGACTGTACAAGGATCCGCACTAATGCGGGAGGTAGGGACGTAGTCCCAATTACAAAAGATTGCAGGTACAACTGCAAACAACAGGACTTTTTGTTTCTCGCAAACCGGGAGGGACATTTTCGTAATTCCTCCATTATATGGGAGGAACTACTTAATTAGTCGCCCCGGGGCGTAGAAACTTGCAAACATGGTCCACTGAGGGACATAATTACAAACATACCCCATAGGAGATAAATACAAGACCCGGGGACTTATCCCTCGCGGGTCAAGACAAACAAAACAAACTCCTTGCGCTGACTACTTGGTGCTCCGTATGTCTTCGTCCGATGTCTCCACTTGGACCCTTGGGGGTCTATTTATAGAAGGCGGGAGGACCCAAGTTGACAAAACCGTGAGGATTTGCCTCAGTTCTGACAAGGTGAGGTGCAAAAACCCCTTTTTCTGTCAAGGTGGGTGTCAAAAAGTATTTTTTGACCCCTCTCATGCTTTTTCTCTTTTTTTTTGTTTTGAACACGGGGACCCGGAGGGCTACCAAAGGAGTCAAATGACCCCAGAGGAGTCAAATGACCCCAGAGGAGTCAAATGACCTCCAGAGGAGTCAAATGACTCCGGTGGAATGGCAAAAAGCTTTTTTGACTCCCCTCCTCCCTTTTTCCTTTTTCTTTTCTTCTTTCTCTCTTTTTTTTTCAAAACCCGGACCAGGGAAGGGGGGGACTCAGCGGACCCATCGGGGTCGTTTGACCCCGGGGGTGGACCCAGCGGGGTCGCGCGACCCCACTCAGGGTAGCGCGCGGACCCGCGGGGCCCCCGCGGGCGGCCGCGACCCCCCCCCCCCTCTCGGGCCTTCGCATCAAAAGGGGTCATTTGATCCCCGTGCCGCCTTTTTGACTCCTCTCCGCGTCTTTTTGCTTCGTTTCTGTCAACCTGGGTTGGGGAGAAGCCGTAGTGGAGGGTTTATAGCCTGTGGAGGCCCGTTCTTCGCCGCGTGGCAACCGTTCGTCGGTGAAGACTTGCGCGGGAGCGGAGGACCGTCTTGTTTGTTGTTGGGTTGTGCATCACCGCGTGAGGAGGAATCTTTGCGCCCGTCCGTGCCGTGTGATACACTTGCTCGGCTACTTCGACAGGTTTGCATGCATGTTTTTCCTCCCAATTTTCATTGTTGCGACGCCGTTTGTGGTTGTGAGTTGTCGGGCCAATGGACCCTAAACCACGGAGATACTCCGCAATTCGACGGTGTTGACACTACGTCATATTTCCGTCGGTTGTTTCATAAGAAACTTCCCGAAATATTCCGAGTAAAATTTCGGGAGCAACAGCCTTCTAAGGCAACAACTTGAGGCAGGAATTTCAACCCTGGGGGCATGTTCCAATCAGCCCCAAAATAGATTCTCCTTTCCCTCAAGACATGACATGAGGCAGAAAAGGCTGAAGAATAGATAAAGAAAAAGGAAGAAGAGGAAATTGCTGAAGAACCAGGCTGCCATCTTAGAAAGTCAAAAGGACATGTCTGGCTAAGAAAACTCTAAAAAAAACAAAAACAAAAGGCAGGGGCAAAGCACTAAATAATGCTTCGAGCAAAATCTCATGCGAAACCTCAAGCAAGGTAACTCCGGCAAGCAACAGCCCAATCAGAAGTTCAAAGCAGAAGGCTCCAAGCCAAGTCTTAGGCAAAGCCAGAAAGGCCAGTCTGGTAAGAAGGCTCCAAGCAAAGCTCTAAGTGAAGACAAAAATACAGGTATGAAGAAAAGAAGACGAAGTAAAACCACTGACAGAGCCAAGAAGGCAGATTCGAGGTCTGAAGAAAAGAAGACGAAGTAAAACCACTGACAGAGCCAAGAAAGCAGATTCAAGGGGGGACCTATGTCTTTTCCCTTTCCAATTTCAACAATCTGTTAGTGGAGTCTGTCCCAAAACCGTCAGTGTTCGAACCTCTTAAGGCTCCAAACATGTCTGCATGACATCAAGCCATTTATGCATGAGATCCAACCCATGCTTTGGTACCAAATCGGTGGTGAACACCAACTTATTTCTTGATCCACCAATTTTGGGTATTGTTCCACTTTGGGCTCTAAGCCACCCTTGGCAATCAAGCTCATTTTCTGGTAACACAAAACTAGCTTCAGGCCTAAACCTGCGCTTGTGACATTAAACCAATTTCGACGTCAACTTCTCTCCCCGTTGTCCACAGGGAAGTTGTAAAATTCCCTACCAAATTTTATCCCAAAAGAAGAAAGAAGAAAAATGAAGGAAAGAGAAAGAGAGAAAGAAAGAGAGGAGCACTCCTGGCCCAGGTCCTTCAAGGCAGAAGCTCAAAGCGAAAATTTCATCTCAGAAGGGACGAATTCCACCCAACTCGGTCGTCAAACAGTCAGTCCTCTTGAAATGAAGCGCAAGCTGAGGAGGTGAAAAACAGGAAAGAAGCGTTTCAAGAAAAACGTAAAGAAGCAAAGTTGAATAGGCAGTTGCCATGCAAATCCTCAGAAAAGGAAATCCCTCTGCGAAGAACTGCAAAAGAGGGAGCAGTCCTTCTTTTCACTTAATGAGAAGTATGTGAAGCTGAAGTTGCACCTGTTATATGATCCACCTCAGCTGGATCATCACCTTGTCAGAGCTCAAATCTAGAGTTCATAAAAAAAGGGAGGACTTAAAATAGAGGTGTCCCGGCGGACTTAGCCATTCCCATCACAGGGATGGTTGAGGGTAAAAAGGCCAAAGAAACCCGGCTGAGGTGAAAACCCGAAAGGGTGCCTCAGGCAAAAATGGGTAACCCCTCAGCGTGAAAACCTGAAAGGGCGCGCTGGAAAAAACTAAAGGGGGCCAGCTTCGGCGAAAACCTGAAAGGGCGCTGAGGTTGGTAAGGTGAAAAAAAAAAGAGAAAAAGAAAAAGAAGAAAATATTTTCAGCAATCATCATGAACCAGCATCGTGGTTATCCTCTGCTCGAAAATCCTGTCCCATCATGGTTAGAAAGGGAAACAAATGCACCAAACCCAAATCCCTGGTTTGAAACCCCTTTCGGGTCAATAACCATCCAAAATGAAACCCAAATCCTTGGCTCGAAACCCCTTCGGGTCAGCCATCATCAAAACCAACTCTTTGATTACCCCAGGCCTTCCTTAGATCACCACATAAAAAACATATAACCCAAATCATTGGTTCAAAACCCCTTTCAAGTCAGCAACCACAAAATAAAACCAAATCTTTGTTGCCCAAACCTTTCGAGTCAAAAAAAAAGAGAAACCCAAAGTCATGGTACCCAAAACCCCTTCTGGGTCAATTACCATTCCAAAACCCAAAAGCTTTATCGTCAAGCCCTTTTCAAGCTAGAAGGCCACGGGCTTACAAGTCATTGGCCCCACATCTACCTTATGATGGAGGGTGAATGGGAATCCAGATACTTTGTCCCAACAGCGATGAAAAGCAACAGCAACTACAACAACAACATCAAGCAACAACAACAGTAACAAAAAAAGGGGAAAAAAATGGGGCTTAAAATTGAGGTGCCCCGACGGATTTGGGCATCCAACTTGTTGGCTGCCAAAGGGCAAAAAGGTCATAAAACGCGGCTGGAGTGAAAACCCGAAAAGGCGCTTCAGGCAAAAATGGATAACCCCTCAGTGTGAAAATCCGAAAGGGCGCACTGGAAAAAACTAAAGGGGGCCAGCTTCGGCAAAATCCCGAAAGGGCGGTGAAGCTGGTAATGTGAAAAAAAAAAAGAGAAGAAAAAAAAGAGAGAAAAGAAAAAGAAGAAAGGAGTAATGCATCATCATTATATACTACCATCTCGAACATCCTTTGTTCGATGGCTTTATCCCACCGTGGCGAGCACGTTATCAAAACCATCAAATCAACCAGAAGAATTCACCCAAGTTTCAACTTTTGGCTTCCAAATCACAAAAGTCAGCCAAACCCTCTACGCAATCCTCAGCTTCCAAACCACAAAGGTTAGCTAACTCCAACTCCATTTCTCGGCCTTCAAACCGCACAGGTCAGCCAAGTTTCAAAACCCAAAGGTCAACCAAAGTCCAAACTCAAATCCCAAATTCCGTTGGCCCTCAAACCATCAAGGTCACCCATAGTAAATTCTAAATCTCAATTCCAATCTTTGGCTTCCAAACCACAAAGGTTAGTCAACCCCAATTCTAGTCCTTGACCCCACCTTAACTCCTAATGCTTGACTTCTGCGCCACGGAGGTCGGTATGAGAGAAAAAAAATGAGAGAAAAAAAAAGATGAGACCAAAAAAAATGAGAGAAGAAAAAAAGGAAGAAAGAAAAAGAAAAAGAAGAAACAAGAAGAAAAAAAGGGGAAAAAAGAAAAAAAAACTATTGTTATTCATCACCATGAGCCGTCACTATCGACGCCTCTTTTTCTTATGATTTTATCCCTATGTTGGGACAAGCATATCTCAATACTAAACTAAATATGTAGTGTTGACCTGATGTCATTTGAGACTGTCAACCCTACCCATATTTCAACTCTGGATTTGACCATTATGTCCCTTTGGACCGTCAATTTCACTAAATTTTCATTGTAGTGTTGGCATTCATGTCCGTTTTAGGCCGTCGACCCTACTTAAATTTCAACTTTTGGTTTTGACCTGCAAGTCCTTTTTGGACCGTCAATTCCACCAAGTTTCAACTTTTGGTTTTAACCTACAAGTCCTTTTTGGACTGTCAATTCTACCAAATTTCAACTTTTGGTCTTGACCTACAAGTCCTTTTTGGACCGTCAATTCCACCAAATTTCAACTTTTGGTTTTGACCTACAAGTCCTTTTTGGACCGTCAATTCCACCAAATCTCAATTTTTGGTTTTGACCTACAAGTCCTTTTTGGATCGTCAATTCAAAAAATTCTCAAGCTTTTGGTGTTTATTCACGTATGCCCTTTTGAGGCTGTCAACGCAAAAGACCACCCTAAATTCCCAAATTTTCAAATGATGAAGAAGCCGACCCCATCACCTCCGAGGTCAACACAATTGAAGAAGACGGTCCTACCGAGAAAAGGGAATAAGATTAGCGTGAGCCGATTATTAAAATAAAGAATGGTTGCCTCCCTTCAGATCATGCTCAAAGGGTTCAACCGCTGCGAAGAGCAACATCATATCAGTTGATAGGAAATCAATTATATAGGCTAGTGCATGTTACGCTACCTCTCGCCGAAGGAAGCCAAGATGGTCATGCGCGAAGTCCACCCAGGGCTCTGCGGTGCCCATTAAGTTGGGGACAAAATGAAGAACAATATAAAACTCAAGGGTTTTTACTGGCCCACTATGTATGCAGATTGCAACCGGTACGCCCAAACATGTCGTCAGTGCCAATCTTTCGGCCCAGTGCTAAGAAGACTCCCAAGTTCGTTGCACACCATGGCTCCTACATGGCCCTTTACAGAATGGGGAATGGATATCGTGAGACCCTTCTCATCCTAGCCTCTACAAATTACTTCTCCAAGTGGGCCGAAGCTATCCCTCTGCGGGAGGTCACAAGAGACGCAGTCGCCCAATTTGTCAAGCACCATATTATATACCGATTCGGCACCCCTTGTCGAACCATGTCAGATAATGGCACTCCATTCAACAACAGGACCATTTACCAGTTGGCAGCAAAGTTTCATATCGACTAGAGAACGTCAACGGTCTACAATTCCCAAGCCAATGGATTGGCCGAAACATTTAACAAGACCCTCTCCAAGCTCTTGGCCAAGATCGTCAGCAGCCGCAAAAGGGACTGGGGCGAGAAAATACACGAAGCTCTCTGGGCATACCAAACTGTCTACAAGGCTCCCACCGGCTGTTCCCCCTTCCTCTAGTGTATGGGGCGAAGGCTATAGTATCAATTGAAATTGAAATGTCATTTTACCAAGTAGCCGTGCATACCGACTTGCAAGCCCACGAACAAGATGAAATAGAAAGAAGACTTGAAGAGCTTTCTAGCCTGGAAGGCAAAAGGTTGGAGGCTTATAAACACCTTCAGACCTATCAAGCTCGCATGACACGAGCCTATGACAAGCTAGTAAAGCAAAGGGCATTTAAAAAAGGCGACCTTGTCATGGTCAAAAGAAAGGGAACTCATGGCCGGCAAATCCAGCGGCAAACTATAACCCAACTGGCGTGGCCCCTATATACAGTCGTTGATCACAAAGGAGAAATGTCATTCCCACCACTAAATGGGAAGCATTTAAAGCTATACTATGCTCCCGAGCATGAGTTCCAGTAACAATCTACATAAGACTTGCCCTCCTCCGCAGGGGAGTAAGGAAGGGTAGGAGAGTTACCCCCCAAAGAAAACTCAAAAGTCACGGTTGCTTTGAACAATTCTCGTTCATGTCCCACCGTGCCAAATGCCAAATCCCTAAATCATTTGGCCTCTCAACCTAGTTGGCCGGCCCCAAATCTCAAAGTTTGGCTTTCCAACTTCCTTGGTTAGCCCCAAATCCTAAATCTTCGGCCTCCCAACCTAATTGGTCGGCCCCAAATCCAAAGCCTTTTTGGCTTTCCAACTTCCTTGGTTAGTCCCAAATCCTAAATCTTTGGCCTCCCAACCTAGTTGGTCGGTCCCAAATCCAAAATTTTTCGACTTTCCAATTTCATTGGTTAGCCCCAAATCCCAAAGTTTGGCTTTCCAACTTCCTTGGTTAGCCCCAAATCCTAAATCTTCGGCCTCCCAACCTAGTTGGTCGGCCCCAAATCCAAAGTTTTTCGGCTTTCCAACTTCCTTGGTTAGCCCCAAATTCCTAAATCTTTGGCCTCCCAACCTAGTTGGTCGGTCCCAAATCCAAAGTTTTTCGGCTTTCCAATTTCATTGGTCAGCCCCAAATCTTCAAGTTTCGGCTTTCCAACTTCGTTGGCCAGCCCCAAATCACAAGTTTTCGGCTTCCCAGACTTCGTTTGGTTAGCCCCAAATCCCAAGTTTTCGGCTTCCCAACTTCGTTTGGTCAGCCCTAAATCCTCAAGTTTTTGGCTTTTCCGAACTTCGTTTAGTTAGCCCCAAAACCTAGGTTCTGGCTCCTAAACCATTTTTGGTCAACCCCAAGTGCAAGTTTTGGCTCTCCAAACCTCCTTTGGTCAGCCCCAAATCCAAACTTTGGCTCCTAAACCATTTTTGGTCAGCCTTAAAATCTGATACCCAAGTTTTCGAACTCTACTTTTGGCCCTTAAATCGCTAAAGGTCGGCCAAGTCATCACCTCACAGTTACTCTCTTGCAAAGTGCAACCTCTAATTTCAAGCTCCGGGAGGGTTAACTATACCCTTGTTTTAAAAAAAAAAGGAAGAGAAAAGAAAGAAAAGAAAAAAAAGAGAGATCAAAAAAAAGAAGAAGAAGAAGAAAGAAGGAGAAGAAAAAAAAAAGAAAAGAAAGAGAGAAAGAAAAGAAGAAAAAAGAGAAAGACTGCAAATTCAATGAAGGAAGTAAATTCTCTTGCATTTGTGAAATCATGTCAAATGCCTGAGACAAGCCGTCAGGGTGACTCCAAATAAATAAAAGAATGCACAACAGGAGTCCCGGGACAAGCCCTCGAGATAGCTGCAACTAAACGAAAGAATGTGCATCAAGTGGGAAGCTTAACGCCTCCTGAGTACATCTTGTTCCAGCTTTGCTTTGCGAAGTTGCCTTGCACAGCTCCAATGGAAGGAAGACACTCCTAATGAAGCAAAGGCTGCAAATCAAAGGACTGCATTTGTGGTAGCGTTAGGTCACTCAAATTTGAAGCTGTGGAAGTTCTAAAATTCCCCCAATACATGAATCTGATGTGACAGCTCGGAAGGAACTTGCAAAGCAAAAAGGGAAAATCATCAGTATACAAGAAATCTCAAGTTTTACCAACAAAGTTGATATGGAAATTAAAGATTGGAATATTGATTTCCGTACCCTAACACGGTAGTTCTAAAGGGATCCCTTCAATAGAACCTGCAAAGAAAGACATTTGTATACAAGAAATTTCAAATCATACAGGCAATAGTGACATGAAAGATATGACTCAAGCAACAGTCAAGAGAAACCCAATGAGTCCTCTGACTCAAAAGAAGCATGCAAGGCCGGGCTTCGGGTAAAGTCAGAAAGGTAGGCCCAACCAAAGAACTCCAAATCAAGCTCTGGACAAGTTCTAAAAGGTGGCATTAAGCGGGAGCAATCCAAGTCCAACTCTAGGCAAAGCCAAAAAGGGCGAGACCAAGGCAGAATCTCCCAAGTTAAGTCCAGACAAACCAAAGAACAAGCAGACAAGAAGCCCGAAGCAGTATCAACATCTCAAAACTCTGGTCCTTATATGACCGAGTTCCAAGAACCGTCGCCCGAAATAATTAAGCAAGCATTCAATGTCACTCGCCAAAGGAAAGCCTGACTGGGTCAAGGTGGTCCCAAAGAAGCATGGTCACCCTAAACCCCCTGTTGGAAGCAAATTTTGTTTGTAAAAACACCTCCGCTTTTATTTAGTTGGAGCATAAATGGGCCAACTTGGAGATGGAAGACCCGTCCGGGGTCGGAGGAACCCGTCCGGGGTCGGAGGGACCCGTACGGGGTCGCCCTCACCCGGGGGCAAACCCGCGCGGGGCCGGCCCTGGGCGGGCAAACCCGTCCGGGGTCGCCCGACCCCGGGGGGGACCCACCCGGGTCCGCGACCCCGGGCAGGTCCTGCCCGGGGTTTGCGACCCCGGGGAGGTCCTCCCCGGGGTTCGCGACCCCGGGCAGGTCCCCCCCGGGGTCCGCGACCCCGGGCAGGTCCTACCCGGGGGGTCGCGACCCCGGGGAGGTTCCCCCCGGGGGGGCGCGACCCCGGGCAGGTCCCCCCCCCGGGGGTTCGCGACCCCGGGGAGGTCCCGGACCATCCCGGGGACCTCCCACCCCGGGGAGGTCCCATTCCCGCGCACGGACTACAAAAATTTGAAAATATGACCTCCCCGGAGTCATTTTCATCCCGTTGGACCCGTACGGGGTCGAACACTCCCGGGGAGGTTCCCCACATCTATAAATAGACCCCCGGATGTCCAAGGAGAGGGGGCGACGATCTACTACACTCAATAACCTACGGAAGACACTTGGAGCGTTTTGTTCGTTTGTTTTGGCCCGCGAGGGGTAAGTCCCCGGGTCTCGTGTATGTGCCCCTATGAGGGTATATTTGTAATTTTGCCCCTCAGTGGGCCATGTTGTTGTTTCTAAGTCCTGGGACGACTATGTCATATGCTTCTGCCCTAATAATGGGAGAATTGCATAAATGTCCTCCCCGGGGTCCAAGAAACATAGAAGTCCTGTTGTTTGCAGTTTTACCCTGCAACTTTTTGTAATTGGGGCTACGTCCCTACTTCCCGCGTTAGTGCGGACTTTTGTACAGTCGACAACTCGCCGACAACCCTTGTACTCATTTGAACTATAGAAGCACTCAGCATGTTTTATATGTATCCTCGGGTGGAAAAATTATAAGAAAACCCCCGACTTCGGAAAATTGCTTATATACCCCTCCTTCGATCAAATTGACAGATGTGTGCCTTTCATGAAGCCCCTTGTCATTACTTCGGTCTGGGAGTTTTGTCAGCTCAGTCCGACACTCGGGTATCATTCTAAACCTAGGTCTAGGGTATGGTAAAATTATCAAAATATCCCTACAAACTAAAAATGGCCCAGCAGCCTCCTAAAACCCTCTAAAAAAAAACCTCAGCGCCTTGGGGAGTCAGGGACCCGATCCTACTTCATTCCAGCCCAGAAATTTCAGAAATACCCCTGGCCTGGGAATATTACCAAAATATCCCTGGGGTGGTAAAATTACCGAAATACCCTCGGGGTCCAGAAAATTTCTCTCTACTTCAAAAATGCCTATGACTTCTGCATATTTGTGTTCCCATCCTTAAATCCTAGGGTTTGGCTCAGACCTAGCCCTAATTCAATTATTTCTGTTGGTCGGTGATGAGTGAGTGGACATCATGAGCTCTTCAAGAGAGTTTGCCCTCAACTTCAGAACCCTGTAGAAGAATTTGGAGATTTCTTTGACAGTCAAACAAAGGTGTTCGGACGTTAGGCCGATGTAAATCAACACTGACTCCGGTCAGTGGGGAGAGGTCCAACACTCGAACCCAAATCGTCTGATACTATGCGCACCCACGGAATAAACCCCTCTATGCAGAGGAATGTCTCTTTTCAAAAAGACGCCATTTATTTTATTTTTCCTACGTTGAAAATATTCCGTGTCCAACAGACTGGCACGCCCGGTGGGACCTTTCCCGCCTTTCTTCTTTCTGTCAAAGAAAGTCATCTAAACCTTCTTCAAGGTTCTAATTGCCCCTCTTCCTCTTACAGGACGGGAAGAGGAGGGCACATCTCTCTGTTCATTTGAGAGTTCTTTGTGCATTTGCACGTCACTCCGTTCGTGCTACGCACCACCACCACCAACACCTCAACAGCGATGGCTGCCGTTACCTACGGCCCTGAGATCGTCGCCAACCATGCCAGGCTCGGATTCCTGGCGACCCCACTGGTCTTCGGCGACTTCCCACCTGTCGTCGGCTCGCCCTTCTTCTTGGGCGTGGTACCGGTGGCTGAAGCCAGTTCAGCCAAGCCTGCGACAACTGTCGGAGGCGTCAAGCCTTCGGCTCCAGCAACTGGCCGGGTCAGTCCGGTCAAGAAGACCATCACTGGGGGTGTTAGGCCCTCTACTGCATCAACTGGCTGGGTCCACCTGGTCAAGAAGACAACTGTCGGAGGCGCCAAGCCTTCGACTCCGGCAACTGGCCGGGTCAGTCCGGTCAAGAAGACCATCACTGAGGGTGTTAGGCCTTCTGCTTCAACTGATCAGGTTCGCCCGGTCGAGAAGGTAACCGTCAGGGGTGTCAGGCCCTCGGCTTCAACAATTGGTCGAGTCCGCTCGTCCAACAAACCAACTTCTGAGGGTGCCAGACCCTCTGTTGCAGCAGCCGGCCGGCTTCGTCCGGTCAACTTTTCACAAACCAAGGGTGTCAGACCCTCTGCTACAGCAACTGGCCAGGTCCATCCGGCCAATTCTCCAACTGTTAAGGGTGTTAAGTGTTGTGTAGTGGACAGCGGATCTAGAGGGGAGGGGTGAATAGATCAGCCCCACTTTTCGCAATGCGGCCCTCTAAACAGCTAGTTAAAATGAATTGCAGCGGAATAGAAACTAGCTTCCAAGAATGCTATGATTCACTTAGCAAGATAAGCAAGATATATAATAATTCGATCCTAAGCATGCATCTAGAACGAATCAATCACACAAGCAAACCACACTAGACAGGATTTTTAAGGTGGTTCGGACTGAATCCTCAGCCCTACGTCCACCCCTCACCAAAACCCGGTGAGGCTTCACTTGTGCAGCGCACCAACCCGCAAATCGGAAACCACCGATTGCCTTCCTACTAACTAACGGTAGGGACGTCAACACCGCAGATCGGAAACACCTCCGATTGCCTTCCTACTAACCAACGGTAGGGACGAATCACAACTTCAATGTTTAATCAATATTGAAAGGAAAACAAATGTGAATGAACTAAGACAAGAAATTGAGTTATGAGTAGAAATGAATTGGCCCTTGTATGAAATGTTGATCAGCAACAAGGATCCTCTTGGCTTCAACTCAATCTTCTTGATTCACCCTTGATTGGATGAATGTTCTTCACGGAGTACTGTTCACGTGAACAGTACCTCTTCCTTCAATTCTTCTCTCTTGATCTTCTCTTTGAACTTGAATGAGGTTGAAAGAACTTGAATGGATGAAGATGATCTCCCTTGAGAGTGAGCTTCAATGGATCCCCTTGAGATGATGAAGAGGATGGATGAAGATTTGATGAAGAGCTTCTTCCCGGAGTATCTTGATTTCCTTCTTGAAGTATACTCCTTCTAGCTTTCTTTGATCACCCTTCTTGCCCTTGATTGCTTCTTGCTTTGTAGGAGGTTGCTTGGCTTCAGATCTGAGCTTGAATCACCTTGGATGGATGAAGAACTTCCTCCCGAAACACTGTTCACGGAGGTGCTACAGTAGCTCGAAAATGGGCTCCCTTGAAGGCTTGAAGCATTAGGGTTTTCATCCCCTCATGTGTTGGTTTTATAGACCTTGAATGGTCTATAGACAAGCCTCAGACCAGATCCACAATTTGTGGGTGATTAGGTGACATTTGGATTAAAGAAATCAAGGTTGAATGGCCCTTATCGAAGTTGGAAACAAAGTCAAAAATGAAGGCTCGGGGCTGGCGGTCGACCGGAATTCATGGGCCGGTCGACCGGAACCTGCTGCAGCTAGAACGTTTCGGCTCTGGCAAAACCGGTCGACCGAAACCTGTAACAATGTCAACATTTCAGTTCTGGGAAAACCGGTCGACCGGAAAAGTAGGGGCGGTCGACTGAAATCTGTAATTCCTGGAGTGTTTCGTTTCTGGAAGAACCGGTCGACCGGAAAGGCAGGGGCGGTCGACCGAAACCTGTAAAACGTGGAATTCTTAGGCTCTGGCAAATCTGGTCGACCGGCCAAGGTGTGTAGGTCGACCGGAAATACCTATACCTGCAAAAATGAAGTGTTAGACCAATGAAACATGTTCATAAGTCAAGATATTCATGTCCTCATCAATTTCATGTATTTTGGGATTGAAATCAACATAGAATATGCTTTGAGCATTTCTAAATTTTGTTCCGGGGGCTCCGCCCCCGGAAACCCCCGCAAGGGGCGCTGCCCCCTTGACCCCCGCGACCTGTCCGGGCAGGTCGATCCCCGCGACCTGACCGCGCAGGTCGATCCGCGTGCGAGGGCGCAACATTGAGCTTTCATGTGCATATCTGTCATAAACACAATAGAACATATGTCAGTCATATAAGAGTGAAAAGCAACAATGACGAATAATGTTTAGCCATTATCAAAACCAAGAATATCACAGAACACATATGACCATAGAATGATGTCGAATGACCCAAGTGACCATATGAAACTCAAATAACCACAGGGGCACAACATTCTCCCCCTTTTTGATGATGGCAACACTGTGAGTCATTATATGGCAAGGTGTATAACATATGCAACCTGTGCAGCTCAAGATCCATGATATTGAAATATGTGAATGCGGATATGTATACATGGAGGATCAAAGCATGTGAATAATGCATGTGAATGCTATGCACAATGCTATGCACAAACCCACTACATGTGAATGTAATGCACAAACCCTTATGATAGATGAAGGTTCTCTCCCCTTCTCTCCCTCTTTGACAACATACAAGCACACAGCTCCTATAAAGGACGCCCACAAAGAATTTATGATACCACTTACAAAGGACTCACACAAAGAATTCTCCCCCTTTGCCAACAGCAAAAAGGAGTGAGAAAGTGAAATGTATGTGAGACCAGAACTGAAAGAAATGAAGAGCAAGCCATTATATGCAAACCTGAAACATGCCGTGAGCAACATATATGGTTCAAAGCTAATGAGATCCGAATTCATCAATAGAGTTCGAAAAGCAGCTACATTCAAGATGTAATAGAAATGAACCAAAAGATGCATGTCATGGCAGTGCTTAACCTTCCCTTGTCTTATATATCCATATTCCATAACCACAAAGGGAATAACACAAAAACTAGTATTGAGGCTAAACAATCATGACTAGAGCATGGAGTTGGATGATTGAAGCAAGAGGTTTCATATTTTGATTTCCAATATCTTTTGAATTTGAAGGCACATGACTCATATTGTACGAGCAATCAAGTCTAGTACACGCCTCCTAGCCGTAAGAATACACGTTGTTTAGACGCCAGTATTCCTAGGTATTTGGCAAGACTGACTGTCATGCTGCAAGATGAACAGAGATAGCAAAGTCACGTCATGACATATCCAAACTCATTTCATTGATGAGAAGATATGTTTCTCAGCAATTATGCCATTGCTCTGCCTAGAGTCCAAAAGTATTAAGACAGAGATAACAGGGGCACATCATGACATATCATTCGTCACTTGATTTGATGACATGACATATTTCTCCGTGCAACAATATCATTGCTCTGTAAATTGATTTTCAAGAATTCCAGCTCATCAAGATGTTTAGAAACAATACTAAGCCTGAGTGTATCACCAAGATTGCCATAAAGTCTGGATTTTCAGATTTCAGGATAGTCATGCAAAGCACAATATGCAATCGTTAGTTAAGGTCTATTAAATCCACATAACATAGATGATTTCAAAAGAAATATTTCAGAACTGCTAAGAACTCATTAAATCTGAACCATTTTATGGAATGAACAATCATCAAGGCACATAATAGAGAGCTCTTACACCATATATTCGCTAGTCTCATGAGCTCATATTCAGACTGTGAGCCAAGAAATATAGATTGCGAGAGGTTAAGAGATTCAACAAAACTCCCCCTAAGGATATGCAATGGATGCACGAAGGAGTGATGTTTGTAAGCTCATGTAATGATAACAGTCAAGAGGAGAATGACCTGAAACATGCAGGGGTTGTCATGAATTTGGCAGAAATGATGTGCATGACCCAACACATGGTTGTACACTTATTAAATGCAACAGAATGAATTTGAAGCATATGCATGAATGCTGCACAAGGACAACTCCCCCTTACTATAAGGCCTATATGCGACATTGACGCATGGTACTTGGCGGAGGTGAAACCTCACGCATATTGAGTGCTTCGTGACAAGCATAACTTGCCCTTCCATACATCAACATTTGATATACCATTGCCATGCGAGAATGATGCTATGTGACACCATATGCAACACAAACCGTATAATGCATTATGAACATGAACTCAATTCATTATTATGCATCTACATGCAATGCGACACCATATGCAAGATGACATATAAACAATGCATGGACAAATGCAACAACACACAACTAAATGAAACAAGATTATCATATCAAGGTTTGTTGGCCTGAGGTCGGCAAAGACCAAGCTCCCTTCTGAGTGTTGAAAACCTGTCATTACACAAGGGCTTGGTAAAGATATCAGCAATCTGATTCAATGTATCAACAAAATGCAGTTCAAAGTTTTTCTTACCGACCTCATCTCTAATGAAGTGATGCCTAATCTCAATATGTTTAGTCCTAGAGTGCTGGATTGGATTTTTGGCAAGGTTGATAGCACTAGTGTTATCACACAGAATCGGGACACAACCAAGATCCACCAAGTAGTCTTGGAGTTGGTGTTTAATCCACAACACTTGGGTGCCGCAGCTCCCCGCAGCAACATATTCTGCCTCCGCGGTTGAGAGGGCAACCGAGTGTTGTTTCTTGGAGGCCCAAGAAACTAAACACCCGCCTAGAAACTGGCAATAGCCACTAGTACTCCTGCGATCCAGCTTGCATCCAGCGTAGTCCGCATCAGAATAAGATATAAGAGATAAATCACATGATGACGGATACCACAATCCCAAATCTTGAGTGCCGGCAAGATATCGAAGGATACGTTTGACGGCAGTCAAATGGGATTCTCTAGGACTAGCTTGAAATCTAGCACAAAGGCAAACACTAAACTGGATATCTGGTCGGGATGCAGTCAAGTAAAGCAAAGAACCAATCATACCTCTATAGACCTTTGCATCCACCAATTTACCATTTTCATCCGAATCCAGTGAAGTTGAGGTGCTCATAGGAGTTGCAATGATTTTGCTATTTGCCATGTCAAATCTTTTCAACAGCTCCTTAATGTATTTGGCTTGATTTATGAAGCATCCGTCTTCTCCTTGGTTGACCTGCAAACCGAGAAAGAATTGAAGTTCTCCCATTAGGCTCATCTCAAATTCGCTAGTCATGAGGTTAGCAAATTCCTCACACATTTCAGATTTAGTAGAACCAAACACAATGTCATCAACATAAATTTGAACAATCAAGATATTTTTACCTTGCTTCTTGGTGAAAAGTGTTTGATCTACCTTACCTCGTGTGTACCCTTTTTCAATGAGGAATGAGCTTAGCCTTTCATACCAAGCTCTTGGTGCTTGCTTAAGTCCATAAAGCGCCCTGTCTAGCTTATATACAAAATCTGCATTGTTAGAGTTCTCAAAGCCAGGGGGCTGCTCAACATAGACTTCTTCTTTGATCAAGCCATTCAAGAAAGCACTTTTAACATCCATTTGATAAAGCTTTATTCTAAGGGAGCATGCAAAGGCAAGTAGAATTCTGATGGCTTCGAGTCTAGCGACAGGGGCATAAGATTCATCAAAGTCTACCCCAAACTCTTGATTATACCCTTGAGCCACCAATCTAGCCTTGTTTCTTATTATCTTGCCATCCTCACTTAGTTTGTTCCTAAAAATCCATTTAGTGCCTATTACAGATTGTGATGAAGGTCTAGGAACAAGATGCCAAACTTTGTTTCTTTCAAACTGGTTTAACTCGTCTTGCATGGAATTTATCCAGTTTTCATCTATTAAGGCTTCATCAATATTTTTGGGTTCATGCTGCGAGACAAGAGCAAGTTGATCTAATTCTTCCACAATTTTAAAATGTGACCTAGTTCTAGGTGGGTCATTCAAGCTACCAATGACATTCTCCAAGGGATGATCCTTAAGAATTCTATTATTTGTAGAATCGTTACCTTCTCCTGGAGCTTGATCCCTTGCATTGCTTGATTCGGCTAGGTCAGCATCTTCTTTTATTTCTTCTTGTGGAGGATCACACTTGTCCTTTATGCTTAGGAATTCCCCATCTTCATCATTTTTCCTGCAAGAGTTATCATTGTTAGAATCATGATATTCATCAAAGGAAACATGGGGAGATTCTTCCACAGTTTGATTTTTGATATTGTAAATTCTATAAGCCCTAGATCTATCAGAATATCCAAGGAATATACCTTCATCGCTCTTGGGCTCGAATTTATCTAAGTCTCTTTTATCATTGTTGTGAATGAAGCATTTCGATCCAAACACTTTCATATGTGAGAGAGAGGGTTTTTTTTACCTTTTAGCAACTCATAAGGAGTCTTTTTGGTGTGTGGCCTTACCATAGAGCGGTTGATAATGTAACATGCTGAGTTTACCGCTTCAGCCCAAAATCTCCTTGGAAGTTGCCATTCAGCAAGCATGGTTCTTTCCATCTCTACAAGTGTTCGGTTTCTCCTTTCAACTACACCATTTTGCTCCGGTGTTCTTGGTGAAGAGAATCGGTGTGAAATGCCTTCAGCCCTGCAAAGGTTATAGAAGTTAGCATTTTCAAATTCACCACCGTGATCAGATTGAATCTTGGAAAGTTTAAACTCACCATCCTGCTTTATCTTCATGTAGAGTGCCTAAAACTCATCAAAAGCATCATTTTTATGTGTGAGAAAGAAAACCCATGTGAACCTAGAAAAATCATCCACCAAGACATATCCATATTTTCTACCACTTAAGCTAGCAGTTCTGGTTGGGCCAAATAGGTCCATATGAATTAGCTCGAGTGGTTTGGATGATGTATTTTCAGATCTTCCCTTGAATGATTTTCTAGTTTGTTTACCTAGGGCACATGCTTCACACAATTTATTTTCTTGTTTAAAGGATAGCTCAGGCAAACCTTTTACCATTGAATGCTTCAAGAGTTTATGCAATACATTGTAGCTAGCATGTCCTAGTCTACGATGCCATAACCAAGCAATTTCAGATTTTGGTGCAGCAAGACAAAGGTTTAAATGAGCAGGATCATCTAAGTCAATCATGTAAACATTGTTAACTCTCTTACCAGAAAATTTTACCTTATCAGATTTTGGTTCAAGAATTCTGCATTCATGAGAGTCAAACAACACTTTGTGACCCTTATCACACAATTGACTTATGCTTAGTAGGTTATATTTCAATCCTTCAACTAGCAACACATTTCCAATGGAGTTGGAGAGGTTCTTACCTACATTACCTGTTCCAATGATTTTTCCTTTGTTGTTTCCTCCAAATGTGACGTATCCTCCTTCTTTTTCCTCCAAGAGACAAAATTTTGATTTGTCTCCCGTCATGTGTCTTGAACAGCCGCTATCAAGGTACCACCTGTTATGCATGGCTGCAAGACATTCCTGCACAAGCAATTAAGCAATGGTGTTTGGAACCCAACCAAATTTGGGTCCCTTCAAACTTTTCAGAATTTCAAAACATGAGACCATTTCTTTTGGAATCCAAACCTTCTTAACATTCATGCTTTGTTTGCTTGGAGCAGGAAATTGGTTTTTCTTTTCAGCTTTGACATTCACATTTTGTTTAGAAGCTCTTTGTTGAATTTTGTGGAAGTTTGAAAAGGTTTGCTTCTTAAACCATTGAGGCCGTTGGTTGGTTTTGGGTTGAAAGTGATTGTTTTGCCACCTAGGGGATTGAAACTTATAGGATTGCTGAATACATGAATCACAATTTCCCCAAAAGTATGGTGGTGGCCTATATGAGTGTGCAATGTAATTGTGGTGAAATCTGGAAGGTTGAGCATGCAATGGCCAAGGAAGTGTTGACCTATGTTGCGGGGAAGGTCGACCTTTCTTAGGCTTTTGGATAGGCTTTTTGGGAATTTCAGTTACTACCTCTTCAATCTTTTCTTTTCCTTTGGATGCTATTTTTGAGGTTGAAGCATCAGAAGAGGAAACAAATGTGACTGTTTTTAACCCAATTGGCCTTTTGTTTGTAGGTTCAAAACCTAACCCTTCCCTGTTGAAGTTCATTCTAGTACCTAGCAATGCATCTAGGTTTTCTCTTCCATCCACAAATTTTTCTAAAGATTGTTGTTTATCCTTCAAATCTTTTTGTAGGTTTTCGATATTTTGAAGAAGTTGAATGTTGACTTGTTTGACAGCTTCATACTTTTCATTGCTCAATTTACTATCTTTTTCATAGCTTTGCATTTTGAGCTTCATGCCATCAATTTCATTTCTCAAATCCTCATTTTCAGTTTCCAAGTCAGCCATTTCTTTTCTTCCTTCCTTCAAATCCTCAATCATCTTCTTAAGATCTTCAATTTCAGTCTCAAGTAGAGCATTCTTATCATTCATATTATGATCATGCACAAATGAGTTAATTTTCTTTTTCAGTGATTTATTCTCCTTTTTGTACATTTCATATTTTTCCATGAGTTATATGTATGCATCCTCCCAATCATCAGTTGTATAATTTTCAAATGGAGAATTTACCTCTGTTTCTTCATCACCTTTGGCCATAAGGCAGAAATCTTCTTTTTCATTGTCCGAGGAGCTAGTTCCGTCATCACTTTCCTCTTCATCGCTCCATGTGGACACCATGGCCTTGTTCTTCTTCTTGCCCTTCCATTTGTCGGCCTTTTTGAATCTGTCGGGACAAGCATTCTTGAAATGTCCTTGTTTATTGCAAGAATAGCAAATGATTTTATCAGGTTTCTTAAAATTTTCAGAATTAGATTTGAAACCATTTCTTACCTTTGACCTTCCTCTCATGAAGCTCTTACCTTCCTTTCTCAGGAATTTCTTGAACTTACGTGTGAGCATGGCTACGTCATCCTCATTTCGCTCGCTTTCCGAATCCTCACCTTCATCGGAAGAGCTTTGACGGCTGGGCCCTGCTTTAAGAGCTAGGGACTTCTTCTTAGGTGCCTCAGCCTCTTTGTTCTTGAGGTTGATCTCATAGGTCATTAATGACCCAATGAGTTCATCTACCTTGGTGGTTGCGAGATCTCTCGACTCTTCAACCACGGTAGCCTTTGTGTGCCATGCTGCAGTCAGTGATATGAGAATCTTTCTTACAATTTCCTGTTCTGAATATTTCTTTCCCAAATCAGTCAAACTGTTAGTAAGCACAGTTAATCGAGCATACATATCTTGAATTGATTCATCAGGCTTCATGCGGAACATTTCATATTCAGAAACTAAGATGTTGGCTTTTGTTTCTCGTACCTGAGAGGTTCCTTCGTAGATTACCTCTAACTTATCCCACATTTGTTTTGCAGATGCGCAGGTAGCCACTCTTGAGAATTCTACTGGATGGAGTGAGCATTGCATAATGTGTTTAGCATTCCAGTTGACGGTTGATTGCCTTATCTGTTCTTTGGTCCACAAGTCTTCCTTTTCCGTAAGCTCATACGGACCTTTGCTGATCACTCGCCAAAGTTCGTAGTCTTGGGCGCGAATAAACACCTGCATGCGATGTTTCCAATAAGGATAGTTAGTTCCACTAAAGTAAGGAGGCCTATTCACAGCATGTCCTTCGGGTAGAAAACCCTTAGACGCTGATCCAACATTTCCCTCAAGGTCGTTGGACCCCATAATGAGAGATTAGGCTCTGATACCACTTGTTGTGTAGTGGACAGCGGATCTAGAGGGGAGGGGTGAATAGATCAGCCCCACTTTTCGCAATGCGGCCCTCTAAACAGCTAGTTAAAATGAATTGCAGCGGAATAGAAACTAGCTTCCAAGAATGCTATGATTCACTTAGCAAGATAAGCAAGATATATAATAATTCGATCCTAAGCATGCATCTAGAACGAATCAATCACACAAGCAAACCACACTAGACAGGATTTTTAAGGTGGTTCGGACTGAATCCTCAGCCCTACGTCCACCCCTCACCAAAACCCGGTGAGGCTTCACTTGTGCAGCGCACCAACCCGCAAATCGGAAACCACCGATTGCCTTCCTACTAACCAACGGTAGGGACGTCAACACCGCAGATCGGAAACACCTCCGATTGCCTTCCTACTAACCAACGGTAGGGACGAATCACAACTTCAATGTTTAATCAATATTGAAAGGAAAACAAATGTGAATGAACTAAGACAAGAAATTGAGTTATGAGTAGAAATGAATTGGCCCTTGTATGAAATGTTGATCAGCAACAAGGATCCTCTTGGCTTCAACTCAATCTTCTTGATTCACTCTTGATTGGATGAATGTTCTTCACGGAGTACTGTTCACGTGAACAGTACCTCTTCCTTCAATTCTTCTCTCTTGATCTTCTCTTTGAACTTGAATGAGGTTGAAAGAACTTGAATGGATGAAGATGATCTCCCTTGAGAGTGAGCTTCAATGGATCCCCTTGAGATGATGAAGAGGATGGATGAAGATTTGATGAAGAGCTTCTTCCCGGAGTATCTTGATTTCCTTCTTGAAGTATACTCCTTCTAGCTTTCTTTGATCACCCTTCTTGCCCTTGATTGCTTCTTGCTTTGTAGGAGGTTGCTTGGCTTCAGATCTGAGCTTGAATCACCTTGGATGGATGAAGAACTTCCTCTCGAAACACTGTTCACGGAGGTGCTACAGTAGCTCGAAAATGGGCTCCCTTGAAGGCTTGAAGCATTAGGGTTTTCATCCCCTCATGTGTTGGTTTTATAGACCTTGAATGGTCTATAGACAAGCCTCAGACCAGATCCACAATTTGTGGGTGATTAGGTGACATTTGGATTAAAGAAATCAAGGTTGAATGGCCCTTATCGAAGTTGGAAACAAAGTCAAAAATGAAGGCTCGGGGCTGGCGGTCGACCGGAATTCATGGGCCGGTCGACCGGAACCTGCTGCAGCTAGAACGTTTCGGCTCTGGCAAAACCGGTCGACCGGACGCCTGGGGGCGGTCGACCGAAACCTGTAACAATGTCAACATTTCAGTTCTGGGAAAACCGGTCGACCGGAAAAGTAGGGGCGGTCGACCGAAATCTGTAATTCCTGGAGTGTTTCGTTTCTGGAAGAACCGGTCGACCGGAAAGGCAGGGGCGGTCGACCGAAACCTGTAAAACGTGGAATTCTTAGGCTCTGGCAAATCTGGTCGACCGGCCAAGGTGTGTAGGTCGACCGGAAATACCTATACCTGCAAAAATGAAGTGTTAGACCAATGAAACATGTTCATAAGTCAAGATATTCATGTCCTCATCAATTTCATGTATTTTGGGATTGAAATCAACATAGAATATGCTTTGAGCATTTCTAAATTTTGTTCCGGGGGCTCCGCCCCCGGAAACCCCCGCAAGGGGCGCTGCCCCCTTGACCCCCGCGACCTGTCCGGGCAGGTCGATCCCCGCGACCTGACCGCGCAAGTCGATCCGTGTGCGAGGGCGCAACATTGAGCTTTCATGTGCATATCTGTCATAAACACAATAGAACATATGTCAGTCATATAAGAGTGAAAAGCAACAATGACGAATAGTGTTTAGCCATTATCAAAACCAAGAATATCACAGAACACATATGACCATAGAATGATGTCGAATGACCCAAGTGACCATATGAAACTCAAATAACCACAGGGGCACAACATTAAGCCCTTCATCCCGACAACCAGCCGAGTTCCCTTGGCTGCTACGTCAACGGCCGAAGGTGTTAGGCCTTCTGCCCCAACTATTGGCCGAGTCTTCTCGGTCAATCAAATCACTGCCGGCGCCGCCCCTGCTCAACGGGGGCAACGCCGCCGCCGCAATGGCGCCAAACCTACTGCGGTCACCCTCAGAGGTGCTGCCTCTGCTCAACGAGGGCAACACCGCCGTCGTTAGGATGACGTCATGCCTATGGCGGGTGCCACCACCACCGCCGCCCCTGCCCAATGGGGGCAACGCCGTAGCCGCAAGGGTGCAAGGCCCGAAGCGGCTGTCTCACGCTCCGGCAAGACTGTAATTGTCGGAGATATTCGCATCCGACTCGATCGAGGAGAGCCGATCCTGCCACGGGATCGTCACGTCCCGACAATTTCTACCTTCAACCGCTTCGAGCCCCTCCGGCAAGTCCGGGAGAAAGGAGCGAGGAAGGAGAAGTCTGCCGTACCGGCGGCAACCCAGGACCTTCTGCAACGGCCCAAGCCACGAGCTCCCTGTCCAGCGACAGGGGGTAACCAAGTGGAGGAGCGCCAGCTCCACTTGAAGAAGATCTGGGTCACCAAGGAGGAGGCCCGGATTATAAGACGTGCCAGGGCGGAGGAGCCTTTTCGCATGTCGGATCTTCGACGAATGCGGAGTCCGACAAGCACTGAGGCCTCGGTCTCTTCGAAATCTACAAATCAGCCCCTACGGGGGCAGAAGCGCCGTGGAGCTGGCAAGAAGGTGCGGCCGACTTCCCCACAGAGGAGGATCGCTCACCTCAAGCAGCCACATCCCGAGTGTCTGTCTTCGACAGACTTGGGAGGCCGCCCAAGCCGGAGCGACAACCGCCCAAGAAAAAGCGGGTGGTCCAGGTGACCGATGACACTGTCAAAGTGTTCACCTGTTACGCCACCTCCGGCGACAAACAACCCGAGAACACCTCGGGAGAGCTTGACCAGCCCATCCAATATTTGAGAAGGTCAAGGCCGGTCTCCCGGATTCTGGCACAGACACAACAGGCGCCGGCCGCCGGTACATCTCAACCCGAGCCGGCACGCCAAGAAGAGCGCCAGGAAGACGTCCACAGTGTTGATGGGGACAGTCGCTCCCGGCACGAAGAAAAGCTGGGGGAAGAGCCACGGGCCCCAACATTGGACGAGCTTCGACGGGAAAACCAAGAGCTCAAGAACCTCTTACAGTCGCTTTTGCACGAAAAGGAGGTTCCTTCCCCGCCTCAGGCGGCACCGGCTGGAGCGGATCAGCAGCCTTCTCCCGTTCCAACAGCAGCCAACGACTCCGCCACTGCTGCAAGACTCCCGCTGGCAGTGGACTTCGAAGTCCCGCCGCATGAAGCCAATGCGCGGTCGTCTGCTACTCCTGTCGCAGAAAGCCTCATGACGCAGAAGCAGATGATTAAGCGCATTGTGGAAGCGAAGTTCGCTCAACATGGCGAGGGTGTGGCTACCGTTGATTTGTACAGCGTGCCATATCCCCTCCATCATCAATTCAAGAAGCTTCCACCAGATTGCCCGAAGGCCCCGAAACTCCAAAAGTTCAACGGGCAGGGCTCTCCGCATGAACACCTGGCCTATTACATGACGGCCATGGGTGAATTAGCCTTGGAAGAGGCATACTTGCTGCGGTATTTCGCCACGTCCTTGACTGGCACCGCCTTCCAATGGTATTCAAGGTTAAAGCCCAATTCAGTATCTGATTGGGCTGATATGCAGAAGAAGTTTGTCGACCGCTTCCAAATGGTCGAACGCAAAGTCTCCTTAGTAGAGCTTTGTTCCCTTCGACAGAAGAAGGGTGAAACAGCATTAGACTTCATCAAGCGATGGAGGGACGTCAGCATGCGCTGCGATAATCCTCCGACGCCTGAAGATGCGATCACCATTTGTCGCAGGGGTCTCTCGACAGAAGTCAGCGAAAAGCTTCTGGGCTCCAACATCAGAAGCTTTGACCAGTTGAACACGGTGGTGGCGGAAATTGAGATGTTCTTTGCCGACCACCCTACACAAGCTTCTGCCAAAGGCAAATCCTCCAAAGACCGTCTGGCTAGCGGCAAGGAGGTAAATGCCGTTGACTTCTCCCCGACGAATGGAGATAAAGGGGAAGGAAAGTCTAAAGGCAATGGCAAGAAGCCTGATGCTAAGGCAAGCGCGTCTCGGTTGGCGGAGAACATGAAGACGCCGTATTCCTTCAAGAAAGAGCATACTAAAATGCTCTTTGATCTATGCATGAAAGAGCAGCTCATTACCTTGCCAGATCCGCGGAAGCCCTCAAAGGTGGACAAGACAGAAGATCCTATCTATTGTGTGTATCACCGAAAGTTGGGTCACACCATTGGCGACTGCTATATTTTCAAGAACATAGCGGAAGAGCTCATTCAAAAGGGCTTGGTAAATATGTTGGGCCACGCAGTCGACCCACCTCAGCCTCATCACTGGAGCCGATCGAACCGGTCGGCTAACGTGGTCCATATGGTGGTGATGGCTTCAAGCTCCAATGCCTCCGAAGCCGGGCCCTCAAGTCGACAACCCAATGGTGGTCCCAGAGCCACTCCTCCTCCATTCCCTGAAGGTCTAGCATTGCGAAGAACCATTCGAAAAATCCGAGGGGAAATCCGGCAATTGCAACTGGAACAAAGGCGCTTGCTGCAGTTCCTAGAGAGCATTGATCAGCAGTTGTCCACTTTCCCTTTTGGCCCATTTGCCAGGGGGTTAGCTCCAACCCACATACGGGAGGCAGGTGTATCACCTGCCAGTCGGGCCCCGCTCAGGGGTTGGCTCTCTGAAGAGTCCACGGATTTATCTGAAGACGAGGAGGACTCACCGGAAGACGTGGAGGCTCCACTTCAAGTTGAGCTCCCAGAGAAGTTATACTCCTTCCCTTTGGAGAAAACTCCCAATATCTTCTTCGCATGCCAACGGGCGGGACTGATTACCCCGTCACCCATGGAGCAGACGCCAGGTGCTGCTTTTCATCAGGGCTATTGCCCATATCATGAAGTTGTTGGCCATATTATCCACAACTGTGAGCCGTTCAAGGACCTCGCCAAGGACCTAATCAGGCGGGGGAAGGTCAACATGGGTGAGTTCCTGGTCGAGCCACCGCAGCCGCATGCACGGGAGAGCCTTCACTTCTCCGTCAACGTCATACATGCCTCGGCAGCTTTCCAGTTCCCCGAGCCGCAGGAGGAGGGAGTTAGTTCCCAGGGAGCCAGTTCTCAATCGCCCAAGTCCACGCTCTGGTATCCAGGGTGGCGACCCTCTCACCAGTGTTCCTTCCCCAAGGAGGACACTGGGAAGATTTTTGACAAGCTTCTGGTGGATGGCTGGGTTCTGACACATGGCCCGCCGTCTTATTACAATGAGACGGCCAAGAGTCACCCCCGCTATTGCAAGTATCATGCAAGGGTGTCTCACCCCACTCGGCAATGCCCAGAGGTTCAAGACTTCATTGAAGCCCTCATCCAGAGAGGGGTTGTCGATACTCAGGGGAATTCCATGACAAGGTTATGCCTTGCAGAGGCCACCAGGGAGACTCTCCAGCAGGCCCGGCGAGAAACCGAAGTTTTTTCCCGATTAGCCCGGCCAAGTGAGCCCGCGGAAAATGATGAATTCCCATTACTCACTAAAGGTAAGGCCACCTATAAAGAGGCTAAGGTCCAGAGCACAGGAAGTCAAGCCGTGGGAGAGATTTCCAAGACCCGTCCCAAGTCAAGTCAACCTGGCATCGTCATAAGAGAACTCTCGGCCAGATAACAAAGGCAAGGCCAAGGTGTCAGAACCTTCAACCAAAGCTCCTGCCAAGTCAGCAAAGCCATCAGTCGTGGAGAGGACTCGACTTCTTGAGCCCGTAAAGACCCCAATTAAGGCCTCTGTCACCCCAGCGAGGCCGCCATTTGTAGAAAGGCCTCAGCAGCTCAAGCAAACCAACCCACCAGCCCAAGCAAAGTCGGTGGGACTAAAAAGTCCCCAGAGGCTCCACTATGGATTGGCAGAGTTCCAAGAGTTGCCTCCTGAAATCATTGCTCAGGCAATCAATGCCACCTTCCAAGCTCAGCCGGAGGAGGCCAATTGGACCAAGGTTGCCCCCAGAAAGAGCCGTGGCGCTAAAACTCCTAAGGAGTCAGCCCGGAGCAAGAAGCAAAATTCTGGGGGCAAGCGAGTCCCACTGCCGAAGCAAACTCCTCTCTCTTCTCAAGAGGCAGCACGCCAAAAGAAGCAAGAGAAGAACCGTAAGAAGAATTTAAAGAGGAGATTGAAGAAGCAAGCCGAGCAAGCCGCTGCTGTGGAGGCTCCTAAGGAGCCAACTCCACTACAAAGACTTCAAAAGCTCATAGATGAGCTGGAGGAGTACACTCCCCCTCATCCCACCAGGGTTGTCACTCTAGACGAATATATTCCCTGGGATAAGCTTAGGAGCAAAGCCCGTCTTCTGCAATGGCTCCGAGAAATTGTTCACCGTCTTGAAGAAGGTGAAGACTTCCCAATCCCAGAGGAGCTCTCCTTATTCTATAAAGATGAGGAGCTCACTGTCGAGATGCTAGAGGAAATGCTGCAATAGCTCTCCTGCAACATGGTGGCGATCCCTCCGCCTGACAATATTTACTGTCCCACGGCCGATAGCAATGGAGGCAAGGCTCCTATGGCGACATATCAGCGTCGCTCGGCAAGAAGTGGCCGGGGACGTGGCCGAGGTCGTGGCCAAGGACGTGGACGGGAAGGTTCCCCGACTCTTGATCGGGTTATAATATTCAGAGGGGAGAAGCCGGGTCCTGTCCTAGAAATCCAAGTTCGGGGAATCCCTTTCATCCTCAGCCCCTCAGAGGGTTCAGGCCCCACCTCAACGGCTAAGCCGGGTGGTGTCCCTTTCACAATCACATCCTCTGATGAAGAAGAGGAGCCAGCCAAGTCGCCAAAGTGCGAGAAGGCGTCAGAGCAGGCCGGCCCCCCCAACAGGGTCGAGCCCGCGAGCCAGGCCGGTCCTTCTAATGAAGACCAGCATGATGGGCCTTTGCCGCCTCCAGAGGAATCCCTGGCTCCGCTATTCCAAGAAGATGCAGAAGGCCAGAATACGGAGGAGCGCCCTTTTAAGCGAGAGAAGCCTCGCCAGGCGCCGAAGACTCTGGCGGAGATCATCCCGCCATTTGACAAGACCCGTGCTCGGGCAGACCGCAAAATCATTCATCATATGAAGCGGTTCCCAACAAATGTCACCATCTGGGAGGCCATCGCCTGGAGCAAGGATCTTCGAGAGGCTCTGGTCAAGATACTCCAAGACCCAGAGGCATATGAAGCCCATGTTGCAGAGTTGCAAGCCCAAGCATATGAAGCACTCACAGCCAACATCTCCTTCACGGACAAAGACATGTTGTTGTCCTCTCCGTGCCATAATCGTCCCTTATATATGAAGGGGACGATTAATGGACATGACGTGAATCGCATCCTGGTGGACGCCGGAGCAGCTGTCAACATCATGCCTTTGAAGACTTTCAAGTCTCTATACTTGGCACCTTATTTACAAAAGGTGACCGATGTCAAGATCTCGGGATTCAATCAGGGTTCCGAAGAAGCGCTTGGTCGGGTTGTAGTCAAGCTGGCCTTGGGCGATTTTATCACTCAAGCGACATTTTATATCATCAACTCCGACACATCTTACAAGATGCTGCTTGGAAGACCTTGGCTCCATGAGAATTGGGTCGTTCCTTCAACTTTGCATCAGTGCATTAAATATGCCAAGGAAGGGGAACAACATACGGTCTTCGCAGACCAGGCTCCGTTCCACCCCAATGAGTGCCATCTGGGCGATGCTTCACTATATTTTGGGAAGTCCGCTTTAACAATACCCGAGCCTTTAAAAGGCAAAGGGAAGCAAAAGGTGGACCCTGAAGTTGAAGAAGGACAGCTCTTCACTGTCAACCAAGACATGGTAAAGCTGCACAAGCTGAGCCTCAGTGCCGCCTCCAAGCCAACTCAACCAGAGAGGCGAAGTGTTGACTTTGAAGCCAACCTCATCAGTCGGGTCATTGACGGGAGTATCTCCTTACCGCCTAAGTGCCTTCAACTCTTGTCCCAACGGGAAGAGTATGAGGTGGAGCAATTGAAGACCTTCACAGTTTCCTATCAACGGAGAAGGAGACGCAACAAGAGCAAGGGGGACAAGCCGATCATCTTTTACAAAGGTGATTTAGTCCCACCGCGCCCTCCTGAAGACAATTTCGGCTGGGATACTCCCGTTGATGTGGTGCCAGAGCCAGTCCAGGAGATGGACGATATGCCGAAATACATCAGGAAAATGTGCAAAAAGCAGCACATCCCGCAAACTCTGGACCCTGCACGAGCGGCATATTTCTATCAATTGTGGAACCCTCCGCAAGTCCGTGGGCAACCTCCCTTCTCCCGCAAAGACACAAGGGGACTTGGCTACGACTAGGAAACGGACTTCGAGGTCCATTATGCAGTTAATGCCATAGGGCTACTGCCTCTCCCTAACGGGCAAACTGAAGTTGAGCCCAATATTGATGAGTCTGTAAGGGAGTCCGGTGATGTGTCTATGACACCACCACCTTCATCAGGAGTCGACAATGATCACCTTTCAAAGGAAGGCGCAGCCCAGCCTGCTAACCATCGGCAAGACAAAGCAAGCTCTTCGACTTCAAGTCACGAGCAAGAGTGCTTCGAAGAATTTGATGTCTATGAAGCCAACACTGATGATGAGGGAGACTTCGTCGACCTCCAACCAGCTCCACCAGAGCTTGAAGACGGTGGTCAAGCAACTGTGGACGAGTTGATTGAAATCAATCTCGGAAGCAAAAATGACTATCGTCCCACCTTCATAAGTGCTCTCCTCAGTGGGGAAGAAATGCAGTCGTATCGACAGCTTTTAGAAGAGTTCAGGGATTGTTTCGCCTGGACTTACAAAGAAATGCCCGGGCTCGACCCTTCTGTGGCTGAACATGAGCTGGCAATACTTTCAACAGTCAAGCCAGTCAAGCAAGCTCAAAGGCGTATGCGCCACGAGCTGGAGCTGAAGGTCAATGCTGAAGTTGACAAAATGCTCAATATGGACTTCATAGAGCCTTGCATGTACCCTGTGTGGCTCGCCAACATAGTCCCTGTCAAGAAGAAGAATGGCCAAGTTCGAGTCTGCATCGACTTCAGAGATCTGAATAAGGCATGTCCAAAGGACGACTTCCCTGTCCCAATCACTGAGACAATGGTTGATATGACCACTGGTCACGAAGCTTTGTCTTTTATGGACGGGTCGTCGGGCTATAATCAAATCCGCATGGCCGTTATAGATAAAGACCATACGGCTTTCCGATCTCCTAAGGGGATCTTCAACTATAAAAGGATGCCGTTCGGTCTGAAGAATGCCGGCGCAACCTACCAAAGGGCAATGACCAAGATCTTTGACGAGATGCTACATGACCTTGTCGAATGCTATGTTGATGATCTGGTCGTCGAGACGAAGAAGCGAGAGGATCACTTGACTGACTTGCGTCGAGTTTTCGAAAGGCTTCGGCAATATCAGCTCAAGATGAACCCGATGAAATGCGCCTTCGGCGTCTCTAGCGGCAAATTCCTTGGCTTCATCGTCAGGTATCGAGGTATAGAAATCGACCCTGACAAAATCAAGGCTATAAGAGGACTGCCACTGCCCAAGAGCTTGACAGAGCTCAGATCTCTGCAAGATAGACTCGCCTATATTAGGCGATTTATCTCTAATCTCTCTGGGAGATGCCTACCTTTCGGCAAATTGATGAAGAAAGGAGCACCTTTCATATGGGACGAGGACTGCCAGAAGGCCTTTGAGCAAATCAAGGAAAATCTGCTGACTCCTCCAGTCTTAGGGGCACCCGTCAGAGGGAGGCCCCTTATCTTATATATTGCTGCCATGGATGCCTCTTTGGGGGCTCTACTAGCCCAGATCAATGACGAAGGCAAGGAGCAGCCACTATACTACCTCAGCCGAAAGCTGATCGGGCCTGAGCATCGGTACGCTCCCATGGAAAAGGTGTGCCTAGCTCTGGTGTTTGCTGTCAAGAAGCTAAGGCACTACCTTCTAGCCCACCGGGTGGAGCTCATCTCAAAATGTGACCCACTCAAGTTTCTGCTCAGCCAGCCTGTTCTCTCTGGTAGGCTTGGTAAATGGGCACTTATCCTTATGGAGTTCGACATCACCTTCGTCCCACGCAAAGCGATCAAGGGACAAGGAATGGCGGAGTTCTTAGCAGCGCACCCTGTGCCAGAAGATTCGCCACTCAACTTCAAGCTGCCCGACGAAGAGGTGTTAGTGCCTTCTCAAGAAATCGGGGAGTCTTCTGAAAAAGTCCCACCACAGATAGAGCCAGGCGTCCTCACCCTTGATCTCCCACATTGGGAGTTATACTTTGATGGTGCCTCTCGGACAATCAAAAGGGCCGGCGGCCTTACGGACTATGTCTCGGGTGCGGGGGTAGTCTTTGTGTGTCCACAAGGCGGTATCCTCCACAACTCTTGCGCTCTCATGAAGTCACTGACTAATAATGAGGCAGAGTATGAAGCGTTGATTATTGGGCTTCAACTGGCACTAGAGATGGACATCAAGTGCATCAAAGTGTACGGGGATTCTCAGCTCGTCATCCGACAAGTACTGGGCGTCTATGACCTCCGGAAGAAGGAGCTCGTCCCCTACCATGCAGCCGTCATGAGGCTCAAAGAAAAATTTTACCTACTTGAAATAGGCCATGTCCCCAGAGGCAGCAACTCCCAGGCTGATGCTCTTGCAAAGTTGGCAGCAGCCCTAAAACTCCCGCCTGAGGGAGAATTGAATATTACAGCCAGACACCGGAGGCTCATGCCAAGTGTGCTCGACGAAGAATCCGGCCTCACTGTTTATGAGGTCGACAACATTCAAGAGGAGATTGTTCCCGAAGAAGAAGATTGGCGTGAGCCGATCATAAAGATAAAGAACGGCTGGCTCCCTCCTGATCGTGTTGGGTTCGGTGCAAGTATTCAGAGGGGGGGGTGAATGAATATAGCCCTTTAAAATTTTTCGCTCAAACTAAATCTTAAGCAATCAGAGATGTGGAATTAAAAAAAAAAAACAATTGCAGATATATAGAGCGAACCTAAGCAAGTCTAAACTGTAGACTGTATCAAATCAAAGGAGCTTGTGCCTTAACACATTCAGACAGAAAACCCAATTGAGGCGCTCCTAGCATTCATCTAACGAATTCAGATAAAAGAAATCAAACCACAGTCAAACATATAGTGTGCGCAGCAAATAGATGAACACTTATAGAACATCAAACCAAAGCGCCCCTAAGCAAGCATCTAGCGGAAGCAATAAAACAGATGAAGAAATCAAACCACTGCACAAGGGGTTTTTAGGTGGTTCGGTCCAGCAGACCTACATCCACCCCACACTCAACCCGAGTGTGACTTCCTGCTGACTCACAGCTTGAACAGCTGGGCATCACAGCTTGCCATACATCAGCTGGGCAACACAGCTTGCCGTCCGAGGAATCCTCCTCGCCCCGCTGAGCAACACAGCTTGCTGTCCAGTGGAATCCTCCACTGCAAACCGCTGGGCAATACAGCTTAGCCGTCCAGAGGCAGCACCTCTGCAAAACCCGCTGACTAACAGCTTGAAGGAAAGTATAAAAAGGAAATAAAAGACAGGATGAACAGCAATCGGAAAACTGTAAACATAAAGCACAATATGGCTCTCAAAGAGCTGACTGGCCTGGATTTGATCCACGGTCCAGTGAAGACTGATCTTCAGACAACCTCTCTCACACTCTTCTTCTTACGATCTCACTCTCTCTCTCTTTTACTTCTTTCTTCTCTGCTCTCTGTCTCTCTTTCTTTTCTTCACTCTTTTCTTCTTCTCTTCTGCTGGATCAAAGGGCTCTCTGCTTCTGCTCTTCTGGTTCAACTCACAGGCTTCGATCTGTCTCCTCCGATCAGCCTTCATCTGTGGACGAAGGCTTGTATATATAGCGGCAGCAGCAGCCAGGGCGCTTCCACAGTTCCCGCCCTAAGAATTCGGACCACGTGGCAGCACCCAGCAGGCTGTCAGTACACGTGTCCTCATCTGGGCATTCTCCTTATCCTCGGATCACGTGCCCTTCATTAGCCTCCACGAAGATTCCCTGTCAGACAGAGTATCGTTATCAATTTAATTATAGAACTCTGTATAGACTTTAGTTCAAGGCCAACGCATAGACTTCAATGTATGGACTTTACAATGCAATCAGCAATGTATACACTTTGCCCCAATGTGTAGACTTCATAATACAAGCGTCAATGTATAGACTTAACGATGCAAGCGATGTATAGACTTTGCCAGGGCATGCACAATGCAATGCGTTGACGCTTCACTACATGCCAATGCATTGCGTTGACGCAATACAATGTGACTTTGAAGGCTGTGAACAACAAGGCATACTGTACAGACTTTGATATAAAGCATGTAATGCAATATAGACAATGTATACACTTAGCCTTTGAGGAACGATGTATAGACTTAGAACGTGAAGACAGGCTGTATATACTTGAGAAATAAGCCAGTGTATAGACTTGAAAGATGTGAGCTGCAGTGTACAGACTTAGCCAAGCAATGTACACACTTGCAGAGTTGACGCTACATGAAACACTGAGTTGACGCTGTATGAAACATGGACAGTGTACAGACTTTACCCACTGTATGGACTTCATGCAATTCAAACGAATGTGTAGACTTCACTATGTAAATGGCTGTACAGACTTAGTCCAAACACGATGTATAGACTTTGGACTCCAAGGGCGATGTATGGACTTTCACATGAAAGGCTGTACAGACTTTGAAAGCTGAGGCCAATGTATAGACTTGCCAAGCGAAAGGGCTGTACAGACTTTGACTTCAACAGAGACGCTGCATGAGACGCTGAAGTCTGTATAGACTTTAACAGTGAAACGATGTACAGACTTCAACAGTAAGACACAAATAGAGACGCTAAATAAGACGCAGGATGCACTGTTCAGACTTGGCCAACGATGTACAGACTTACTCGAGTGAGACGATGACCAAGACGATGCAGCTACAGTGATGTACAGACTTGGCATGAGACGCAAATTGAGACGATGCACAATGTATAGACATTAATGTGATGCATAAGTGCACAGTCCAATGTATGGACTTATGAAGTTCAACTGGTGAGTGTACAGACTTCACCAATGAAACGCTCACTGTACAGACTTGCTGGCTGCAACGTGAGACGCTGTATAGACTTCGTCTTCCAGCGTATAGACTTGATGAATGCATAAGTCACAAGACCGACAGACTTAGCCTATATAGACTTAGCATGAAGCACACATGCGATGTACAGACTTCAAGTCATGCAGTGCACTGTACACACTTCAGCTAAGCAAGCTTCAGTGAATGTATGGACTTTATGAACGATGCAAGCAGCTCTGTACACACTTTAGCCAATGCAATGCAGTGAAAGCAATGCAACAATGTCTAGACTTGGTCTATGAACTGTGCACATGAATGTGCAGACTCCAAAGCATGAATGAATGCAATGTACAGAGTTGAAGATGTTCTGGACACAGTGTATAGACATGCTCTCTCGGGGGGTCGACCCATCAAGAAGGGGTGTCGACCCACTTCAGTCCAGACTATGCTGATAGAAGTGATGAATGCACTAATGCAAACAGGAAAATGCAATGTGCACAGAAACACATCAATGCAATGTATAGACTTATGCGAGCATGTTGCAGCCATTGTACAGGCTTGTCAATGTATGGACTTTAAGTCCAATGCAAAGCAGCAATGTATAGACTTTGGACTTCGCCATGCTTACACTAAGCGATGTACACACTTGCTGAACCACTGTATAGACTTATAGAGTTGACGCTGCAGACTTGAGAATGCTCACAGCGTTGACGCTGCAGACTTGAGACACACTCACAGCGTTGACGCTGCATGAGACACTAAATAAGATGGACAGTCTGAGGGAGTCTACCCATCAAGGATATCAAACATGGCACACTCATGCAATCTCCACAGACTAAATCAGATATAACACACTCAAGCATTCAAATCAACATGCCATCATCATAAAGAAAACATAATATCATAATGCACTCACTGTGTTGCAATCATCAAAACAAGACAGCATTGCTATCATCAAATCAACATAGCACATGCTTGTGCCTAAGGGGCACAACAGATCGGGCTCAGAGGGTGCAACTGCTACGCAGGGCGACATCCTACCAGCTGATTGACGATCTGCTCTTCAGGCTCGTCTATGAAAAAGACCGATCGGTCCTCTTGCGGTGCCTTTCGTCCAAGGAAGCGAAGACCGTCATGCACGAGGTCCACTCCGGATTGTGTGGAGCTCACCAGGCAGGAGCTAAGATGAAGAATAGCATCAAGCTTAAAGGGTTTTATTGGCCCACCATGTACGAAGATTGCAATCAATTCGCTCGTACATGTCACCAATGCCAAGCATTCGGCCCAGTCCCTCGGCGGCCACCTAACCCGCTCCATCCAACAGCGCCTACTTGGCCATTTGCAGAATGGGGTATGGATATTGTGGGACCATTCCCATCATCGTCCCAGGGGCACAAGTTCATACTTGCTGCCACCGATTACTTCTCCAGATGGGCGGAAGCCGTTCCACTACGGGAAGTTACAGGGGAGATCGTTGCTCGTTTTGTGCGGCACTATATCATATATAGATTCGGCACCCCCAGCCGGATTATATCCGATAACGGGACGCCATTCAGGAACAAGACGGTTTATGCTTTGGCGGCCAAATTCCATATCGATTGGAGGACGTCATCGGTCTACAATCCTCAGGCCAATGGGTTAGCCGGGCCTTCAACAAAACCCTCTGCAAGCTGCTGTCCAAGATAGTAGGTGGCCGCAAGCGGGATTGGGGCGAGAAGGTCCACGAAGCCCTATGGGCCTATCGTACCATCTACAAAACCCCCACGGGTTGCTCCCCATTCTCCCTGGTCTATGGAGCTGAAGCGGTGGTCCCCGTGGAAATCGAGCTAGCATCTTACCGCGTTGCTGTGCACGCCGGATTGCCAGGTCAAGACCAATCGGAAATTGAAAGAAGGCTCGAGGAATTGTCCAACCTTGAAGGTCAAAGACTCAAAGCCTACAAACACTTACAAGTGTATCAAGCCCGCATGACACGTGCTTATGATAAGCTGGTCAAACAAAGGGCGTTCAAGAAAGGCGACCTCGTCATGGTCAAAGAAAAGGAGGTTCTCGCGGGAAGATCTAGCGGCAAACTCCAGCCCAATTGGCGTGGACCTTACGTCATCTAGAAGGTCTACGAAGGAGGGGCCTATACGGTCCTTAATCACAAGGGAGATAATCATTTCCCTCCCCTCAACGGCAAGCATATGAAGCTCTACCATGCGCCACCGCAAGAGTTTCTGCAGCAGTCCTCACAGGACAGTACCTCTCCTCAGTGAAAGTTCAAAAATAAAAAATAAAAAAAAAGAAAGGGGTTAAAAATACTGATACCCCGGCGGACTCAGTCAGCCTTCAACAGTTGGCTGAGGGCAAAAAGGCCACAGACCCGGTCGAGGTGAAAACCCGAAAGGGCGTCTCGGGCAAAAATGGGCAACCCCTCGGTGTGAAAACCCGAAAGGGCGCACTGGAAAAAGCTAAAGGGGGCCAGCCTCGGCGAAAACCCAAAAGGGCGGTGAGGTTGGTAATGTGAAAAAAAAATCTTCTCTCTGTCTATTCTATGGGTGGCTCTAAGTCAATGACTCCACCCCATCTCGACCAAAAACATCATATTGATATCATGGCTACGCCTTACATGTCGTCCCATGACACCTAGTCCCACTGGCATTCTGACGGTATCATACTTTGTCCCATCGGGCTCGGCCTTTGCATGCCTCTTCCGGGCTGCCGACCCATTCCGCCTATCGGCTTCCGGGTTCAGCTCACGTGTCTCTTCTGAGCAGTTAAACCCTTTTACTCTCTTGTCCCACAGGGACTGGCCTCAGTATGCTCTCTCGGGCTGCCAACTTTTCATGCCTTTCGGCTCCTGTTTCATTCTAAGGAACGGCCTCAGTATGCTCTTTCGGGCTGCCAACCCTTCAGGCCTTTCGGCTCATCTTATCTTCTTGGGATTGGTCTCAGTATGCCTTCTCAGGCTGCCAACCCTTCATGCCTTTCGGCTCCTTTTTCATTCTAGGGAATGGCCTCAGTATGCTCTCTCGGGCTGCCAACCCTTCATGCCTTTCGGCTCATCTAACCTCCTTGGGATTGGTCTCAGTACGCCCTCTCGGGCTGCCAACCCATCATGCCTTTCGGCTCATCTTATCTTCTTGGGATCTGGTCTCAGTATGCTCTCTCGGGCTACCAATCCATCGTGTCTTCTGGCACATGTCCCACCGGGTCTGGCCTCAACATGTCCTCTCGGGCTGCCAACCCACCTACTCGCCTATCGGCTTTCGGGTTTGACTTTCACGTCCCACTTGGGTGGTCAAACCCATCTTTGTCCCACCGGGAACGGCCTCAGTATGCTCTCTCGGGCTACCAACCTATCTCGCCTCGCCTATCGGCTCTCGGATTTGACTCTCACGTCCCACTAGGGCTGTCAAGTCCACCCTTTTTCTTCTTCTGGGTCTGGCCTCTGCATGCCCCTTTCGGGCTGTCAACCCATCTCGCCTCTTGGCTTTAGACTTGACTCATATATCCCACCGGGATCGTCAAGTTTACTCCTTTGTCCCCACGGGCTTGGCCTCAGCATGCCCTCTCAGGCTGCCAACCCTATTTGCCTATCGGCTCACGGATTTGACTTATACGTCCTACCCGGGCTGTCGAATCCCTTCCTGCCATCGTCTCGGGTTTGGCCTATGTATGCCCTTTCGGGCTGCCAACCCATCCCGCCTATCGGCCTCCAGGTTTAACCCGTATGTCCCTTTCGGACTGTTAAACCAACTCCTTTGTTGTTCCAACCGGGCTTGGCATATGCACACCCTTTTCGGGTTGCTAACTCGGTCAACCTTCGGTTTTGGATTTGGCAAAATGCGTCCCACTAGGACAGTCGAATCCACCCATCTTGTCACCCCGGGCTTGGCCTCAGTATGCTCTCTCGGGCTGCCAACCCACTACACCTTTTGGTCTCACCGGGCTTGGTCTCAGTATGCTCTCTCGGGCTGCCAACCCATTACGCCTTTCGGCTCGTTTCTATCCTCTTGGGTTCGGTCTCAGTACGCCCTCTCAGGCTACCAACCCGTTTCGCCTTTCGGCTCATAGATTTGATTCATTCGTCCCACCCGGACAATCAAATCTACCCACTTGTCCCACCTCTGCGGCACACACGTCCCTACGGGAGTGTCACCTTTTCCTCGCCTTTTGGCATTATAGGGTCCAAAAAAAAAAAAAAATGGGGTTAAAAATATTGATGCCCCAGCGGACTTGGTTGTTTCTGTTAGAAGAGCAATCAGGGGCAAAAAGGCTTTAACCCGGCTAAGGTGAAAACCCGAAAGGGCGCCTTAGGCAAAAATGGGTATCCCTCAGTGTGAAAACCCGCAAGGGCGCACTGGAAAAAGCTAAAAGGGGTCAGTCCTGGCAAAAACCCGAAAGGGCGGTAGGGCTGGTAAAGTGAAAAAAAAAAGAGAGAAAAGGCTTATCAAGCATCAGACTCGCTCCTCCTTAGCTCAGCAAGGCGAGTCTCACTCTAAAGAGCTTCCTCCTGGAGCCCCTCAAGCCTATGGCGGAAAATCTACATCGGCATGCGCAAGACTGCGCTCTTCTTCGGTCCCCTGGGCCTCTCACAAAAGTGCCTCCTCTCTGTGGGAGGCCACCTGCTCGCGCTCTGTGGGAGGCCACCTGCTCGCGCTCGTAAGCGACCTCGACCAGGGCGTCCACCTCAGCCTGGGCCGCCCGAAGTTTGCAAAGCTGCTGCTGCTCCTGCTGAATGATCAGCTGAGTCCTCCGCCTTCGTTCTTGAATAGCGCGAAGGCAGGCGAACTCCTCCCATAAAGACGCAAGCTCAGTCATCCAGGCGTCCCAAGGGAGACCAAATGCATGCATCTGGCAATCCTACACCAAGTGGAGGACCATTCGGCCACTCCATCACAAGGGCCAGCAAACTCTGAAGCAGCTTTGAAGCCTCACTAGCTGAAGCTAAAACAAAGAAAGGAGTTGCCTCAGCCCATGTACGGCCGACATCTACCTAGACCAACATGCCCTAAGGGCTGGTCTACATCAACCTTGGCTATCACAAGTCAGCAATTAACCACCTTCAACATTCGGCGACATACCTCAGCGGTCAGCCGACACGTCAACATGTTCGGCTACACCTCAGAAGTTAGCCGGCACATCTTTGGCGACACCTCAGCAGTTAACCAGCTTTAACTTGCGGCTACACACCTCAGCGGTTAGCCGACACGTCTTCAGTGGCATCTCAGTAGTCAGCCAGCACCACGACTTTTGGCCAACACACCCCCAAGGGTTGGCCAATGTTGATTTCCAGCTATCACAGCTCAATAGTCAATCAACGACGACTCAGATGGATGCGCCTCTTCGAGACAGGCCCCCATCAACTTCGGGCTAACAAGTCTCTCAGAAGCAGGCCCCCATCAACTGCGGGTTAACAATTCTCTCAGAAGTAATCCCCCATCAACTCTAGGCCAACAAGGCTCTCAGAAGCAGGCCTACATCAACGTCGGGCCAACAAGCCTAGTCGAGGCAGGTCCGCATCAACTCTAGGCCAACAAGTCTCTCAGAAGCAGGCCTACATCAAATCCGGACCAACAAGTCTCTCAGAAGCAGACCCCCATCAACTTCGGGCTAACAAGTCTCTCAGAAGCAAGCCCCCATCAACTCTAGGCCAACAAGTCTCTCAGAAGCAGGCCTACGTCAACTCCGGGACAACAAGCCTCTCCGAAGCAAGCCAGCATCAACCCTCAGCTTTCTGGAAAGCAATGAAGCAGTAAGGTGCAGCTCTACAGAGGGCACGGACCGTCCGCCTCCGCCCCGGCTTTGACGAACGTTCCGTGGGGGCATTTGCTGGAAGCAAATTTTGTTTGTAAAAACACCTCCGTTTTTATTTAGTTGGAGCATAAATGGGCCAACTTGGAGATGGAAGACCCGTACGGGGTCGGAGGAACCCGTCCGGGGTCGGAGGGACCCGTACGGGGTCGCCCTCACCCGGACGAGTCCGCCCGGAGGTGGGCAAACCCGCGCGGGGCCGGCACTAGGCGGGCGGACCCGTCCGGGGTCGCCCGACCCCGGGGGGGACCCACCCGGGGTCCGCGACCCCGGGCAGGTCCTGCCCGGGGTTTGCGACCCCGGGGAGGTCCTCCCCGGGGTTCGCGACCCCGGGTGGGACCCACCCGAGGTCCGCGACCCCGGGCAGGTCTTGCCTGGGGGGTCGCGTCCCCGGGGAGGTCCCCCCGGGCGGCCGCGACCCCGGGGAGGTTCCCCCCGGGGAGCCGCGACCCCCGGCAGGTCCCCCCCCGGGGGTTCGCGACCCCGGGACGGGGAGGTTCCCCCCGGGGGGCCGCGACCCCAGGCAGGTTCCCCCCCGGGGGTTCGCGACCCCGGGGAGGTCCCGGACCGTCCCGGGGACCTCCCACCCCGGGGAGGTCCCATTTCCGCGCACGGACTACAAAAATTTGAAAATATGAGCTCCCCGGGGTCATTTTCATCCCGTTGGACCCGTACGGGGTCGAACACTCCCGGGGAGGTTCCCCACTTCTATAAATAGACCCCCGGAGGTCCAAGGAGAGGGGGCGACGATCTACTACACTCAATAACCTACAGAAGACACTTGGAGCGTTTTGTTCGTTTGTTTTGGCCTTCGAGGGGTAAGTCCCCGGGTCTCGTGTATGTGCCCCTATGAGGGTATATTTGTAATTTTGCCCCTCAGTAGGCCATGTTGTTGTTTCTAAGTCCTGGGACGACTATGTCATATGCTTCTGCCCTAATAATGGGAGAATTGCATAAATGTCCTCCCCGGGGTCCAAGAAACATAAAAGTCTTTTTGTTTGCAGTTTTACCCTGCAACTTTTTGTAATTGGGGCTACGTCCCTACTTCCCGCGTTAGTGCGGACTTTTGTACAGTCGACAACTCGCCGACAACCCTTGTACTCATTTGAACTATAGAAGCACTCAGCATGTTTTATATGTATCCTCGGGTGGAAAAATTATAAGAAAACCCCCGACTTCGGAAAATTGCTTATATACCCCTCCTTCGATCAAATTGACAGATATGTGCCTTTCATGAAGCCCCTTGTCATTACTTCGGTCTGGGAGTTTTGTCAGCTCAGTCCGACACTCGGGTATCATTCTAAACCTAGGTCTAGGGTATGGTAAAATTACCAAAATACCCCTACAAACTAAAAATGGCCCAGCAGCCTCCTAAAACCCTCTAAAAAAAACCTCAGCGCCATGGGGAGTCTGCGACCCGATCTTACTTCATTCCAGCCCAGAAATTTCAGAAATACCCCTGGCCTGGGAATATTACCAAAATATCCCTGGGGTGGTAAAATTACCGAAATACCCTCGGGGTCCAGAAAATTTCTCTCTACTTCAAAAATGCCTATGGCTTCTGCATATTTGCGTTCCCATCCTTAAATCCTAGGGTTTGGCTCAGACCTAGCCCTAATTCAATTATTTCTGTTGGTCGGTGGTGAGTGAGTGGACATCATGAGCTCTTAAGAGAGTTTGCCCTCAACTTCAGAACCCTGTAGAAGAATTTGGAGATTTCTTTGACAGTCAAACAAAGGTGTTCGGACGTTAAGCCGATGTAAATCAACACTGACTCCGGTCAGTGGGGAGAGGTCCAGCACTCGAACCCAAATCGTCTGATACTATGCGCACCCACGGAATAAACCTCTCTATGCAGAGGAATGTCTCTTTTCAAAAAGACGCCATTTATTTTATTTTTCCTACGTTGAAAATATTCCGTGTCCAACACCCCCTAAAAGAAAATCCTGATTGAACAACTCCAAGTCTGGAGGCACATCCCAGCCGCCGGCAAAGGCAGAAACTTCTTCTCCGATTGAACTACCTAAGCTAGAAGGCAGGAGAAGAGCGAGGAAAATGATTTTAAAAAGAAGGCTGAGGAAACAAGCATCCTCTCTAGTGTGACTATCATGCTAGGGTGTCTCACCCCACCGGGGAATGCCAAGAAATCCAAGACTACATTGAAACCATTACGCAAAAGGAAGAGATCGATGCCCAAAGAAGCTGCGTGAAACAGAGAAACCGCAGATGGGCAATCGAATAGCTATTAAGCCAAAGACGCCTCGCAAAAATGTTGCACAAGGAAGATCATGTCTTCTACAAGCTGGAACGACCAATGCTTCAACTTAAATCCCTGGCCGACCCGAAAGTCCAGGCCGGCAATCATATTGAGTAGGGCACTGACCAACGCTCGAGATAGATTCCTGGGCAAAGCAAAAAAAGAAGACGTGACTCTTAGCAGCAAGATTCCAGATCAAGTTTCAGACAGAGCCAGTAAAGGCAAAGCTCAGAAGAAAAATGCTAGACCAAGCTCTGAACGAAGAACAAGAGAATTTCGATCACCAAGAAAAAAAGAAGAGAGAAAAGAAGAGAGTTAAAAAAAAAGAAGAAAAAGAAAAGAAAAAAAGGGGGGAAAAGAGAAAGGAGAAAGGAAAGAAAGAAGAAAACACCATGCTACTTCTGTTGGTGCATTTTGCGGTTCTTTAATGAAACTCAGTCTCAGGTCGACATGGTGGAGCGGGTCCATGCCACTTCTCTGAAGTGGTGTGCGCTCTCCTGAGTTCCCTCCTAGAGATTACTGAGTCAAGAAGTATCCAATTCAACCAAGCTGAAGGAAGAAGTCAGATAGCCTGGCGTAAAGCATGTAATAGTACCAAACGTCAGTCCAAACTCAAATGTCAAACTCTGCGCAGAATTGGTGACAACACCCAGCAATAATGGATCTCTAGAGCCATGTATAATGTCTTTGAATTCCACTCCAGAACCGTCGTCACCTTCAACTGGATTCTCCATCATGTCATCAGGACTCAGGGGAAAAGAACAAATCCCAAAATATTCTCCGCCATGTCATGAAGATTGAGGATAGCAACGAAAGTGCCAAAATGCAAGGGCCGCCCGCCGCCACCTTCGTCTCCGACTGACGTCCCGTGGGGGGCATTTGTTGAACCCTGAATTTCCTGAAAATGGAAAGAAAGAAAAAAAAAAAGAGGAAAAAGAGAGAACGAAACCCCCCTCCGTCATGCACTCAGGCCGGAGGAGGTCCCTCCGGACCTGCCAGGCCGAAGGGAGTCTCCTCCGCCCTGCACACAAGCCAGAGAGAGCCTCCTCCACCCTGCCAGGCCGGAGGGAGACTCCTTCGCCCTGTATGCAGGCCGGAGGAGCTCTCCTCCGCCCTGCCAGGCCGGAGGAGCCAGCCCTCCGCCCTATGTGCAGGCCGCAGGAGCATCCCTCCGCCCTAGTGAGCATCCACAGCCCATTAAAAAAAAAAGAAACTGAAAGAAAAGGGAGAGGAAGAGACTGGGCGGAGAAGTTGAAAGGTCAACCGCTTGGGATTCCACCGGAGGAGGCTGAAAGAGGAGTCCTCCGTTCCACCTCCCAGCAGCTATAAAAGAGAGGCAGGCCCGTGCAGAGGGGAGATCAACATCCAGCAACAGGCGAGAGCAGCAACTCTGAACAGCATAGGAGCTCCCGTGAGCAGCAGCGTAGGCAGGAGAAGAGATTTTTTTTTTTGAAGATGGCTTGCCTAAGCATGGGGAGGGGTATGGTCACCACACAAAAAGCCCCCCCCCCCCCCCCCCCGGGAGTTCTGGTCACCTCCTTTGGGAGTGGTGAGCCTAAGAAACTCCTCACCTAATGCTATGAAGAAGTTAACAGAATACTTGTGCAATCAGATAAATGTACTTGTGCAATCAGATAAATGCATGTGCTCTACATGTAGTATGCTTCACATGTATGGAAATTTTAGATAAATGCATGTGCTCTATATGGAGTATGCTCTATCAGATAAATGTTTATATCACATATTTCCATATGAAAATCAGAAGTGCCTGCAGCAAAAGAAAATCAGATAAATGTCTATATTGTAGATTTCCATGTGAAAATCAGAAAAAAATACCCGTGTTGCGGATGGAAAGGGACAATCAAAATGTACTCAAGAAAACTCAAAGGGAGAGAAAAATAAAATGAAGATGCATTCAATTGAAGAAAAATGAAGGCAAGTGTTAGAACTATGTTGAAATATCCCCACTTATTAGAAAAATTGCAAAAATACCTTCGGTGGTCAACAATTTACTGGAGTGGCCCTGGTGGACAGAAAATTATAGAAATATCCATAAAGAACAAAAATTACAGAAATATCCCCGAGGGTCAAAAAATCAGGGTTTGCCATCCCGTCCGTCTCGGTCGTCTCGACTTTCTGTCGGGACGGTCCCGTCCCGCTCCGTCCCGCTCCATCTCGTAAGATATATATATATATATAATATATATAATAGCATAATAAAATTTAGGATTTTTTGCATTAAAACCAATGTTAAAAGTGAATTTGTAAAAAAACCATTCCTAAAAATGCATTAGCAGGTATATCACTGAGTTAATTCAAATAGTGCGTAAATGTCATTTAAGCGTGATTTTCTTACAAGTTGTTGGTAAAAAGAAGTGATATGCATGCAAATAAATATGACATTTTTGCACAATTCAGATTACACAGTGATATACCTGCTAATGCATTTTTAGGAATGATTTTTTTGCAAATTCACTTTTAACAATGGTTTCCATGCAAAAAACCCTAAAATTTATAGCGCAGTTGGTTAGGTCGTTTGTGTGCGCTTCTTTAACAGGTCTCCGGTTCGAATCTTGCCAGCGCCTTTACATTTTGATTTTTTTAATTAAAAATCTTTAAAAAAACTCAAAAAACGCATGTGAACGACGGGATTCGAACTCAAACCGCCTTTGAACGAGTGAAAACAGTTAACAAACTTACCTATTAAAAGCTTTGAATTTAAAATAATCTATATAATATATAATGTGACCCAGTAGCGACCCACGACCCGGCCGTCCCGCTCAGCGCCTGGGTCGGTCCAGGTCGTGCAGGTCGGGGCGACCCGCACTGGGACGGCAAACCCTGCAGAAAATTGTAGAAATACCCTCGATGGGTAGAAAATTACAGAAATATCCCCGTGGGTAGAAAATTGCAGAAATACCCCCAATGGTCAAAGAATTATAGAAATACCCTCAGTAGGTAGAAAATTATAGAAATACCCTCAGTAGGTAGAAAATTTGACGAGAAAATTGCAGAAGTGCCCCCGATGACGGAAAAATTACAGAAATATCCCTAAAAACGAAAAAACTACAAAAATACCCCTGATTGTGAGAAAGTTGCAGAAATACCCCTATTTGTGGGGTCTCAAAATTACCAAAATACTTTCGTTTTGGTTTACGCCATTTGTACGACTCGGTGGAGCGGGACCACGCCCCTTCCTTGAAGCGGTGTGTGCTCTCCTGGGTTCGGGTTATGGCTAACCATCTAAATCCATCTTTCACAGCCGAGAGCTATCATGTCCGGAAACTTTAAAATGGTGAAATTACAAATGAACTCTGGAACGTCAAGAGAAATGAAGACTCAGAATACCCAAGAAGTCGAATGACAGGGTTATTTCCGAGAAGTCAAGAAATCAAGACGAGGAACACCCAAGAAGTCAAAAAACGGTGTTATTTCCGAGAAGTCAAGAAATCAAGACGAGGAACACCCAAGAAGTCAAATGATAGGGTCATTTACGAGAAGTCAAGAAGTCAAGACGAGGAATACCCAAGAAGTCAAATGACGAGGTTATCCTCGAAAATCAAGAAATAAAGACAAGGAATGCCCAAGAAGTCAAATGACAGGGCTATTTCTGGGAAGTCAAGAAATGAAGACGGAGAACGACAAGAATGCTCAGGAAGTCAAGATATGACGGGGCTATCTCCGAGAAATCAAGAAATGTCAAATATATGCCGAAAAGTCAAAATGACAAGAATGTCCAGGAAGTCGAGAAGTGACAGGGCTATATCCAAGAAAGTAGGAAATTGTAAGAATATCTCAAAGTCTGGAAAAATTGTAAGAATACTCTGATGGAGGAAAATTACAAATATAACCCGCCTCGGGCGGGAATGTCCTTTCTGGACACCAAGGCAACTTAAGGGTCCAATCACAGTTAAAAGAGTGATTATGACCATAAAGCAACTCCGAGGGACCGATAATGATCATCTTGGCGATCCAGCGGTCCTCGTGATGGAATTCAAATTCAATCGTCTGATCAGGGTACAAAAGTAAATACAATGACCTGATCAGGATGAAAGCAAACTCAAAGATCCAAATACAGATTGAAGCAAATTCAAAGGCTCTGGTTGCGACCGGATGTTACCTTGAAAACCCGATTATACAATCGGGATCATATGTAAAGATCTTGAAGAACCGATTGTAATTCCAATTATATATGTTCAAGAAATTAAGTCTCCAAATTCCTTTGCAAGAGTATGTACCCGTAATGGGCGATCGTCAAGATCATTTATGTTACAACGAATAGAGGCAAAAGGCATTCTTCGACAGTTAATCAAAGGTGTTCGGACTTGTACCGATGTAAATTAATATCGACTCCGGTCGGTGGGAAAAAATCCTGTACACGAACCCTAAATCATCTGATAAATCCCAAAAGCACGAATTAACAAATATGTCAAAATATCCACATATTCATCCAACGAAAATGGATGTCCGAAAATTCCGCGTGTAAACAATGACATCCTTGAGGACATAGCGCTTTCTGGCAAGGGGATCAAAGCATTTATATCCCTTCTAACGCAGAGAGTATCCAAGAAAAATACCTTTGACAGACCGAGGATCCAATTTAGTGGAGTGAGGACCAAGAACATGAATAAAACAAAGACAGCCAAAAATGCAAGGAGTTAAAGGAAACAAAGGAACTTGAGGGCACAAGATAGAAACATGAGAGCGCAACCCAAGACCCCTGGATGGCAGTCGATTGATGATATATGTGGCAGCAAGGACAGCATCAGCCCAAAAAAAATTTGGAAGATGATGCTGAAAAAGGAATGCACGAGCAGTTTCCAGGAGGTGACGGTTCTTGCGCTCCGCCACCCTGCCCAAATTCCAACACTCCCCCTCATGGCCAAGATGGACCGTGGACATTAATTGGGTGGAGGTGGCAAGATAAGAAATATATGGTGTTGGGCCAAGACCATGCTCTGATACCATGTTGAATCCACAAAATCACGGTTTTGTGGATTCAACAAGAATCAAGCCTAACTAATCTGGGTGGCCAACTTGATCCTTCCTTCCATGCCATGAACCCTTTCTCAGTGCAGTGTTTGTAACCTCCAGATTTTCAAATTACTTCCACCTAGACCTTCATAAATAGGAGGGAATCTCCATCAACTGTACAAGAATCTACGCCATGAAGAAATGCACCAAAGGAAGAAGAGGATATCATTGAAACAATATATCACCACTTTCCACCTTCCCATCTCCCCCGTTGCGTCCTCCAATCTTCATATCCTAGAAAACAGGATTCTTTTGTGGTTAGGACATGAAAGTGGACAGCAGTAAGAAGAATAACCTCCCCACTAGGACAACAGTGCAATATACAAGTGTGAGTACGAAGGTAGGGACATGTATACAGTAAACAAAAAAGGGAAAGTATACAACCAAGAGACATGTATGCAAGACCTCTCAAACATCCTCCTCCCTCAAGACAATCTTTCTCTTTTCTCCATAAGAGTGTGGATTGCACCACCAATCAGGGTGACAAGGACTAGAGGAGAGAGTCCTCAAATCTACAAGCTTTAGACCTATAGCAAACCCACAAAACTTGAAAAAATAAATCCTTACAAGACATCGACATATGATCAACTTCCCCGAAACATGTTAACAACGCTGTAGCAAAATGAATAGCTAAGGGTAGTTTGGGTATTTTTCAAATTTTTTGTTCTTTATGGACTAAAGTCGTGTTTTTCCTTTTCCTTTCCCTCTGAGGAACATTTATATAGTTTTGTTCTTTTAGAATTAATATATATAAGAGAGACTGGTCAGCCTCTTTCTTGGATTGGCCAAAGCTTCTTTTCTTCTCCCATCGGGCTATCTCTTTCTCTCTCTTTCCTTTCAAGGTATCAGAGTGATGTTGACCCTGGCTACCCTCTCCAAGCATTGGAAGACCTCCAACGGAGGACCGCCCCCTTGCTTGGGGGTTCTTCCATTTGCAAGGGGGAGATACTCCTTCCCCTGTTTGTCTCTGTTGTAGATCAGAACAAAAGTCACCCTAGGGTTTCCTTTTCTTCTCCACTACAGGCAGAGAAAGCACCCTCTGGGTTGCTTCTCTTCCTTTCATTTCGTAGAGGATTGCTCCTCTACTGAGGGTAATCCCTCCTTCACTAAGTTCTGCAGATTCCGCGGCTGCTACTGTGGGCCGCTGTTGTACCCAGACATTTTCCTAAAGAAAATAACAAGAAACAAGGGCTCGGGAATTTCCCCGAACACCTTCAAGGCTTCGTCTACCCAGCCCCTTCTATGACATGCCGGGCCCGACCAAGGGTCCTAGCCGGTTAGCCGTGACTCACGGCGACATCAACAATGGATTGGGGCCACCCCCGATCACCCAGCTTGCGGCTCTGCCCGCCTTCAACTCAGCCACCCGGGCCAACCCGGGGGCGCCCTGACCATGGTTGTCCGTTTCGGCTGAAACGTATCGGTTTCGGCCGTACCCGAAACCGTTTAAGCCCATTTCACTGTAGCTTAAACGGTTTCGGGTTACGGTATCGGTTTCGGGCGAAACCGATACCCGTTTCGGGCGATTCACGTGAACTCCAAACTTAGGAGTTCACGTGAGCCTCCCCCGACCCCGAAACCCCCTGCCCCTGTCCCCTCCTGCTCCTGTCCCCTCCTCCCGCCCCCGAAACCCCCCTGCCCTAGCAGCAGCCGCGGCGGAAACAACTGGAGCAGCAGCAGCAGGCCGGCGGAGCAGCAGCAGCCGCGGATCCCCTCCCGCCCTGCAGCAGCAGCAGCCAGGAGCAGCAGCAGCACTGCAGCAACAGCCGCGGAGCAGCAACAGCAGCAGCCGCGGAGCAGCAGCAGGCCGGCCAGCAGCCCAGCAGCCCCGCCAGCCCCGCGGCCCCCCCTGCGCGCTCCGCCCGCGGCCTGGCCTGCACGTGCGTGCGTGCGTGCGCGCGTGACCTGCCAGTCGGCCAGCCCTAGCCCGCGATCCCCTCCCGCCCGGCTCCCACCACCTTGCCCTAATTAACTCTGGTTAGGGCTAGGTAAGATTTCTTACATTATTATTTTGTTAAATAATTCTGTTAATTTAGTGATTAGACTAAAAATGTTAGTTTAACTCCTATTAGACTATTAAAATTAGGACTTTCATGTAATTAGGTTTTGTAAGGGTCAATTCAAGTTCAATTAAGTTCCATTGACTAATTTTAACCTCTATCATGTTGGTAATTAATTTTTGTCAAGAGTGATTAGGCTAAAATTATAAATTAAATCTTAATTAGACTATTAAATTTGGGGCTTTCGTCTAATTAGGTTTAGTAAGGTTCAATTGAAGCTCAATTAAGCTTCATTAATTAATTTGGACCTCTATCATGCTCGGGATTAATTTTTATGAAAAGTGATTAGGCTATATGTGTTAATTAAGCCCTAATTACATTATTAATTTTGGGGCTTTCCTCTAATTAGGTTTAGTAAAGTTCAATTGAAGCTCAATTAAGCTTCACTGACTAATTTGGAGCTCTTTCATGCTCGGGATTAATTTTTATGAAAGGTGATTAGGCTATATGTGTTAATTAAGCCCTAATTACATTATTAATTTTGGGGCTTTCCTCTAATTAGGTTTAGTAAAGTTCAATTGAAGCTCAATTAAGCTTCATTGACTAATTTGGAGCTCTTTCATGTTGAATTGTATTTTTTTCATTGTACTTACAAGAGATTGTCCTTGATTGTCTTAATGTAGCATCATGCCTAGACGTCAGCAAACACAGGAGCAGCAAGGGCAGGAGGATCCGGGGTGGGCCCACATGTCCTTAATTGATGCTAAGAGAAGGAAGGTTAAATGTAATTACTGTGGTAAGGAGATGTATGGCGGAATTACCAGAGGCAAGCAACATTTGGCAGGGGTACGAGGAGAGGTGAGACAATGCGACCACTGTCCACGAGAGGTGCGAGAGGAGATGCGCCAGTGCCTTGTGGGGAAAAAGGAGAGGGTGCAACAAAGGGCTGAGGATGAGGAGGAAATTGCTGAGGAGATTTCTGGCAGAAGGGTTAGGAGGGATGATGATGAGGAAGGCACTGAAGATTCTGATCCGGAGCTGACTGAAGCAAGGGAGCGTGAAGAAGCCGCTCGAAGGAAAGGAAAGGCACCCATGGGTTCAGGAGGGACCTACTCCAGTACAGCTGCACGACGTCCTGATGTTGCTGCCCCGCCCCCGCAGACGCAGAGAGCAGGCCCCATGGACAGTTATCTCCACAGAAGGCCCCAGGCTACACAACCTAAGATCAAAAGTGCATTAAGAGGGGTCAAAAAATCTGCAGAAGTTGCAGGGCATGTATTTAAAAGCATCTGTAAATGGTTTTTTCATGCAGGTGTCCCTGCACATGCTGCTGAAAGTGAATATTTTCAACCTATGTTGGATGCCATAGCAGATGCTGGTCCTGGCTTGAAGGCGCCGTCACGTCGGGACATATACGGGCGTGGCCTTGAGGGAGAGGTTGAGGAGCTCCATCAGTGGGTTGAAAGCTTCAAGCATATATGGATGGAGAGATGATGCACTATTATGTGTGATGGTTGGACTGGTACCACGAAAAAGTCCATGATTAACTTTTTGGTGTATTGCATCGAAGGTACAGTATTTGTAAAATCTGTAGATGCATCAAATTTTGAAAAAAATGCCAATTATTTGTTTCATTTGATGGACAACATGGTAGACGAAATTGGTGAAGAAAATGTTGTACAAGTTGTGACTGATAATGAAGCCAGTTATAAGGCTGCAGGGAGGAAATTGATGCATAAGCGCAGGCATTTATATTGGCTCCCATGCGCAGCACATTGTCTTGATCTCATACTTGAAGACATAGGGAAGGACAAACATGTGAAGAAGACGGTTGAAAGGGGACAAAAGATTACCCAGTATATTTATGGCCATCCTAGGATATTGAACATGTTCAGGGAGCATGCAAGTGGGGGGCGAGATATTATCCGTGCAGGGCCAACCAGATTTGCTTCAAATTTCATTTCTTTGGAGTCTCTACATGGGTATACTGTTGAACTCAATTATTACTTCTTTATCCTTATAGTTATGATCCGTATTTGATTCAAATTTTATTTCTTTGCACAGGTATAAGAATGAGTTGAAAGCTTTCATGTACCACAATGCCCTGCGGGAATACATCGACAAGGGCAATGTTGATGCTCAGATGGACTATTTGGATGTCTGTCAAATCGTGGACGACAACAAATTCTGGGGCAGAGTAACACGATACATGAAAGTAGTCACCCCCCTCGTGAAGGTCCTAAGATTGGTGGATGGCGATGACAAGAATGATATGGGATATCTGTATGAGGCCATGGACCGTGCGAAATTGGAGTTGCAGGAGTCCCTTCCCAAAGAACATGCAAAGTGGTGGAAGATTATTGACCATAGATGGGACACCACATTACACCACGACTTGCATGCAGCTGGTGAGTGATTATTTGTATTCATATATTATTGACCATACATTAACTATATACAAATGCAGGTTATTTTCTGAACCCTCGATTAATGTACAATGCCAATGCACATGTTGATGCCGAGGTGCTTCAAGGCACTTTAAAAGTCATTGGTCGTTTATCGAGGACACAAGATAAGAGGCTTCAGGCGGAAGTAGAGGTTGGCCTGTTTGATTTCATGAATAAGAGGTATAGAATTTACTTAAGTAGTTATGCTAATCTATTATGTAATTTTTGTAGATGAACAACTATAGAATGAGAAGTGGGACGTATTCTAACTTCCAATTGCAATACGCAGTGGGAAGAGTGAGCCCAGGTATACTTCATCTTTGTGCTTTCTTTGCAATTACATCTTCCTTAATTTATTTTTATTTACATCTTATATTTATTTGTTTATGGTTGGTTGGTGTAACAGCTGACTGGTGGATCATGGTGAACAATAGACAATTGGGCAGTTCTGCATTGGCTTTCATTGCAATCAAGGTGTTGAGTCAAACCACAGCAGCAAGCCAATGTGAAAGGAATTGGAGCACGTTCAGCCTTATACACTCAAAGGTTCGCAATCGGCTAAAGGCTGATCGGTTAGAGAAATTAGTGTACTGCCATTACAATATGAGGTTGAGAATAAAGAATATGAGGTTGAGACAACAGCTGCGAGACAAACGCGTCGCCGAGGATGCCGCCGCAGAGATTGATGTGGATGCCTTATTTGATGATGATAATCCCTTGCAGTCTTGGGTGGAGACACGAGAGCAGGTTGATGAGCCCGTTTTTGATGTTGATGATAGAAGATGGGCAGAGGGCATACTTGATGAAGATGAGGCAAGAGATCCCGAATTAAGAAGCAAATCAAAGAGGGCCAGAGATACTCATGCGCACCAGTCTAGGGTGGTTGATGACACTGAGGAGCAGTTCGAGTTTGAGCCAGCTAGACACTCAGATACAGATAGCAGGCCAGTCACTCCTAGAATGTCCTCCTTAAGAAGAAGTACATCAGTGCATGGGCAAACTGAGAGGGCAAATGCTACTGCTCGAGAGGACCCGGCAATTGAGGAGTTGAAGCATATTTATGTGAGGCACACGCCAAGGGGAAAAGGACTCGTGTCAAAGTTGATTGAAAAAAGCACTCCAAAAGAGAAAAAGCATCCTCAAAGGTTAAAAGGCGATTGGTTTCTTATGATTCTGATGATGATGATGATCATCCCGGAGGTGCTGCAGGTGGTACTAGTGCTGCAGGTGATACAGGTGGTGCAGGTGGTGCAGGTGGATACAGTCAAGGTCAGCAAGGATATGGTATACCAGGTTACGAAGGTGGCCAACAGGAAGCAGCTATTTATGGGGCCCAGAATTATGAACCATCATTTCAGTTCCATCCATATCCGACCAGTGACTCTTCTCTTCCTCAAGATTCCTATGTTGATACTGGATTCGAATCAAGCCAACCAAACACTCCAAGAGGGATCCAAAGAGGGATGCAGGACTTGGCTACCTCATTGTTTGGTTATAGTGAATATAGACCATACATGCAACCTGGTTATGGGTATCGACATCAAGGGCCAGACGATGAGGGAGAAGGTTCTTCTAGTAATTATTATCCATATTAGGTAAGAATCAATGAATTTTTGTAACATTTATTTTGTCTAAATTGGTTTATTGTACTGCTTCTATTAATGTACAATGGAATATGACTTTAACTTTCACATGTTCAATGTTTGAAGTTGAATTTTTGTAGTTGTCTACTTCAAGGTTATTGCACTAACTTATACAGTCAAATGCATGTGTAATGATTTTTGTGATTTTTGTGATTTTTAGTGAATATTTATATTTTTATGATTTTTTTTCAAGTTTTTTAGAATTAATTTTAATTTTTTTAACCTTTTATATGGGTTTCGGCCGGTTTCGGCCGAAACCGAAACCGAAACCGAGTCGACTCGGTTTCGGACCCGGGCGAAACCGAGACCGAAACCGAGTTTGCCATCCTTGGCCCTGACCACAAGCCACCACACGGGGCACCAAGCAACGGGGCCGGGGTTCATCCCCAAAACGCCTCCCTCCAGAATTCAAAAGCCAAAGGAAGACTTTTCCCAGTCAACCACGGGTCTCGAGGGCCCTTAACACGCCTATACGGCCCATGCTCGCATGTCGGGAATTTCCCCGAGCACCTCGTGGGCGCGTATACCTCAGCCATTCTACAGCAAGCCAGGGGCTAACCCGCGGCTTGGACACACTAGCCATATCCTACGGCGACCCTCCAACAAGTTGGGGCCACCCCCGACCCTCAGACACGCAACGATGAGCCGCTTACTTTCAGCACCTGGGCCAGCCCGGGGCTGCCCCGTCAACCCGCCATGCAACACGGCTCAACTCACCAAGGCTGGGCCCACACGCCCAAGACGCCTTCTCTCAACTCCTACGAGCTATCACCCTCATCCCGGGGCCAAATCTAGGGCCCACCGGTCAGTTACCCGAGCCGTTCAACAAACCGGAGTGAATCGGGAATTTCCCCATACACCTTGCGAGCGAAAACTACGACACCAAATGATTGACCCCCACGGGCCACTCCCAACACCCCAGACGCCTAAGTCCTGCAAAGGACAGCACTAAACAACAGCGGAAGGCCCCCGGGGGGGAGTTCGCCCCAGGCGCAGCCAAGCCCAGGTGGGGGCGAACTCCCCCCTGGGGGCCCCTCCACCCAACCCGGCAAGTCCCAGTGCAAGCTCATCCCGATCCCAGTCATGCTCAGAAGCGATTCACATACCAGCTTCGGGGCGCTCGTGAAGACGGAGTCTCAAGTTCGCGCAAGGAGTGGGTCAACCTCGTACCACGCGCACAACACAAAGCCAACTAGCCCGTATCCTTGTCCTCTTGCGGTCACACGGAGTCAAAGTGAACCCAAAAGAGCAAAATTGGGGATTTTATAGACTTGGGGAAAAAAACCCACTCAGCCCCGCGTAAGCCGAGCAGGTCCGCATAAACCCAGGGCCCACAAGAACAAAAAAAAAACTTTTTAAGACAGAAAAAAAGGGGGTTTCAGCCCTGGGGGTTTACACGGACCTTGGGGGGGTTTACGCAGACCTGCCTGGCCCCCCCGGGCTGTGGATGGGCATAAATCCCACACAAAAAATCACAAGAGATTAATGATGTGATAAAAAAAACTTGGAGGGGATAATGATGATTAATGCATAAATAAGGGGAAGAAAAAGCTTGCACGTAGTGCAAATATGGAGATGTGATCGCCAGAGGGGTTACCTCAATAATAGTAAAAAGAGATCGCGAATACCTGGTGAAGATTGGAACGCGGGATGATGTGAAGTTCCTTCCTCCTTCTTCAATCGGCCGGCCGATGAGAAGGGTTCTCCTTTTGATTACCTTGCAAAAAAGACAATGAAACAAAGCAAAACGAAAAAGGGATCAGCCAATGCAAGTAGTATCAATCCAAAATAAACATAAGACGATGAATAGAAAACCACATGCGCACCTTATTGTTTTGGTTTTAAAACCCCTAAAGAGGAATTAGGGAGAGGGGAGATATATGATAAAACTAGTGCAGACGTGAAAAGAAAAAGAAAACGACGATGGAATTGATGCAGACGCAGAAGGAAAATAGTGGATGAAGATAAATCAAAAGAAACACGAGGAAGCCCTGCTGTCCCTTTCGACAGTAAAGGGAAACCAATGAGACACGGTTGATCGGATGAAGAAAGATGAAGAGGAAGCCGAAATCCTTCAATCGAGCATACGACAGGAAGCAGCAGAGGAAGCCGTCAAGCCTCTCAACCTCTCTTCTAATCTCTTCAAACTCTTGAATCGTCAACCTATGCAACCTCTGAAAAAAAATCGTCAACCTCTGCTTCGATCGCCCAGATCATGTTTTATAGGATTTCAGTGGGAGATAAGCTCGAATTTGGTAAGATAAGGATAGGCAATGTTCAAAGAAGGCAGGACTCTACCTCCAATTCGAGCAAGGAGACCATTGGAGGCAGGACTCTATACAGGAAAGAGGAGTTCAAGCAGGACACGAACGGTGAAACACGACCTTGCGTAGGGCGTCAATTCTTGATTTGACGACATACCCATACGGCGTTTCATAAAACACGACTCAACACAGGGCGTTTCTTCCTGGACTTAATTTTTGGCAATAACACCTTCCTTGTTTGAAAATCATGAGAACACGCCCATGATAGAGGCGTTAATTTAAAACACGCCCTGAGGAAGGACGTTAACCAATAATTAGATTGATTTTGAATTTTCTTTAAAATCGGATAATACCAGGAATTGACGCCCTGTCATTTAGTCGTCCTTTCTTGAGAAAACGCCCTGGACAAGGTCGCTATTTAAATAACGCCCCTCTTCTGGTCGCGAATCACACAAAATGCAAAAATAAATCAAAACCACACACAAGAAAATAGAAAAATTTCATATTATGAATATATTGAAGTTCACTTGGGGCGTCATCATAGTGACATGAGATTTGATCAACATAGCGTCATTTTTGGCGTGTCTACAGCTGCCCCGCCTTGGCGTCTGCTTTGGAAGGGAGTGAGACGAAAAATGGAGTGAAAGTGCAACAAATGGAATGAAGTGGAACGAACTGATAAGTAGATGCCAAGGTGTGATGTGACACGCCTCAGACACTAAGCAATGGAAATCTTTTCAAGATTCTGAATGAAACAACTCCGAGTGATTCCAAGAAGGCATCAATTTGCTGGATAAAGGAGATTAAACTAAACAAGTAAAATGTAAGGCAAAAGGTGTGCGCGCGGGCACGATAGGGAAAGACCATTGGAGAGCGGTTACCAGCCAACGTGGACGTGCTACAACCAAGGTAAATTTGCAGAAAAATAAAGAGAATTGAGATGGAGATCCAACAAAGGGATATTTTCAAGGAACCAGCCTGAGCGACTTCAGATAGAACAAAGTACTTGATTTGGAGTGGAATATCTCATGTCAACTCAACAAAGAGCGAGTGACCTTCATTATTACCATAATATGAAAATTTTCAGCGTGAAACTCAAAGTCCTACATGATGCATGCTGGGCTGAAAGAAAAGATAAAACAAACTAAAAATAGAAAATAATCAAGGATAATATTGCTAAGCCATCTAGATTTGGTCAAGAATCCAAGTTTCTGAGCCAACACTAAGCCGAGGCCCGTTTGTCCGTGCGTCAACTCAGAAAGTGGAACCATCGTCCCAAACCTTGAACGACTCAACGGCCTATCCGGGTGATCAAGACTCTCCTGGAATTATCACTGTTTTTTATGAAGGGGAACTCAAATTCCAGATTCACCAGAACCACAAGGTCCTTGATATGCTATAATAATGTAAATATCATATAGTACCAATGCTTACAACGAATAAATACAAGTGCGATGTTATTTCCATGAGCAACCCAGGCGCCTCTAATCCTGCAACCTTCTGCACTTTTGAAAATTCATCAGTTTTCGAAATTCAAGATAATCAAACATAATTTCCCATTTAAATCATGATATGATCATAAGTGCTCAATTAAAAAATAATTCGATGAAATAATACCACTTGAGTTCATTAACACACATGAATATCTAGATTCATAAGCTTATAAAAAAACGCCTGCACCGAATGGCGTCAAATCATGAAAAGCGCCTTAACATGTAGTCGTTAAAACATGAAACACGCCCTTCAGGAAGGCGTGAAACCCATCGAGAGGCCAAAGAGTAAACGACCTATAAAAGGGCGTTACATAAAACACGACCTCAGCAAGGTCGTCAATTCAGAAATTGACGCCCTAACAAAAGGCGTTAATCAATCCAACGCTTCCGTTTCCAAATCGAAAGCAAAACCAAATCCTAATAGCCATCAACCTGCTAACTCCGAACAACCTTAAGCCCTCCTCAAATCTTTATAAAAGAAAGGCTGCTTTCCTCAACCCAAAGCAAACTTTTCTCTGAACCTCCGTAGCCGGCTCTGTTCTCTTTCTCTGCTTGTTCTTCTCCCGCAGGCACTCGTCCGAGCTCCTTCTGCAAAGCCAAAAAAACGATGGAGAGGATGATTAAGAGACCTAAGTCTTCCACCCCTAGGTTGACTGAAATCCAAGGGCACATCTGCAGCCGAGTTGCTCAACATCAGGTTAGTGAATTCCTTTGCTTTTATCTCTCTGCTTATATCTTCTTTCTTTTCTTTTTATTGAATTCTTCTGTTAAACTACTTCTTACATATGCTCATGTCTGGCACTATTGGCACTGTTCATATCTTTCTTTCCACAGGACTACCCAAATGTCCCTGGTGCTAGGAGATTTACAAAAGTGAAGTGGTTGCCCCTTATTCTCTCCAAGTTCTCTTCTGATATGAGAGTATACCTAGCAAGATGGCATCTTTTGGGCCTAGTTACCCATGCCAAGCACTATGACCAAATTCACTTAGATTGGGCTGCCATAGGAGCATTGATTGAACTTTGGCATCCTTCCACTCATACCTTTCTCTTCTCCACATTTGAAGCCACCATCCTATTGGAAGAACTAGAGTTGATCTTAGGCTTGAAAAGGATGAAACAAGGAGAAGAAGAAAAGATGGCCAATATGCCAAGGCCAATCTCCTCTCATGAATTGCTAACCTCATTGATATCTAGTCCAAACATAGTGAACCAAATCAAGGTCACTAAAGGAATCAACCTCTTGAAGCTCGCCTCATGGGTGTACAAGAGAGCGGATCAAGCAAAAGAAGAGGAGGAGATAGAAAAGATAGCAAAGGCCTTCGTGGTGTGCTTAGCAGGCGCACTCTTGTTTCCAACCACGGAGGACTTTCTAGAGGAGGCCCAACTGAGCGTGGTGGTGAGCTTATGGGAAGCAGAAAGAGTCGGACCGGCTATCCTAGCCTATCTCTATAGCGGGCTTACCTCGGCGGCCATGGGAAGACCCATATATGGATGCATGCTAGCACTCTCTAGTTGGGTTGATCTCCATTTCAAATTCGATCCATGTGGTGAGGCCCAACAACCCTCAAGAATCTTTTCAAAAAGCCCACTCTCTTACATGACCGGCTCATTAGGAATAAGCAATAGAGTGATGAACCGGATTCCTCAAGTGAAGAAGAGAGTGGAATGGAGAGAACACCTAAAGGTAATGCCCAAGAACCTCTTTACATGTGCCCCGGGTGTACTCAAAATGCAGGAACTTCGTGCACGATTCTCTACCGGGACGGACCTTCGTCTCATTGGCGCTTCGGACTTCATACTATACAACTCTCACAGATGCCTTCCCCAAATTGGACTTCCAAGGCAACATCTAGAAGACGTCTCTCATCTCCCTCCAATCAAATCAAGAGACTTAGGCAGCAATGAAGATGGAGAAGAGGCCATCACAATCCAAGCCCTATGGAAGATTAGCAAACTTCATCAACCTGTAGAAAACTTAGATGAAGACAAAGATCAGTGGAAAAATTATGTAATAGCTTTGAGAAAGCTAAGGCCCAAGACGGCTCATTAAGCATTGTAATGTTTCTTTTCAAAGTAATAATAATAATAAAAAGATTGTTTTCTGATTGAGCCAATGCCAATGTGATTGTGATCAAATAACTTCCAAAACCCGTGATTCTGTTCCAAATAACGCCTCAAGGAAAGGCGTGAATTCATAAAAGGGCGCCTTCGACAAAGGTCGCTTTCAACATTCCTGTGCACACATTTGACGCCTTCAAAAGTAGGCGTTACTTAAATAACGACTTAAAACAAGGCGTTAATCGATTCAAATTCCCAAAATATATTCGTTGAAATTCCAAAAGTAACGCCTTCAGGAAAGTCACGTTTCAATCAGGTAACGCCTCTAGCTCAGGCGTGAGTAAAAACCATAATAATTACTTCGATCACATCAATCAACGCCCATTGAATGCGTCTGACGACGGTTATCATTCCCCATGCAAATAAAATTGACGCCTCGAGAAACGTCGTCTATTATATAAACACGCCCATGTTATAGTCGTGACTTCTCCAAAACACGCCCCTTCCCAGGGCGTCTCTTCTTTTCGAATGCTAACAAGGGCTTTCCCCCTTTCTTCTTCTTCCTCCGTTCCATTTTCTCTTCTTCTCATCCTCTGCAACCCTAACCGCAACTCCCCCTCCCTCTCTTCCTCTATCTCTCTCTCACACTCTCACCCTCCCCAACCATGGCCGGCGGCGGATTAAAACGGCAACGGGTGGCCGCTCCAGAGGTGGTGGATTTGGGGGACGATGCCCACGGCGAGGAAGAAGTCCCCCTTGTGGTGGCCGAAGAAGAACTAATGGCGATGATCGAATACGCACCGGCGGCGGCGGCCGGCGACGAAGCCGAAGAAGGCCGGGGGGCCAACGAAGGAGATGATGCTGGAACAGAGGGAGCAGGAGAAGAAGTGGAAGAAGGTGAAGAAGAAGAAGAAGGAGGAGGAGGAGAAGGTGATGAACCCGCGGCGGCGCCCCCTCCCCGTGCCGGTCAACTCCGGCGGCCACGACAGCCAAAGCCTCGACCACAAAACCAGAAGCACCAGAAGGTAAGCCCCGAACCCTTCCCATTATATTTTATTTTTAATTTCATTTTTTTTTCTGATTTTCCATAGCCCTCGGGTGCAAACCCTGCAACCCAGAAAGAAGACGCCCTCAGGGGCGTCGCGATTTCAAAAGACACGCCCAACCCAAGGGCGTTAATTAGATTATATTCATGAAAAACAATTAACCCCATGAGAACACGCCCTAAAGCATGTCGCCTATTTTAATTTTCATATTATGCTGTTAATTATCGCATGCTATTACTTTATTTCATTTTCTGAAAAACTGGAAACCACGCCCCACACCAGGGCGTTAATTCAGAAACAGACGACCAAACCAGCGGTCGTCCATTCATTAATTATTTGATTAATTAACGAACCCAAATAGAAAACGCCCTACTCAAGGGCGTGAATTGAAAAACCTTTAGGATTTTTAGAAATTAACCACAAACACACGCCCAACAAAAAGGCGTTTCATAGATGAAAAACGACCTTGGGTAGGTCGTTATCTAGAAGCTCAAACAGAACCACGCCCCCCTTAAGGGCGCTACTTCAACAAAAAATGACCTGAGGAAGGTCGTTACTTTCAATAACATCAACATTCAACCTGGGGCAATCAAAATGAAATAAGCATGAATAACCACAACAATTAAACCAACAATTCTTATTTATGCATGCAGGGGCTGATGAGGACGCTTATTTCATGGGTCATGGTCCGGGCAGCATACTACGGCCTCCCCGAGTTCCAGAGAGCGAGGGTAGATGCTATGGGGTTCGGTGCCTTCCTTAGCATAGAGCCAGTCAGGCCAGACCTACCACTTATCCAGGTTCTACGGGAGAGATGGGATAGGACTAGCCGGGCATTCTTGATGCCATGGGGGCACATGGTTCCCACCCTAGAGGATGTGGCTAGGATCACCGGGTTGAGGGTAGACGGTGAGGCTGTGAGCGGGATTACCTACCCTGACTACACTGAGTTCGCCCAAAGATTGCTAGGGCTGGAGATGGTCTATGAGACGCCTAGTGAGTGTAGGACGATCTTCCGCACTGATCTCACCACAGTGATGGGTTTGGGGAATGCTAGGCACAGGTCAGGAGAGACCCTAGAGCAGTTTTCACAGAGGCTGATAGATGGGGCTAGGGCGGTGTACTGCCAGGACCCAGCCGACAGGGAGAGAGCTGACCTAGACTTGAGGAGGTTCTTGCTACTGCTACTGGGGAGGCTGTTGCTCGGGACAAAGGGCGATGTCATCAACTGCCGATTTCTAGGGATACTCGAGGACCTGGAGGCAGTTGGCAGCTACGCCTGGGGAGCGGCTCTACTGGCGCATATGATGGCCGACCTGTCCACGGGGACAGGGCGAGAGACGACCGTCAGTGGCTTCTCACCTTTTCTTCAGGTATGCATTTTTCATTTTTTTCTTTCTTTTATGTATATTTTTATGTGCATGCGAATGCCTAATTAACGCAATGCATGGATGCAGGTTTGGAGTCACCTCTACATGCCGATGGGGCGCGTTGACCCACGACCTGGGAATGAGGGGGCTTTCCCTCTAGCACGGCGCTGGGTGCCGATCGTCTTCTGCGCCCCGCTCGGCTACGAGTTGTGGGTTCTACGGAGAGAGCTCCGCGACTTCCCTCCCTCGCTGGTATGTATGAATGCTATGCATCTTTCTTTGCCTTTTTAATTTGACTTTATGATGATGACGATGAAATGATGATATGTATGTTTATGAATGCAGGTGCAGTGGAGACCCTATGAGGGGATGACAGACGAGGGCCAGCCTTGGGTCGTAGCGGGCCGTCCTCGCTTCGAGCGTGAGCTTTGGGTTCACTGCTTGAGCGAGATCGAGCCGTTACGGCTTAGGTTGGTGATGAGGACGCTAGGCCTCCACCAGGAGTGGGTCGAGGTAGGCGAGCCGCGGGGCATCGGGAAGAAGACTCGCGGTCGTACAAAGGCGACCGACTGGAGGGTACGATTCGAGGAGCAGTACGCCGACTGGCAGCGTGGCGGGACCAGAGTCACCTCTCGCGCGACTGACAGCTCCGAGTACCTCCGGCGTTACTGGGAGGTATACGCCGGCCGACCCCAGATGAGGGTCTTAGGGGTATGTATGAATGCACTTATTTCTAAATTAAATGCAAATGCTTATGTGACTATCATGCGACTAATATGTGATGGATGCAGGATGCGAGGGACATAGCAGCGATAGATGCCCAGGCCCACCTACACAGCCTGGAGGACCAGCTGGCCGCCACACGGGCCGACCTAGAGACCCTGGTGAGTGTTTAAATTATTTCTATATGCAAATGAATATTTTTGTTGAATTATTGATGATTAGCCACTGACGATCTCAATGAATACAGCGTGCCTAGCAGGGAGCAGTGAGGAGAGACCCAGGGGAGGCCTCCAGCTCGAGAGGGCCCAGTGCAGAGGTGACTGCACTGGCAGAGCAGCTAGCGGGAGCAGTGGCACGAGCCGAGGCAGCAGAGCGCGACCTCGCTTCACGGGTAAATTCTAAAACACCAATTCATTCAAATATTAATTATACAATTGTGCACTGATAAAAAAAATCATTTTTACAGACTGAGGAGCTTCGAGCCGCTCTTACCTGCGTTGACGAGGGCTTCCGCGCGACGAGCGCACAGGTGAGTGGTTCAATCATACATTGCTTGAATTGCTGGATTATTGAATTTAATTGTATTGATTGTGGAATTGATGACTTGTTTACCTGTTTGCAGGTGGCTCAGCTTCAGGCGGTACGTACCGAGCTGGCGATCCGCGATCAGTGGATCTCAGAGCTTGAGAGGTCCCTGAGGCGTCGGGAGGAGCTACCTCAGGACGTAGCCGAGCTACGCGTGGCGCTTGAGCTGGAGAGGCGTGAGCGTGCCCGGGAGCGCGAGGAGCGTGCTCATGAGCGGGAGGAGTACCAGACGGAGCGTGCCCGGCACCTTGAGCTTCAGCAGGCGGAGCGTGCCCGGTACCAGGGGCAGGTGGTGGCACGGGAGCGAGAGCTGGCAGATTTGAGGACCCAGTTGATCCTTTCCCAGGAGCGGCTGCGGGTGTCCGAGGAGCGTCTCCAGCGAGGACGCGAGCGAGCGCGGGCTGCGGGGTACTCCTTCACCAGCTCCACTTTTGTGGCGGGCTCTTCCCTCCGAGAGAGGAGCGAGGCAGGGGGACACGTTCGGGTTCCGGCTTCTTCACGGGGGCCCATGCCTCCTCCACCAGCGCCAGCTCGGGACGGCGAGGAGGAGGTTGAGAGTAGGAGAGAGGAGGGTGGAGGCGAGAGCTGAGAGACTTACTTGTACTTCTCCACCCTCACACCTGTACATGATAGCCATGATGTATATATATGAGATTTGAGATTTCTTTGTTACCTGAGCACTTCGTGTGGTTGTGACTTTGTGTTTGTATACTTTCCTCTTTCCACGTTCTTCGTGTTTGCTTTACTTTTGCCCTGTATCTGCAGCTGCGGTTTTCACTTGAATAAAACAGGTTAATTCATCTGTTCGACTTGGCCCCTTGCCCAATAAGCAAGGGGTGGCAATATTTTGACCTTAAATGACGGGTCAAGGGGCCAAGCCTTTAATCAAATAAGACAAAATGAAATGGCTGATGGCGGGAGATGCATTATGCAAAGCACACATATGCAAACCATAAATAAAAGATGCCCATGCAAGCATTCATCTTGACGAAATGCATTTTTCTTTTTCTTCTTTCTCTTTTCACTTATATATATATTTTTTGTGATTTTTCTTGACAAACGCGCCTTAGAGTAAGGCGTTAATAGAAAAAGACGCCTATGAGGACGGCGTTAATTTGAAAAATGGAATTTAATTTTTGAAAATGACACGACCGTCTAAGAGACGTTATTCTGAAGAAGACGACCTAATCTAGGACGTTAATTCCAAAAAAGGCGCCTTAGCAGAAGGCGTTAATTAAATTATTCTACAAAAGGGTATCAAGGCTATCAAGACCACGGTCCTACACGGTCACCATTTAAAATTCATTAACCTTTCTTGAGTAATTAAAGGGGAGTCAACGTGCTCATAGTTGACTTGTATTCGAGATTTCGCACAGTGCAATTTCTTAAGTCCGTCTTGACCATCCTGCTAGTTTGCGACTTTACCACGTAGAAAGGATGGAAGAAAATATAAGGAAAGCCCATAAGGGATTCTGGAATGTTCATGGCAAAGTTACCTCCCCTACCCTATACCTGTTGGGGTTCGGTCTTTGGCATAGGGAAATTTATTGCCCTTTTTGCCCTTGTTATATTGCATGCATACGCCCAAGGTTTTCCTTGCGGGGACTTTGCCCTCTTGACATGCTTTTCTTTTCATAACTTGACTTTCACTTTGGAATTGATTTGCATTGATGAAAATAAACCTAATTGTACTTGGGCTTGTGGCATTTGCTCCCTTTTGGGCCGTGACTTCCACCTACTAGGGGGGCGGATAAGCTTGGCGCATCTGCCTCGAGGTCTCCCTTCCTCCCTTATGGGCCGAAGAAGAAAAGAACGGGTATTGTCTTTCACTTTTAGTCAGGTTTTTGACTTTCCATCGGATTTTGCATTGCTTGATCTCAAGAATAAAGCGTGTAGTGTGTGCGTGAGTCAACCCCCTTTTAAGTTAGCAAGACTGATGAATGAATTCTGAATTTTGACCTTTCGGACATTGATCCTTCGTGTGCCATGGCACCAATTTTGATCTCTTTTTGATTTTGAAGAATTTCTATTTTTATTCGCTTTTTGGAGAATTTTTATTTTTTATGGTTTTTGGAGATAATTCTTTTTATTTGGATTTTTGAAGACATATATTTATATATTTTTTTTTGGATTTTTGAATCAAGGGTAGTATTTCTTAAGATACAAACCATTCCAAGGGTGAGTTAACTCTTCGCCCTCAGCATTAACCAGTTTATAAGCATTTCCAGGATAAACATCTTTTATAATGAATGGTCCTTCCCAATTGGGTTGGAGTTTTGAGCGGGGCCCACCCGGCTTTACAAAAATTCTTTTGATTACCATCTCACCGATTTTAAATTTTCTCTCAATTACTTTCTTTTGATAAAAACGTGAGAGCCTGTTTTGATAAACGCGCACATGCTCAGCGGCGACCAGACGCTTCTCATCTAGGAGTTCCAATTGGGCCAGGAGTGAATCACGACGTTCATCAACAGAAAATTCCTTATCCAATTGTACTCGCAGGGAGGGAATGAGAATCTCGTAAGGGACTACCGCCTCCATTCCATAAGTAGGGCGAAAGGGGTTTGCCCAGTGGGGGTACGAATGGAAGTACGATAGGCCCAGAGAGCTTCAACTAGCTCGTCTGGCCAATCCGAAAATTTATTAGCCTCACACGTTTTCTTAACAATTTTTATCAAAGTTTTGTTAGTGGCCTCTGCCTGGCCATTGCCCTGTGGATAGTAGGGAGAAGAATGATGCAATGCAATGTTATACCTGTTGCAGAGATCCTTGATTTCTTGAGAGATAAATTGAGGTCCATTGTCGGTGACGATGGTACTCGGGATGCCGAACCTCGTGATGATGTTCTTCATTATGAATTTGCAGACTGTTGATGCTTTGATCTCCACGTAAGCTTCTGCTTCCGCCCACTTGGTGAAGTATTCCGTTGCCGTGAGGATGAACGACTTTTGTTTGGTCAGGAGATTCGAGTCACCAAGAGGTCCAATGATATCAAAAGCCCACATGGAAAAAGGCCATGGGGAGGACGTAGGATGGAGTGAAGAAGCAGGAGAATGAATCTTGTCGGCGTGCAGTTGGCACTTAACACACCTTCGAACATAGATGGAACAATCCTCTTCTAGAGTTGGCCAATAGAAACAAAGCCTAAGAATCTTCTTAGCTAGCATCTGGCTATTCACATGACCACCACACACTCCAGAATGCGCCTCTTCCACAACTTTCCAAGATTCATCATCATCGAGGCATCTTAACAGAACACCGGTGAGCCCTCTTCTGTAGAGCACACCTCCAACCAAAACATAACGTTGAGCCACTCTTCTAATTGCTTTCTGCAGTGGCTTCTTCGGGATAGGACTGATCATTGCAATACCTGGCAATCTCATAATACCAAGGCTTCTCTTCGTCAGTCAAATCTTCTTGCCAATCCAAAAGCATGACTTCCTTATCTTTAAGAGCTTCCTTCAGCTTAACCTTCTCAAGCACTTGATCCCTAATATCAAGGAATGCGCGATCCTTAATAGCCGGGGTGTCACGCTGATGAATCAGGGGAACATGAAAATCACGCTCAGGAGGGAAAACTAAAGCGGAAGCCAAAGAGGCGAGAGCGTCAACCAAGATGTTCTGGCTGCGAGGGACATGAACGAAGATCAATTTAGTGAAGAGTTTGGCATAAGCTGAAGCGAGTTCCTGGTAGGGCTTGAGCTTAGGATTGATGGTGCGGCACTTGACCAACACCTGGCACAGAATGAGCTGACTATCACCGACAATCCTCAAATGGGTGACACCATATCGATGAGCGGTTTGAAGACCGGCCAAAAGAGCTTCATACTCAGCTATATTGTTGGTGACGGGGAAAGTGAGCCGAGCAGCAAATGGAATGGTGACCCCTTCTGGTGTTAAAAGAACCATGCCGATCCCTCTTCCTTGAGAATTTAGAGCTCCATCAAAATGTAATGTCCACATAGGATCATGGGGTTGATTGATGGACATTAGTTCTTCATCTGGGAACTCCGAATTGACAGGATCAAAACGGGGGAGAGGGTGATGAGCAAGGTGTTCGGCAATGGCGTAGCCTTTGATAGCTTTTTGCTGAATGTAAGTGATGTCAAATTGAGAAAGGAAGCTTTGCCAGCGTGCTAATCGGTCAGTGAGGACAGATTTTTCAAGGAGGAATTTAATTGGATTCATGCGAGCAATGAGGTAAACCTCGTGAGCTAGAAAATAATGTTTTAACTTCTGAACTACCCAAACCAAAGCTGCACAAGTCTTCTCCATGGCTGAGTACCTCTGCTCACAGGGGTTAAGAAGTTTAGACAAATAGTATGCTGCCCTCTCCTTACTTTCTTCATCCACTTGAGCTAGGACAACACCTACGGAGTCATCCAGGACAGAAACATAGAGAATAAGTGGCTTGCCTGGAATTGGCGGCCTCAGGACAGGAGGATTGGCCAAATAATCCTTCAATCCGTCAAAGGCTGCCTGACACTTGTCATCCCAATTAAACTTGACTCCCGGCTTAGTAAGCTCGTAAAACGGCCTACATCTTTGGGAGTGCTGAGAGACGAAGCGGCGAATGAATTGCAACCTCCCGATTAATCCTCGAACTTCCTTCAAATTCTTGGGAGGAGGCATATCTCTAATGGCCTTTGCCTTGTTGGGATCAACTTCAATTCCCCTCTTGCTAACAATGAAACCAAGCAATTTCCCTGAAGAAACGCCAAATACGCATTTCTTGGGGTTCATTTTCAAATGATATTCTCGTAATCTCTGTAAGACCTTAGCCAGAACCCCAGGATGCTCAATCCTTGTCCTTGATTTTACAACCAGGTCATCCACATACACCTCAATATAAATATGAATCATGTCATGAAAAATTGCCATCATAGCCCTCTGGTAGGTGGCTCCAGCATTCTTAAGTCCAAAAGGCATGACCACATAACAATAAGTCCCCCATGGTGTAGTGAATGATGTTTTCTCTTGATCCTCCTCAGACAGACGAATCTGATTGTAACCTGAAAAGCCATCCATAAATTAAAGAGTTTCAAATCCTGCCGTATTATCAATCAGAACATCAATGTGAGGGAGGGGGAAGTCATCTTTAGGACACGCTCGGTTGAGGTCCCGGAAGTCTATGCAAATCCGAACTTTCCCATCTTTCTTCATAACCGGGACAATGTTAGCCACCCAATTGGGATAAAGGACAACTCTAACAAATCTAGCCTTGTGGAGTTTGTCGACCTCTTCTTTCATTTTTAAAGCCATGCTAGGGTGGAAACGCCTCAACCGTTGTTTGACCGGGACAGACCCTGGCTTAAGTGTGAGACGATGTTCAACGAGCGCAGGGTCTAATCCCGGCATATCCTCATAACTCCAAGCAAACGTGTCCTTGTATTCTTGAAGAACTAAAATGAGCGCCTCCTCCTCGGAGGGCGGCAAATTCTGGCTAATGAGGACAATCCTAGGGTCTTCCTCGGTACCCAGATTAATTTCTTTGGTAGGTTCTTCTACGGAGGCTGATGGTTCGTCGAATCTTCTCATACCACTAGCAAAAGCATCAGCCTCGTCCTCATATCCTTCGTAACTTTCATCCCCCTCTTCAATAGGGTCTTCATCATTCATGATTTCATAAACGCCCAAACCCTCATAAGAAGCAACAGCATCTTCAAATTCTAACTCTGGCAGGATAATTGGATCTTCCACAAACTCAGGGATTGCTAAACAAGCTTGGCATCTGATAGCCAATTCTAATAAAAATCTGCGAGGAATCTCCTTACCCTTGGATTTCTTATGTGAATCTGCCCCATGACTTTTATTAGAAGAAAAAGAAGAGGAGGAGGAGGAACTAGCCTGATCAGAAAGAAAAGAAGGGGGTGAAAAAGTGGATACAAAAGGTGATACAGAAGAAGACCCCTCGCCGGAGGGGGAAAAGAGATCTATCAAGGAATCTTGAAAGAGCGGCCCCTGGGTTGGGACACACTTGGGAAAGAGATAAGAAGTCTCCTCAGTGGAGATGGAGGATTGGAAAGTTGAAAAATCAGCGTTTTTTTTTCGTTTTTATCTTTTCCTTCATTTTTATTTTCTTTTTCAAGGAGAAAGCAGTGTGAAGGGAGAGTAGCAGGAGGAGTGGAAATTGCAAGATTAGAGAAAGATTTAATCAATGACGGCCCATGGGGGGGCGAGATGGAGATTTTAGAAAATTGCTCGAGGAGCGAAGGAGGAATCGGGAGAGAAACTGGGATTGAATTTGGAGCAAAACTGATGATAATCGGAGGCGGTCTTGGCACACGACCAAACCAACGAGAATGTAGAGAAGCAAGCACAGACGGATGTAGCGAAGTGAGAGAAAAGAGGCCGGCCCACAGCCTATCCACAGTAAAACCTTCTTCAAAGGGGACATCTGGCTCCCCAGTATCCGTATAGTCACTCAGCAGCTGCCTCTTGTCTGTGATCACTGCTGGTATTTCAATCAATTCCTGTATTAATGGAGGCCATTCCGGATCAGTCGGCATGAAGAGGCGGCTCAAAGAGATAGTAATGTCATTCATGTCGAACCACCTGTACCAGTCACATTCTGGATCACTCATTTTCCTTCTCTTGTCCGGCCTTAAAGACTCCAGGGCTTTGTAAGTAACCAGTGGGGCAATGTGACGAGCAAACTGTCTGGCGTGAACATCTTGATAGTCAAGCAATGAAGTAATTATGGTAGTCTGCTCATTATTCTGAACGCCACTAGCAACAAAATGTGTCTTCAGTGTCCAGGAGAGTGGCTGGCGATCAGTCTTCAAAGTGGAAGTCATAAATGCCCATGACTCTTCTTCATTTTCGCCTGGCCCTTTATAGCCTAAACCGCCTCGTACAATCAATTTTTGCGGCTTAATGGGCCTAATCCTGCCCTGACAATTGGCACCCAGGCCTTTGCCATCTTGATACCCCATTTTTAACAGAATGTTCCAGCCAGGGGTGTTAATCATGCTCTTTTTCTTCTTCCCCTTAGAAGGCAGGGATGTCATAGCAACCGTGGTAACAGTTTCGGATGGCATTGGCCGTGGAGGAGGGACGTCCAGCACAGACAAGAGTGGCTTGTTGGCAGGCCAAATAGAAGGAACTGATGAAGCTGCATGAATATCTTCCTCTGGCAGAATCGGCATACTAGTCACCTTGATAATACGGCCCTTGTGTGGGAATTTGAGACACTGGTGATTTGTAGAAGGCACCGCATCAAGATGCTGGATGTACGGGCGGCCGAGAATGCCATTAAATGTTGGATCCATGTCCAAGATGTGAAAATCTGCTGTGATGGTGGCAGGGCCCAAGCTAACTTTCAATGTGATCATGCCTAGAGGAGGCTTCTTTGTGTTGTCATATGCAGTGACCGTTATGGTGGACGGCCGAATCTGGCTTTCTGGTATGCCACATAACTTCAAGGTGCTCGGTGGCAAAACATTGATGGATGCCCCAGTATCCACCAGACATTGCTTAACAGCCACCTTATTGATGTCGACTGTGATGCATAATGCATATTTTCTTGCTGAGATCGGTGCCAGCTCATGTTCATGAAAGGTAATTGCCGGCTGACTGCTAGCGGGTGTTAACACTGTGAGTATCTACTCAACTGGAATGTCTTCATTAACCATTACCTTCTGCAGATATTCCTTTAGAGCCAGCTGATGAGTGGTGGACCGTTTGATTAATTCCAGGATCGAAATTCTTGCCGGAGTCCGGTCCAAATGTTTTAACAAATCATATTCAGTGCCCGGCACAGACCCTTGTTCTTGTTCTTGCTCTTGCGGCCCCTGCACGGGCTCTAGCTCTCTTTGTGGAAAAATACGGTGGAAAATCAGTCCGCTGCGGAGCGGCGCCACGCCTTGTAGAGCCTCTGCCGGGGCAAGTGTGGGAGGAGATTTAGAAGAAGAAGAAGAGGGAATGCCGGTGGCAGTGTTCAACAACAGGGGTGCCCCGGTTGGGGGCGTGGGATTAGAAAGGGACACCCGAATGCGAGGAGCATTGGCGGGTGGTCTAACAAGAAGAGATCTGGGTATGAGAGGCGGGGGAACTGATGGCGGAGGAACCCTTGCCGGTGTAGGATTGGTAGGGGGTGTAGTGGGTGCTGGCGGTGAGCGAAGTAGGAGTGGCCTAGACGGCGGAGGTGTAAAGTTGGTGGTGGAAGGCGGGGTTTGTCGTGCGGTAGGTTGTGGAGGTGGCAAAGGGGTAAGAAGAGAGCGGGCCGGCAAGGCCGTAGAACTGGTGGAGGTAGATGGGTTGACGAGACGTAGGAGAGGACGTCCCGCTAGAAGAGTAGAAGAAGAAGGAAGGGTGCGCAAAAGGCGCGGAGGTTGATTTTGATTTGGATCATGATGAAATGCCCCGACAGAGGCGTTTTCTTCGTGCCATCCCTGTCCTCTCTGCACTTCGTAGAGGGATGTGACAGGGTTCACATGCTGATTAGGGGCGTGCTCTGGCAATGGATTACGGACAATCCCCATATCCTGCTGGTGTGCTGGAGCTTGCTGTGGTTGAACTTGTTGTTGAGCGGATTGCTGAGGTTGTTGATTTTGCTGCTGCCGAGAAACCCTTCTTTCTTTCATAGCGGCTATGAATTGCCTCATCTCATCCCAATTGATGTCACCCTGGTCATTTAGATCATAAATGTAATCTCTAAAGTGGAAACAACGATCAAGGTTGTGACCAGGGCTGCGATGAAAAGCACAATAACGGGATGTGTCAACATTAGCGGGCCACACGGTTCTTTCCCTTGGCAAGGCGAGCAAGTTGGCGGCCATCAGAGCATTAAAAATATCGGGGAGACTTTCGGGAAGTGGAGGATAGTGGTCCCTTTTGGGGCCAAGTGGTGGTCTCCGTTGTTGTTGTTGGCCGTAGTTGGCAGGTGGGGGCATTTGATGGTATTGTGGTGGAGCTGGAGGGTCTACGCGGGGGGCTTGGTTTTGCGGTGGAGCGAAGGAATGTTGAGGTGCGAATTGGGGTTGTGGAGTAGGGTTAAAATGAGAGTTTTGTCGTGGAGGCGGTGGTGGACGCGGGTTAGCTTGATGGTGGGGGTTGCCAACTGCGCCGACTTGCTCATTTGTGACGGTGCCCTCAGTTGTGGGCCCGCTGTTAATATTGGTGGTTTTCTTAAACAGCCGAGGCTTCGGCTCGAACATACCCATAATGGGCGAATCCTTCATCTGTGTCTGGATGTAACGAGCCCTCTCATAGAGCTCTTCCATAGTAGTCAACCGGTTCATGGCCAAAATATGGCGGAATTGAGGAGTTGCATTAGAAATAACCATCTTTACTTGCTCCTGTTCTGACAAAGTGTCTTTCAGCTTCTCGGCCATCGACCGCCATCTGTCAGCAAATATGATGAAGTCCTCTTCAGACTTCATTTTCTCCGCAACTAAATCTGTAACGGACAGAGAGGGTCCAACACGGTCTCTATACTTTTGCAAGAATTTCCTTTGGACAACATCGAAGTCACCGGCATCAGCTGGCTCCAAGGAATAAAACCATTCGAGGGCTGGCCCCTCCAGAGATCTTCTGAATAAATAGGCCAGAGAAGCCTTGTTGCCTTGCCAGAAGGAGGTTTCGTACATGAAATCCTTCAAATGAATGACCGGATTGCCAGTTCCATTGTACCGCCGAAAGTTCGGCATCTCAGACGGAGGAAGATGGAAAATTGGCAGAGTGGGAAGCGAGATTTCGGGTGCATTCTTGGCCGCAGTGACTTTCTTAAGCTGTTCTTCCATGTGCGCCATCTTATGAAGTAGCAAAGTATTAGAGTCAGACTCAACTGGGGCCTGAACAAAAGAATGTGGTATAGGCGACCGTAGAATCTGAGGAGGTTGGGGGAATTGGTGCCTAATCGTAGAATAACTCGCCTGCTGGGCCGGTATGGCCGTGACAGGCGTTGGTGGACGAGAGGGGGGTTTATGCAAGACCGCCTGGTCGTTAACGGGGTGATGGCCACTCTCGGCCGGAGGGGGGTTGGAAGACGAAGAGGGAACAGACTTCCCCTTCAGAGCGGCCTGAATGGCTTGCCGCTGGGAGTCATCCAATTGCGAAAGAGCTTGGATTAAATCTGTAACGTTGATGGATGGGGAGGGGTTCCCCGAAGTATTGGAAGATGGAACTTGAGACGAGGGGTCCGCCTCGTGAGTAGTGGTATCAACCACATGAACTTGTGAATAGTGAGGGTGAGGGGGGAGGTAGTTTCCCTCATAATAGACGGAATCCTGGAGAGGGCCCTCATATTGACTAAATATATTGTCATCCTCATCATCATAGGAGTACCCGTTGCCTGACATGTTGATGATCTTACCTGAACGGAGTTTCATGCTTTAAGAGGAGAAACAACTTTATAAAGGTACTATCAAACAAACAACCACTCAATCCAAACAAGCCAAATCACCCAAGCAAGTGTATGCACGCAAGTTGAGATGAACGCAAAGTTTTAGTGTTCCGCTTGAGATTAGAGTAGATTGAATTGTTGAATAGTTCACTTATTTGCAATGTGAAACCTAGTTGATCCAAGTGTAACCTCCGGGTCAACTAGATTCTCTCTCTCTCCTCACCAACGATAGGTTCTCTAAACTCCGGGTACTTCGAGGGTACAACCAGCCCGGCGTCCGTGAGGGAATCCACGGGTGCGGGGACTTATGGAGGTCTTGGAAAAGGGATTTCCGGTCCAAAGAGACGGAACGCTCAATGGAGGGTTGTCCCGATTCCAAGAAAGGTGTGTGGAATCCTAGTGTAGAGAGAGGAGGTCTCTCAACCAAATGCCACAATATGCAAAGTAATATGATCAGGTCAAAGCAATATAGGCAAGCAATATGAGAATCAAACAAACTATCACAGACAGCAGCAGGAAGTAAGGTTCTGTAGAACGCAGGAAAAAGACGGCCTGGGGTAGGTCGCTATCAACCAGAGCGACGACAGTGTCACTGTCGTGAGTCACTGCGAGAGGCTATGAGCCAGCAGCAAGAAACAGAAACACGCCTCTGAGAGAGGCGCGAAATCTGAAAGGGACGCCTCGAGTTGAGGGCGTCAAATCTGAGGAAGCGCCTTGTGGTGAGGCGCTATGTAATAAGGAACGCCCTGGGGCAGGGCGTGAATTCACAGGCAGAATGATTAAAGCAGTAAGATGATGTAAAGACGTCTCGACGGCAGACGTAACATAAAAATAAGACGCCCTGAATAAAGGCGTTAGAAAACGATAACACGCCCTGGAGATGGGCGTTAATTCTCAGACAGTATAATGAACGAAAACAAAGCAGCAGATATGCTAAAAGACGCCCTGGGAAGAGGCGTTAACAAACTAAAACACGCCCCTGTGAAGGGCGTTAAACCAAAGAGCGCCCTCGTGGAAGGCGTTAATTCAGAGAATTATGCAAACGCAAGCTGGCTGATCCGGGAGTGTGCAGTGTGCACAGTGGAGGGTGCCCGAGGGACACAAAGGAAAGGGTACCGAGGGTACCAAGGGGGAGAGGGCACGCGTGGGTGCCAAAGGGGAAAGGGCACACGAGGGTGCCGAGGGGAGAGGGCACGCGAGGGTGCCAATGGAGATGGTAATCAAAAAGAAAACAGTGGAAGTCCCACCGTGATCGCCAATTTGTGGATGGGCATAAATCCCACACAAAAAATCACAAGAGATTAATGATGTGATAAAAAAAACTTGGAGGGGATAATGATGATTAATGCATAAATAAGGGGAAGAAAAAGTTTGCACGTAGTGCAAATATGGAGATGTGATCGCCAGAGGGGTTACCTCAATAATAGTAAAAAGAGATCGCGAATACCTGGTGAAGATTGGAACGCGGGATGATGTGAAGTTCCTTCCTCCTTCTTCAATCGGCCGGCCGATGAGAAGGGTTCTCCTTTTGATTACCTTGCAAAAAAGACAATGAAACAAAGCAAAACGAAAAAGGGATCAGCCAATGCAAGTAGTATCAATCCAAAATAAACATAAGACGATGAATAGAAAACCACATGAGCACCTTATTGTTTTGGTTTTAAAACCCCTAAAGAGGAATTAGGGAGAGGGGAGATATATGATAAAACTAGTGCAGACGTGAAAAGAAAAAGAAAACGACGATGGAATTGATGCAGACGCAGAAGGAAAATAGTGGATGAAGATAAATCAAAAGAAACACGAGGAAGCCTTGCTGTCCCTTTCGACAGTAAAGGGAAACCAATGAGACACGGTTGATCGGATGAAGAAAGATGCAGAGGAAGCCGAAATCCTTCAATCGAGCATACGACAGGAAGCAGCAGAGGAAGCCGTCAAGCCTCTCAACCTCTCTTCTAATCTCTTCAAACTCTTGAATCGTCAACCTATGCAACCTCTAAAAAAAAATCGTCAACCTCTGCTTCGATCGCCCAGATCATGTTTTATAGGATTTCAGTGGGAGATAAGCTCGAATTTGGTAAGATAAGGATAGGCAATGTTCAAAGAAGGCAGGACTCTACCTCCAATTCGAGCAAGGAGACCATTGGAGGCAGGACTCTATACAGGAAAGAGGAGTTCAAGCAGGACACGAACGGTGAAACACGACCTTGCGTAGGGCGTCAATTCTTGATTTGACGACATACCCATACGGCGTTTCATAAAACACGACTCAACACAGGGCGTTTCTTCCTGGACTTAATTTTTGGCAATAACACCTTCCTTGTTTGAAAATCATGAGAACACGCCCATGATAGAGGCGTTAATTTAAAACACGCCCTGAGGAAGGACGTTAACCAATAATTAGATTGATTTTGAATTTTCTTTAAAATCGGATAATACCAGGAATTGATGCCCTGTCATTTAGTCGTCCTTTCTTGAGAAAACGCCCTAAGCAAGGTCGCTATTTAAATAACGCCCCTCTTCTGGTCGCGAATCACACAAAATGCAAAAATAAATCAAAACCACACACAAGAAAATAGAAAAACTTCATATTATGAATATATTGAAGTTCACTTGGGGCGTCATCATAGTGACATGAGATTTGATCAACATAGCGTCATTTTTGGCGTGTCTACACGGACAGGTCCGGGTAAACCCCTGGTCCACGTAACCAAAAAAAATGTTTTTTTAAAACAAAAAAAGAGGGGACTTTCCCAGCGTAAACCCCCTCCCCCTCTCAGAAAAAAAAAATCATTATTATTTTTAGGGGGTTTACGCGGATCTGCTCACCCCCTCCAACCAAGTCCGCGTAACCCCCCCCCCCCCAACCCTTCATCTTCCACTATAAAACCCCCCTTAGAAGCTCAAGGGGCATACAACACATGGACACATAGACAAGGACCTACAAGCGCAAGGATTCAAGCCCCAAGGCTTCCGGCAAAGACGCGAGGAGCAAGGCGTGTTGGGTGGCTTGTTGATCGGCTCGTATACGCAGAGGGTATGTCAAACGTACTCCCCTCACATGGCGTCTAGCCATTTCACTCGAGTCCATCCCTTCGCGTATAAGGCGTTATGATAACGGCGAATACACCCGCACATCGGGTCCGCCCGCGTATGGAGCGTTATGATAACTACGCGCACGGCATAATGCTGGAGTTGCTCCCGCCATGGGACCGCGTGCCCGCCGCTCGCCCAGAGCCGGCCACTGACGGTCCCGACCGCTGACTCGAGTTAGTCGGACCCTGGCCCGGAAGTAAACTTCTCGGGACCGGCCCTAACTCCCCGGCATGAAGACACCCGCCTTCCGGGACCCGTACCCGACTGCTCACCTCGAGCTGCGTCCGGCCTCCCTCAGGCACCAGCCGGTGTCCGCCCCTGCCATCCAGTCTAGCCCTCCCTCGGCAGTTTGGGCACGGCCCTAGCTCCTTATGAAGAGCCTCTGTAAAAACACACGGATATCCTCTTTATCATGCATTGACCCGGAAACCGACCCACGTGTCGGAATTGTCCCGCGGCTTGCACCAGTTGTATTTCGACTCTCTAGGCCCACTTGTAAAGCCTATATGGCATCTATAAAGTAAGAAACCAGTTGTCTACGTATATCCACACCCGGCAGTGTTTGTGTCTAGTCTCCTAGACTCCAGTTGGCTAACCATCCCAGTCGAGTGCGATGGTCACCTTATGGTCGTAGGGTATACCCAGTCCTCTATCCATGGCTTCAGAAATATCCAGACTATTCTTTAGCACAGAACAAAGGTGTTCGGATTCAATCCGATGTAAATAAACATCGGCTGCTTGCGGTCGGTGGGGAAAGACACGTACACGAATCCCCACAATCGCCTGCGCACTCGCACCCGTGGAACCTCCCTTCTCTCCAAGTGTCGCCCGATAACCCCGTGCCCACGTGCCGCGTCCTGGCGACGCTTCCCTGGTCAAAATTTGGTTCCATAGGTGATTGTCGAGAAATCAACTGACACGCCCGCACCCTGTCCAGTTACTCAATCACCCCGCCACCTTGGTTCCATTCACCCAAAACGAGCCACCACTCTGTCCTCGCATACCACTATCATCATTCATTCACTCCCGAAAACCTCTCGTGCAAGTTGACCCCTCTCGACTTTCCGTAAAAGGCGAGTGTACGGTACTACCGTGAGAGGCATATAGCCACAAAGGAAAATACCCCCGATATAATATAAACTCCCCTATTTTTCTTTATCGCTTTATTCCCCTTCTCACCGCGGTCACCGACTTCCCGCATTCTTCGACGCCTCCGTGTCATCAGGAAACAAAGTTGGCACGCCCGGTGGGACGTCTCCCGCCTTTCTTCTTTCTGCTGAAAAGAAGCATGTGCCAGCCCTGAAGCCGTGGTGCCCTTTTCCTATCCTTGCAGGAGAGGTAGAGGAGGGACGCATTCCCCTGCAGCTTCCAGCTCGCGTTCCGACAGCCAGACTTCGCCCGGCGACCGTCTTCGACCGTCGCCCCTCCAGCAACCAGCAGTCCAGCAGCTATGGCGGCCGTCACATATGGCCCCATCGTCATCGCCACCCATGCACGGGTAGGTTACTTGGCGACGCCGATCGCTTTCGGCGACTTCGCCCCTGTCATCGGATCGTCCTACTTTCTAGGCGTGGTTCCTGTGGAATGCTTGCGGCTAGTCCCAGTTCCTGTCCCTGCTCGTGCGGTTGACTCGCCGCGCGCTTCTCCAACATCGGTGGCCCGCCCGAGCACCAGACTCGAGGCCTCCACTACCGGCTCCCGCAAGGGTCCCAGATCGTCTCTCGCCTGGACAAGCATCAGCTCCCGGGTCCAGCTTCGGCCGATTTCCAGTGCGGGCCTCGAGCCCTGGACTTCGGCTACCACCTCGGTACCATACTTGGGTTCCCAACCCCAAGCTTCAGCCAAGCCGACACCGGACACGGGTTCTCTACCCCGGGTTGTACGCCCGGACAGGATGCTAGAGAGCCTCGAACTCTCGGTTGGGAACCCGCGTTGAGTGTTGGCTTGACTGAGACTCGAGACGAGAGGCCTGAGTGTGGCGCTGAGGAGCCTTGAACCCGGTACAGGCCTTCTGCTTCGGAATATGGCAATCTCAGCACCCAACATGGGCCCTCGGCCCCAAATTCCGACAGCGCCGACACTCAACACAGGTTCACAACCTCGAGTCTTCGGCGCCCCAGCATCTTCTACAGCCTCGGTCCTCGGTGCAAGAGCGTCATCTCAAGCCCCGGCAACACTTTGATCGGCCCGAGTAAAAGCCTATACGTGGGTCACTCAGTCGTCGGCTCTCAATATGGGCATCATGCCCCGAAGGCCGACCCCAGCACTTTTTGCCGACAGCTTTGCGCTACCGGCAACGGTAGACCAAGTCTTCTCCGTCTACCACCTTGGAGCAGATTCCTCTTCAGCTCCCTAGAAAAAGTGCCGCAGCGGCCGCAAAGGCAGGCGACCCGCTGCTGCAACCAACAATTCCGACAAAACCATCCTTGTCGGCGACTTGAGGATTCGTCTTGATAGAGGGGAACCGATTGTGCCCCGGGATCAGACCGTGCCTACGATCCCCACTGCCAACCGTTTTAGCCTTCTGCAACGAACGCGAGAGGATAAAGCAGAACTGAGAGAAATCGGCGCCTCCGCAACTAACCGAGGACACCTACACCAGTCTGGCACCCAGACTCCCAAGTCCACTCGAAAGAATAGAGACAAAGGGGGACAACAATTTAGCCTGAGAAGAATCTGGGTTATCCCGGAGGAGGCTCAAGCTGTTCGAAGGGCATATGCCAAGAGCTCCCTTCGAACGTCCAGGCGCGGCATCGTTTGAGACATTGTCGAACCCTCATCGGCATTGTCCGATGGTACCCAGCCATCCAGTCTCTCTAGCCTAATAAGGCCAAAGCAAAGAAGGGCTCGTGCCGGGCCCCGTCAGCACCCACCCTCAAGCTCTTCTCCGGTCGACTCTGGTCGCACAACGGAGGATCCACCTCGAAGGACCTCAGTCTTTGATAGGCTAGGGGCACCAGTGCACTCCGAGAAGCATTCCCGTAAGAAGCGGACGGTTCGGCTCATCAACGACGTGGTTCGGGTGTTCGCGTGTTACACCACCGGCCACCAACCCGAGACTCAGTCTGATGACCTGAATCAGCCTCTGGCCCAGCTTAGGAGGCCTCGCCCTCAAAACCAACCCCCGGTGCCACCAGGTCATATCGGCACTTCTGCCGGACCACAGGCATGGGAACGTGTAGAAGAGATTCCAACTGAGGACTGTGGCGCTCCTGCGAATGCGGATCCGGTCAATAATGATCCTCCGGTGAATGAGGTCCAAGAGGTGACTTGTCACACCCCGAGATATGCAGCGGAATTAAGTCGGGAATGTGAACAGACGGCAAATAAAGCCTCAAGCTAGAATGACAATCAGAACGCAACATTCACACATAAAAGAGTGAACACAACATATACTCAAAAACTTCAACTTTATTAAATAATGATCAAGCGTTACAAAGCTAACATTTGACACTCTTTGTCACAACTAGACTAAAGAAAACAAAAGATTTCATAAAATGATCAACTTCACCGCCTATCACAGTGAAGGAACTTAAATTACAATAAGACTCAACTTGACTCATGACACTTTTAACTTTATAGGGCTTCTCTTGTACTTCATTCGCTCTCGGACCCGTCACTTAAGTACTCCGACTCCGAGCCACTAGAATTTCCTGAAAAAGATTGGAAAAGTAGGGAATAAGCGCACTCGCCTAGTAGGTATCTTCGTACCAACATGATGGTAATGTTAAAGTAATTAACATTTTAGCTCTAGAAAGTAGGATAGTGAAAGAAAACGCGATAAAAACATGCGAAATAAAATCAAAGTAACAAGTTATGAATGTAAAGGCAACATATTTGTAGTGCCCCAAAATTTATATAAATAATTTCTGGTTTACTTTAAGAATTTTCTGGAATTTATTAGGAATTATAAAGCTTAAATTGATTATAAGGACCAAGTATGTTGAATAATTAATCCAGCTTTGATAAATGAAACCCAAAAGATTTAAGGACCAATCCCATTAAGTTTGGCCCATATTCTAGAAGGTTATTTAGCCTATTCACGAATTTTAAGGATAAACACCCTTTTTTTAGATAATTATGGGGATAAAACAAATGAAAGAGTTTGAATTAACTTGAATTCTGCGCACAGTGGATGTAGCGGTCTATCGTGCGACCGCCACAAGCATGTAACGCGCCAAGCTTAGACCGTTACGCTCTGTCAGTTCCGTGAATGGAAGAAAGAGCAAAAAGATTGAATTTTTGCTAGTCTATCTCTTAGGGATAGAGATGGGAGGACTAGTAAACGTGTTAAGGACTCTCAGAAGTCGATCTAAGCTTTAACAAGGACTCTAGAATCGATCTAATCCACAAAACCCTAGCTAGAACCTATAAATAGACCCTAGTTTTGACCTGCGCGACCCCTACATTGGCTCGCGTGGAACTAAGGTAAGGAGATAGTATTTCGGGTAAGTTCTTTAGAACTTTTTATTCCTTATACATAGGACTAATCTTCCTCAAAATTTCGTGCTAGGAGATCAACTACACAAGGAGTTTGAAGCTTCCAAAGTTGCTGGTTCAACCATAGCAACCCAAGAACCTGAACGAAAGTCTACTGAAGATCAGGAGATTAGAGCACCAAAACGAGGTAATTAGCCTAAATGTCTTTAGAACTTTCTATTCCCATTAGTTTCACCTTCTTACCCTCAAAATTTCACGTCCTTAGGTCAAGAGATTGAGAAGTTAGAGCGACGTGAAGTTGCTGAAAACTCACTGGAAGCAAAGAACTAGGGCGTGTCTTGCAGTCCCAAATTGAAAGTTGAAAGCCCAGTAAAGAGGTAGGTCATCTCATGAATGGCAAGAATATCATGTTAGGGATAAAAGTCCTCTGGTTTTGATTGATTCCATGCATCATAGACTTTGAATTTCATGTTTTAGTAAGTCTATACATACATGCATATCTTTAGCCTTAAATGAAGATAAAAGATATTCTCTTATTCATTCACTGCAACCTATGTATCTAGATGGACTATACTTCGTTTTATCATGACTAGATTAGTTAAGTCTTTTCAAAGCATGACATGTTTCAAGGCATAGTCTTTTATCTTTTTATGTTGTCAACAGGACTCTAACGGCCTATAGTTAGACCGTCAGAGGGACGTAACGGCCTTACGATAAGCCGTCACACTCCCTGTTATACTTAAGCTACTCAGTTATCTCTGACGGATCATAACCGGAGCGTTACAACACTCTAACGGCTCCACGATAAACCGTCACAGCCCTGTGACGCGCCCATGTTCGACCGTCAGAATAACTGTGTTCTGTCAACCCGAGACAGAATTAAAAATAGTCAAATTTACTTATGAATAAGCCTAGTTATCTAAGTTTGACCTATTTTTCATAACTTTGAGTTTATAAATTGATTCATGTATGTTTAAAGCACTTTAGTTATTTTAAAGTACATGTTAATTTCATTGCTAAAACTCTATAGTTTTGTATTAAAACATGATTTTTACTGATATATTGACAGAGTTTTATCATGGATTCACATTGTTACACATTCTTTCTGTCTATAGAGTCAATTCTCTAAGTACATGGCTTATATTCCGATATATGACCATTAGTTCACACTTTTACACTATAGGAACATATTCTTGAACTTGAGGACCTCTCTATTAGATATTCCTTCCAATGGACTAGGAAATCTGGTTTCAAGGCCTCCGTAATTCTCCTCCCACTAGGACGCCGAGTTGGTTGTACCTTTAAAGCCCAATTGATTAGAAAGCACTATCGATGTTTTCTGATTTTTACTATGTAACGGCCTAATACTAGACCGTCAGGCTCATCTAACGGTCCAGTATACAACCGTCACATTCACTGAGTCCAATTATTCTTTCTGGATTCAATCTATTGTAACGGCCCAATTATAGACCGTCACGTTCATGTAACGGCCCATTAATTGACCGTCACAGTTCTTGAGTACTTTAACCCGAGGTTTGACCCAAGGGTTGATATTCCAAAGTTCCTAGATATATTATTGATGGTCTAGGACTTGTCATATTGTTCAAGATACTTAATCTTAAATTATGAAAGTTAAGAAATGAACCGTTATGCTGCCAATTTATTTTCATGGCATAACCTAGTTTTAATATGTTCATTGAAATTCTTTAATTCACATAGAAGCATTCTTATGATGGATTACTTTATCTTGAACCTATCGTTGAAATTGTACATGCTTGGCCATATTGTTTACGTACGTGGAAGTAACTTGATTTATACTTGAAGATGCGGACCGAGCACTGATTGTGTTCAAGGGCTCTATGCTAGTCCCCTCGACTGATTGTCGGAAACATACTATTATAAACCATGGGGTATGATGCTACTGGCGTCGCATTGCGCTGGGAGTACTTTCTCTATAAATAAGTGAATATTCACGGCATCGTGAAGTGAAAATCCACAATACGTACATGACTTTCTAGCTTGTTACATGATATTTCACAGAAATTCACGAAGTACTTGCTACTAAGTGAAGAGTACATTCTTGATTAATACATGACTTTCTAGTACATTCTTGTTCATGAAATGCCATATCATATTCTTATTATATTCTTGATAGTTCATACTTGCTCATTCTATCTTACCTGATCATCTTTGTTACTTTGGTGTAATCGCATGATTGATCGCATTCGCATGACTTTACCTTATTTCTTTAGAGCTAAAATGCTAATCACTTTAATAGTGCCTTCATGTTGATGCAAAGATACCTACTGGGCAAGTGTGCTCATTACCTATTTTCCAATCTTTTCAGGAGATGGAAGTGATTCAAATTCGGATTCGAGTTATACAAGTAGCAGGTCCGAGAGCGAATGAAAGTCTTATCAAAATGAGAGTGAAGACTTAGGAAAGTCACTATTATTTAGATCGAGTCTTTGTAATTTTCCTTTTTCCTTGAGTCTGATGGATTAGTGAGGTTTGAAAAGTTATTGCATTAGAATATTTCGATTTTTTATGAAATAAAGTTAGAGTTTGAGTAATTATTGTGCAATTACATTTTTATGTGTGATTGCCTTGCGCTCTGATCGTTCTTGCTCGCAAGAGACTTACCATACCAGATGTTCGCGTTCCTCGAGCTAGTCTTCCGCTGTAATAAAAGGCTCGGGGCGTGATAGTTAAGTTGGTATCAGAGCCTAAGTCTCAGGACTTAGGGAAAAGAGTCATGTCATAAGATAAGTCCAAGGTTTAAGGACCCCTACCTATGAACTAAGGAAGAAATTTCCTCACCCATGCGAGAATTGGGTAGAGCCCGGGAAAGGATAGTTAATTAGTTTTAAGATTAACCTCTTTCTAATTCCATGAGAATTAACAATTTGTTATTTCTCTCAGGTACCTCATTATTACAATGGCACATCGCGTAGATTGGGGTGGCATGCAACAAACGGTTGCCGGCCTTACTCAGGCGTTACAAACTATGGCCCAGGCAGGCGCAGGGGCGAGGGCTGGTGACTTGCATCGCAATTTTCGGAGCTTAAACCCTCCGCGTTTCTACGGTTCTTCCAACCCAGATGAGGCAGAAAACTGGATAGATGAGATGAATCGTATTGTCGATGTTATCCAATGCACGGACCAAGAAAAAGTGCGTCTTGCAACATTTCAACTCAATAAAGATGCACGTACATGGTGGAAATCAGTACCTACACCTCCGGCAGATGCACCTCATACATGGGACGGTTTTCTCACTCTATTCCGTGCTAAGTACTTTTCTGAGCATGTTAAAGAAAGAAAGGCCACGGAGTTCGCCTCTCTTCGTCAGGGAATGATGACAGTCGCGGAGTATGAACTTCAATTCTCCAGGCTAGCACCCTATGCACCGCATTTAATCAGTACCGATTTATTGAAGGCTAATCGGTTTATGGACGGGTTACGACCCGGTTTCATTCAGCAACTCGGGACCCAAAACATCCGTACCTATGCGGAGATGGTTCAACGGGCATATTTATGTGAGAGGACCTTAGAGAAGGTCGAGAAATTGAAAGGAAAGGGAGAAGAGTCTAGCCGACGATCTGATCGGCATTATAAGAAGGAGAAATTCAGCATCACGGAACCTCATAAAAGCCGTGATAATAAGCAAAGATCCAGGAGCGGGAACGGTGGAAGTTCCCAGAAGAACAAGAAAGTCAAGAAGGAGAAGGAGCAAGTCAGGGCGGCTTGCACATTTGGCGAGAAGTTCGGCCATTCGGCTGAAGAATGTTGGAAGCGTCTTGGTGCTTGTCTACGTTGTGGAAGCAAGGAGCATCGTATGCCAGATTGCCCCCTTATGAAGGATCAATCGTCTGATGGTGGACGTAGGAGGCAAGCTCGCCTCAATGCTGTTCTAGAAGAAGAAGAAGCACCCAGGGATGGTGGACTTATGGAAGGTACCCTTCAAATTTGTTCCCGTCCTGCATTTGTGCTATTTGATACTGGTGCCTCTCATTCTTTTATCTCCACTACTTTTGCAAAAACATTACCAATTGCATCAGTTTCCTTACCTTCAGATCTTGCTATTACTACACCTTTAGGTTCTGGAACTAAGCTTACCGAGTATTATCCTGATAGCGAGGTAATAGTAGAAGGTCACAACCCCGCGCAAACTTAGTATCCCTTGACATGAAAGGTTATGATGCCATCTTAAGGGTAGATTGGCTTATAGATCATGATGCTGATATTAACTGCCGAAATAGGTTTATATCCTTTCGAAAACCCGGTCTTCCAAGATTTTCTTTCCTTGACATCAAGTATAGGAAACATCCCACTATCATATCCTCTCTTCACGCTTGCAAACTTATCTCGCAAGGATGTGAAGCTTTTCTTGCTTCTGTCATTGTTACCGAGTCCAAGGAAATCATCATAACAGACATCCCTATTGTAAATGAGTTCCCAGATGTGTTTCCACCCGAATTACCCAGTTTACCACCCGAGAGGGAGGTAAACTTCACTATTGAACTCATTCCAGGAGCAGCACCTGTTTCTATAGCCCCTTACAGGATGTCCCCCACGGAACTTAAGGAACTAAAAAGGCAGTTGCAGGAACTACTAGACAAAGATTTCATCAGACCTAGCACATCCCCCTGGGGTGCGCCGATTCTTTTTGTCAAAAAGAAGGACGGCTCTCTCAGGTTATGTATAGACTATCGGCGACTGAATCAACTCACAATCAAAAACAAGTATCCGTTGCCGCATATTGATGAGCTCTTCGATCAACTTTCAGGAGTAGAGTATTTCTCCAAGATTGGCCTCAGATCAGGTTATCATCAGCTTAGAATTAAAGAAGAAGACATTTATAAATCGACTTTTCGAAGTCGTTATGGCCACTATGAATTCGTGGTAATGCCGTTCGGGTTAACAAATGCCCCAGCAGCATTTATGCAACTTATGAACAATGTTTTCCAGCCATATCTGGACCAGTTCATCGTTGTCTTCATTGATGACATCCTGGTATATTCCAAGACAAAGGAGGAACATGAAGAACATTTGAGGATAGCTTTGCAAACACTTAGAGAACATAAACTCTATGCCAAGCTTAACATGTGTGAATTCTGGCTCAAGAAAGTTTCATTCCTAGGCCACATTATTTCAAAAGAAGGTATCGCTGTGGATCCTTCTAAAGTAGAAGCTGTCAGAAACTGGAGCCGGCCAACGACTGTATCAGAAGTAATGAGCTTTCTGGGTCTAGCTGGTTATTATAGAAGATTCATTAAGGACTTCTCAAAAATTGCGGTTCCTTTAACTAGACTCACAAGAAAAGAAAATCCTTTTGTCTGGTCAAAGGAATGTGAAAAAAGTTTTCAAACTCTTAAGAACCATCTTACTACAGCTCCTATTCTATCACTACCGGTGGAAGGTAGTGGATTTGAAGTATATACGGATGCGTCTGGCATTGGCTTAGGGTGCGTCCTCATGCAGAAAGGAAAGGTACTCTGTTATTCTTCAAGACAATTGAAACGTCACGAGGAAAATTATCCCGTGCATGATTTAGAACTAGCAGCTGTCATTTTCGCCTTAAAAATTTGGCGTCATTATCTCTATGGAGAGAAAATCACGGTCTACTCGGACCATAAAAGCTTGAAATACTTATTCTCTCAAAATGAGTTAAATATGAGACAGAGGAGATGGTTAGAATATCTCAAAGACTTTGATTTTGCTATTCAATATCATCCTGACAAGGCTAATGCTGTAGCTGATGCACTCAGCAGAAAACCAATGGGAAAGTTATCAAGTCTCATGATTAATATGACTAATCTTATTCCTCAATTCGCTCAGTTGAACTTAGATATTGACGTGAAGGAAGAAGATTGTTTCATCGCTAATATTCAAGCTCAACCCACACTAATAGAAGATCTGGTCAAGCTGCAAAATGATGATCTCGTATTACTGGGGATTAAAGCCAACATAGAACAAAGGCCAGATTTTTCTATTTCCAATGACGGAAGATTACTTTTTAAGGGCCGAATATGTGTACCAGATCATGAGGATACGAAGAAACTAATCCTAGATGAAGCACATAAATCCAAGTACACCATTCATCCAGGTGGTACAAAAATGTATCAAGATCTCAAAAGAAATTTCTGGTGGCCCAATATGAAGAAGGAAATAGCTGATTTCGTGTCTCGTTGTCTCACTTGTCAACAAGTAAAGGCAGACCATTTTAGACCCGCAGGTAAATTACATCCCTTAGATATTCCAGCATGGAAATGGGAAAGTATAGGAATAGATTTCATTATGGGTTTACCAAAGACAAGGGGTGGACACGACGGCATATGGGTAATCATAGACCGATTGACAAAATCGACACACTTTCTACCGATCAAAAGTCGATGGTCTGTGGACATTCTAGCAGCCTTATACATAAAAGAAATTGTCAAGCTGCATGGTGTCCCTGTCACTATCATATCTGATAGAGATCCTAGATTCACATCGTAATTCTGGAAGGGTCTACAACATTCACTAGGGACCAGACTGAACTTTAGCACGGCATTCCATCCACAAACTGATGGTCAGACTGAAAGAACAAATCAAGTGGTGGAAGATATGCTCAGGGCTTGTGCTATTGACTTCGGAGAAAGTTGGCATGATCACTTGCCTCTGGTGGAATTTTCATATAACAACAGTTATCAGGCCAGCATACAGATGGCACCTTTTGAAGCTTTATATGGAAAAAGTTGTAGATCACCGATATGTTGGAATGAAATAGGGGAAAGGCAAATTCTAGGCCCCGATATTATCAGGGATTCTTCAGAGAAAATTAAGCTCATTCGAGAAAGATTGCAGATTGCTCAAGATAGGCAGAAATCTTATGCTGATAATCGAAGGCGCGACTTGGAGTTTCAAGTAGAAGATCATGTGTATCTGAAGGTTTCTCCGGGTCGTGGTATTCGAAGATTTGGCATCAAAGGCAAGCTAACTCCAAGATTCATTGGCCCATTTGAAATTCTTGAAAGGGTCGGTGAAGTGGCTTATAGATTAGCTTTACACCCACAAGTAGCAGGAGTTCATGACGTGTTTCACGTCTCTATGCTGAAAAAGTATGTATATGATCCTTACCATGTTATCAGTTACGATAATTTGGAGATTCAGAAGGATATGACGTACGAACAAAGACCAACAAAGATTCTGGAACGGGAAGTACGTCGATTAAGGAATAAAGCTATTCCTATGATCAAAATTCAATGGAAGAAATCATGGCCGTCCGAAGCAACTTGGGAAACGGAAGAAGCCATGCGGAAAAGATTCCCGGAATTATTCAACTGTAAGTACACTCTCCATATAATCCATGAATTTGGGGACCAAATTCTTCAAAGTGGGGGAGGGTGTAGTGCCCCAAAATTTATATAAATAATTTCTGGTTTGTTTTAAGAATTTTCTGGAATTTATTAGGAATTATAAAGCTTAAATTGATTATAAGGTCCAAGTATGTTGAATAATTAATCCAGCTTTGATAAATGAAACCCAAAAGGTTTAAGGACCAATCCCATTAAGTTTGGCCCATATTCTAGAAGGTTATTTAGCCTATTCACGAATTTTAAGGATAAACACCCTTTTTTTAGATAACTATGTGGATAAAACAAATGAAAGAGTTTGAATTAAGTTGAATTCTGCGCACAGTGGATGTAGCGGTCTATCGGGCGACCGCCACAGGCATGTAACGCGCCAAGCTTAGACCGTTACGCTCTGTCAGTTCCATGAATGGAAGAAAGAGCAAAAAGATTGGATTTTTGCTAGTCTATCTCTTAGGGATAGAGATGGGAGGACTAGTAAACGTGTTAAGGACTCTCAGAAGTCGATCTAAGCTTTAACAAGGACTCTAGAATCGATCTAATCCACAAAACCCTAGCTAGAACCTATAAATAGACCCTAGTTTTGACATGTGCGACCCCTACATTGGCTCGCGTGGAACTAAGGTAAGGAGATAGTATTTCGGGTAAGTTCTTTAGAACTTTTTATTCCTTATACATAGGACTAATCTTCCTCAAAATTTCGTACTAGGAGATCAACTACACAAGGAGTTTGAAGCTTCCAAAGTTACTGGTTCGACCATAGCAACCCAGGAACCTGAACGAAAGCCTACTGAAGATCAGGAGATTAGAGCACCAAAACGAGGTAATTAGCCTAAGTGTCTTTAGAACTTTCTGTTCCCCTTAGTTTCACCTTCTTACCCTCAAAATTTCACGTCCTTAGGTCAAGAGAATAAGAAGTTAGAGCGACGTGAAGTTGTTAAAAACTCACTGGAAGGAAAGAACTAGGGCGTGTCTTGCAGTCCCAAATTGGAAGTTGAAAGCCCAGTAAAGAGGTAGGTCATCTCATGAATGGCAAGAATATCATGTTAGGGATAAAAGCCCTCTGGTTTTGATTGATTCCATGCATCATAGACTTTGAATTTCATGTTTTAGTAAGTCTATACATACATGCATGTCTTTAGCCTTAAATGAAGATAAAAGATATTCTCTTATTCATTCACTGCAACCTATGCATCTAGATGGACTATACTTCGTTTTATCATGACTAGATTAGTTAAGTCTTTTCAAAGCATGACAAGTTTCAAGGCATAGTCTTTTATCTTTTTATGCTGTCAACAGGACTCTAACGGCCTATTGTTAGACCGTCAGAGAGACGTAACGGCCTTACGATAAGCCGTCACACTCCCTGTTATACTTAAGCTACTTAGTTATCTCTGACGGACCATAACCGGAGTGTTACAACACTCTAACGGCTCCACGATAAACCGTCACAGCCCTGTGATGCGCCCATGTTCGACCGTCAGAATAACTGTGTTCTGTCAACCCGAGACAGAGTTAAAAATAGTCAAATTTACTTATGAATAAGCCTAGTTATCTAAGTTTGACCTATTTTTCATAACTTTGAGTTTATAAATTGATTCATGTATGTTTAAAGCACTTTAGTTATTTTAAAGTACATGTTAATTTCATTGCTAAAACTCTATAGTTTTGTATTAAAACATGATTTTTACTGATGTATTGATGGAGTTTTATCATGGATTCACATTGTTATACATTCTTTCTGTCTATAGAGTCAATTCTCTAAGTACATGGCATATATTCCGGTATATGACCATTAGTTCACACTTTTGCACTATAAGAACATATTCTTGAACTTGAGGACCTCTCTATTGGATATTCCTTCCAATGGACTAGGAAATCTGGTTTCAAGGCCTCCGTAATTCTCCTCCCACTAGGACGCCGAGTTGGTTGTACCTTTAAAGCCCAATTGATTAGAAAGCACTATCGATGTTTTCTGGTTTTTACTATGTAACGACCTAATACTAGACCGTCAGGCTCATCTAACGGTCCAGTATACAATCGTCACATTCACTGAGTCCAATTATTCTTTCTGGATTCAATCTATTGTAATGGCCCAATTATAGACCGTCACGTTCACGTAACAGCCCATTAATTGACCGTCACAGTTCTTGAGTACTTTAACCCGAGGTTTGACCCAAGGGTTGATATTCCAAAGTTCCTAGATATATTATTGATGGTCTAGGACTTGTCATATTGTTCAAGATACTTAATCTTAAATTATGAAAGTTAAGAAATGAACCGTTATGCTGCCAATTTATTTTCATGGCATAACCTAGTTTTAATATGTTCATTGAAATTCTTTAATTCACATAGAAGCATTCTTATGATGGATTACTTTATCTGTCGGAGAGCTCGAGTGTCCGTATGTCTGTCGAAGTGCCTTGCTTGCGTTCAACCGTGTGTTGTATCACCTCTTGTTGTTGTTCGCGTGCGTTCGTGTTGTTGTGGTGTGTTCGCATTGAGGTGACCTTTGGGCTCCCGGGGGGGTTTTATAGGCCATAGGAATAAGGGGGAGTCTACCCAAACCCTTAAGGGGATCTACCCATACCGGGAAGACCGTTGAAGGGTTCTACCCAGATCGGGTACACCCATGGGAGGTCTACCCGCACCGGGTATCGGGCAGGATTGCCTCGTCCTCTCTCTCTTCTCTTTTTTTTTGTGCCGAGGGGGGGGGGATCTACCCAGGTTGGGTAGCCTGGTCTACCCCGGTTGGATAGTCCTCCCATGGGGCTACCCGGACCGGGTAGACCTAGGCTGGGTGGCCCCTTGGAGAGAGAGACCCAACCCAGGTAGACCCCGCAAAGGGGTCTACCCGGTCCGCCTTGATCAGAAGGAGAGAGAGGGAGAGGGAGAGAAAACCCCATAAAATCCACAATTTTTAATTTTTGTGGAGGGTTTTCCAGGTTTTATGTCACGTGGAAGGAGAAGACGACGTCGCGAGCTCTCGAGATTGCTTTGCGCTCCGCTCCTCGTGTCGCTTTGACCGAGCCGCTTCCCCTCCGTGTGTGGACTTCTTGTAAATATCCTGGGATACCCTTTACCCTCCCGCTTGCTACATTAGGCTTCTTTGGACCGTGTCGTTTGCCACGACAGAATGCCCCGGGACCCGAGATCGGCCCAATATTTGGAGTGTTGTCGGTGTTGTGCCACTACATGAGTTATTCAGGATTGATTCCCTGTCATCACTTTCTGCCGTGTGATACGACAAGTTGCCCCGGGGCCCGGGTCTAGACCGGCGTCGGGAGCGTGGTCGGCGTTGTGCCGCTCGTAAGGTGTTTGGGATTGATTCTCGTTCCTTGTATTGTGTCGTGTGATATGGCAAGATGCCCCGGACCCCAAGTTTGATTCGGTCGTCGGAGCGGCTTCGGCGTTATGCCATTCTTGGGAGTTGTTCGAGAGTGATTCCATGCCCTTGTATTGTATACCATTTGCCACAGCGGATTATCATGTACCTGGGTTCGCCCCGGTTGTCGGAGTGTCTTCGACGTAATGCCGTTTGTTCGGAAGTGATTCCCGCTCTTTGGTTCTCGATTGCCTCGAGAAAATAAATGGGTGCAACAGTTCCTTTCTCACTTCACATTTATCCAAATAAAACTTTCTTGTACTAAGAGTTCAACTCAGACATAAAAGATGGATGGTATAGTTAACTTTCATTGCTGAAGAGATAAATACAAAAATAGTAGCATATCTTTAAAAGACCATGTTAAGAATTGAAAGAAAGATAACAGAATGATCTGATGTTCATGTTGGCAATGCCCCAACATGTATACAAATACAATTAGGGCATCCCCTAATGTGGTGGTCACCATACTACAATATAGTCTGTATGTCTCTCTACATACTAAATACATAACTGTACACGTCCTAGAAAACACATTTTTTCTTCAAAAAGAATATATTGTTATTATGCTGAAGGGCATTCTAATGTGCATTATAAAGTAAACATTACTAGATCAAATGGTAGCCATTAATTCGAGGACAATTAACAGCATCCAACAGAGCAGGAAAAGGAACCACGAAGATAAAATCTTTTATACCTCACCAGCATATAATTCATCAACCTGCAACTGATTGGGTGATAAGACACCAATCTCATCAGCAAAATAATCCTGAACAAAATCACAATTGAATCGGTACAATAGAAAAAAAAATCTCTCTTATGCGCAAAACCTTCAAATTCCATATGAAACCAAAATGTTTCAAAGGAAGCAACCATCAATTTATACTAAGTTGAATAAGAATATGAAACAATAAAGGTTGGAGGATAGGATAAGTTGGTTAGAAAAAATATCCTTGACAAAAGGAAGCACCTTTGACTTTGAGTTGATAATTTTCTTTCTAAGGAAAATAGAAACCAAAAAGGAGAGGTAGGTCATTGGATATGCTGGCCCAAGAATTGGGTCATTTGTTTGTTCAAGAATATTAAGTTAGTACTTCAATCTTTTTGTTGTAATTGTTTAGAAGTTCAAGAATACTAAGTTAATACTTCAATCCTTTTGTTCTAATTGATTAGAAGTTAATAAAGGTTGGAGGATAGGATAAGTTGGTTAGGAAAAATATCCTTGACAAAAGGAAGCACCTTTGACTTTGAGTTGATAGTTTTCTTTCTAGGGAAAATAAAAACCAAAAGGGAGAGGTAGGTCATTGGATATGCTGGCCCAAGAATTGGGTCATTTGTTTGTTCAATGTTTAGTACTTCAATCTTTTTGTTGTAATTGATTAGAAGTTCAAGAATATTAAGTTAATACTTCAATCCTTTTGTTCTAATTGATTAGAAGATCATGTATTAGGGTAGCAAAAAGAAGACTAGATCTCATCTCCTGCCCCTGGTACAGCAACTCAATTGAGGAAAATGCAAGCTCCACTTTCCATTCTGTCCCATCAAGTCTAGCTCTCTAGCTTCCAAAACACTAATACATACAAGAAGAAAAACAAAATGTTGCTTATGGGAAACCAACACCAAGGCCACCCTCCAAGAATGAAGCTACAATAAGCTGCATGAACACTACCTTCTTGAAATCACACTGCATGAGTAACTCCACATTTTTTTCATTGATGAAACTTCTTCCCAGTTGATGGCCAAGGAAGCAGGTCCACAATCCTATACATTTCTCAAGGCCAAGCAGAATTTTTAACCGCAAGACTCTTACACATACATGCATAAATATCTTCAGAAAACCTTAACCTCATCCAAGTCATTAATATATTCAAGCTCCACCTCCCCATCTACTTCTTAAATACAAATCTCTCTTCTATTTAACTTTTATAAAGAGAATGGCAATTATTTTCCACTAATAGACAAATAATGTGCTGGAAATCACAGATGAGCACCATTAATTTATCTTTGATAAGTGAACATAGCAGGTTGATGGAAATGCTAGGCCCCTCATTCTTTAGTTAGCCAAATAGTCAAGTTAGTTTGTATACTAATTTGTGAGAAATGGAGCACACCTAATATAATAATCTAGAACTCCGATGCAAGTTGATGGCCAACAAGTTCATGATTTTGCACTTTTTAGAGAACAGCACAGCCCAATGATATAGAAGTATGATAAGCTTGTGCATTTACCTTTTCACTAGCCATGAAATATATCCGGTCACCTTTTCTTATAGTTCCATCAACAACTCGGAAGTAGACAATGACACCCCTGTACGGATCATAATAGCTACATAAAAGAAGACAAAAGAAGGATGCACAATTAGATGAATAGGTGAATTGGTAACCAAACGAGGGATATAAATTTTATAGAAACAGCTAAGCATTTTTGGAAAAAAAAAATTTAAACAGAAGTACACATTGAAACTTGATGGTGAATTTTACATATAAATAAATGGAATTACATAAGAATAGAACATTTCTTTCAACCAGACAACAATAAAAACAAGATAAAAACAAAGTAATATTAGAGGATCAAAAGGTTCTTTTTCTCTGTTCTTTGACCAGATACTCCAAAAGTAAGCAAAAGGATAGAGGAGAGATTCATTGGTTTTGGTGTGCATTCCTTCAGCTTAAACAGGACCATACTGTATGTTTTGTCTTTTATACAGGATATTTCACTTCGTGCTCCTTATCTTCTGTACAATTGGGGTGGACTTATCCTGAGAATGTCTTTTAATATGTGCAGAAGAGTTATGAAACAGCTATAATCACAGCCTTGCTCAAGCTTCGCTTTTTGTGGTTAGGTTGAGGAACCTCTCCTCTCCTCCATTTTGGTTGTATTTCCACTGCTTTGAAATGAACTTGGTGATACAACCTGGTTGCTTTTCAGAAAAAAAAAGGCGGAGGGCTACATTTTGCTTTCTTTCTTCTTTCCTGCTTTCTGTAAGACTCTTCTCTTACATCAGTCACACAATAGATGAACCAACTAGAATCTCAGAAGGGCAAAAGATGCAAGAATAAGCAAGAGGGGCACATATCTTCTACATTTTGCTTTCTTTTTTCTTTCCTTCTTTCTGTAAGACCCTTCTCTTACATCAGTCACACAATAGATGAACCAACTAGAATCTCAAAAGGGCAAAAGATGCAAGAATAAGCAAGATATGATAAGTATTCGAGCTAAAAATTAACAGTAGTCATGGAAGCCCTGAAAAGGAAAACTATACAAGGAGAAACAGAAATCAAAGTCATTAAGTTTCATACTGTTAAGATGAATAGATACCTATCAAATATGAGAGCCCTTAGAGGCCTATCAGCAGTTTCCTGAGGCGAAGGAATTCTTTTGACAATGGCACTCAGAATTTCTGTTATACCTATTCCCTCCTAAAGAGACAGGAACATGAAGGTTACGAGTTCAATACTTCTTGTTTCTTATGGTATACTCTCACATCCTAAATATGGTGAAACAAAAAAATTCTGGCAAACCTTAGCTGAGCAAAGGATTGCATTGCTACAGTCCAATCCAATGATCTGGCAGACAGTAACTTTGTCAAAAAGTAAGCAAGTTAAAAGAATGCAATGTGTAAAGTGTAATGTCAAAATTGTGAAACAACAACAGCAAGAGGAATTGATTATGACAAGAAATTTTATAGTCTCATTTGATAATGAAATTCTAAGGATGCCAAGAATCACATGGCCTTAGAGGGGTGGACAACTGGATTTATCAGAAAACAGGCATCCACCCTGGGGGCATATATGCCATATGGAGACATATTGGTCGGTGGTTCATCCACTCATCAGAAATGGGCACACAATGAGGGGTGTGTAACAGAATCACAACCGTCATCTTCCCACCTTAATGAGAGGGGTGCAGTCAAACTTCAATATAGCTTGTAGTTCTCTCATTCATCCTGGCACAATCATAAGTGATTTAGCTGCAGGTTTCACAGCTCTTTTAAATATGTGATCATTACACTGCTCTTCACCCCTGAATGATTCACAGGTAGCATGAACACCAGGTATATTTGCACTTCTACCACATACAAGGGTTACACTTTACATTTCATGGAAATGCATGCCAAAACATAACATAATGAAGGGGGAATAAGCTTATCTGGCAAAGGAATTTAGTGAAACAAAGGTTCAAGATGAGAAAGCAGGAAGGAAAGTGGGGATGGAGGTCCATGCTCGATAAAATGGCATCTATGATTTAAGAAGATCCTTAATTATTAAAAGTTTAAGGCCACAATTATCTCTAGGTTAGATTATATATGACTTAAGTAACGACTATGATTAAGCATTGATGAACTTATGAGCCAAATTAAAAACTGCATTAATTGTGTAGTAGAGGAAGAAAAGATGTGATCAAGCCTAAGCATGAACCCATCATTCTAATTATGTCTATTTGACACGAAAAAAATGCGGACACGCTAATGATGAATTAAATTTTAAAATCCTGACATACCATCAGCATGTTTATTTGCATTATTTATTTCACGATTTTGGGTTTATCAGATAATTAGGGTTCGAGTGTTGGACTTTTCCCCACCAACCGCAATTGGTGTTGATTTACATCAACCTAAAGTTTGAACACATTTGACTAACTGCCAAAGAAAACCTTTAAACTTTTAACAACATTTGTTGTGATATCGTGGGTCTTGTCTAATAGATATGATCACGGAGATCATTCATTAGAGTCATGCTCTTGCAGGAGAATAGAAGGATTTTATTTCTTAAATGTGTGATACACATTACAAGAGTTCTTTTAGGACCAATACATGTGGCCCTGATTATGTGGTCAGGTCATTTGGTCGCAATCCGATCGCTGGATGTACATCCGGTCATGATCGGACCATTGGATTTTACATCCAGTCAAGATTAGACCATCAGACTTGCTTCTGGCTACAACCGGACTATTGAGTTTTGTATCTGGTCACAATCGGGCTGTTGGATTGTGTTTCTAGTAGGGATCAGATCCTCGGATTTGTTTCCGGTTGCGATCGGACTATTGGATTTAACCCTGGTCGAGATTTGACCATTGGATTTGCTTCTGGTCAAGATCTGACTAGTGGTTTTATTTCTAGTCAACATTTGACTATTGAATTTGCTTTTGGTCAACATCTGACCGTTGGAGTTTCTTCTAGTCAAGATCTGACCGTTAGATTTAAATTCCATCATTATCGGACCGTTGGATCACCAATATGATCGCTATCAGACAATCAGATTTGAACTTGATCACAATCCACCGTTAGATCGTCATATGATCACAATCGGACTGTCAGATTTAGAGTTGATCACGATCGACCGTTGGATCGTCATATGATCACAATCAGACTGTTGGATTGACATTTGATCAAAATCGGCCATTGGATCGACTTATGATCAAGATCCACTTTGTACTTTGGATTGATCCCTCACATGTGCATGAAGACTTAGACAAGATCCACATAGGGGAATTTATACAATTTCTGTTTCTATTTGGAAAACTCCCACACGCGGGGACGTTCATACAATTTCTGACAGTTAGAAAGTACATGGCGCACAAGGCAAGGGTATATTTGCAAAGACTGAAGTCTTTTGCAAAGATAAGGGTATTTCTACAATTTCTGCCCAGCTAGGTTTTTTTGCAATTTTTACCCAGATAGGGTATTTTGCAATGAGTAAAGCTTTGTGTAACACCCCGGGTAATTACACCCCGGGGTGTTGCACGTGCAACATTCTTTATTTTTTTTAGTGGCTCCCACGTCAAACTAACTTTGGTGTGCTGGCCACGTCACCAGGTGATGTGACGTGACGTGGGGGCCACGTTAAAAAAAACCTTGTGAATAGTGAAAATGACCCATTTTCACTATTCACAGGACTGAACTTTTATTTTTGCGTGACCCCCACCCCACGTCACCTGGTGATGTGGCCGGCACACCAAACTCAAAAAAAATAAAGAGTGTTGCACGTGCAACACCCCGGGGTGTAATTACCCTGGGTGTTGCACAAAGCTTTACTCTTTTGCAATTTCTGCAGTATGTTTGCAATTTCTGTGATGACTGGGCTATTTCTACAATTTCTGCACTCACTGAGGGTATTTATGCAATTACTGAAAACAGCAGGGTATTTCTGCAATTTATTCCTTGACTGGTGGGTATTTGTACATTTTCTGATTTTTATAAAAATACCCAGAACAGGGGCGGATACACAATTTATAATTTTCAGAAATGCTCAGAACAGGGACAAACACACAATTTTCTGATTTTAAGAAATGCCCAGAACAAGGACAAATACACGATTTTCTTATTTTCAGAAATGCCCAGAAAAAGAACAAATACACAATTTTCTGATTTTCATTTTCTGAAAGCAACACCCACACCCAGGGTATATACACAATTTGTGCTTCAGAAGTACTTAATGCATATGAGCAGGGGTATATCCACAATACCTCTTCTCTTTTTTTTCTCAAAACACACAAGTCTTCAGCTACTTCTTCCTCCGTGTTGTTCTTTCTTTTCTTTTTTCCCTTCTTCCCCTGCCTTTCTATTTCTAGAACCTGGGGGAGAGCTTACCCGGAGGTGATAGACACCCAAATTCCATCGGGTAACACTAACTGGCCCCTTAGTCCGGTCGGTTAAGAGAAGAGAGAGAGACCTCCTTCACCCCGGTCGGTTAAGAGAACAGAAAGAAGGGCGCAGATTTCCCCCCCACTGACCCCGGTCGGTTAAGGAAGAGAGAGAAGGTGGGCTGGCTCCCCCCTCACCCCGGTCAGTTAAGAGAAGAGAGAGAAGGGCACAGGCTTTTTTCCCTTTGAGCAGGGGTACATCCACAACACCTCCTCTCCTTTTTTTTCTAAAAACACACAAGCCTTCAGGTCCTTCTGCCTCCGTGTTGCTCTCTCTTTTCTGTTTTCCCTTCTTCCCCTGCCTTTCTATTTCTAGAACCTGAGGGAGCTTACCCGGAGGTGATAGACACCCAAATTCCATCGGGTCAATTAGTCCGGTTGGTTAAGAAAAGAGAGAGAGACCTTCACCCCAGTCGGTTAAGAGAACAGAGAGAAGGGCGCAGATTTCCCCCACTCACCCCGGTCGGTTAAGGAAGAGAGAGAATGTGGGCTAGCTCCCCCCTTACCCCGGTCAGTTAAGAGAAGAGAGAGAGGGGGGGCACAGCCCTCTCTCTCTTACCCGGTCGGTTAAGAAACCCTCACCCCCGGTTAAGAGAGAGGAGAGAGAAGGCGGACCACCCTTTACCCCAGTCGGTTAAGAGAGAGGAGGCTAGTAGAACCCTTTACCCTGGTCGGTTAAGAGAGAGGAGAGAGAAGAGGGACCCCACCTTCACCCAGGTCGGTTAAGAGAGAGGAGAGAGGAGGCTGGCCGAGACCCTCTCATCCCGGTTGGTTAAGAGAAGAGAGAAGGTAAGAGTGGGCAGCTGGCAGGTGGGCCCATGGTTGGCAGTATCGCCGAAACCGATACGTTTCGGCCGAAACGTATCGGTTTCGGCCGGTACCGATCCGAAACCAGACCCCAACACTGTAGCAGGTCCGATACCTAAAAAAAATATTTTTTTAATGGTTTCGGCCGAAACTGACCTGTTTCGGTCCGAAACCGGACGATTTCGGTCGAAACCAGAGAGGATCACTAATTTTTTTAATTTTTTGAATGGTTTCAACCGGTTTCGGCCGAAACCGATACCGAAACCGGTACGTATCGGTTTCGGTACCGGCCGAAACCGGTACCGAAACCGATACTGCCATCCTTGGGTGGGCCCCACAAGCTACCTCCTCCGGTTAAGAGGGGATTTTTTCACCACAACCCCCCCTTTTTTTGTTTTTTCTGGTTTTGTACCCTGTTATTTTTAGGGTTCAACAATGTCCCATCAATATTGAAGATCCTTAACTTACATAAGACTCTAAATAAGAGAGAAGACCTAAGAAGTTATGCCAACGACTATACTAAAAAGAAAATAAGTCATACATGCCCCAAAAGGGGTTAGGAGATTAATCTTCCATGGTGATCAAGAGTGTACATTATCATATAGTAATTTCGAAACTAATAATACCCTAGATACCTGAAAATAGAGGTTTATGTTGAAGATCATAATGCTTAAAGATGATACTTTTGCATGTCTAACATCAGGTCAGGTTACTACAATAACATTCAAGACAATTAACGTTTTCTTATAGAAGGAATATGTATTCTGCTATGACCGACAAACGTAAGTTTATATGAGTAAGGTGATAAAGGCCCAGATAAAGAAATGATGCAACACCATGAAGATGTGATAAAGAAGCTAAGTCAAAGGCAAATTACCTAGAATGATGATGGTGGTGATTAAAGAAAGTAAATGACATCTAAAGGTATAAGATTATGGCCATCATCATATATGACTGAAGAACATGAGGATAATTATGACCTACCAAAAAAAATGAGGATAAATATTTAACTATGAGTACAGTATTACAATAACCATGCTTCCAATGCTATTTTCTTATAAGTGAAGTGACATCACTTCACTGTCAGCAAGGGCCGACAAGAGCAGGTCTGCTCTTAAAGATATGTGGCACAGACTGGGCATAGAACGTCCCTTTCTTCAAGAGGTCTAAGTCAGACAGGATAGTTCACTCTGTGCTATCAGGTTTTCGATGGACACACAGTTCTCAAGAAAAATTCAATATCAAACCTCAATCTTGCATTTCTTTGATCTTTTACAGGACCAACAGATAAACATCTTAAAGCCCCAAGCATATAAAAAAATACCTTTTAGTTATTTTGAAATCAATTCTTGAAACTTTCTCAGAATATTTATTAAAATGATCAATTCGACATTTAATTGTCAAAAGTCACCTTCTTGGAACCTCCACATTAGCCCGTGTAAACTACAGACAAATGCTTGCACAAAATCCATCTATGAGGAGATTGACATGAGGGTCAATCAAGCTGGTTGGATCAAAGCAAAACTCATATCAAACCCTGAGAGTTTGAACCCCTCCCCATTAGTTTACAGCAGATGAGTTTAGATACTACTGTCCTCACATATTTAACAAATTGAACAGATAGATTGGCTAGATCCTTCAAAACATGAAATCATCCCCTTTTGAAAGGTGGTTGGTACCACTATATATATTAAAGAAAAAGAAAGGGATGCAATCATCCCCTTGATATGTGTAATTACCAAAATCATGTCAAAAGCCACCATAGTATTTGATCACAAAGAAATAGTTAATTGTCAAACCTCTTCAATCTCTCTGGAAACACGACTGGGTTCAGCACCAGGCAGGTCAATTTTATTTATAACCTACACCAAAGAAAAATTTTCTGATTGACCCCATAGGGCAAAACAAGCAACTCAACACTCATATAAGCACTAAACAATAGAGAAATGGAATGGAAAAGTTGCATCTATATATTAAGGCCATACCATGATTTGAATATGATTCTCATCACAGCTTTTTCGTGCCACATGCATTGGAATGGTGATTAACAACTTCATCACAAATAGTTTTCATATGAAGTTTGCATTGTAGGATTGTAGGATAAATTCAGAATCATTGTTTTAGAACATGGGATAGGTGTAAAAGCACATGATCAGCCTTGGCATCTGTCAGCTGGAAACCAATTCCGATCAGCAGAGACTGGCCAAAGAACAAACTAGGAAGGCCAGGATTGACAGGATTTCCCTTTCCCATCCAATTCTTTCTTCATTTCCCTATTTAACGTTTCCTCTTGTACCCCTTTTGTCCTTCTAATTCACTCCTACACCCTCCTTCTTTATCCTTTTTATTTTCTCGTGTTTTCTTCTTTTTCCATTCCGTCCGCCCCTGTTAACAAAATTTGCCAATCTGATTCAGATTTAAATGGAAACATCTAAACTGATGGGGACATCAATACAGTCAAGGAATTGTATTAGAATTTCTATTTCTTTCTTCTGAGTCCAAGTAGAGTTTATATGTCTTTATTTTGGAGTCCCATTAGGATTTTTATTTATTGCTTTAGGTATGCTCCGGATAATTCAAATCGAAGCAATTTGATGTCTGACTCGGGCCTATATTATATGACGGATTGATAGAAACGCTCCACCTTTGTAGTCTAATTAGGAAGTCTAATTGGGGCCTAGTCCAGTTAGGACTGGTATTAAGGTATTGAGTGTGTAAAAAAGAGGTGTACTCTTCTTTTTCAAATCAATAAAATTGAAGAATATTTCCTACTACTTGAGCTTCCATGAGGGAGTTGAGAATTCTCCAACAGGGAGAAGGGGTGAGATGTCCCTCTGTACTGCCTGCCATTTTTCTTCCCCCCCATCGTTTCTCTTTTCTCTCTCTCTCTCTCCACCCCACAGCCACTCTCCCAATTCCTTTTTATGTCACCAGAAAACCCTCTCTCTCAGCCACAATCTCTTTCTATTACCCTCTCTCTTCTACCACCCTCGCTCTCTATTTCTCTGTCATGCCCCGAACGAGGCAAAAATATCGAGGCATCAACAGTAATCAAGCGAGTCGATCAAGACTCAAATGACAAGTATGAACAACAAAATGGACAAGCCATATTTTATTTCAAAATCCGACATTTCCTACAAATATCTTTCAAAGACTTTCGATATTGTTCAAACTCAATACATTTATTCTATAAATGGACAGACTAGGAAGAAAATCTTCTAAGACTCTCAACACTCTTATTCACTCCAACCCATTCCTGTCATCTTCGGAATTTCTTGAAAATTTATCAAAACACGCAGAGTGAGCTAAAAGCTCACTAGGACTTATATCTCTTTACCAGGCACCTTTAAGTGATTAGCATATTGGATGGTCTATATGCTCACGAAACAAGACGGTGTAGGTTCATGACATAAAACAGGTAATATAACAGGTGACAAGTGTAGTAAAGAACAGTATCAAAAAGTCAAGAATTTCAAGAATAGATATCATAGAACTCAAATGTAAACATAAAGATCAATAACATGTAGAGAATTGTAAAGAATAGATATCATAGAACTCAAGTGCAAACATGAAGATCAATAACATGTAGAGAATTGTAAATAATAGATATCACAGAACCCAAGTGTAAGCATGGAGATCAATAACATATAGAGAATTGTAAATTTGGCCATGCAACAAGAATGTTAACTCATTCGGTCAACAATGTCATGTACAAAAAGTCAAGCATGTAACGAGTCAAGCATATAACGAGTCAAGCAAATAACAGGTCAAGCATGCAACAAGTGAATTGTCTAGTTCAATCTTGCATGTCAGTTGGTGCAATGCCACATCTGATCGTTCAACTCCCTAAGGCACAAGTATTTTCAGACTTTACTTGCTCAGGACAAGATCAGGGTCCCAAAATTGTCAGGCATTAAGTGTTCAGGTGGACCCAAAGTCCGATGAAAATTCTAAAACAATTCATTTATAAAATGGCCGAGCGAGTTTCAAGAAAAGCTCATGAAGCGTAATATAGCACACAACTAGACATTTAGTTATCCAGAACTCTAGAGGTGGCCCCTACAGGCTCAAGAGGTGGCTCCTGCCATATAGCACTTTGTGTCATTCCGGTCTCAAGAAGTAGCTCCCATAATGTAGCACTTTGCCCCGCATGGCACTTAGCTCCTACACTTCCAAATGGTAGTTTATAGCTAACATACAGATCTAGCAAAAAAATTTCATTTGAAGGACATGAAGTATGAAGTACGGATGATTGAAGGATCATGTTCAACAACATTAAGACAATAAAGAGAAAGAGTTACTAGTCAAGGCACGATCAACTTTCGTAGAAAATCTTGCAAAACAGGTTTAGATCAAGTTTTTCACAGTTAGGTGTTTAGCAGAAAAATAAAGAAATCACGACCAAGTAAGAGGTGGAACAGTGGGAGACTCTCCCCGCATTCGCAAGGCCCTAATTAAGTAACCACTTGTCTGCTTAAGGCGTTTACCTATAGACCTCTAGCCTTAGACACCAGTCTTTTTTGGTCGATTTGCTAAGCAGTTACGAAACACGTAATCACATAAATCAAACGAAAGCCATTCTTGCATATTCTAACATATTCATGTGTGAAGGAAATTTGAAAGAAGATGTCAAGCTTTCAGATAGATGGTTTCCAAGACCATCTACTACTTAGATATGGATGCTTTATACAAATTGGTCTTTACATGTTAGGTTGTGATCAATGTTTCCCAGAGCTTCGCTAATCATTATCTTCGATGCTTTGTTTGTCTTCCTCCTACTATCATTTTCTTCTTTCACAGTGATTCATTGGAGAATACACATTGGCTCAAATGCCTAAGCACTCGCCTAGGCATTTAAGGCTGAGGCGATCCCCTAGTTGCCTCGCTCACCTGTCGCCTTTAACTGCATAGATAAAAGTGGGGTCGCTAGGGAAGATTTGACTTTTAACCACCTAATAGTGGTTATATACTGTTTCACTCAATATTGTTCATGTTCAAAGTAGAAGCCAAAAGTGGCTTCCGACCAAAAGTTTTGGCAGACATGTCTTGAAAGTTGAAGTCGTCTTGATAAGAAGGAAATCTGAATTCTTAAGGAAGGGCATATCTAAAGGGTTGCCAATATGCTTAATCACTGTGGGTAAGTTCCAGAGAGGAAAGCCACAAGGAAGGTCCCAGGAGTGTTCAGCAAGTCCAAGAAATCTTTTCCTCTTCTTCACACTGTTGTGACTTCATTTTTCTTAACCACATCTTATACTTTCTTCCCCCACCTTTTGCATTACTTTTTTTCTTAACCACATCTTATACTCTTCTTCCCCCACCTTTTGCATTACTTTTCATCCCCCCCTGCAAGTGCATGTTTGTGCAAGTGTCCGCATAGGACATGCTGTGAGCAAATGCAGACTCCTGAGGTGTTGAATCCAGGTCCAAGCCATTGTTCTCATTTTTTGGAATCCTTCACTAATTCCTAGCTTTCTTGATAAGTGAACCTGGAAATCTGGGATCAGATGGCGTTACCTGTGCCAGCCCAGAATCATGCTTGGAAAGCTTCGGCTAGATCTATCCCACACTTTAATACCCCATCCATTACAGGGTAAAGCTACACTTCTCCACATTACAGACGCATAAGACACCTTCGCAGGGTCATGAACATCATTCCCTCCTACTGGGATGCATCTAGCATTAAGTAGTTCCTGTCCATGCCAAGTTCCTTACTCTTTATCCTCATCATTATTGGCAAGAAAATCTAAATAAGATTCAGAGTATTAAGTTAACTAACAGAGGATTAACACAGAAAACATAATTATGGACTTACAGGTATAACTTCAAGGTTGTTTTCCAAAGCCAGATAAACATTAGCTAGCGTCTGAGCTTCCACTCCCTGCATTATCATAGCAATGTGGTTACCTCATGAAGACAACTGTTACCTTAACAGAACAATCTGGATATCTTATATTTCCTGGGAAAAATAGGAGTGGTTTGTAAATTTTTGTTGTGACATATTTATATAATCATGCATCAACAAAAAAGAAAACATAAATTTAAATATGCAAGATGACCTATTAAGACAAATACTGCACCTGAGAAGCATCAACAACAAGAAGAGCACCTTCACATGCTGCGAGAGAACGAGAAACCTGAATGATACATGGAAATAACATTATAATACATGAAATATTAGTGATCCTTATTTTGTAATAGAAATCATAAGTGGACAAGGCAATGTAACAAACAAAAGCCATGGTAAACCCAATATGAGAGAGAGAGAGAGGGGGAGGTTGGAATTAGAAAAAGTCAGAGACACCTGTTTTCAATAAAATTTCAAATTCCAACCTTTAACTGAAATGAATATTTCAAAATCCATAAGTAATAGACTACGTTTGTGTGAGATCCAACAAACAGAAGGCGGTCCCACTATGGTTAAAGGCCAGCACCTTATGGTCAAGAACTGATCAGCTCAGCCTACTTAAGAAGGGCCAGCCACCACCACCTGTTTAAGGGAAGAGAAAAGAGGGCAAGGAAGTGGACAACAGCCATGGGGCTACCCCACACCCCTCAACACCCCCACCAAACCACCCCCTGCCCTCATGGTCAACTCCCTATAGTTTCTCAATATGTTATTCAGAAGGGGAAGGGAACCTGGGCACAGGATTAGGATAGCCATTTGTTGCTCCCCCTATTTAGCTTTGCATCCAGAAAACAGAGGGAGTTGGGAAAACCAAGGAAGAAGGGATTGGGATTGGCCCCCAGATTTGATGATCCCAAATCAATCGCATTGGCTGATCCTAATCCAAGCCAGGCCAATCCAAACCACTCAGCCTTAACCAGGTTGGCAAGGTTGGCCCTTCCCTTAGTAGACAACTTCCAAAAAAACATGAAGCACAAATTTGGCAATTTTTAGATGGAAATAATATTTTTGAAGCACTCTAAAATAATACAATATAATTATCACTCATTCATCGTCACCCCTACCAAACAAAGAAAAGCTAACTGTGTGGCAGGCCCTAAATCCCTCAGGGTGGGAGGCTCAACATAAGGATGTCTTTGAGTGCATCAAAACATATGAAGATAGCATATGTACAACATTAAAAGATACAAGTTCAACCAAAAAAAAAAATCAATATACCTTGATATTCTCATCTAGACCTAGACTGAAGCCAGAGCTAGAGTGGGTTGGTATTTGTTGTCGCAGGCAACCATAAGGGCATTTCTGTCATGTGTTTTTATTTTATTTATCATGCCAAATAGAAATAGGTTAAGTGAAGTCTTGTTTGTAATTTGTCCCCTTTACATAGGGGCAACCTTGTCTTGTTTTTTTGGAGAGCATCTAATAAAAATTGGGTTGAGGAGGAGAGAGCCGCGATAGACACAATCGCGGCTCCTCCCCCGCGGCCTCTCTTCTTCTTCCTCTTCTCTTCTTCCTCCTCTTCTTCCTTCTTTGAACAGTATTGATGTAGAGGTTTCTGGCAGAAGGTTTCATACCACCGTGTACCTTCTCTTTGTTCAGCATGCCATAAGCTGGGGCACAAGGAAGCTGAATGCAACAAGACGTCTAAAAAGAACCGCCCACCTGCTCTTCTCCACAAGCCGGTTGAGAAGCAGACTCGCAAAGAATATCGTCCCCAGCAAGGCATGGCTGTGGAGTTATTCCAACGGCTGTGGAGCAGGCAAACCAGTTCTCTGTCCTTGCGGATGAGGATTCTTCTCCGCTGGTTGAGTTGCAGACAAACCAGAAGCATTTTGGCCTGCCAACGGTGACGACCCTGCAGGATGAGGTCGATGGGGTGCAGGTTGAGAAATCTGCGGAACCGGATGGGATGTCCCCTGGTGAACCGCAAGACAATGTCGCTGTAGAAGCTCACTTTGTGGCCCAAAATCACCAGTCTGGTGCAGCGGATGGTTCACATGGTGTTATAATGGCGCTTGAACATTGCAAATCTCGGGCCATTATACCTGTTGGGGACAACACATCGGATATCATGGCTGTTAAGGACGACATTTCCTCCTTTCAAGGTAACCTCCCCCGCATCCCTCAGGTTTCTACTCTTTCTGCTACTGAGAATACTGTCATGGCTGCAATGGTCACTCCGCTCCCCCGGTCCCTGATGAATTGGGTCGGCCGGGTATAATGGATCACAAAACTCGGATCACTCACTCGCAGGCCAAGGCTGCAGCTGAGTCCTCCATAAAATCTCAATGATTAGTCCAATTCTTAGTTGAAATATCCGGGGTATAGGCAATGAATCTTCTCAAAGATGCTTGCGCAGGTATTGTGTTTATATGATTTGAAAATGGTTGCGATCTCAGAACCTAAAATTCATGTTTCTAAGGCCACTAAAATCATGAGGAGCATGGGCTTTCAAAATTTTGCTGGTAACCATGCTGAAGACTCCAAGATCTGGTTATTCTGGAAAGATGATTTATGTTGTAATGTCGTTCAGCGGGATGCACAATTTATGACTGTGTCGGTGAACACCAGCCTTGGCTTGCAATGTTTTATCTCTGCTGTTTATGCTTCATGTAACCGACTTATTCGTCGGCTTCTTTATGACTCTTTACTAGATTTTGGTAGACAGATCAGGGAACCTTGGATGGTTGGAGGTGATTTTAAAGCTATTGTTCCTCCTGAGGAGAAGGTCGGTGGTACCATGACTTTCCTTAACTCTATGGTGGATTTCCAAGGCTTTATTGCGGCTTCTGGTCTCATTGATGTGGGTTTTAGAGGAAGCTCTTTCACATGGTCTAATAATCAAGCAAATTCGGCCTGCATTAGGGCCAGGTTGGACAGGATTCTCCTTAATCCAATATGGTCTTCTAAATTTCCGATTGTTTTGTTCAGCATTTGCCAAGAGAACCTTCTGACCATAGTCCATTGCTCATGTGCTTATCTAATATTCCTGCTAAGCCTTCTAGATTTATTTTTCAGCAGATGTGGACCACTCATGAGGAATTTCTGAACACTGTGAAAGAAGCATGGGATTCGGTATCTCAGTTGGACCCCAACCGCTTTATGGTTCTGCAGCAAAAACTGAAGGTGGTCAAGACTTTTCTTAAGTCTTGGAATTAAAACACCTTTGGCAACATTTTCCAAAACATCTCAATAGCTGAGGACAAGCTTATTCAAGAGCAATGCAATTTTGACAATGACCCCACTCTGGAGAACAGAACCTCTCTCCATGCTGCGCAAGCCCAGATTCATCAAGCTTTGCACCGGGAGGAATTATTTTGGTACCAAAAATCAAGGGTAGATTGGCAGGCCAACGGTGATCGGAACACTAAGTTTTATCATCAGGTTGTTCAAGGGCGCAGGAGGCAAAATTAGATTTCAAGACTTAAGCTCTCAGATGGACTTTGGTGTGAAGATCAGGATGTTTTGGCAAGGGAAGGTGTTCAATTTTTTCATGACCATCTGTCTACTTCTAATCATTGTCTTGATGATGATTTATTATCAGTCATACCTTGCCTTGTTTATGACAATGATAACATCCATTTAGAAGAAATCTCATCATATGAAGATGTTAGAGATGTGGTTTTTTTTCTCTGTCTTCTAATAGTTCTCCAGGTCCTGATGGCTTTACTGGCAGTTTCTTCACTTCTGCTTGGGACATAATTGGGGAGGACGTTGTGCTGGCGGTGCAAGGATTTTTTAGAGGCTTTCCCCTACCCCAAGGGGTCACGTCTTCCATTATTGCATTAATCCCTAAGAAGAAATCTCCTTCCAACTTCGATGATTACAGGCCCATCGGTTTATGTAACTTTTGTTACAAGATTGTCTCCAAAATCATTTCTAACCGGTTATCAGATATTCTCCTGCGGATCATTTATCCCCCAACAGGGTGCTTTTGTTAAGGGACGGAGCATCATAGATAATGTCTCCATGGCAAAAGAATTAATGCAGGATATCAACAAAAAGATTCGCGGGCACAATGTTATTATTAAACTGGACATGGCAAAGGCGTATGACCGGATCGAATGGGACTTTATTTTGGCGGTGTTAAGGCGATTTGGCTTTTCCAACAGGTTCTGCTCCTTATTCTGCTCTTTTATGCAACTGCTGGTTTTCTGTTGCTTTTAATGGCTCTCTCTCAGGGTATTTCTAGTCTACAAGGGGTATCCGTCAGGGCGACCCGCTGGCTCCAGCACTTTTTATTATTGCTGCAGAAGTATTAAGCAGGGGCCTTACTCGCCTTTTTTTGAAGGCCACGTGCAGTAGTTTAAGGGCCCTCGATTATGCCAGCCCATCACACACTTATTCTATGCTGATGATACCCTCATTTTCACAAATGGTCATGCATCATCCATCCGGAAGCTTACACAGTTTTTAAGCAAATATGAAACATCTTCTGGTCAACAGGTTAATGTGAGTAAAAGCTGTTTCCTCATTTCGGCCAAGGCCACAGCTTCTTCTATTAGCCACATCCATAATCTGACTGGTTATGTGCATACGCCTCATTCTTTCACATATCTTGGGGTTCGAAGAAGGAAGGTTGAGCATTACAAATTTCTGATTGAGAAGGTAGCCTCCAAAATTCAAGGTTGGCAGGCTAAGTTGCTGTCCCAAACAGATAGGGTTACTTTAATTAAATCAGTCCTGTGCTCCATTCCTGTTTATGTGGGCAGTGCTTCATGTATTCCTGCCTCTGTGGTGGGCTGCATTAACAAGCTATGTGCAAATTTTTTGTGGGGTGACTTTGAAGGGAGAAGTAATCAGCATTGGGTATCCTGGGACAACATCACAAAACCGATTGCCAAAGGGGGCTTGGGTATTCGCTCCCTGGGAGATTTGCAGGTCTGCATGGAATGTTATTTATGGAAATTCTGTGTGGAGTAATTTTGCTATGCAGAAGTATGTTAAAGGTAAACCACTTTTTGGCTGCGCCATTCCTTTCCCTGTGGGTGTTAGGCGTGATGTTTTTTACAAAGCTAAAGAGTTCATTATTCTGGGTACGAAGTGGATTGTTTTTTATGGGTGCAGGGCGGATTTTCTGAGAGATATTTGGTTTGGCCGCCAGCCCCTCATGGATTTTCTCATTCAGCCTTTTGAAAATTTTATCCCTGTTAATGCTGCTATAGCTAATCGACAACATGCTGTTTGGGCTTGCCTGCCATTAAATCACCCGGTTATGCTTGAGGTAGGGTGATTTTCCCTCTCTACAGGGCATGACTGGCCAGTTTGGTCTCTTACTACAGATGGGTCCTTCACTGTTAAATCTGCCTATGATTTTATTAAAAGAAGAGGAGCAGGGATTCCTTTCCTGGACATGATGTGGCACCAGGGATTCCCGCCGAGAGCGGCTACTTTCTGCTGGAGGGTGTTACACAATGCTGTATCTGTTGATACTGTGGTAGCGGAATGTGGAGTGCCTCTGGCCTCGAAATGCTCCTGTTGCGTCCTCTCCCCTGAAGTGGAAACTTTAAACCATCTTTTCATCCATGGCGAGCTAGCCGGCAAATTCTGGGCCTGGCTCTCTTCTCTTTGGAGCTATGACCTCACACCCATCCAATCCATTGCCGATTGTATCAAATTCATTTTACAGAACTGTTGCTATCAGTGGGGACATGGATTTGTTTGTATTTATCTCCTTATGATGACCATTTGGGTGATTTGGAAGACTAGGTGCAGGAAAAGATTTGAAGGGATCTCTGATGCCCCTTCTAAAAGCGTCATCTACGCCATTGTTTCTTCTTTGGGATCATTTCAGGACAGGAAATTCAAGCTTCATCCCTCGGTCCAAGAGGCGTCTCTCATGGCTGTGTTGGGCCTACATTGCTCATTTACGAATCCAAGATATTTTGTTCTGCGTTGGGTGGCTCCATCCAGGGGTTTTGCCCTTAATGTTGATGGCGCATCCAGGGGAAACCCAGGCCGATGAGCAGGGGGTGGCTGTTTTAGAGATTCTAAAGGAAGATTCTTAATGGGCTTCTCTTATTTTCATGGTCATGGCACCAATATAATGGCCGAGGTTAGAGCTTTGCTTGATGGGATGCGGTTAGCTTTGCAATATAACATCCCTATATCTGTTATATATTCTAATTCTTCGGTCCTGGTCAATCTCCTAAGGACTGGCTCTTGTCCTCCTTGGTCGATCCTCCCATGGTGGGGTACGCTCAAATCTATTTTCTATCAGCTCCAGGTCCCTATTTTACACTGCTATAGAGAGTATAACCAAGTGGCCGATCCTCTTGCTGGCTTTGGTGTGATACATGATGATAATTCGGAGTTTTCCTCTTGGAGGGAACTACCGAGGCGGGCCAGGAGAGCTGTGGTCATTGATGCTGCTGGTCTTTCGGTTGTTAGAGTCTGTTGATTCTTTTTGTTTTCTCTAGGGGATTGTCCCATCTCCCTTTTTGTTTTCTGTATTTGGGTGGGGTCTGTTTCATGGTTTTATTTTATTCAAGGAAGGCGGAATCGGGGATCGGGATCGGATCGCCCGGTCCCAAACCGATCAGGGTCGGTGGGATCGGCCGATCCCGGCCGAGTTAGACCAGCTGACTCGGCTAGGGATACAAATGTCTAAAAAATCTAAAAAAATCTGGAAAAAATCTGAAAAATAGAAAAAAATATTCTAACGTAGATCTATATCAAAATTAATGTGAAATAAGTGACATTTGCTCATCATTTTGTGAAATAGGTGCATGCATTGATTACGTGCATGTATGTATGTGCATCAGTCTTCTGCATTTTTTACAAGTATAGCATGGCTGTGTATATAATATTGGGAAGAGAGTATGGAGATGGTTCCATGTGACAAAAAAAAATTTAAAACTCATAGTTGGATGCACCTGCCATGAGCTGGCACAAAGTTTGAGACACAGGATTATGAGCTGGAGAGTAATAAGGCAATTGCTATCTCTGAATTGTGGTTATCTTTTGTGTGATTTGTTTCTCCTTAAGCAAGAAAACAAAGAAAACAGAAAAATGCATGCCATTTGTGGCTTCCATCTCATTCATCATGTGATCTGCTAGCATGCCATTTGGATGGACCAACATGAAGTAGTTTAATTGCATCTTGAAACCTCCTCAGGACATGCCTAGATCTTTGTTTTCATCAGGTCATCTGTTAGAATTCTAGGTGACCTGCCAACTACAAAATTCAACCGAGGTGTGTTGACGTGCAGGTCTGGACTCTTAGGATTCTAGGTGGTCTGCCAACTGTAAAAAATTTACACAAAATTTGTTGATTTGCAGGTCTGTAACTCCTAGATTAAATGGATCTAAGGCTAGTTGGGAATTGGCATTAAAACAGAACTAGTAAACAATTTCAAGTAGCTAACAAATAATGCATTCAATCTTGTAGAAGATATATGAGGATCTTAAGGTGCTTAGGCTATTCATAGTCTCAACAGTGGTGGTCCAACAATGCATGCTGCAATCTTTTTGTTATTTTGCTAGTTTGCTGAAAAATTGAAATTGACAATATTTCTGGTAAAATATTTAGTTAATCTGAAGCAAAAACCTCCAAATTTGTTATTCTTTTACAATATTTCATGTATTGCTATAACTTTTATCTAAGGGAACATAAGTTAAAAAAATTAAAATTGAGGGCGATCCGGCCGATCCTAGGCGATCCCAGGCCGATCCGGCCGATCCCACCGATCCCGGGTTGGATCGGTTCAGTTGGGATCGGGATCGGGTCGTTTCGCCCGAAATCCGATCGGATCGGGTCGTTTCGCCCGAAATCCGATCGGATCGGGCGATCCAATCCGATCCCGTCCGATTCTGCCTTCCATGATTTTATTTACCCCATGCGGAGTAAGGGAGGGGAGCCCCCTCTGCCTTTGTACCTCTTTTTATTCATTTATGATATGCTAGTTAGGTGGATGCGCTGGTGGAGTGGGAACATTCTTTCCCTTTGGGAAAGGGTGCACGCTCCTAGCTGCTGAGCCTGGCTATCTTTACAAAAAAAAAAAGCCAGAGCTAGAGTTATGGGTACTCTATATACAGTAGAAAAGATCATTGGACAAAGACTCACTGTATCTTCATGCACACCATAGACAAGAATTCTGTGAATGGTCAGTTAGTGGTACAATGGAGCATAAGATGTTATCACCACTACATACATTTGTCAAATACTTACAACACATAAACTGAAATATCCAGTCTCCCAGGACTGTGTATCGATGCTCCCATGCAAGATGTTGTCTATTACATGCCATCTACTAAAATACTCAATATCTGTTACAAGATAAATTAATGCCGACACCTTAAATCCATGCCAAATTGTCTGATGTGTTCAACATGGGCTTGGTTGTACAAGAAAAAAGCATTATAATAACCTTGGCATGGCACAATGCTGTGGTGATGCTTTCTTTTAGGTGCAAGCAAGTAGGCACAAACATGTAGTAGCTGAAAATTTCATATTGGAAAGATTTCTTAACAGAACAAGATAAGAGTGATAAGGAGGAGGTTTGTTAGAGGGCACCACAAATGAAGAATGAAGCAGCAGAGTTTAGAGGGCATTATGAGAGAAGATGTTAGAGGGTTTTGACATCTTAGGAGGGAACCAGGGGTTCCTTAAGTAAGCCCCAAAGGCCCCTTTTAAGTGTTGTCTAATCTCTTCTCCCGTGTTGAAAGCCCCAAGTGCCCCAAGTAGCCATTGCTGGCCATTTGGAAATGACCAGTAACAGCTAGTTGTTGTCTCCAACAAATAATTTGACTAGCCAAATTGGTCTAGAGTGACCTGTTCCAGGCCAATCCAATTCCAAGGATTGGGCAAGATGGGGCTATGATCAGATTGGCCCACCAAAGACTGAGATAGATTGACCAATCTCCGGCTGTGCTGGTCTATGTTGATTTTTTGAACCTTGGAGTGGACTAGCCTTTATAGAAGGTCCATCCCCGACCTCTATGCTCCCAACTGACCATTAAGCACTTACGGGCGTGGCATGCAAACCCATGCTTGAGCACCCCATAGGCCAGACTTTAAGCCCCACTTTGATTTGGGGATAGACTAAAAATAAGTTAACTCAATTACATTAGATTGTTCCGGAGTGAATCTACTTTTACTTTGATATGCATTGGGTTAGAGTTAACCAACCTTTTGAGGTGGGTTTTGAATTCCACATTAAATCCACGTTAAACATGTTTTTAGCCTAGTTATCTTATTCCACCTATCAAAGTAAAAAAGTGTTAACCCAGGGATAGAAATCAGGCTAACTCCTACTTATCCCCCAATCAAAGTGGGGCTAAGAGTTGGTCTCTTTAATAAGTAATAACTATATTAAATAGTTGTATATGTCATTTATTAAAATGATAATTATATTAAATAAAAATCACTGAAAATTAAATACAAAGAAATACTTCCATTTCCATCTCCAGTTTTTCGTTTAAAGCTTCTGATTGTAATAGTTTATGTATTTGAAATATAAAAATTTATAAGTTTCTGAACCAATTCAGAAATGTCAGAATATTGATCTGAAGTTGGAAACTCAGAGTACCATTTGCAGCCCTTTTTGGCCAGACAATCCACCCTCACCACGTTAGCTCTGCCCTTGTTTGGAAACTATGCAGGCTGTTTTGTCCAAATTTTACCACACATTGGAACATAGCAGTTTGGACCCCATTACGGAGTTTGTAACTCCATGTTATTTCATCCAATAATCACCAAGCGCACTTGATCACTTATCTCAAGCTCACACGTAAGACATTAGCTAGAAGGTCAAGAGCCTCCCTATACTTCATGCTTACATGCAATAAACTTCCCTGAAAAAAAGTGGCATCAGAACAAGGTTGGTTCAAATGTTCTGCTACAGCTTGTCTGGACAGGCCAAAAATCTTACCTGCAGTTTTTTGTGCAGATGCCAAAAAAACACAATGTGCAACCCCATTATGACAGCTTCTGTTGCTGACTCACAGGCACATTCAGGCCTTCTTTATAACAGCCATTCCCCACTTCTGAGTTACAGTATGTAATGCAACATCCATTGACACATGTTCATGCTAACTCATCTCTCATTCTTTCTCTAGTCGATCCTAGAGAGAGAAGCTGTGAGAAAACTCTCCCCTAGAGAGGCGGGCCCCTTCCAGTGATCTCGCATCTCGGGGCTCAGGGATGCCTCCAGCAGGGCGCCGGGCTCTCTGGGCCTGGTCTGTTTCCGTTGTGGGAAGCAGGGGCATCTGCGTCGTGTTTGCAGGGAGCTGGGGAGTCGTGTTACGGTGGAGAAGACCATAGGGAGGCAGATATAAAGAACTGAATAAGTTGTTCTCAGACTACAGGTAGGTTCTTTGTGCAACACCACTGTGTTCAAGGGATGAAGCAGGAGTTACCTAAATAATAATAGCAAAACAGCATTCATACTTCATTTTTTTTATGCATACATCACAACTCACTCATACAAAACCCACCAATCAAAGACACTAGCTTAAGCTTAACATGCATTGAAAACATGGATCCCCTTTAATTAACATAAATGTTACAATTCGTAAAAGATGAAATCAGTTAGATAATGACACAATACTAAATTTGTGACAATCACTTACCTCATACGAGAAATCAACATGCCCTGGAGTATCAATAAGATTCAGGCAATATGGCTCATTGTCTACGACAAAACGCATTCGAGCTGCCTGTGAAAAAATATAATTGTAAATCGAATCTAACTACAATTGAGCAATTCTACAAAAGGGCAGTTTTAGAAACAAGGATATACTAAGGTCTACTAGGATTCCTAAGATATAATGTTTTCAGTATACCAAGAATGCATCATGTTCCGAAGTTCACACTGAAGGTTAATTTTACCCTTTGTTATGTTAACACCTTTTTCTTGAGATAAAACCATGGTATAACACCTTCATGGCATACTTATTACCTGCATCTGTGAGAAGCAGTCCATTTTGTACAATTGAAGTAGGTTTATCCTTCATATTTCCATTGATGATTGAAGGAAGGAGATATCTGTTGCTTGTCCTCTCCTGGTAATGTAGTGTAGTATAGTGTTGTGGTGGAAGAAACTTTCTTGCCAACTGATTGTACTACGGCTTTTTATTCCTAATAAAATTGGTGGTGCAATCTACAAGTTTTCTTGAAAAAAAAAAAGCATATAAAAGGGTCAATAATATGCAGTCCAGTCAATGGATTGACTAACGGGAACATCTGTTCTCAGAAGAAGGGAAATGAATTTGTATGCCTTTGGTCTTCATTTTGGGGACTTGGTATTGCCCATGTCATCGCTGTAACATGATATACATCTCATGATACATGAGTGTTGGCAGCAAATTTTGCTTTGCAAAAATACCTCCGCTTTTATTTAGTTGAAGCAGAAATGGGCTAACTTGGAGATGGAAGACCCGTACGGGGTCGGAGGAACCCGTCCGGGGTCGGAGGGACCCGTACGAGGTCGCCCTCACCCGGACGGGTCCGCCCGGAGGTGGGCAAACCCGCACGGGGCCGCCCTTGGGCGGGCGGACCCGTCCGGGGTCGCCCGACCCCGGGAGGGACCCACCCGGGGTCCGCGACCCCGGGCAGGTCCCCCCCGGGGGCCGCGACCCCGGGCAGGTTCCCCCCGGAGCGCGCGACCCCGGGGAGGTCCCCCCCGGAGAGCTGCGACCCCGGGCGGGTTCCCCCCGGGCGTCCGCGACCCCGGGACGGTCCAGGACCGTCCCGGGGACTCTCCACCCCGGGGAGGTTCCTCTCCCGCGCACGCAAATCAAAATATGACCTCCCCGGGGTCATTTTCATCCCGTTGGACCCGTACGGGGTCGAACACTCCCGGGGAGGTTCCCCACTTCTATAAATAGACCCCCAGAGGTCCAAAAAAAGAGACAGAGAGCACTACACAAGTGGCAACCTACGGAAGACACTTGAAGCATTTGTTCGTTTGTTTTGGCCCGTGTGGGGTAAGTCCCCGGGTCTTGTATTTATGCCCCTACGGGGTATATTTACGTTTATGCCCCTCAGTGGGCCATGTTTGTAATTATGCCCCTCAGCGGGCCACGTTTGTAAGTCTTTACGTCTCGGGACGACCAAGTCTTGTATTTCTGCCCCCTATAATGGCGAAATTACAAAAATATCCTTCCCGGGATTGTAAAAGACCGAAGTCCTGTAATTTGCAGTTATACCCTGCAATCTCTTGTAATTGGGACTACGTCCCTATCTCCCGCTCCAATGCGGACTTTTGTACAGTCGACAACTCGCCGACAACTCATGTACTCACTGGAATTATAAAAGCATTCAGCATGTTTTATATGTAACCTCGGGTGGGAAAATTATAAGAAACCCCCCCCCCCGACTTTGGAAAATTGTGTATATACCCCTCCTTCGGCCAAATTGACAAATGTGTGCCTTCCCTGAAGCTCCTTGTCATTCCTTCAGTCCGGAAGTGTTGTCAGCTCAGTCCAGCACTCGGGTATCATCTCAAACCTAGGTTTAGGGTCTGGTAAAATTACCAAAATACCCCTATGACCTAAAGATGGCCTCAGAGCCCTTGAAACACTCCAGAAACGGCTTCCATGCCTTGGGGAGTCAGGAACCCGATCCTACTTCCGTTCCAGTCCAGAAATTTCATAAATGTCCCTGGCCTGGAAAACTACCAAAATACCCTTGGGTTGGTAAAATTACCAAAATACCCCCGGGGTCTAGAAAACTTCACTTGCTTTAAAAATGCCTATGGCTTCCGCATATTTGCGCCTCTATGCCTAAATCTTAGGGTTTTGCTCAGACCTAGCCCTAATCTAGTTGTTTCTATGTGTTGGTGGTAAATGAGTGGTCATGGAGAGTCTCTCGAGTGAGCTTGCCCTCCACATCAGAACCTCTGTAGAAGTCTTTTGGGACCTCTTTGACAGTTAAACAAAGGTGTTCGGACGTTAGGCCGATATAAATCAACACTGACTCCGGTCAGTGGGGAAAGGTCCAGCACTCGAACCCAAATCGTCTGATACTATGCGCATCCACGGAACCCTCTCTACGCAGAGGAGTGTTTCTTTTCAAAAAGAACGAAAATCTACCTTTTATCTACGATAAGAGTATTTCTTAGATTTTTTCCGTGTCTCACAGACTGGCACGCCCGGTGGGACCTTTCCCGCCTTTCTTCTTTCTGTCAAAGAAAGTCTCTAAAACCTTCTTCAAGGTTCTGATTGCTCCTCTTCCTCTTACAGGACGGGAAGAGGAGGGCTCACATCTCTCTGTTCATTTGAGAGTTCTTTGTGCATCTGCACACCACTCCGTTCGTGCTACGCACCATCACCACCAACACTTCAACAGCGATGGCTGCCGTTACCTACGGCCCCGAGATCGTCGCCAATCACGCCAGGCTCGGATTCCTGGCAACCCCGCTGGTCTTCGGCGACTTCCCACCTGTCGTCGGCTCGCCCTTCTTCTTGGGCGTGGTACCGGTGGCTGAAGCCAGTTCAGCCACGCTTCAAACAACTGTCGGGGGCGTCAGGCCCTCGACCCCATCAACTGGCCGGGTCCGCCCGGTCAAGAAGACAGTTGCTGAGGGTGTCAGACCCTCTGCTTCATCAACTGGCCGGTTTCATTCGGCCAAGAAGACTTTTGAGGGCGTCAGGCCTTCTGCTTCAGCTGATCGGGTCCGCCCGATTAACAAGACAACTGTCGGAGGCATCAGGCTTTCGGCTCCAGCAACTGGCCGGGTCAGTCCGGCCAACAAGACCATCACTGGGGGTGTCAGACCCTCAACCTCAATTGTTGGCCGGGTCAGTCCGGTCGACAAGACAACTATCGGGGGCATCAGGCCCTCGACCCCTTCAACTGGCCGGGTCCGCCCGGTCAAGAAGACAACTGTCGGAGGCGTCAGGCTTTCGACTCCAGCAACCAGCCGGGTTCGCCCGGTCGACAAGCCAGCCGTCGGGGGTGCCAGGCCCTCGGCTTCAACAATTGGTCGAGTCTGTTCGGCCAACAAGCTAGCTTCTGGGGGTGTCAGACCCTCTACTCCAGCAACTGGCCGGGTCTATCCGGTCAATTATCCAACTGTTAAGGGTGTCAAGCCCTTCATCCCAACAACCAGCCGAGTTTCCTTGGCTGCTCCGTCAATGGCCGAAGGTGTCAGGCCTTCTGCCCCAGCTGTTGGCCGAGTCTTCTCGGTCAATCAAATCACTGCCGGCGCCGCCCCTGCTCAACGGGGACAACGTCGCCGCCGCAATGGCGCCAAACCTGCTGTAGCTACCCTCAGAGGTGCTGTACCTGCTCAACGGGGGCAACGTCGCCGTCGTCAGGAGGACGCCATGCCTACCACGGGCGTCACCACTGCCTCCCCTACTCAATGGGGGCAACGGCGTAGCCGCAAGGGTGCAAGGCCCGAGGCGGCTGTCTCGCGCTCCGGTAAGACTGTAATTGTCGGAGACATTCGCATTCGGCTCGATGGAGGCGAGCCGATCCTGCCCCGGGATCGTCATGTCCCAACTATTTCTACCTCCAACCGCTTCGAGCCCCTCCGCCAAGTCAGGGAGGACGGAGCGAAGAAGAAGAAGGCTGCCGTATCGGCGGCAATCCAGGGCCCTCTGCAACGGCCCAAGCCACGAGCTCCCCGTCCAAAGGCAGGGGGCAACCCAATTGAGGAGCGCCAGCTCCACTTGAAGAAGATCTGGGTCACCAAGGAGGAGGCCCGAATCATAAGGCGCGCGAGGGCGGAGGAGCCCTTCCGCATGTCAGAGCTTCAGCGGATGCGGAGTCCGCCAAGCACTGAGGCCTCGACGTCTGCGAGATTTACATCTCAACCCCTACGGGGACAAAAACGCCGAGGAGCCGGCAAGAAAGTGCGACCGACCTCCCCGTGGGCTAGTTCTACACACACGGAGGAGGATCGCTCACCTCAAGCAGTCACATCCCGAATGTCTGTCTTCGACAGACTTGGGAGGCCGCCCAAGCCGGAGCGACAACCGCCCAAGAAAAAGCGGGTGGTCCAGGTGACCGATGACACTGTCAAAGTGTTCACCTGCTACGCCACCTCCGGCGACAAACAGCCTGAGAACACCTCAGGAGAGCTTGACCAACCCATCCAATATTTGAGGAGGTCAAGGCCGGTCTCTCGGATTCTAGCGCAGACGCAACAAGCGCCGGCCGCCGGTACATCTCAGCCTGAGCCGGCACGGCACGAAGAGCGCCAGGAAGATGTCCACAGCATTGATGGGGACAGTCACTCCCGGCATGTAGAAGAGCTGGGGGAGGAACTGCGGGCCCCCACATTGGACGAGCTTCGACGGGAAAACCAAGAGCTCAAGAACCTGCTACAGTCGCTTTTGCGCGAAAAGGAGGTTCCTTCCCCGCCTCAGGCGGCACCGGTTGGAGCAGATCAACAGCCTCCTCCCATTCCAGCAGCAGCTAATGCCTCTGTCACTGCTGCAAGACTTCCACTGGCAGTGGACTTCGAAGTCCCGCCGCATGAAGCCAATGCGCGGTCATCTGCTACTCCTGCCGCAGAAAGCCTTATGGCGCAGAAGCAGATGATTGAGCGCATCGTGGAAGCGAAGTTCGCTCAACATGGCGAGGGTGTGGCTACCGTTGATTTGTACAGCGTGCCATATCCCCTCCATCATCAATTCAAGAAGCTTCCACCAGATTGCCCGAAGGCCCCGAAACTCCAGAAGTTCAACGGGCAGGGCTCTCCGCATGAACACCTGGCCTATTACATGACGGCCATGGGTGAATTAGCCTTGGAAGAGGCATACTTGCTGCGGTATTTTGCCACGTCTTTGACCGGCACCGCCTTCCAATGGTATTCAAGGTTAAAGCCCAACTCAGTATCTGATTGGGCTGATATGCAGAAGAAGTTTGTCGACCGTTTCCAAATGGTCAAGCGCAAAGTCTCCTTAGCAGAGCTTTGTTCCCTTCGACAGAAGAAGGGCGAAACAGCATTGGACTTCATCAAGCGATGGAGGGACGTCAGCATGCACTGCGATAATCCTCCGACGCCTGAAGATGCGATCACCATCTGCCGTAGGGGTCTCTCGGCAGAAGTCAGCGAAAAGCTTCTGGGCTCCAATATCAGAGGCTTCGACCAGCTCAACACGGTCGTGGCGGAGATTGAGATGTTCTTCGCTGATCACCCTGCACAAGCCTCTACAAAAGGCAAACCCTCCAAAGACCGTCTGACTAGCGGTAAAGAGGTAAATGCCGTGGACTTTTCCCCGACGAATGGAGATAAAGGGGAAGGAAAGTCCAAAGGGAAAGGCAAGAAGTCTGGTGATAAGACAAATGTGTCTTTCTTAGCGGAGAACATGAAGACGCCTTATTCCTTCAGAAAGGAGCATACTAAGATGCTCTTTGATCTATGTATGAAGGAGCAGCTCGTCACTCTGCCGGATCCGCGGAAGCCCGCGGAGGTGGACAAGACCGATGATCCAACCTATTGTGTGTATCATCGAGGTTGGGTCACGCCATCGGGGATTGCTATGTTTTCAAGAATATAGCAGAAGAGCTCATTCAGAAGGGCTTGGTAAATATGCAGGACCATGCAGTCGACCCACCCCAGCCTCATCCCTGGAGCCGATCGAACCGGTCGGCTAACGTGGTCCATATGGTGGCGATGGCTTCAAGCTCCAATGCCTCCCAAGCCGGGCCCTCAAGTCGACAGCCCAATGGTGGTCCCAGAGCCACTCCTCCTCCATTCCCAGAATGTTTAGCACTGCGGAGGACCATCCGGAAGATCCGAGGGGAAGTCCGACAGTTGCAACTGGAACAAAGGCGCTTGCTGCAGTTCCTAGAGAGCATTGATCAGCAGTTGTCCACCTTCCCTTTTGGCCCATTTGCCAGGGGGTTAGCTCCAGCCCACATACGGGAGGCGGGTGTATCACCCACGGGTCAGGCCCCGCTCAGGGGTTGGCTCTCTGAAGAGCCCTCGGATTCATCTGAAGACGAGGAGGACTCACTCGAAGACATGGAGGCTCCACTTCAAGTCGAGCTCCCAGAGAAGTTATACTCCTTCCCTTTGGAGAAAACTCCCAATATCTTCTTCGCATGTCAGCAGGCGGGGTTGATTACCCCGTCACCCGTGGAGCAGACGCCAGGTGCTGCTTTTCATCAGGGCTATTGCCCATATCATGAAGTTGTTGGCCATGTTATCCACAACTGTGAGCCATTCAAGGACCTCGCCGAAGACTTAATCAGGCGAGGGAAGGTGGATATGGGCGAATTTCTAGTCGACCCACCGCAGCCGCATGCACGAAGGAGTCTTCACTTCTCCGTCAACGTCATTCACGCTGCAGCAGCCTTCCAGTTCCCCGAGCCGCAGGAGGAGGGAGTTAGTTCCCAGGGAGCCAGTTCCCAATCGCCCAAGTCCACACTCTGGTATCCAAGGTGGCGACCCTCTCACCAGTGTTCTTTCCCCGAGGAGGACACTGAGAAGATTTTTGACAAGCTTCTGGAGGAGGGTTGGGTGTTGACACATGACCCGCCGTCTTATTACAATGAGACGGCCAAGAGTCACCCCCGTTATTGCAAGTATCATGCAAGGGTGTCTCACCCCACTCGGCAATGCCCAGAGGTTCAAGACTTCATTAAAGCCCTCATCCAGAGAGGGGTTGTCGATCATCAGGGGAATTCCATGACAAGGTTACGCCTTGCAGAGGCCGCCAGGGAGACACTCCAGCAGGCCCGGCGAGAAACTGAAGCTTTCTCCCGATTAGTCCGGCCAAGTGAGCCTACGGAAAATGATGAATTCCCATTACTCACTAAAGGCAAGGCCACGGCCACCTATAAAGAGCCCAAGGTCCAGAACCCAAGATGCCAAGCCATGGGAGAGAGTTCCAAGGTCCGTCCCAGGTCCAGTCAGCCCGGCATCGTCATAAGAGGAAATTCTCGGCCAGACAATAAAGGCAAAGCCAAGGCGTCAGAGCCTTCAGCCAAAGCTCCTGCCAAGTCAGCAAGGCCATTAGTCGGGGAAAGAAATCAACCCCTTGAGCCCGCAAAGATCCCGGTTAAGGCCTCTGTCAGCTCAGCAAGGCCGCCAATTGTAGAAAGGCCTCAGCAGCTCAAGCAAGCCAACCCACCAGACCAAACAAAGTCGGTGGAACTACAAAGCTCCCAGAGGCCCTACTGTGGACTAGCAGAGTTCCAGGAGTTGCCTCCTGAAATAATTGCTCAGGCAATCAATGCCACCTTCCAAGCTCAGCCGGAGGAGGTCAATTGGACCAAGATTGCCCCCAGAAAAAGTCGTGGCACTAAAGTTCCTAAGGAGCCAGCCCAGAGCAAGAAGCAAAATTCTGGGGGCAAGCGAGTCCCACTGCCGAAGCAAACTCCTCTCTCTTCTCAAGAGGCAACACGCCAAAAGAAGCAGGAGAAGAATCGCAGGAAGAACTTGAAGAGGAGGTTGAAGAAGCAAGCCGAGCAAGCCGCTGCTATGGAGGCTCCTAAAGAGCTAACTCCTCTACAAAGACTTCAAAAGCTCATAGATGAGCTGGAGGAGTACACTCCCCCTCATCCCACCGGGGTCGTCACTCTAGACGAATATATTCCCTGGGACAAGCTTGGGCGCAAAGCTCGTCTTCTACAATGGCTCCGAGAAATGGTTCACCGTCTTGAAGAAGGTGAAGACTTCCCAATCCCGGAGGAGCTCTCCTTATTCTACAAAGATGAGGAGCTCACTGTCGAGATGCTCGAGGAAATGCTGCAAGAGCTCTCTTGCAACATGGTGGCGATTCCGCCACCCGACAATATTTATTGTCCCACGGCTGATAGCGCTGGAGGCCAGGCGCCTATGGCGACATATCGGCACCGCTCGGCGAGAAATGGCCGGGGACGTGGCCGAGGTCGTGGCCGAGGACGTGGACGTGAAGGTCTCCCGACTCTTGACCGGGTCATAATATTCAGAGGGGAGAAGCCGGGTCCTGTCCCAGAAACTCAAGTTCGGGGAATCCCTTTCATCCTCAGCCCCTCAGAGGGTTCAGGCCCCACTTCAACGGCTAAGCCGGGTGGTGTCCCTTTCACAATCACCTCCTCCGATGAAGAAGAGGAGCCAGCCAAGTCGCCAAAGCGCGAGGAGGCGTCAGAGCAAGCCGGCCCCTCCAACAGGGTCGAGCCCGTAAGTCCAGCAGGTCCTTCTAATGAAGACCAGCCTGAAGAACCTTTGCCACCTCCAGAAGAGTCTTTGGCTCCGCTATTCCAGGAAGATGCGGAAGGCCAGAATACGGAGGAGCGCCCTCCTAAACGGGAGAAGTCTCGCCAGGTGCCGAAGGCCTTGGCGGAAATCATTCCGCCATTTGACAAGACCCGTGCCAGGGCAAACCGCAAAATTATTCATCATATGAAGCGGTTCCCAACAAATGTCACTATTTGGGAAGCCATTGCCTGGAGCAAAGACCTCAGAGAGGCTCTTGTCAAGATACTTCAAGATCCAGAGGCGTATGAAGCCCATGTTGCAGAGTTGCAAGCTCAAACATATGAAGCACTCACAGCAAATATCACCTTCACGGACAAAGACATGTTGATGTCCTCTCCGTGTCATAATCGCCCCTTATATATGAAAGGGACGATTAATGGACATGATGTGAATCGCATCCTGGTAGATGCCGGAGCAGCTGTCAACATCATGCCTCTGAAGACTTTCAAGTCTCTATACTTGGCACCTTATTTGCAAAAGGTGACTGATGTCAAGATCTCGAGATTCAATCAGGGTTCCGAGGAGGCGCTTGGTGGGGTTGTTGTCAAACTAGTTTTGGGCGATTTCGTCACCCAAGCGACATTCTATATCATCAACTCCGACACATCTTACAAGATGCTGCTTGGAAGACCTTGGCTTCATGAGAATTGGGTCGTTCCTTCAACGTTGCATCAGTGCATTAAATATGCTAAGGAAGGGGAGCAACATACGGTCTTCGCAGATCAAGCCCCGTTCCATCCCAATGAGTGCCATCTGGCCGATGCTTCACTATATTTTAGGAAGCCCACCTTAACAATCCCCGAGCCTTTAAAAGGTAAAGGGAAGCAAAAGGTGGACCCTGAAGTTGAAGAAGGGCAGCTCTTCACTGTCAACCAAGACATGGTAAAGCTGCACAGGCTGAGCCTCAGTGCCGCCTCCAAGCCGACCCAACCAGAAAGGCGGAGTATGGACTTTGAAGCCAACCTTATCAGCCGGGTCATTGATGGGAGTATCTCCTTACCACCCAAGTGCCTTCAGCTCTCGTCCCAACGGGACGAGTATGAGGTGGAGCAGTTGAAGACCTTTGCAGTCTCCTATCAACGGAGAAGGAGACGCAACAAGGGCAAGGAGGTCAAACCGATCATCTTTTACAAAGGTGATTTAGTCCCACCGTGTCCTCCTAAAGATGACTTCGGCTGGGATACTCCCGCCGATGTGGTGCCAGAGCCAGTCCAGGAGATGGACGATATGCCAGAGTATATCAAGGAAATGTGCAAAAAGCAACACATCCCGCAAACTCTGGACTCTGCTCGAGCGGCATATTTTCATCAACTATGGAATCCTCCACAAGTCCGCGGGCAGCCTCCCTTCTCCCGCAAAGATACAAGGGGCCTTGGCTATGACCAGGAGAAGGACTTCGAGGTCCACTTCGCAGTCAACACCATAGGACTGCTACCTCTCCCTAACGGGCAAGTTGAAGTTGAGCCCAACATAGATGACTCTGCAAGGGAGTCCGCTGATGTGTCTACGACACCATCACCTTCATCAGGAGCTGACAATGGTCACCCCTCAGAGGAAGGAGCAGCTCAGCCTGCTAACCACCCGCAAAACAAAGCGAGCTTTTCGGCTTCAAGCCACGAGCAAAAGTGCTTCGAAGAATTTGATGTCTATGAAGCCAACACTGATGACGAGGGAGACTTCGTCGACCTCCAACCAGCTCCACCGGAGCTTGAAGACGGTGGTCAAGCAACTGTGGACGAGTTGATCGAAATCAATCTTGGAAGCAAAAGTGACTATCGTCCCACTTTCATAAGTGCTCTCCTCAGTGAGGAAGAAAGGCAGTCGTATCGACAGCTTTTAGAAGAGTTCAGGGATTGTTTCGCCTGGACTTATAAAGAAATGCCCGGGCTCGACCCTTCTGTGGCTGAACATGAGCTGGCAATACTTTCAACAGTCAAGCCAGTCAAGCAAGCCCAAAGGCGTACGCGCCACGAGCTGGAGCTGAAGGTCAATGCTGAGGTTGACAAAATGCTCAATGTGGACTTCATAGAGCCTTGCATGTACCCTGTATGGCTCGCTAACATAGTCCCTGTCAATAAGAAGAACGGCCAAGTCCGAGTCTGCATCGACTTCAGGGATTTGAATAAGGCATGCCCAAAGGATGACTTCCCTGTCCCGATTATCGAGACAATGGTGGACATGACCACTGGTCACGAAGCCTTGTCCTTCATGGACGGGTCGTCAGGCTATAATCAGATCCGCATGGCCATTAAAGACAAGGACCATACGGCTTTCCGATCTCCTAAGGGGATTTTCAATTATAAAAGAATGTCGTTTGTCCTGAAGAACGTCGGTGCAACCTATCAAAGGGCAATGAACAAGATCTTCGACGAGATGCTACATGACCTCGTTGAATGCTATGTTAATGACCTGGTCGTTAAGACAAAAAGGCGAGAAGATCATCTGGCCGACCTGCGTAGAGTCTTCGAAAGGCTTCGACAGTACCAGCTCAAGATGAATGCGATAAAGTGTGCCTTCGGTGTCTCCAGCGGCAAGTTCCTCGGCTTCGTCGTCAGGTATCGAGGCATAGAGATCGACCCTGACAAAATCAAGGCCATAAGGGGACTACCTCCGCCCAAGAACTTGACGGAGCTTAGATCTCTTCAAGGAAGACTCGCCTATATTAGGCGGTTCATTTCCAATCTCTCTGGGAGATGCCTACCTTTCGGCAAATTGATGAAGAAAGGAGCACCCTTCATATGGGACGAAGACTGTCAGAAGGCCTTCGAGCAGATCAAGGAGTATCTGCTGACTCCTCCAGTCTTAGGGGCACCCGTCAGAGGGAAACCCCTTATCTTGTATATTGCTGCCATGGATGCCTCTTTGGGAGCTCTCCTAGCCCAGATCAATGAAGAGGGCAAGGAGCAGCCACTGTATTACCTCAGCCGAAAACTGATCGGGCCTGAGCATCGGTACGCTCCCATAGAAAAGATGTGCCTAGCTCTGGTGTTTGCTGTCAAGAAGCTGAGGCACTATCTCCTAGCCCATCGGGTAGAGCTCATTTCAAAATGCAACCCACTCAAATTTCTGTTATGCCAGCCTGTCCTCTCTGGTAGACTCGGCAAATGGGCGCTTATCCTCATGGACTTCGACATCACCTTCGTCCCACGCAAGGCGATCAAATGGGGGGCGAGATATCATCCGTGCAGGGCCAACCAGATTTGCTTCAAATTTCATTTCTTTGGAGTCTCTGCATAGGTATAAGGTTGAACTCAATTATTACTTCTTTATCCTTATAGTTATGATCCGTATTTGATTCAAATTTTATTTCTTTGCACAGGTATAAGAATGAGTTGAAAGCTTTCATGTACTACAATACCCTGCGGGAATACATCGACAAGGGCAATGTTGATGCTCAGATGGATGTTGACACCGGCTTATTTTCTCGAATTAATCGAGGATTAAGCATAGGGAAATACTCCTTAAATGGAGCAAAACGGCACATCGCCAAAGTTGCTCTACCAGTCGAGTTGTTGTCGAAAATCGAGACATGTCGCCGGGTCAAGCGGCGCAACATAACAACCGGGCGTCGGCCCCGAGCAAATGGCACTATGCCAGCCAGTTTCCCGACAACCGGGTCAGTTTCGGGATTCGGGACAACCTGTCGTACCTTACGGCACTCTAAAAAGATTCGGGGATCACCCCCGGACACTCTGCATACGGTGTCACACCGCTGACGCTTCAACAACCGGGTTAACTCGGGACTCAGAACGGCCCGCCGCTTCATACGACTCTTCGCCAAGGAGCGAGGGTCACCCCGATCACCAGACCAACTGCATCGCCATGGCGACGCCCCAGTCACCGGGCCCAACCGAGGGTCCTAACCAACTAGCCGTGACCCACGGCAACATCAACAACCGATCGGGTCCACCCCCGATCACTCAGTTTGTGGGTTTGCCCGCGTTCAACATAGCTACCCAAGCCGACCTGGGGGTGCCCCGACTACAAGCCACGCCATGTGGCACCCAACAACGAGGCCGGGGTCTACCCCCGAGTCACCTCCCTCTAGCCCTCTGAAGTCAAAGGAAGACCCACCTGGGACCAACCACAAGCTTCAGGAGCTCACAGCACCCGTATACGGCCCACGCACGCGCGTCGGGAATTTTCCCGAGCACCTGGTGGGCGCGTATGCTCCAGGCACTCTACAGCGAGTCGGAGCTCAACTCCGGACTCCCAGTAACCCATCGCGTCATGCACCACCATCGTGCGCCCTCGCACGCGGATCGACCTGCGCGGTCAGGTCGCGGGGTTCGACCTGCCCAGTCAGGTCGCGGGGGTCAAGGGGGCAGCGCCCCTTGCGGGGGTTTTCGGGGCGGAGCCCCCGGAAGAAAAATTCATGTTTATAAACCCAGTCAAACCCTCAGTCTAAACCCAGTCAAACCCTCAGTCTAACCCCCAGTCAAATCTCAGTCTAACCCCCAGTCAAACCTCAGTCAAACCCGCGGTCAAACCCACAGTAAACCCTCGGTCAAACCCGCGTAAACCCCTCCGGGGAGGGGTTTAGGCGGACCAGCCTCACCCCCGAGGCTGGTCCGCCTAAACCCCCATTAAACCAAAAAAAAAAGTTTTTTTAATTAAAAAAAGTGCCCAGCCAGTCCGCCCAAACCCCCCTTGGGGGAGGGTTTAGGCGGACCAGCCTGGACCCCCAGGCTGGTCCGCCTAAACCCCCTGGGGGAAGGGGTTTAGGCTGACCAGCCTGCCCCCTCAGGCTGGTCCGCCTAAACCCCATCAAAACTAAAAAAAAAAGTTTTTTAACAAAAGAAAAACCCCTCCGTGAGGGGTTTAGGCGGACCAGACCAGCCCCTTGGGCTGGTCCGCCTAAACCCTCTCTCCCCCACTCCGTAACAATCTCCCATGGTTTACCCGGACCAGCTTTGCCCCCCAACTTGGTCCGCCTAAACCCCCCATGACCCTTCATCTTCCCCTATAAAAGCCCCCCCTAGGGAGCTCAAGGGGCAGGGGAATGCAATGCAACATGGAATGGAAGGATGCAATGCAACACCCTCCGACCTAACTGCCGCGCCCTCGGACTCCTGAGGCCTTCGACAAGGGTCGGGGACGCGAGGAACTAAGTGCGCGCGTGGTTGGCTTGTCGATCGGCTTATACACGCCGAGGGTATGTCATACGTACTTCCCTCACGCGGCGTCTAGCCATCTCACACAAGTCCATGCCCGTCGCACGAAAGGCACTCTGACGATGGTGAATACACCCGCATCTCGGGTCCGCCCGTGTGTAACAACCCCAGATGGCTATACACACGCCCTGGTGCCGCACCTACTTCTGACACGGAACTGCGTGCCCACTGCCCGCTTTGAGCTAGCCGCCAACCGCTCGGACTAATGACTCGAGTTATCCGGACCCTTGCCCGGGAATAATATTCCCGGGGCCGGCCTCAACTCCCCAGCATGACAACATTCGCCTTCCGAGGCCCGGACCCGACCGCTCACCTTGAGCCGCATCCAACCTCCGTCAGGCGCCAGCCCACGACCGCCCCTGCCACCTAGGCAGTCAGGCTTGTCTCGATCTCCTCACAGGGAGCCTCTGTAAAACATGCGGATATCCGCTTTATCCCGCATTGACCCGGGGACCGACCCACGTGTCGGAATTGTCCCGCGGCTTGCGCCCATTGTACTTCGGCCTCCTCGGCCCATTTGTAAAGCCCACGCGGCTCTCATACAGCATGAAACCAATTGAACACATGTACATGTACTCGGGTCTCAGCCTCTTCACGGTGCCCGCCTCCTTCAGTCACAACGGTGCCTCCGGCACCCGACTACCAGTCGCACCGGGCCCAGAGCACGACCATCGAGGTCTCCTGGCGCCCGCCTCCTTCAGTCGCAACGGTGCCCCCGGCACCCGACTGCCGGCTACTCCAGTCACATCGGGGCCCGCGGCACCCGACCGCTCAACAACTCCAGTCACAACGGTGCCCCCGGCACCCGACTGCCAGCTACTCCAGCAACATCAGGGCCCGCGGCGCTCGACCGTTCAACAACTCCAGTCACAACAGTGCCCCCGACACCCGACTGCCAGCTACTCCAGTCATATCGGGGCCCGCGGCACCCGATCACTCAGCTACCCCAGTCACAACGGTGCCCCCGACACCCGACTGCCAGCTACTCCAGTCACAACTGTGCCCCCGGCACCCGACTGCCAGCTACTCCAGTCACAACGGTGCCCCCGACACCTGACTGACAACAACTCCAGTCACAACGGTGCCCCCGGCACCCGATTGCCAACAACTCCAGTCACAACGGTGCCCCCGGCACCCGACTGCCAGCTACTCCAGTCACATCGGGGCCCGCGGCACCTGACCACTCAACTTCCCCCGCACAATGGTGCCTATGGCACCCCCACTGCCCAGACCTCGACACTCTCTCATGTCGGGAATACATTGTGACGCCCCCCGGGCACCATCCTGCTGAGTCACAGGTCCTCTGACGGACACTATGTACACATAAGGAACTACCCACACAATAATGCAATGACTCGAGGACCGTCATGAATGTCGGAATTGTCCCGTGGCTTGCAAGCAATTGTAATCGGGCTCTCATGCCCCCCATATAAATGCCTTTCATGGCACATGAGTCATGTAATCCAGTCAGGGGGTGGATTCCCCTCCTCGCTGGAACCAGTCTCTCTGCCCCCAGTTATCCCTGTTGTGTTACTGTTGCCCTGTCACTGTTGCACGGACTAAACCCTCCCGATGTTGCGGCTACCAAGGTCCCTGACTCTCTCTTTGGCAGAAGAAACAAAGGTATTCGGATTCAATCCGATGTAAAATAAACACCGGTTGCTTGCGGCCGGTGGGGAAAGACGTCCAGTACACGAATCCCCATAATCGCCTGCGCACTCGCACCCGTGGAACCCCTTTTATCCACGTGTCGCCCGATCCCTCGAGCCACGTGCCGCGTCCTGGCGACGCTTCCCCGGTCAATCCTCTGTTCCATAGATGATTGTCGAGAAATCGACTGGCACGCCCGCATTCCACCCAGCCACCACTGTCCCAGTCTCCCAGAATGATGAACCATACGCCATACCTTTCAATGCGTTCCCATCGTTCTCTCTGCCTTCGCCTCAATACCCTCGGAATCCCCGCGTGCCCAGTCAACCTATCTCGGCCTTCCGTAAAAGGTGAGTGTACACCCCCGCCGCGAGGACAAAATGACAAGTGACTCCCCGCGGTCGCAAACAATGGATTATTTGGATGTCTGTCAAATCGTGGACGACAACAAATTCTGGGGCAGAGTAACACGATATATGAAAGTAGTCACCCCCCTCGTGAAGTACCTAAGATTGGTGGATGGCGATGACAAGAATGATATGGGATATCTGTATGAGGCCATGGACCGTGCGAAATTGGAGTTGCAGGAGTCGCTTCCCAAAGAATATGCAAAGTGGTGGAAGATTATTGACCATAGATGGGACACCACATTACACCACAACATGCATGCAGCTGGTGAGTGATTATTTGTATTCATACATTATTCTTTAGGTTATTTTATATATAACATTTAGTTAACTATATACAAATGCAGGTTATTTTCTGAACCCTCGATTCATGTACGATGCCAATGCATATGTTGATGCTGAGGTGCTTCAAGGCCCTTTAAAAGTCATTGGTCGTTTATCGAGGACACCAGATAAGAGGCTTCAGGCGGAAGTAGAGGTTGCCTGTTTGATTTTATGAATAAGAGGTATAGAATTTACTTAAGTAGTTATGCTAATCTATTATGTAATTTTTGTAGATGAACAACTATAGAATGAGAACTGGGACGTATTCTGACTCCCGATTGCTATACGCAGTGGGAAGAGTGAGCCCAGGTATACTTCATCTTTGTGCTTTCTTTGCAATTACATCTTCCTTAATTAATTTTTATTTACAACTTATATTTATTTGTTTATGGTTGGTTGGTGTAACAGACTGGTGGATCATGGTGAACAATAGACAATTGGGGAGTTCTGCATTGGCTTTTATTGCAATCAGGGTGTTGAGTCAAACCACATCAGCAAGCCAATGTGAAAGAAATTGGAGCACGTTCAGTCTTATACACTCAAAGGTTCGCAATCGGCTAAAGGCTGATCGGTTAGAGAAATTAGTATACTGCCACTACAATATGAGGTTGAGAATAAAGAATATGAGGTTGAGACAACAGCTGCGAGACAAACGCGTCGCCGAGGATGCCGCCGCAGAAATTGATGTGGATGCCTTATTTGATGATGATAATCCCTTGCAGTCTTGGGTGGAGACACGAGAGCAGGTTGATGAGCCCGTTTTTGATGTTGATGATAGAAAATGGGCAGAGGGCATACTTGATGAAGATGAGTCAAGAGATCCCAAATTCAAAAGAAAATCAAAGAGGGCAAGAGATACTCATGCGCACCAGTCTAGGGTTGTTGATGACACTGAGGAGCAGTTCGAGTTTGAGCCAGCTAGACACTGAGATACATATAGCATGCCAGTCACTCCTAGAATGGTCAAGCCACCGGTCTCCTTAAGAAGAAGTACATCAGTGCATGGGCAAACTGAGAGGACAAATGCTACTGCTCGAGAGGACCCGGCAATTGAGTAGTTGAAGCAGATTTATGTGAGACACATGCCAAAGGCATGAGGATTCATGTCAAGGGTGGCTAAAGAAACCGAACCAAAAGAGAAAAAAGCATCCCCGAAGGCTAAAAAGCGACTGATTTCTTGTGGTGATGATGATGATGGTGATCATCCTGGAGGTGCTGCAGGTGGTACAGGTGGTACAGGTGATGCAGGTGATGTAGGTGATGTAGGTGATACTACTGGATACAGTCAAGGTCAGCGAGGACATGATTCACCAGGTTACGAAGGTGGCCAACAGGAAGCAACTATTTATGGGTCGTGGAATTATGAACCATCATTCCAGTTCCATCCATATCCGACCAGTTCCTCTTCTCTTCCTCAAGATTCTTATGCTGATACTGGATTCCAATCAAGCCAACCAGACATTCCAAGAGGGATCCAAACAGGGATGCAGGACTTGGCTACCTCATTGTTTGGTTATAGTGAATATAAACCATACATGCAACCTGGTTATGGGTATCAACATCAAGTGCCAGACGATGAGGGAGAAGGTTCTTCTAGTAATTATTATCCATATTAGGTAAGAATCAATGAATTTTTGTAACATTTATTTTATCTAATTTGGTTTATTGTACTGCTTGTATTAATGTACAATGGAATATTAGTTTAACTTTCACATGTTCAATGTTTGAAGTTCAATGCGTAGTTGTCTACTTCAAGGTTATTGCACTAACTTATACAGTCAAATGCATGTGTACTATTTTTTTATGATTTTAAGTGATTATTTATATTTTTTATGATTTTTTTTAGATTTTTTAGAATTAATTTGATTTTTTTAACCTTTTATCTGGGTTTCGACCGGTTTCGGCCGAAACCGAAACCGATACCGAGTCGTATCGGTTTCGGACCCGGCCGAAACCGAGTTTGCCATCCTTGGGAGCCGCTGGGTTGTTAATTGGTGTCCACTGTGAAAGCTCCGGTAATAGCAACCCAGCCCACGCACTCAAATAATGAGTGGGCATCAGAATATTCTTGTCTCTGGGTGACGAATGTGAAGTCAGGGCTCCGAAGGAATGGTAGATATTCGCCAGTGCGGCCGGAGCAATAGCAACCCTGCGTCCACATGCCATGAAGCAAGTTGGGTATATCACCTCTGCCCATAGAACTCCCTCCTCTCCGTGAGGGATCACAAAGCTGGCCAGCCAGTAGGCCAAGTAAGCTGCCAAGTACGTCAACGACGGTAACTCCCTAGAATTCCACCCCTATGCTAGGGCGGGTAAGTGACGCGGATGTGAAGTAAACCGAAGCTCTACCTCTCTGCACTACTCCCATGTCATGCCAGAAGAAGCAAACTCTTCATAGAAGTAATAGGGGTCGCTTTAGAAGTGTGTCACCCAAGCATTCAAGGTCACCCTCGGTGTGCGAACAGCCTTCTCTTTTCCTACAAGGGCTAGGTCCCTCCAGGTCTTCATCAAGTATCTGAAGCAAAGAGGAAGGAGGTACCGACTAGCTCCATCTGAAGCACTGAGATGCAAATCATCCAAGGACAGCTCCTCATAAACCTGCCCAGAAACTGGCAGGCCAGAAATCCTGTGGAAGGCCCACACGTCCAGTGAAGTCTCTCCCTCAGCAGTGACAAATGTATTCCAATACCGATTGAATCTTTCAGCTAAGGCCTGGATCAACCCTATGTGACAAGGATAGGAATATAAAGCTGCGGTCACTGCGTGACGAATCCCTACCCTGTCAAGTGCTGCTCTGTAAATCGTCAGGATGCCCCACAACCATTCCGTCGCACCTCGACGATAGCAGTGGGAAGGAATGACGGCCCATCTCGCATACCAGCTGGAAGGCTTCTATGCTAAAATCCTCTCCAAGAAGCAGTCGTGATCATAATCATCATGTGTAAAAGCTGCACCAGAGGGAGTCAGAAACATCCCATCAACTGTATCCTTATGATGCCCGGACAAATGCCAAATAGCTAGTGAGGATGGCCCCACTCGGACTGTGAAGCTGTCGAAATCCCTGAAGAAGCCCAGACTCTTCTGATCAGGGTACTGTCTCTATCGTACAAAACCCTCCAGGAAGCTCGGATAGGAAAAGGTACACGTGCCTCGCATGCTGTCCCTCCCGAGCTATATAGCCCGCTCAAGACGGCGCCTCTCTCCCGGTAAGCGGGAGTCATTAGCCTCCATACCACCAGGCACAAAGCTCTGAATAAAAGGCAAGAGATGTCGGTCTGATGTGACACACCCTAAGGAGAATGCAACGACTAGACCGAACTCCCTTGGACCTAAAGATGCAAGCACAACCACAAAGCTAGAAGTCTACGCAAGCGGACACTCGTACGGCGCGGACGCTCAACCCGGGGGTGACTCGAGGATACCGAGTCGAGGATGTGGGGCGGGTCCCTTGCTGGTAGAGGACCAGCAGCGCTTTAGTTAGTCTCCCCTCAGATACGGTCGCTCACCTCAATAAGTCGAAAGGTGCCAAAGGGCACGGATCCACTCACTCACACCCATGACGGTCGCTCGGAGGTGGTGGAGCCTTGGGACCGGGCGCTCTCTCCCTTATCCGGCGGCGCAAATGAGGAATATTGAATAAACAAGAACGGTTAGGAGCAAGGGCAGTGAGCTCACCTGGCCGGTTTGAAGAAACCGGCCCCGATTCGGAGACGTGGGCGAGCGGGGAAGTGTATGTTCCCCGCACACTGCGTCGATGAAGCTTCACCCTGCTAAAGAATTACATTCACTACTCCTCACACAGGAGGGTTGGACTAGGGGTGGGGAAATATGGGGTTACAAACAAACACTACCTCCCACAGGGAGGGGTTGTAAGCCGGCCAAGCGGGATGGGGAAAAACTAAGCTTTAAGCCTAATGGAAGAAGTCGTCGGTTCTGCCAGCTCTCTAGGGCAGCTAGACAGACAGTCACTGTGAAAACTGTCACGGGCTCTCCCGAACTCCATTGTGGACGAAACCAGCGCCAAATCCTCCGGGGTTGGCCCAGGAGGTCGTCAGAATTTTTGGGGATTTTCTGGTTGACGGTGATGGTCGGGACAGAGTCGTGAACAGGGTTGCTGGCTTCTGGATCTAGTAGCTTCTGAGTCACTGCAACAGGAAGGCGAGGCCACCACGGATACTCCTGAGCTCTGATTCAGGCGTGGCCGGAGTTGTTGGATTCGTGGTCGAACCCTCTTCGAACGGAGACCCGCGGGGACGCCGGAGGAGGTCGGAGTAGATGGCGAGGGCCCGAACAGTGACAGGGTATCAGGTCAGTTCCAGAGGGAACTGACCAGCGCACCCTAGGGAGGAAATTAGGAACTCACAGCTCTGGAATCCGAACGGAGTGCCGCTTCTTGGGTCTGGTAGAGGACTTGCACAAGATGTCCCCCTCCGAAGGGCGTTCCAAAACTCACACCAGGGTGGTCGTGAGGGCTTCTGTACTAAGCTTCAGGTTGTCTGCTGGAGATGACTTACGCAGGTCGGCGAGAATCGATCCTCCGGGCTGCTCCGACGTCGTCTGAGGGTGGACGAGCACTTGCTGCGAAGCTGACTCGGAGACGAAACCGCCGGTATATGGTAGGCCACCTGGACCCTTGTGGAACGGTCGTGGGTGGCGCTGCAAGTTGCTGGTACTCTGCTGCTGCGAATCTGCCTGGGTGGTAGGTGGAGATTGAGGATGATGATGGGGGAATGAGAGGGGGAACAAGGGAGGGGATGGGTCAGGGGTGAAGTCTGGCTGAAAGGGGACCAGGGGAGGGTCAAACCAGGATGAGGGAGGAGGGAGATGATTTGCTAGGGGCGGAGCTAGCAGGGTAGGGGATCTGGTGCGATGGAGAGAGGGAAGGGGAATGGGGAGAGAGGGGTGCGCAAGCACTAGGGAGAATGGGGGAGAGGGAGGTGGGTGCGCACCAATTCTTGGGGTTGGGGATTCTCCTTGATGGAGGGGGCCTAGGTAATGCCAATAGGTGCCTTGGGAATGTGAAGGGAGGCTTGGGAGAATGGAGAGACACTTGGGGGTGGTGAAGAGGTGTATTGGTAAGTGGAAGGGTGCCTAGGAGGTGGTGGGATTTAATGGGGTGTTTAATGCTTTCTAGGGAGTTGAAAGGACACTAGATGAGGCGGAGGGTGATGTGGTGGAGAGAGGAGAGAGGTGGGTGCGCAGGTTTTAGAGAGAGAAGGGGAGGAGAGAGAAAGTGGCGCAAGAGAGAGAGAGGGATATGGGAGCTTCTCACTCCAAGGGCTTCTCACCCTATGGGATGGCTTCTCACCAAGGGAACACACAAGATTGAAATCTGGAAATTCTTCAAATATTCATTAGCTCTCAAGGAAGGGTGTTGGGTCCTATTTATAGGAGCCCAACTTTTCACAGGACCAAAATACCCCTGACTTAACACAAAATGACCAAGGCTATCCAGAAGGGGGAGCCCCTGGGCTAGCTCATACAATTAGGCCCATTAAGCCTAATATGCCATCTAATTGTCCTAGTAACCTACTCTACTGACTCAATTTAAAGAAAACTTACAGCAGTAAGACTCAAATAAAGAGAAAATTACAATATATGACTCGTAAATAAATGGCTAGTCCGAGCCGAATGCTTCTGGTGCGTGGAGATGGACTGCGAATGTGGGAGCGGTGAAGATGATGACCCCATCACGGTCCAATGGGAAATGGGATGGATATCCTCCTGAGCGGTCATACACATAGACTCCCTGTCTCCTCATGATGAGAGAGATATCAACAGCACCCTCAGCGGCAGCAGTCTCCTCAGTCGGGCCCTCAGCGACCCAAGTAAATCCGCGGTCCACCGCGTCAAAGCCCTCAGAGGTAATGTTGCGAGGAGGGATTGGCGGCATGGGTCTATCCGTCCTCCGCACATAGTGGTCATCAGAGCCTCCAACTCTAGGCCACCGGGACGTCTCTCTGCTTCTGCTTGGGCGAGCCATGTCTCATGTCTGCAAGAGCTGCAAGGCCAAAATCGAAAAGACAAAGATGAGTAACAAAGCTCAATCAAGGGCTAAATCAACATATAGTCAGCAATAAGATTATTGAGCAGTCCTACAAGACCCCTGTTCATGGTTTGCCGACTCGGGCCGACTCGGGCGTATCGTACCGTATCTGGCAAAACCCGATACCCTGTGGATCACCTCCAGGATCGGCCGAGTCGGTCCGAGTCACAGTGTGTGAGAGAGAGAGAGAGGAGGGGGTGAGTAGGGGAGAGGGAGAGAGAGGGCCGAGTCGGGCCGAGTCGGATGCGACTCGGCCGTATCGTACCGGATCAAGAAGATCCCGATCCAGTACGACCCAGCGAGTCAGCGAACCCTGCCCCTGTTATGTCAATGAACTCGGGGATTAGCAAAAATCATGGAAGACACGGGTCACCCGCCCCTTGTCTCCGGCATTGACGGATGTCCCGTGGGGGGCATTTGTTGCACCCATTATTCGTCTCAAAAATTTGGGATGTTACCCTCGCATTGGTCGAGGTCCATATTCGATGTATCGCCGCTTCGTGGAATATTTCCACGCAGGGTTTAATATTTGACGTATCGCCACCCCCGTGGAATGTTTTCACATGACGGGGTGTTGTAGCCCGTATATTCTTACAATTATAGACCCCTCGCAGTAAATGAGGCGGTCGAGAACCGGATTAAATCCACCACGATTGTCAGGATCGCGTGGTTCCGGGAAAAATCACTAAGGGATAGAGCCTCTCTCCTTTGAACGTACAACTACGGGCAAGGGAAACTTCAACAGGAAGAAAGGAGATACAAAGGGAGGTCTACACACTGAGAACGAAGCCTCGCACACGTGTACCACGCTGTCCGGGTGAGCACGGATCTCCCTCTTGTGGCCTGCGGCGCGGAGGAGACGACAACGAACAAGAAAGAGTGCTTTCTCCTCTTCCCACGTGGCTATTGCACAGAAAACAGAGCAAAAAGGGGCCCTCGAGGAGGGTCTTATGGTCAAATGACCCCGGGAGGGCCTGCCCGGGGTCAACAGACCCGGGCAGGACCTGTCCAAGGTCATTTGACCCCCTGACCAACCCCGGACGGGTCAGGGGTCCCATGACCCGACCCTCTTCCCCGTGAAAAAAAAAATAAACAAAAAAAGAAAATGGACCTCCCCGCAGTCATTTTTATCCCATTTAACCCGTACGGGTTCAAACACCTCCGAGTAGCCCCCAACTTCTATAAATAGACCCTCGAGGGTCCATTGAGGGCATTCGGCATCTACGAAGCATCCACTACGCACCGGAGAGCATCTGTGAAGGACTTTGTTCGTTTGTCTTGACCTGCAAGGGGTAAGTCCCCGGGTCTTGTGTATATGCCCCTAAGGGGTATTGTTGTAATTATGCCCCTAGGCGGGCCATGTTTGTAAATTTCCACGTCCCAGGACGACTAAATTAGATAGGTCCGCCCCATAATGGGAGAATTACAAAAATGCCCTCCCCGGGGTCGTGAGAAACAAAAAGTCCTATTGTTTGCAGTTTTACCCTGCAATCTCTTATAATTGAGGCTACGCCCCTACTTCCCGCATTAGTGCGGATATCTATAATGTACAGTCGACAACTCGCCGACAACCCTTATACCCATTTGGGCCCTGAATATATCCAATGTATTTTACAGATCTTCTTTGCTTATCTGCCAAAGGAAATTATGAGAAAACCCCTGACTTTCGAGAATTGCACGCATACCCCTCCTCGGGCAAGACAGACATGTGTGAGCCTTCTATGAAGCCCTTGTCACTCCTTCAGCTCGAGGACGTTGTCAGTCCAGCCCTACATTTGGATGCCGTCTCAACCCTAGGTCTATATAGGGTTTGGTAAAATTACTAAAATGCCCTTGTGACCTAGAAGTGGCCTAGTAGCCCCTAAAACCCTCCATAAATGGCCCCAGCGCCTTGGAAGGTCAGTGGTCCAACCCTGTTCTTGTTCCAACCCAAAGTTTTAGAAATACCCATGGCCTGGAAAATTACCAAAATACCCCTAGGAAGGTAAAATTACCAAAATACCCTCGAGGTCTAGAAAACTTCCCTCCAATTCAAAAATGCCTATGGCCCTTGCAAAATTACGTTTATACTCCTAAATTTTAGGGTCTTACCTGAACTTAGGAGGCTTTTGACGAACCCTAACCTAGTCGATGTATTGATGGTAAACGAATGATCATCGAGAGTCACCCGAGTGAGCCTGCCCTCAACATCCGAACTCATGGAGGGGGGGACTTTGGGATTTCTTTGGCAATCAAACAAACGTGTTCGGACGTTAGGCCGATGTAAATCCACACTGACCGCGATCAGTGGGGAGAGGTCCAACACCCGAACCCAAATCATCTGATACAATGCGCACCCACGGAATAAAATCTCCACATATAGAGGGGAATGGTTTCTTTTCAAAAAGAACGTATTTATTTATCTATAAAATTCCGTGGCCAACACATGGGTATTGTGTTGTACAAGGAACAAGGGAGGGACTTTTTATGACATACCCTCACAACACAAGCATGAACACAACCCAAAGGATGGGCCTTCAAAAGCACAAGCACCAGACCTTTGCACTCTCTCCAATCTGCGTTCTGTGTTTTTGTGTCGCCCTGGATCCCACTGGAGGTATTTATAGAGCCCAGGGGCGGTTACATGTTTATCCGGTCCAACCATGGCCCTCCAGGGCTTTTAACCAGTCCAAGTACCCCACTTGCGGGTTTTAACCGGGCCAAATACCCCATTTGGGAGTTTTAACCGGACCAAATCAGCGAAATGAAGGATTATGGAGTTTAACTGGTCCAAATCCCCCAATTGGGGGTTGGATCCGGTCCAAACCCCCCAATTGGGGGTGGATCCGGTCGAAAACCCCTCAACGAGAGAAAGAAGGGGGGCGACCCCTATAGATGACCTTTTTTCTCTTTTTTTTTAATCAATTTTTTTTACTTCAACACTCTTACACAATCATTCAAAAAATTGACAACCAAGAAGGCCTTGCTAGACATTTCTAAATAATGCATAAGTTCCAAAGGCAGGACTTCACATGGGTGACATTTCATACTCAATATTTTAAATCGCAAAGTATAATATGAGGACCAAGACAAGAACAACTTTAACATGACTTACACAGAAATATCAAAAGAGAGTTCTTCTAGATAATGTGAACAAATCTAACCTGCATGTATAATAGCAGAAGAACAAGAAAAACAACGTATCCCATGAAAGATTCATAAGAAACCATTTGCCATACCTGTAGCTTGATAGTGATACCTCTCTCCCTCTCCAAGTCCATGTTATCAAGAAATTGTTCTTTCATCTCCCTCTTTTGTACTGTACCAGTCATCTGCAGTAATTTGTCTGCCAAAGTAGACTTCCCATGGTCAATATGAGCAATAATGCAAAAGTTTCTTATGTTTGATATAGGGACCTGCAAAGAAGCAGAAAAATCTAGTCAAAATCTTTGACACAATATAGAAAATGCAGTAACTCTAGCATTTTTTTCCTGAATCTAAATAGTGTATCATATTGGCTATACAGATGTTACGTTGTCAAACATGAAATGCACATCAAGAAGTTTTAGCTCAGCACAACTACAATCAAAAATAACGAGAAAATACACAAAAGTTGGAAATGAAAAAAGTGCTGATGAATTAATGTAAAAAGATTAACAAACCTGAGTAATTGTTTCACTAGAAACAGTTGTTCAAAGTTCGATATGAAATAAGGTATTTCGGAGTTTCCTATGTACCCTTCTTCTAGTTCTAGGATGCAACCTAGAATGTATTCCCCATCCGACACTGTCCTGTTAAAGACTTAGAGAAATAAACAAAGTAACATGATATATTTGTAACCTTTTCCACATGTGCCCATCTGTCCAAGTTCAACAAGAATATCACGTATTTTATCTTCCTCCTTTGTTGTCCTCATTGTTTTCTTCTTTGCTTCATTTGTTATCTTTTGGATAGTTCCATCTTATCTGTCTCACGGCCACATCCTCAAGTTCTGCAGCAACAATATGCATGGCTTGCCGTGTCAGTGCAACTCAGACCGAATCAGCCATATCGCATCATACGAGGGCCAGATTGAGATGGCTGAATCAGCCCGTTTCAGCTTCGAGTCAGCCCAAGTCAGTCAGAGGCAGTTCGAGTAAGACCGACTCATAACATAGCAAGGCTGCTTTGAGTCGATCTAGCGATCTGGCAAACCTTGACACTATGTACTCTTACATCAGCATGGCAAACCACTCGTTGAAGTGACAATAACCCAACGGAGTGCATGGATGAATCCCCCCACCACACCCCCACCCACTCAACGCAGTGTTCACCTTCTTTCCAATATGTATATTGTCAAGACTCCTACTTTCTCTATTTCTCCAAAGCATTCTTTGCCATTGTTTCACACACGAAATCCCCCCCTTCTCGGGGGTCGCTGTCTCTTAAGCATATTTATTAATTCCGTGTTTTCTTTTATTTATCAGATGATGTAGGATTCGTGTACTGGGCCTTTCCCTGCCGACCGGAGTCAGCGTTAATTTACATCGGAGAAGTCCGAATACCTTTGATTAACTGCCAAAGACTCCCCTTTTACCTTTACGACTAATGCCTTGAGGCTGGGGAAATTTTTATGATTTTTTTTTCAAGCAAGGGTTTAGTTCTAATCCCTTTAGTGAAGGGCTTATTTGCAATTTCCAGTGCAACTAAGGTGCCACGTGTGGCCCCTTTTAGTATTATTTTTTTTGAATTTTCTGTATTTTCTGATATTTTTACGGATATATGCACAATTTTGAAGAAATCTAAGGTAAAAATGCAACTTCCGAAACTTGGCCTTGAGTGGAGACATTTCCTCGAGTCGGGGAATGTTTTCCCATAAGTAAAAATATCTGTCTTAAATTTTCACATTTTTCTGATTTTTCCTTGAAAGAGATGGACTTTTACACAATTCTAGATAAATCCATGGTAAAAATACAATTTCTGGACCACGCAGGGGCCATTGCATAATTTTTCAGAAACAAATGGATACATTTCCATCATTCTTTGACTTTCATGATTTTATACAATGTATTTCAATTACACGATAATACAATGCCTTTTTGCATACCCAAGGGGCATTTTTGTCAAAAATATACCCTAGAAAGGTCTTTTCGTAAATTGTAGGGGCTTAAACCCAACAATACTGGGCAGCCAAGAAGGGGGGGCGCAGCCTTCTTCTTTCCTCTTGGACTCGGGCCTGCTAGAAGCTCTCCAAGTCTTCTTTCTTCTTCTCTTCTCCGAGTTCTTTTCTCTCTTTCTTCTTTTTTTCTCTCCCTTCCTTTTATAGGCACAGGAAGAAGTGACGGAGGGGGTGTCAACCCAGTTATAAGTACCCTCCGGTGGAAGTGCAAAGGACAAGGTATGCCTCTTCCCCTTCCCCCCTTCAGTTTTTTTTGGCTGCTGCCTTTTTTTTTCCCGCGCGCAAACAGAAGAAACCGAAGGGGGTTACCCCCTCCGGTGACCGGAGGGGGTCTCCTCTGGTCAAACAAGCACCGAAGGGGGTCCCCCTCCGGTACATGGGGGCCGGAGGGGGTCCTTCCGATAAAAGAACACCGGCCCCCTCCGATTTGACGCTGGGGGGGGGGGGGGTCCGGTGCACAGGCCACCGAAAAGGGTCCCCCCTCCGGTCTAAACCACCGAAGGGGTCCCTCCTGTGCTTCCATCCATCGGAGGGAGGTCCCCTCCGGCCTTTGTTCTGCGTGCGAAAGGAGAGAAAGGGGCGGAGGGGGGTCTTGGCCCCTGTTGGCTTTAAAAATCTGCTCACTTGGTAGAAAAAGGTATTTTTTACTGCTGGTAGCAGCAAGTGGAGGGCCTGCCTTGGCGGCTTTTTGTTGTCCAGGATTGGAGAACATTTCCATTGACTGCCGTGATGACTCGAAAAAATTGAAAAATATTTCTTGTGGTGAATTCCCCGTGTGGGTAAGCGGGTTTGTACCACCCCTTAACAAGATTTCTGTGTGTAAAAGCACATATAAAATTGTGAATAGTCCCTATTTTAACGGGACTCTGATGGGAGTTCATGGCAGCGACGAGCTCGTCATTTGAAGACCATTCATGATAAATATCATTTCCTTCTTTCTTTCTTTCTAAAAATTTCTAAAAATATCATAAATTAATAATAACTTTTTGGGTCCAACAGCCACCCTCCAACCTTATTTCCAGCTCTACCAAAGCACATTCATCCTTAGATGGACACTAACTTTGGAATAAGAAAAAAAATCAATCAGCTATGTAAAGATGTAAGATTTTCAAAAGCAAAGTACTTAGTGTAAAAACAAGGCCCTTGCTTTGATGCACCTAAATAAAAAATATCAGTAGATGGATTCTGATGGAGTAAGGCCTGAAGTCATGATTGTCTTGAAAAAAAGCAAATTCAAAATGAAGGAAAAATCAAGGGTGGAAGAAAATAATTTGTTCTTCATCTAGTGGTATCAATCAAAGGTCTTCTGCGAATGGCCATTTGTGCATTGGAGAATGTTGTCCCCTAATCTCACTTTTCTTCTCCAGATGACCATTTCTATAACATCTCGGCTTTTTGGATCCAAGTTATTGGAGTTCGGATCAAGTTCGGGCACCATTTAGGAGTTAGTTAGATTGTGGGGCCCAGTTGGAGGCCTTAACGATGGAATTTGGGAGTGAAACTTGGAGCTCTACTGCTTTACAACAAAGCAAGCCTGTAGAGGTCTAAGTGACGATTCCGTACAGTGGTCATAAGGGCAATTCGGAGTTCGATGAACGAAGTTATGGGCGTCCGAGTGAAGGGCGCATAGGAGGTGTCAAAGCATCAAGGTTGGCTGTCGTGTTTAAGGGAAACGCAACCGGGCAGCCCTTTGCTATTAAGAGGCTTTGAGTTTGGATTCGCGCCAAGTTGAGTTGATGCGATTTCGATGAAGGCGACGAGGTTGGGTGTCACAATTTAGTTTAAAATCTTGTCAAGGATCAATGCACAATGATGTCTTGTCAGAGATTCATGACAAGGGGGTGCGTCACATTTGGATAATTAGCGACAGACAAATGTATCGCGATTCAGAGATTTGACTAGCACATGGTGCGGCCAGCTTTTTTCTCCTCCCAAAACGGAGGGTCGGTGAATGAGGCCACCAGTGACTATCCGAAGTAAGGGGGCGTGAAGGGGGGAGGCCCCCCCCCCCTCTCTCTCTCTCTCTCTCCGATCTCTCCCCCTCTCACCCTTTCTCCCTCTCGGTCTCACCCTCCTCCACCTCTCTTCCTCTCCTTCTTCCACCGACGGCCAACGGCGGCTAGGAGGCAACGGACGATGGCGGTGGTCATGGCAGTAGCAGCGAGCTCTGGCAAGGCCGACGACAGCATGAGCAGTGGCAATCTCCAGTGAGACGTGGCAGCGAGATGGAGGCAGCCAACCTACACTAGACCCCAACAGGTGGCGCCATTGAATGAACATAGAGTGACATTCCCACTATGTTTGGAGTGCAGATCAGGGTTCCTTTGAGTTTGATGGGGGAGGTGGGTCTTCTATGCCGGTGGTGTGAGGATCACCATTTTCCCCTTCATGATCCCTTCTTCCCTTGTTGTTTTGGTTTGAATTTGGGTCCCTCGAGCAAGGGGCAAGTGTCGGGTTGTTTCCCCTCCGCTCACAGTGGTTTGGGGTGGTGAGGAAGTCGTCTGATGAAGATGAGGCTCTACCAAGTGTTCCTCTGGTTCGTGACATGAATGGGTGTCACAATTCTCAGTTACACGTTCAATAGGGTGGTCACGTTTAGGGTGCTTTCTAGTGGTCTGCACCAACCTGAAATGCGTCAAGTCGAGTTGACATGAATCGAGTAATAGCTACAGAGGGGTTTGTCACATTTCTATTTCTTTTCAGACCATGGTACTTGACTAAAAGCAACCATAAGGGTGTTTGTATTTGTCGAAGAAGCGACAAGTATAGCTGCCATGATTTTGGTGATTTCAGACAGTCTTTCGAAAGTGTTCAGGTTAATGGCATCAAGGATGTATGTCGTGTTTCAGTGAAACTCAATGGGTCGAAGTGTCCCTTTTTTGGTGATAGGCACCAAGGTTGGTTGATGCGCATCAGTAATAGGCGATTGGGTTCATTGTCGTATTTCAGGTCAGTGGCTAACTATGGACTTCTCTTAGAGTTTATGGGGGCTCGAGGTAGTTCCCGAACTAGTATATTTATAATAAGTACTTGCCCTCGATTGGCCTTTGGGCACGTTTGAACTTGTGAACCCTAGAGTAACGCTCCACTAGTTGGTACCTTTGTGCTATGTACACAATCCGGCCTAGGGGGAGAGGTCAAGGGGTTAGCTTTTGTGCTTCGGCGTGATTAGTTCTGAATCAGTTCCCGAAGTGCCTCATGTAGAAGAGCCTAAGTCGGGCCTAAGGGTAAAAATGGCAGAGGGCAGTGGTCTGGGAAAGATGGCCATCTGTGTAAACACATGGTTGGGGGCACGAACACCGTGACGAGAGTGTGCAGAGTCATGGACCCCAGCTAGTCCCGTTGTTCCTTATTTGCAGCACTCTACTTAGTTCCAAAGCTTTGTAGAGATAGACTATGGTTAGGCCTAATTGCGGAGAGCGTTGCCTTCACTTGCCACATACTATTGGGCAAAGGTAGATCAAGCATGAGGCCATAGTTCGATATTAAGACGCCAATAGGCGCACCCGATTGCGTGTCTAATGGGAGTGCTTCCTGTCACGAGAGGCTGGGGTAAAGTAGGACCAAGTGTTAAGCAAGGTAGTGCAGGGCGATTGACCTTAGGTCCTTGGCCTCAGTTTTGTCTTTACTTGGTACAGTGAGTACCTTCCGGTCCAGTTTCCTTGTGCCACTTCAGCGAGTTGTGTCCCTTGGTGGGTTTGTGTGAGTGGGCTTGAGGATGTGTATTTCGTGACATGTTTTCTTTACTACTTTAATTCATAAGTATTAATATCTTGCAAGATGCAGTTTTCTCTTCAGCATATTATTATTAATGTTTTCGTGCGTTAGGCAGGATCGAAGGATCCCTATTAGGCCAATTACTTGTCAGGCTCCCCCCCTACATTTTTCTAATGAGGCCTCCCAACAACACTCGCGTTCCCACTCCGAGGAGTAGTCTCGGGAGTCATGCTTAGTATTCACGTTCAACAGTAGCCTTTGTTCTAGGGTATGTCCCGTGTAGCTATCTTTCCCTTTCGACATTGTACTACTTGATGGACTGTCCTTGGGACTGTATCTATTCCATTTGAACTATAGTACTTCCTTTTAGTTATTATGTATCCAGTGTTTTATCTCCTACATTTATTTTAGTCTCTTTTTAGCCTCTCTAGACTAGAGTTCAACCCTTCCGAGTTTCAATTCGTGGGTGATGAGTCAGGATTCGTGTTGCACCAGTTCCTTCTCGGATCGTGGATCCCAAGTCATTACAGTTCCACTATTGGAGTTCTCATGTAGAGATTATTGTGCCATGTCAATCTTCTTTGAAGCCATCACCCTCCAAAAAATAGTTATGCCGTGCATACCTGCTTTTCTTTGAAGAAAGAATGAACATGTCCAACTACTCCAGTAGATTAGGCAATCATTATGGTACCAGACAGAATCTTGATTAGGTCCACTCTTTCAAATGAATCAAGTTAAGGATTTTTTTCCAATTTCACTTCATCTTTCTTCTACATTTTATGCAGAAATTCTTGATTGTAGTTGTCCATTGAAATTATCAAATTCCTAATCATACAAGCACACTGGTCATCATAGCCCACAGCTATGCCTCTTAATAAGCTGATATACATTGTTTCTCGCGTTCATTTCTCATTCACCTTAGTTTGTAATCCACATTGTTACCAAACAAATCATTTCTTGTGTTTGCTTCATACTTCCCCCTCTTTCATTTCCCATCTTGATAATTATGGTGCACACATTAAATTCAGATGAGCAGCAAGTAACATAGGATGCCAACAAGATGTGAACACATTGATAATGAAATAAAAATGCTATCTACAACAGTGTTAGCAAATTCATCCTGGCTTGTGAACACATTTGACAGTCCAAAGGGATTGATCTACCAAATATATAGAAGTTATTCATCTGATAAAAGAGTCTAAAACCAGATTTATGTTCTATTCTGAGAGCTTTAATGCATGGAAATTCTGCAGATATGATCCCACAGATTTATTTATATCTAAATTAGGAAGGTAACAATATCTAGGCCTTAGTCTACCTCTATTTGAAGCCAGAACTCAATTCTGTGAAATTCTTGACTACCAACTGCACTAGGGTCCAGGAAAAAAGTTGCATGTTCGCAGAGCTGGTGGACATGTAGACCATAGAAGGCTAACATTTCTAGCATCATTATAACCAGGTAAAATGGATAGTAGGCACAGATGCAATAACAGAAGTAAAAGGAAGCAACAAGGTTAAATGGGATTACTCAGAGAACTGATGTTGAAATAAAAAGAAGAGAGGCAACAGGGCACATTGACAATCAACCATGCATCAACTACAGAACATAAAAGGCAAAACTTGAAAGGATGCAGCGTAGCTTTCTTGAAGCAACAGAATACACATCGTAAAATGCACTCAAGGTTCTTGAGGCCAAAACAACTTTATACACTCAATCAGCTCCATGTAATGCTACATTATGGCCTAGATGAAAACGTCGAGAGAAGCCAGCCAAGCCTGAGGAACCACTGTCTCATACTTCAGCAGTGCATATTGCATACCCTTATCCATCTCCAAACTGGAGGAAACTCTTGGCACTTCACCAGTGGCCATCTTCAAATTATTCAAGAAGGAGCAGCAACCATCACCCACCAAGTCCCCTTCAACGACTTCATACGTAACAGCGAAAGGATCATCATTTCTATCAATTCTTGTAGCTACTATTTCATCCAAACCCAATAGAATTCGAACAGGCAATGCAAATTTGGAGAGCCGTCCATGTGGGAAGCCAATAGCTAGACATCGAAGAGGAATAAAGTGAGGCTTTTCCCCAGCCATTATCTTGCCTTTGCATTTCCTTGATCACCAAAATTCCTCAGGTCATAGACACGACAACCTACTAAATTCACCTTATCACAAGCGAATCGAATATAGTCATTTCTGTTAAGAAGCATTTTCTAGCTATTTTGTATGCCTCATCTCCACTGCCGAGTACCGAGTAAACTTCTTTTGCCACTTCCTAACTTTCTTATTATACATAGCTCGGAGACGGATATAAGCCGATTACGTTTTGCATATAAGCTTCAATCACCGTATGCCATCAACAGCAGATAGAAAGAATTTTCCTCATTTCTAAACAGCTAAAAGACGGCCAGAACGACACGGAGAGAAGACGTCGCTTAGTTAGCAATTAATAAGAGGAACAGACCTTCTTCAAACGGTCTTGTCCTATATCTGTGGCAAGGTCAGTGTCGTCGGAAGCCCCCTTACGTTGTTCCCCCATGGCTCTGCAGAACACGCCCGGCCGCCGCCGCCTTCCTCCGGCTAATGAAGTAAGAAGGGGGGAGCTGGTGAAGCTTCGGAAGGAAGCGGAAGGGATAGAGGGACCGCAGAGGTTGTGACGACCACTGGAGGGGCACGCAGCAAGGGGACCCCTGTGCTTATGGCGGCCGCATTCGAACAAGAAGGGATTGTCCCCGCCTGAACTGAAGATGACCGTCCTCGACATTGCCCTCTCACTTCCTCCAGAAGAGGGCGCGTTGTAGAATCCGCGAAGAGATGGAAAATGGCCGAGGGAAGGTCCAAGGTCGTCTCTGGGGGAGACTACGCGGGCGCAGGCAAGGGCACTGCGCCCCCTCTTCCTTTTATCCCGACGTAATCTGATCTTTTACCTCTCCCTCGCCCTGCGTCGCGCGCGATTTTTAAGCCACTCGTGCTCGGCTTCTCAGATTGTCACCTGCTTCCCTACTCAGGCGTATACGATTGAATTATTTTTGGACTAACAAGTCGGGACGTGACTCGTGAGGAAGTATTTTTCTAACTTTTGAGTTTTTTTTTGCATAGATTATATTGCTATAAAAAAATTTACAGATATACTGTTTCTTAAAATATATTAACATATATATCACTATTATTTAAAAAATAAATATATAAATTTATCTATACACATATATCATTATTATTTTGAAAAATTTGTAAATATGTTATCAGATATGACATATTTGTAAGTTTTTTAAAATAATAATGATATATATGTTAATAAACTTTCAAGAATGACATATTTATAATTTCACCTATAATAATGATATTTATGCAAAAAAACTCTTTTCTTTTTTGCTTCAGTTAGATTTTTAACTTGAAGTAGTCCTACTTGGAGGATATGGTGACAAAGAAAGGGATACTTTTACATATATATTTAAGTAATAAAATTATATTAATCAATATATGTTTGAATAATGTTAGCATGATCAGCAGGTTAGAAAGCACCATAAACAGGTCTGTGATAAATAAACCCAAGCATTTCATCCGGCTGATGTTAATGATACTGATTGCTTGGAACACTTGGAAGTGTAGATGTTATGTCAGATATGAAGGAAATCATGCTAATCTAACGAGAGTTGCAGACACCATTTCTGCTGAGATTGCCTGTTCAGTTGGAAGCATGAAATTCAAGCACAGCTCCAGCTGGGAATTCACAAGTCTGCTACAAAGGTTTGGTATAACAATTACTTGTGCACAAACTCTTTGTATCATGGTCAGATAGATTGCTCCAGTAGCAGGTTACTCCCTAGATGTTGATGGTGCATGTAAAGGGAACCCTGGGCAATCCGGAGGAGGTGGTTGCATTAGAAATCAAAATGGCCAGCTTATACTGGGGTTTGCTTACCACTATGGCTTAGGGACAAATATGGTTGCTGAATGTAGAGCCTTGCTAGATGGCCTTCGCCTGGCCCACTTCCACAACATCCCCTTAGTTGTGATACAAACTGATTCTCTAATTTTGGCAGGCTTGCTGATTTCTAAGAAAGATCCGCCCTGGACCTTGCTCCCTTGGTGGCAACAACTGCTGCAGTTGCATCACACGTGTCAATATCCTGTCATTCATGTATATAGAGAGGCCAACCAGCTTGCTGGTGCATTAGCCAATCATGCAATCTATATGGGCAGTAATGTAGAGTTTCACTCCATCCGTGAGCTACCTATGCTTGCAAGGGGCTATGCTATAGCCGATACTAGTGGCTTACCTAATTTTAGAGTAAAACATGTATAGGCATCGTCCCTACTTTTGTAGGTGACTTGTATAGATTTTTCTCCTTCTTGCTTTGTATGAAAGAGACATGGTCTCCTCCAATATGTACTTTCAATCTACAAGAAAATAAAATTGCATCTAGTGGTTATTGGTGGAGTGAGAACATTCCCATCCTCTGGATCGGGGGTGCACTCTCCCTTTATACCACGTGATGTTTTGTGCTAATATATATATATATATATATATATATATGTTTAAGAATAGTAATTTTAGTCGATACGGAAGAGCACGGTGGACAAGTCTCCCTTTCAAGGGTGAGATCTTGGGTTCGACATCTGGTTTCAGTGGAGAGCCTAGGCCGCCTGGGTGTATGGTCGGCCCAATGGGGTGGGCTAGTGGGGCGCCCCTCTTCTGTGCACCTTCGAGTTACACGTGTAGTAGGCCTCCCAGAGGCCCTAGGGGGCATCTTTCAGGTGCCCCGTCCAGTTTCGTAAGTTAGATCTCCCCTCCTCCCTCCCCCTTCCCTACTCCCCTCCCCGAGTCTCGTTTGCCTAACCAAAAAAAGAGTGGTAATTTTATAATTATTCACAAATGAGAGTTATTTTTTAATTCTTCTTTTTATTTTTATTCTTTTGTATAAAATGGATATATTGTTAGTAGCAAGGCACACTCTAGAGGGGTGAATAGGTGCGTCTTCTAAAAAGAATGCGTTAAAAAAAATTATGAACGTTAAACGCAATGGAAATCGAACGAGTAGACAAGCAAGCAAATCATGAGGACACATGTAGCAACTCGAAAAATTTTATATGTATTTATACGTAAAAAGAAATAATGAAAGTTGAAAATAAAATAAATTGTGAATATTTTTATGTTATGTCTTTAAAAGTATAGAATACATAAACATGAACCCTATTCCACTTGTTAACACGAACGACGAGATTCACGGCACGATTCTGAGAAGGCGAAGACGTCGGTACTGTAGCAGTACTATAGCATCCGATTTAAGAGAGAATTATTAGCTTTAATCTAATCCTAATTAATAGATGAGGTCATTCTTACATCATTGAATAAATGAGGTCATGGATGAGGTCATTCTTACATCATTGAATAAATGAGGTCATTGATTATGTCATTCACATAGTGGAACAAAGTTGGTGTAATAGTGGAACAAGGTTGGTGTAATAGTGGAACGAAGTTGGTGGAATAGGGAAAGTAGGTGGGAGATTTTGGCCTATAAATAGGGTTGGACTCTTCCCTACTCAAAGCACAAATCTCTTGGGAGGAATTGTTAGTTGGAGAGAGGGAGAAAGCTCGAAGTTGGAGGAGTGTTCGAAAGTATTCTTTGTTCTTAAATTTCTTCTTCTTTGCTGTTGTCAAAGGGGGAGAAAATGTCTTGTTGTGAGTCTGTCTTGTTGTGAGTCCTTTATGAGCTAATACCTTTGTCATGAGCTAATACCTTTGTTCGTCCTTTGTGCGGCCTTTATGAGTTGTCAAAGGGGGAGAGTGAATTGTGGATGAGAGAGAGTCCGCGGGGGAGAGAACCTTGTGAGCTTTGAGTCTTCATATGTGATGGGGGATTGTGCATAGCATTCACATGCTTTGATCATCCGTGCATACATATCCGCATTCACATGCTTTCACTATCATGGATCTTGAGCCGCACATGTCGCATATGTCATAAACTTTGTCATCTTGGATATTACTGCCACATACTGACTCACAGTGTTGTCATCATCAAAAAGGGGGAGAATGTTGTGCCCATGTGGTCATTTGAGTCATCTTGTGGTCACTTGGGTCATTCGACATCATCATGTGGTCATTTGAGTTATTTGATATTCTTGGTTTTGATAATGGTTGAACACTATAAGTCATTGATATTTTCCACTCTCATATGACTGACATATGTGATGTTTTCTTTCATGATAGATATGCCAAGGAATGGAGTGGAGATGGCAAAAGTGAAAGCTCAATGATTGCGCCCTCGCACGCAGATCGACCTACGCGGTCAGGTGGCGGGGGTCAAGGGGGCAGCGTCCCTTGCGGGGGTTTCTGGGGGCGGAGCCCCCGTAACAAAATTCAGAAATGCTCAAATGGTCTAATGCATAAACTAAACCCAAAAATACATGGAATTGATAAGGACATGAATATCTTGACTTATGGACATGTTTCTTTGGGCTAACACTTCATTTTTACAGGTATAGGTCTTTCCGGTCGACCAACACACCTTGGCCGGTCGACCAGATTTTTCAGAGATGAAGAACTTCAGAATTTACAGGTTCCAGTCGACCAATGGGTAGTGGCCGGTCGACCAGTTCTTCCAGAAACGAAAAACTCCAGTTTTTATAGGTTTCGGTCGACCACCCCTAGGCGTCCGGTCTACCGGTTTTGCCAGAGATGAAAAATCAACCGACTGTAAAATTCCGGTCGACCGCCCCATGCCTTCCGGTCGACCGCCAGCCCCGAGCCATCAATTGTTGACTTTGTTTTCCACTTCGAGAAGGGCTATTCTCCATGGATTTCTTTAATCCTAAAGTCACCCAATCACCCACAAAATGTGGATCTGGTCTGGGGGATGTCCAATGACCATTCAAATGTTATAAAACACATGCAAGAGGGTTAGAAACCCTAGTTGATCATTTGGAAGATCAAAGGAGACTGCAAGGGTGTGTTCAAGGGAGAGGAGTTCGAGTACTGTAGCGGTGAACAGTACTCCGGGAAGAAGTTCTTCATCAAATCCTCAAGTGATTCAAGCTACTTCAAGAGGAGATCAACCCCAAGCCAAGTGAAGATAAAGCTGCAACCATCATCCTCTTCCTCATCTCAAGGTGATCCAAAGAAGCTCATTCTCAAGGGAGATCAAATCTGTATCCTTCATCTTCTTCATCAACTCAAGGTGATCCAAGGAATACCATGTCACAAGGAAGAAGATACCATTGAAGAATCAGATTCAAGCTTGAGTAATCTCAGACAAGATCTTTTCTCTTTGAGCATATTTCACATCTTGTTTGAGTGTTTTCATATCTTTTTCTTTTCTATTTCATTCAAACATTTGGAACTGAAGATCGTCCCTACCGGTGGTTAGTAGGAAGGTAATCGGAAGTTGTCCGATTTGCGGTGTTGACATCCCTACCTGTGGTTAGTAGGAAGGCAATCAGAGGTCTTTCCGATTTACGGTTCAGTTCGTGACACTAGTGGATCCTCACCGAATTTGGTGAGGGGTGGACGTAGGACTGGGGATTCAGTCTGAACCACCTTAAAATCTCGTGTGTTATGGTTTGCTTGTGCGATTACTTTGTGTTAGATGCATGCTTAGGTTCAATCTCTATATTGATCGAGTAATCATCTTGCTAAGCAAATCATTTGTGTCCTTCGTTAAACTAGTTATATTCCGCTGTTATTATCTTTATCTAGGTTTAAAGAGGGTTACATTGCGAAAAGAGGGGCAGATCTATTCACCCCTCCCCTCTAGATCCGCTATCCACTACTCAACACGGGAGACCTGCACCGTAACATTAGGAACATGAATCCCCCGAGGTTCAACGGTTCCACTGACTCGGATGAAGCCGAACATTGGGTCAAGGAGATAGAAAGAATATTCCGAGTCATGCAATACTCGGATCAAGATAGAGTTTTGCTTGCAACTTTCCAACTGGAAAGGGATGTAAGAGCTCGGTGGGAATCCGTGGAGATGACCTTGCCCGATCCCCATATCACTTGGGAGGAATTTTTAGAATATTTCAACGGTAAGTATTTCTCGGAGAGAGTCCAAGAAAAAAAGGCAGCAGAATTTGCCATCCTTAAATAAAGAATTCTCTCTGTAGCTGAACACGAGGCCCAGTTTTCTCGACTGGCCCGTTATGCTCCACACCTCATTAATACAGAGAGAATGAAGGCCGAGCGATTCATGAATGGGCTAAGGCCCCAATACATTCCCCAACTTGCACCTATGGACATCCAAACATATGCCAAGATGGTCCGGAAGGCCCAACTGCTAGAAGATGCCATGGAGATGGCGGATAAAATCAAGGGAAGAGTCGTGAAAGAACAAGTCATTGGCGTCGGAAACTTTAAACCAACATTTGGAAAGAAGAGGCCAAATGAAGGAAGAAGCCCTCAACAAGATAAAAAGCCTCGAGATGGAAATAGGCAAGTCATCCCTTATATATCTTCAAAATATATCTGCAAGTATTGTGACAAGGCTAGCCACAAGACTGAAGAGTGCTGGAGAAAGAAGGGAGCATACTTGCGCTGTGGAAGTGGGGATCATCGCATTTCCGATTGTCCCCTTATGAAGGAATCTCCATCGGAGAAGGAATCTCAAGAAGGACCAAGACGTCAAGGAAGGGAGCATGCTTGCGCTGTGGAAGTGGGGATCATCGCATTTCCGATTGTCCCCTTATGAAGGAATCTCCATCGGAGAAGAAAACTCAAGAAGGACCAAGACGTCAAGGAAGACTCCAAGCTCTGATAGAACCTACACTTACTGAAGAAGGAGGAGTGGTGGAAGGTACTCTCACAATCAATTCTAGAACTGCTTTTGTTCTATTTGATACTGGAGCTACCCATTCATTCATATCCCAGAATTTTGCTACCACCTTACATGAAAAACTTGTTCCCTTGAAAACTGAACTTGTTATTTCCACACCTTTAGGAGCAAGCACTGAGCTTAAACATTATTTTCCCTCTAGTGAAGTGTTTATTAGTGGTCATAACTTAGCCACTGATTTGATATGCATGAACATGGAGGGTTATGGTGTAATCTTAGGTGCTGACTGGTTGGCCAAGTATAATGCTAAGGTGGATTGCAGGTGAGGAATTGTAACCTTTGATGAACCAGGATACCCTGAACTATCTTTCTCTAGAAATAGCTATCATAGACACCCTCTTCTCATCTATGCCCTTCAAGCTTGAAAAATGATGAAGAAATGATGTGTTGCATTTTTAGCTTATGTCCTTATAACCGAACCCAAGAAACCCATTCTAGAAGAAATATCTGTTGTTAAGGAATATCCGGATGTATTTCTTGAGGAATTACCTGGCATACCACCCGGGAGAGAATTTTCATTCTCAATCGATTTGATACCAGGAGAAGCCCTTGTATCCAAAACTCATTATAGAATGTCACATGCTGAGCTGAAGGAACTAAAAGAGCAATTGATGAAATTATTAGAGAAGGGATTCATCAGACCTAGTACATCACCTTGGGGAGCACCTGTTCTTTTTGTGAAGAAGAAAGATGGATCTATGAGGTTATGCATTGATTATAGGCAGTTGAACCAATTGACTATCAAGAATAAGTACACTCTGCCAAGAATTGATGAACTATTTGATCAAATCTCTGGAGCTCATTATTTCTCTAAGATTGACCTCAGGTCAGGTTATCATCAACTGAAAATCAAAGAAGAAGATATTTATAAGACAACATTCAAGAGTAGATATGGACACTACGAATTTGTTGTCATGCCTTTTGGGCCGACTAATGCACCTGCAGCCTTTATGCAACTCATGAATAATATTTTTCGACCCTATTTAGATCAATTTATGGTGGTATTTATTGATGATATATTGATCTACTCCAAAATAAAGGAAGAACATGAAGCACATTTGAGGATTGCCTTGCAGATACTAAAAGAGAATCAATTATATGCTAAATTGAGTAAATGTGAGTTCTGGTTAGAAGAAGTTTCATTTCTCGGTCATGTGATCTCTAAGGAAGGTATTTCTGTTGACCCTTTAAAGGTGTAAGCTGTCAATAATTGAGAAAGGCCTACAAATGTGACCGAAATACGAAGTTTTTTAAGATTGGCCGGTTACTATGGAGATTCATCAAAGACTTCTCTAAAATTGTCGTGCCATTGACTAGACTAACAAGGAAGGAAAATTCTTATGTATGGGCTGAGGAATGTGAGAAGAGTTTTCAAACTCTAAAGGAGCACTTGACAACTGCACATGTTCTTACTCTGCCTATTGTGGGAGGAGGATTCGAGGTATATACTGATGCTTCAGGAATTGGCCTAGGTTGTGTATTAATGCAACAAGGCAAGGTGATAGCCTATGCATCTAGGCAACTGAAGACCCACAAAGTTAATTACCCTGTGCATGATCTAGAATTAGCCGCAGTAGTCTTTGCTCTAAAGATATAGAGGCATTATCTCTATGGTGAGGCATTTATTGTATATTTGATCACAAGAGTCTCAAGTACTTATTCTCTCAAAAAGAACTTAATATGAGACAAAGACGGTGGCTGGAATACTTGAAGGATTTTTATTTCTCTATACAATATCATCCCGGAAAAGGCAATGCCATAGCTGATGCTCTTAGCCGGAAGCCGATGGCATTATTATCAAGCCTAATGATTAAAGAGTGGCAATTGTTAGAACAAATGACAAATTTAGACCTCAATATGGAGGAGAAGGAAGAAGGAGTCTTAATTGCAAATATTAGTCTCCAATCCAAGTTACTCTTAGAAATTAAAAGGTTGCAAAGTGATGATCCATTAGTTGTTGAAATTAAAGAGAAATTAGATCAACGACCAGAATTCCTTTTGGCAGATGATGGAAGGCTGCTCTTCCGAGGAAGAATCTGTGTGCCCGATTGTTCTACCGTCAAGGATAAAATCATGGAGGAGGCACATCGATCGAGGTACACTATTCATCCTGGTGCAACAAAAATGTACCAAAATCTCAAAAGAACATTTTGGTGGCCTAACATGAAAAGAGAGGTAGCCGAGTTCGTGAGCCGATGTTTGATCTGCCAACAAGTTAAAGTCGAACATCTCAAACCGGCTGGTAAGCTAAAACCTCTAGAGATACCGGAATGGAAATGAGATAGTATTGGCATGAATTTTATAGTTGGATTGCCAAAGACCCGAAGTGTATTTGGTGCTATATGGGTGATTGTGGACCGATTAACTAAGTCCGCTCACTTCTTGCCCATCAAAATCAAATGGACCGTAGATGTTCTAACTGCTCTATATATCAAGGAGGTTGTAAGGCTGCACGGTATTCCAACTTCTATTATTTTGGATAGAGATCCGAGATTCACCTCCCACTTCTGGAAAGGTTTGCAATCATGTTTGGGTACCAGGTTGGATTTTAGTACGGCTTTCCACCCTCAGACAGATGGACAAACCGAGAGGACGAATCAGATTATTAAAGATATGTTAAGAGCTTGTATGATAGATTTTGAGAGAAGTTGGTATGAACACTTGCCATTGATTGAATTTGCATATAATAACAGTTATCAGTCTAGCATTCAGATAGCACCTTTTGAAGCACTATATGGTAGGAGTTGTAGATCACCTCTATGCTGGAGTGAGATTGGAGAGAAGGGATTGATGGGTCCCGATATTATTCAAGATACAACTCACAATATTCAGTTGATCAAGAAAGGCTGAAAATTGCTCAATCACGGCAAAAGAGTTATGCCGATAATCGAAGATGAGACCTTGAATTTCAAGTGGGGGAGCGTGTCTTCTTGAAAATTTTACTCACGCGAGGAATTAAAAGGTTTGGTATCAAAGGAAAACTGAGTCCAAGATATATTGGCCCTTTTGAGATTCTAGAATGAATCGACGAAGTGGCATACAAGCTGGCTTTGCCTCCACAATTAGCTGGTATCCATGATGTATTTCATGTATCCATGCTAATGAAATATGTGTATGATCCTTCGCATGTGATTCAATTCGATGACTTGAAGCTACAGAAGGATTTGTCTTATGATGAAAGACCGATCAAGATCCTAGATCGAAAATTTCACCAACTAAGGAACATGGTTATACTGATGGTAAAAGTCCAATGGAGTAAGCGTGGATTCGAGGAGGCTACTTGGGAATTAGAAGAGTCAATCAAGAAGAAGTATCCAGATTTGATCTCAGGTTAGAATTTTGAACCCTCCTTTTGATTTTTTTACTATTATGTCATGTGAATTTGGAGGACCAAATTCTTTTAAGTGGGGGAGGATGTAGCAACTCGAAAATTTTTATATGCATTTATACGTAAAAAGAAATAATGAAAGATGAAAATAAAATAAATTATAAATATTTTTCTATTATGTCTTTAAAAGTATAGAATACATAAACATTAACCGTATTCCACTTGTTAACACGAACGACGAGATTCACGGCACGATTCTGAGAAGGCGAAGACGTCGGTACTGTAGTAGTACTATAGCATCCGATTTAAGAGAGAATTATTAGCTTTAATCTAATCCTAACTAATGGATGAGGTCATTCTTACATCATTGAATAAATGAAGTCATGGATGAGGTCATTCTTACATCATTGAATAAATGAGGTCATTGATTATGTCATTCACATAGTGGAACAAAGTTGGTGTAATTGTGGAACACGGTTGGTGTAATAGTGGAACAAAGTTGGTGTAATAGGGAAAGTAGGTGGGAGATTTTGGCCTATAAATAGGGTTGGGCTCTTCCCTACTCAAAGCATAAATCTCTTAGGAGGAATTGCTAGTTGGAGAGAGGGAGAAAGCTCCAAGTTGGAGGAGTGTTCGAAAGCGTTCTTCGTTCTTAAATTTCTTCTTCTTTGATCTTCAACGAGGTAGGTTTTCTCTCAGGTGAAAACTTAATTAGATCTCCATATATGTTTCTTTGCATGAGTATTTTGATTCCTATGTAACTTTTTCATGATCATGTATTTATGACTTATTTTAAGATTTAAAGTTTAAAAATGGGAGTTTTCATTATCATAACACGTTTCAATAACGTGGATCACATATGGACCATGATTCGAATACGATAACCACGCTCGATTTACCTCGTTTATTTGCGTTAGTTCAAAACTTAAATTTTGAATTTAAAAATCATATTCTTGCCTTAAGAATACTATTAACAAAGAAATGACTAGATGAATGAACTCGTAAAGCTTTCGTTAATTGTTCAAACAACTATGCTCTAATTTTCGTACAATTCCTATACATGATTGACCCTATCTCTTTTATCTAAGCTCTATCTGAAAGTTTGACATCTCCTTTCAACTTCTCTTCATACATGAACATATTATGTAATTGGAAGCTTGACATCTTTTTTCAATGTCTTTTCCTTCATTGAAATTCTTTCAAAAATGAATATGTTAGAATATATAAGAATGATTTTCGTTCGATTTATGTGTTTTCATGTCTCCGAAAAATCATGTAGCTAGCAAGTTTACCAAGAAAGACAGGTGTCTAAGGCTAGAGGTCCACGGGTAAACGCTTTAAGTGAATAAGTGGTTATTTAATTAGGACCTCGTGAATACGACGGGAGCCTCCCACTATCCCACCTCTTACCTGGTCGCATTTTCTTTAATTTTCTGCTAATTATCCGACTGAGGAACACTTGATCTAAACTTATTTTTACAAGATTTTTCGCGAGAGTTGATCGCGCCTTGACCGAAAATTCATTCTATTTATTGTCTTAATGTCGTTAAACATGATGCCTTAAATCATCCTTGAATTTCTCATATAAACTTCATTTATTCTTCATTCTACATGCCCTTTCTTCATACTACATGTCCTTGGAAATGAAAATTTTGCTAGATCTGTACTTTAGCCATAAACTACCATTTGAGAGTGTAGGAGCTAAGTGCCATGCAGGACAAAGTGCTACGTTATAGGAGCCACCTCTTAAGACCGGAATGGCGCAAGGTGCTACAAAATGGGAGCCACCTCTTGAGCCTGTAGGGGCCACCTCTAGAGTCCTCCATAACCAAATGACTAGTTTGTTGTGACCCCTCTGTGTTGATGATGTTGACAATAAGTTTTACTTCATTGGCAACAGCTTGTTTTGATTGATTGGCAACTGTTCTTATTTTGATGAAATTGTTTGTATCAGGTTGTCTGTGTATATAATGCAGTCAGAGTCTAAATATTGTTATGCACACACTCACAGGTCTACACAGTGCATTGCAGCATGAACATAGAGCCTATACTTTTCCTTGTTTAGACTGGACAGTAGTGGGTCTACCCCTTCTCAGGTGGGTTGACACCCCCAGAGTACAAGTCTATACACTGTCTGTCTGTCTTGTGTCTCATGCAGCGTCTTAGGTATTTTGTTAAAGTCTATATAGTGCAGCTCACACGAACACTCAAGTCCATACATCGTGAAGTCTGCACATTGTGGCACCCAATGTCTATACATTGCTCATTCGTTCATTCAGCATTGTCAAGTCTATACATTGGTCGGTGCCAAGTCTATACAGCGAGCGTCTCATTGGTGAAGTCTGTACACTCACCAGTTGAACTTCAAAGTCCATACATTGGACTGTAGCTTGCACGAAGCTAAGCCCATACATCGCTCAAGTCTGTACAGAGTCCAGCGTCTTAGTTAGCGTCTCATTGGTGAAGTCTATACACTCACCAGTTGAACTTCAAAGTCTGTACATCGGTCTTTCAGCAAGTCTGAACATCGTCCGTCTCTGTTAGCGTCTCAGGCTTTGGGCAAAGTCTATACATCGGACTGTTACAGCAAGTCTGTACATTGTCCGTCTCAGTTAGCGTGTTATGCATTGGGGCGAAGTCTATACAACCGACTGTTCAGCTTGTGACCAAGTCTGTACAGCCAGGGTGACTGTTAAGTCTATACATTGATCATTACCTACGTTCTGAACTGAACTGAGTAAGTCTATACAGTCTTCATATCTTTTACCTATGCTCAGTTCAGTAAGTCTGTACATTGGTTGCTTTACCGACGTTGCCTTGCCAAAGTCTTCACATTGGAAGTCTGTACATCATTCGTGAAGACTGAACAACGAGCAAGTGTATACATTAGACGAGTCTGCATCGTGCATCAGTCCTGAAGTCTATACATCGTCTGTCTTCATTAGAGTCTCATGAAGTCTGTACATCATGCATCAGTCCGGAAGTCTATACATCGTCTGTCTTCATTAGAGTCTCATGGAGTCTGTACATTGCACTCGCCTTCACAAAGTCTATACACTGAAGTCTATACATTGCATTTCCATTCACGAAGTCTGTACATTGCATTCACGTTTCACAAAGTCTATACACTGAAGTCTATACATTGTATTTCCATTCACGAAGTCTGTACATTGCATTCACGTTTCACAAAGTCTATACATCATGAAGTCTACACAAGGCATTTCATCTTACAAAGTCTGTACATAGTTCTTCACTTAACTTGATAATCCGATACTCTGTCTGACAAGGATTTATTACTGAGATTGCTGACATGGATCGTGATCCCAGGAGGACGAGGTGACCAGATGCTGCCACGTGGATGAAAGCACCTCGGATCTGGCGAATTCCTTGGGCGGGAAAACGTGGAAGCCACGCGCCCTTATCCAATCTGCTGCTGATATATATACAGAAGTCTTCATCTTCTGTTGAAGGTAGATCGACCAGTGGCAAGTCTATACAGTGAGACAAACCTGAGGCAGCAGAGAGCCACCGTGATCCAAAGAGAAGAAAAGCAGAGAAGAAGAAAAAGAAAGAAGAAGAAAGTGAGAGAGATGAGTTGAGAGAGTTATATGAGAGCTTGTGAATCAGTCTCTTGGTTCAGATACCAGAGCTGATATTGCTCAATTTAAGCTACAGTCGTTTTGGTTTTCATTCCATTCGATTCTGCATTTCTTGCTTTTCAGTCTTTGTTATTTTTCTTTTGAAAACTCTTATTCGATCAAGCTGTTAGTCAGTGGTGTCAAGCTGTGAGGCAGCGGTGTGCAGAGGTGTTACCTCTGGTCGGCTAAGCTGTAGAGCCTAGAAGAGCAAGCTGTGAAGCTCAGCTGTTGCAGAGGAGGTTCCTCTGGTCGGGATAAGCTGTAAGCCCCAGCCGTTGTTGGCAAGCTGTAGTGCCCAGCAGATTGAAGCTGTGTATCAGCAGTAATCCACATTCGAGTTGAATGTGGGGTGGATGTAGGTCGGATTGACTGAACCACCTAAAATTCTTTGTGCCCCTCGTGTGGTTGCTTGTCTGTCTAGCAGATCTTATCTCTATTATCCGGTGCATTGACTGTGTTTGATCAGTGTTCTTTTAATTCTGCATCTGAATCTAGGCATAATTTTTTATTGGCCAGCTGATCTATTCACCCCCCCTTCTAGATCCACATTCTGTGGTCAAAGAGCCTTCCATCTAATTTCAACATTAGGTATTAGAGCCTAACTCTTCTGTAGGGACTTACAGCCCGAAGAGGAAGGTACAGATGGACGGAAGAGGGATGATAGCTGAAGGACACTCCACATCCAAGCCCCCTTACTTCGATGGATCCAACTGTTGAGGTTAGATGGACGCAGTCTATCTCCACGAAGTGTGGATCTAGAGGGGGGTGAATAGATCTACAGCCTAATTTAAAACCAGTTGGAGGTTCAAATGCGGAATAAAGCCAGATCTACTAAAACACTAACTCGAGTGTCTAAACTTAGCAAAAACACAAGCGATTTGTGAAGATAATCAAGAGATTCAGTCACGTACGAGCAAACTCACAAACACAATGCACACAAGATTTTAGGTAGGGGTGAGCATTATTTGGGTTCAACCCGAAAACCAAACCGAACCGAACGATTTGGTTCGGTTTGGTTTGGGTTGAAATTTAAAAAATTTTGGTTTGGGTTCAAACCGAACTGTATTAAAAAATTTGGTTTGGTTTGGTTTTGAAGTTCAAGAAACCGAACAAAACCAAACCGAATCGAATAACTCGAATTTAAGAATATTTTTATCAAATTAATATAAATGTATATGTAACTATAAATCCGAATTTAAAAAGTCCAATTCCCGCCATTCTAATAGGGTTTCCGACGTTATGAATGTTAGAGTGTGGAGTCAGAACTCTTTCATTCGTGCGCCTCTGCACGGGATCATACTCTGCCTCAGGAGCGCATCCACTACTCCAGGGGAGCATTCACAGCATCAGGGAAGCATGGCGAGCTTATGCCATCTCCAGGGGAGCATTCGCTGCTCCAGGGAGCAATCGCTGCCCCAGGGGCGCATCCACTGCTCTAGGGGAGCATCCTCAGCTCAGGGGAGCATGGCGAGCATATCGTATCTCCAGGGGAGCATTCGCTGCTCCAGGGGAGCATCTTTCAGTGCCAGGGGAGCATGGCGAGCATATCGTATCTTTCAGTGCAGTCGCTGGAGGGCATACTCGGTCCCAGGAGAGCATCCGGGGGGACAGGCGAGCATGCACGTCTGATGTATCCCGGAAGAGGATTTCTGTTTAACCGGGGTATTATTGTCTTTAATACCCTGACTAATGACGCCCTAATCTCCTAGTATAAAAGGATGGGCTCTCTCTTTGTATTGGAACAAGTCTGTGATTATCTTAGTGGAATCCTGTTGCGGCCGTGGACGTAGGATTTAGGAAGGCATCTTGCCTCCGAACCACGTAAAAAATCCCTGTGTGTTCTTGTGTGATTCTTCTTCTCTCCTTCTTCCTCCTCTGCTGGTTGTCCTCCACTCCTCCTCGTCTGGGTCCTCCATATCCCTAACAATGAAATAGGTTTCAAATCACCTTCTATTTTACTGTAACTGAAGTTCTTAGTTTTTTATGTGAAAATATTATGGAGCTTGTTCTTACAAATTACAACTTTGTATGTTATTTTTTTAATATTTACTTTATTTGGTAGAAATTCTTTTACCCTACATTTCTCTAACGTTGTTTGAATCCAATCTAATTTATAAAATGGGAGATGAATATGGTTCAAACCGAACCAAACCGAATCAAACCGTATTAATTCGGTTTGGTTTGGTTTGGTTTCAAATTAGTTTGGTTTGGTTTGGTTCGGGTTGAAGCCTTAATTCGGTTCGGTTTGGTTTGAGAAAAAATCTCTTCAAATAAAACCAAACCAAACCGTGCTCACCCCTAATTTTAGGTGGTTCGGTCAATGACCTACATCCACCCCACACTCAACCGGGTATGGCTTACTGCTGTGCAACACAGCTTGCGTCCCCTGGGCAATACAGCTTGGCCTACAAACCGCTGAGCAACACAGCTTGCTGTCCAATGGAATCCTCCACTGCCCGCTGAGCAACACAGCTTGCTGTCCAGAGGATACACCTCTGCAAACCGCTGGGGAAATACAGCTTAACCCGTCCGAGACCAAGTCTCGCCAGCTGAGGATTACAGCTTTACCTGTCCAGTGGAAACCTCCACTGTATTCGCTGATACACAGCTTGAAGAACAATAGTATCGAACACAGGAAAATCAGAAACAAAAGAAATGAAGAAAACACGACAAATGTAGCTCAAGTATGAGTAGAGTCAGCTCTGGTTTCTGAACCAAGAAACTGACTTACAACCTCTCAATAGACTTCTCTCAACTCATCTCTCTCTTTTCGAACTCTCTCAACACATCTCTCTTTTCTCTCTTTATCTTCTTCTCTGCTTTTCTTCTCTGGATCTCGGTGGCTGCGGCTTCAGACTGAGTCTCACTGTATAGACTTGCCACACTCGATCAGCCTTCAACAGAAGATGAAGACTTATATATATAGCAGCAGCAGCAGGTGGATAAGGGCGCGTGGCTTCCACGTTTTCCCGCCCAAAGAATTCGCCAGATTCGAGACAATTCCATCCACGTGTCAGCATCTGCACACCTCGTCCTCCTGGGATCACGAGCCATGTCATCAATCTTGGTAAGAATCCCTGTCAGACAGAGTATCGGTTTTTCAGGTTGAGTGAAGAGCTCTGTATAGACTTGTGAAGATGAAACACGTTGTATAGACTTCAATTTATAGCCAACGTACAGACATCAATGTATGGACTTTACAAGACAAACACAATGTGTATACTTGCTCAATGTATGGACTTGTTTGTACGAACATGCAATGTATATACTTGAGGCATGAAGGCCAATGTACAGACTTGGCCACAAGCTGAACAATCGGATATACAGACTTCACCCCAAAGAATAAGACGCTAACTGAGATGGACAATGTACAGACTTGTTGTAATAGTCCGATGTATAGACTTTGAGATCATTCAATCAGCCAATGTGTAAGACATCACGATGTATAGACTTTCTGTATGAAGGGCTGTGCAATGTATGGACTCCATGAGACTCTAATGCAGACATACGATGTATAGAGTTCTCAGTTTAGCCGTCAGTGTATAGACTTGAAAGTCTTGAAGCCAATGTACATACTTTAAAGATGAACAGTTGGATGTACATACTTGGGAGATCACTGATGGCTGTACAGACTTTGGCGAAGCAAAAGGCTGTATAGACTTGGAACATGAAGCAAGTATGAACATTGTGAGAATGTATAGACTTGCTAGCTTTCAACGTCCTCGGTGTATAGACTTAGCCAACTAGAGACACTGTACAGACTATGAAGTACAACCAGTGTGTAGACTTCGTTTCAAGCACCGTAGGTAAAAACCCAATGTATAGACTTTAAAGAAATGCATGCTACAGTGCAATGTCTAGGCTTGCTATATGCATGAGACGCTGATGAAGACGGTGGACTGTATAGACTTCTAAATGCTGATGGACACTGTACGGACTTGGCATAAGACGCAAATAGAGATGGTCAAATGTCCACACTTATGCTGTGTAGACTTAGTCCAATTGAGACGTTGAATAAGACGGACACTGTCTAGACTTTACAGTAAATGCATGTGCCAATGTATATACTTCAAAGCTCGACCAGTGTACAGACTTTAACAAAATGCCTAAGACGCTGAATGAGACGATGGGTGAGACGGTGCAGCTACAGTGGTGTACAGACTTCATGAGACGCTCACTGTATATGCTTAGCACCGACAAGTGTATAGACTTTGTGAAGCATAGTCCATTGTACAGACTTTGCAAGCAGTCCGATGTACAGACTTCAAGAGACTCTAGACAACGGACGCTATATAGACTTGCTAGTCTGAATGCCAATGTATGGACTTTGAAGTTCAGTTGGTGAGTGTACAGACTTCACCAATGAGACGCTCACTGAACAGACTTTACGAATGAACAATGCAAGAGACGCAATGCAAGAGACGGTTGTACAGACTTGAAGTGTAATGCAGTGTGTTAACCTGTGAGATGCATAGAACACACAGACAGTCTGATAAAATCAATTTCATCAAAACATAAACAGTGTTGCCAATCAATCAAAACAATGTGTTGCCATATGAAATAAAGTACATGTCAACACCATCAACACAGAGGAGTCACAACAATCTCCCCCTTTTTGATGATAGCAACCCCCTATCATATAGAATAGCAACATCCTGTTATACAGATGTAATTTTTGATGAAAGACATGATTTGTTATTCAGATTGTTATGCAGATGCTATGAATGCATGGTACATGCTACGAAATGTGAGCAACTCCCTGCTAACAAAATTTTCCTTTTTCCATACCATGATGCAGATGCATACACTCCCCCTGAATTCAGAATTCTCCCTCTGGAATGAAGGAATGATTCAGATAATATTCTCCCCCTTTGCCATCAACAAAGAGGAGGGAAAGTGAGTACAAGGGAAGGAGTAAGAGAGATCATCTGACTGGCATTCTGAATAAGTAGTTCAGGAATAAGCATTCTAAAGCACAGAGTCTTCAGTCATATGAATTTAGAAACTACTTTCAGATAGAAGTCTGGTTTAAAGGTTATAAATTTTGAGTTCATGCACTACAATCAATGGATAAGTTGGCTGTGCATGATAAAATAATAAACCAGAATCACATTTGCATGAAAGATTCAGTTTCAAAATATCCTACTTTTGTATACTCATTAAAAGTTGTTAAGAGATGCTAGGTCATGTATTGAAAATAAACAAATTGACATCCATGAATTTTCTTTTGAAGGAACAACATTATCACTATTAGTTCATTTAGGGCATTTAGGTACCATAAGTCTTTCTGCATAAGGGTATACGTTTATCAGACGCCAATACCCCTAGATACTCAACAAGATGGACAATTCTGCCTATGATCAAATTCAACAGAACTGATTTACACCTTTTTGTGTGAGGGTACACGTTTATCAGACGCCAGTTACCCTCAGGTACTCAGTGAAAGCAGCCTACTGTTTTGATCATTTTATACAGAGATAGCTGATACACTTCATGACATGAGTGTTGTCCACTTCTTTGATGGATCACTCAGTTTCTCAGTGATTTACCAGTCATTGATCTGCCAATGTTAATTTTCAATGATTTTCAATATTTTTCAATATCTTTCTTAGCTGTCCTTTATATGTTTCAGAATGACTTGTTTAAGAACAATACACATACTTAGCTTCTCTAACATGATTTCAGATGAGTTTTCAGATTTCAGATATGATTATGATGGGGACATCACTCAGAGCTCCCTCTGGCTCGACACATCTCTCCCCTCTGGAGACGGATAGGATAACTTGATGGGGCCTCGACGGCACTGGATCTCACTACTATAGACATCTTGATGTATTTTCTCCTTTGTTGAGTCCTTTTGATGTATTTCACTTCTATTTTTGAGTCTTGCCCTAGGTGCTCTTATTAGTGGGTCATCATATTGGACTTGTCTGGTCTTTTGGCCCATTAGGGAGCTAGGCCCATGGGCGCCCCCTTCTTGCACCCTTGGTTATCTGTTATTTCCCTTTTTCTCAAGGGCTTTTGTACAAAGTTGGGTTCCCTATATATAGAACCCCAACTCCCACTTGAGAAGGTAATGAAGATTTGAAGAATTGAGCATAATTGCAATCCCCCTCTCTCTCTCTAGTTCTCTCTCCCTCTCTCTCTCCTTGGGGCGGATCCCCCTCTCTCTCCTCCCCCTTCTCTCTCTCTCCCAAGGGCGAACCTGCCCCTTCGCCTCCTCTCTCTCTCCTCCACCTCAGCTGCCACCTCCCCCTCCAACCTTTCACCTCCCCTAGGCCACTTAACCCCCATCAATTCCCTCCCCTTCCCAAGTGACTCTTCCTATTCCCCATACACCTTCCCCACCTCCAATACACCCCTCCCTCTTCCCCAAGCAACCTTCCCACTCCCCCACACCTTCATTCACACCCCAAGACCATTCAAACTCCAGCCCCCCTCCACCTATTGCGCAAACAGCCACCCCCCCCTTACATCCTTGCCATGGCCGAACCCCACCTCCACCTCCACTAGCTTCGGCCCCCACTTCCTCTCCACCCTCCTGCCCCTTCACACCCCTGCTCCACCCCTTCCTCCACTCCCACACAACCCCCCCTGCCACCTACGAACACCCCCACCCTCTCCACCTCCACCAAACACTAGCCTCCCATGCCTCCATCCCACCCCCTCTCCTACATCCTGCCCCACTACAGGTAGCAGAAGAAGACACGTCTTGCAGAGGCTCCCCCGAACTCATACAGTGGCTTCTGAAGGCAAGGCGTACCATTATGGAAAGGGCTCCCAGTCCTCTTCCCAGGCGAAGTGGAAGCACTCCGTTCCAAGTTCGTGGCCACCCGTGAGAGCCGATCTCCTCCGACAGCGTCTGGAACTAGCTGCAGAGCACCAGAGTCCGACTAGAAGCTCAACCACGGTCGACAGCGACAGATCCAGACTGAAGTTTCTTCTCCAAAGATCTTCCTCTCCCTATCCCCGATCAGGAGCAAGAAACGGAACCCCGTTCGGCCTCCGGGAGCTAGAGTTCCAAATTTTCTCCCACCGTCGTTCGGGTCTGCCTCCTGCTGTCTGCCGTGACCAGATCCCACTCAACGGATCCCTCCTGTCCACCCCGACCTCAGAAGGAGTCTCCGTCAGTTTTTCTGTGCAGAGGACTTGTCCACGGATCCAACAACTCCGACGGATCGAGATTCTGAGTCCGGAAGCCCCAGGTACAACTTCTGCATCCGGCTGCATCTATTCTGAAGCTGCCAACCCCAGATTCCGACGTCCTGTTCAAGTCTCCACCACGACCACCAGCAACGGCAGAAGAATTTGACATAAATCTGAGGCATCCCTGTACCTATTACGAAGACATCCTCACTGATCTCGTCATCGGAAAAATTCCTGAGAGCAAGCTACGACTGCAACAGCGACCTCCTGTCCCCTCCAACAACAAGTGGGCAGAACCACGTCGGCGCCCGTTCCGTCGTCCTCGGCGGAATTCTCTCTCTCGCCTGGCCGGCTTAGCGCCCCTCCCTGCGTGGAGGTAGTGTTTGATGTAATTGTGATTACCCCACCCCTAGTTCAACCCTCCTGCGTGGGGTGTAGTTCATGTAACTAGCAGCCCAAGCTTCATCGGCGCAGTGTGCGGGGATCACACTTCCCCGCTCGCCCACGTCTCCAAACGGGGTTGGTTTCTTCAAACCAACCAGGTGAGCTCTAAAACTTTGCTCCATTTATATTAGTGTCTGTTTGTTTAATATCCGTAGACATAGCTCCGTTGCACAAGAGAGTGAGTGCCCGTTCCCGGAGCCATCATCATTGAGTGGTCACCGTGGTCATCGTGAGAGAGTGGGACCTTGTGCCCCAAGTGGCACCGGCCAGCCCCAAAGTGTGGGCCACGTACCCTCGGGAGGATAACCCTAGCCCTGCTGGCACTCTACCAGTTAGGGTCTTGATCCATCACCTCCTTCTAGCATCATATAGTTACCCGGGGCTTGCGAGTGTGCGACGGCGTTTCGGTCTCAATTTATCATTTTACTTGCTATGTGATTGTGAATGCGGATTAGGTCCGAGGTTTGCGTTTGCTTGCTGCATACCCTATACTTGTGTCACATCAAATTGGTATCAGAGCAAGTTTTAGACTTGTCTCTAGAAGCCTAGGTCCAAGGGCTCTTGCACTTCCACCCGTGTGTCAATCTCTTCTCCTTCGTGCATGTCCACCCGTAGAGGCACCGTTTACCAAACCAACCCCCAAACTTCCGATCCCCCCATGAGTTCCCATTCTCAGGGCAACCAAGGCATCCCTAGTGAAGTCCCACCTGCCCCTATGGAGCAAGTTGACCCTATCCTTAGGGCTATCCTAGAGAAACTTGATGGACTTACCACCCGAATGGATAAGCTAGAGGAATTAAGGGCCCCACCTAGGATCCCTGCACAAAGAACCCCCCCTCCACAAGTTGAACCGGGTAGGGAAGACCTTGAGAATGAGTGGTACCACGAACCGGAGAGGCCTCAACGGCCCCGACATCATGAGAGAATCCCACCTAGGAACTATGCCCACAGATTTCCCCCTCCGCGGGATGAACATGAGAGGGAAGACCTAGATAATGGGTGGTATCGTGAACAAGAGAGAGCTCCTCAACCTCGACACTATGAGAGGCGACCACGTGAGGATCATGATGAACTCCTATTAAGAATGATCAAAGTGGAAGCCCCTAATTTTGATGGGTCTCACAACCCTAGTGTCTACAAAGATTGGGAGCATGGCATGGATCAATACTTCGAGTGGTACCCCATGACCGAGGAGAGGAAGGTTAGGTTGGCCAAGATGCACCTCCTTAAACTAGCCAAAACCTATTGGCTAAAGGTTGAAAACCAAAGGAGGATCAGGCGTGAGGAACCCATTAACACTTGGATTGACATGAAAGATCAACTTAGGAACAAATACCTTCCCATCTCCTATAGCCAACTTCTTCTTGATGAATGGCAAAGCCTTACCCAAGAGGGAAAGACCGTGGAAGAGTATATTGAGAAATTTGATTCATATCTCCTAAGGTGCGGTGTGGTTGAGGATCCAGCCGTTACCTTATCCCGGTTTAGGAATGGTCTCCTTCCCCACATCAAACGGGAGCTCTTTATGAGGGAAGTGCATAGCCTGGAAATTGCCTATCAAATAGCTCGGGATGTAGAGAGATTCTCCAGAAATCCTAGGTTTGCCCCTCCCAAAGGGTCAGGACCACGTCCCAACCTCCCTCCTTTGTTAAGAACACCACCCCCCAGCGGGGGAACTCCTACAAGACCCTCCCCGCCACCCACCACACCCAATCCTCCCCCTAGAAAGGAAGACAACTCCAAAGGGAAGACCCCAATGAGTAGCACGATCAAGTGTTTCCAATGCCATGGCTATGGCCACATAGCCTCCCACTGTCCCTCTAAGGGGTTGTCAAGCCTAGTTATTGAGGGTGGACCTTCTACTACTCAGGAAACACATGAGGGTACTATTGAGGATTATCAGGCCAACTTAGAATGGGAAGAAGAATACCATGAGCAATTCTATGAAGAAGGAGTAGAGGAGGACCCCCACTCCAGCCACCTAGGGGTGATAAGGTGCACCCTCACACAACCACAAGAGGATGATTGGCGGAGGACTTCCATTTTTCACACATTTGTCAAAATCGGGGACCATGTTAGGAAGGTCATCCTAGACAATGGGAGTTGTGTCAACGCCGTGTCTCCGGACACCGTCAAACTCCTAGGACTTACCCCTACATCCCACCCCAAACCTTATCGTGTGTCCTGGATAAACAACCACTCCCTACCCGTCAACACATGTTGCCTTATCCCCATCACCTTTTCAACCAAGGGCAAATATGGTGCGATATCATACCTATGGCTGTAGGAAGCATCCTATTGGGGAGACCTTGGATATATGATGTCAATGCCACTATCCATGGAAAAACAAACACTTGCACCTTTGACCACGAGGGGAAGACTATCCGTCTCAACCCCTCCCCTCCCCAAAAAGAACCACCCACCAAGGGAATCCTTCCCACACCACCAAAACCCAAGGCCTCGATTGCTCCAACCAAATCTTCAACACAAAGTCACATACCTGCAACTCCGATAGTCAAAGGCCTCCACCTTATCACCAAGAAAGAGCTCGAAGAAGAGATAACCCGGGGGGCACCCCTTTGTGCCATTGTCATATGCCTTGGGGAGGCAACTCCCTCCAACCCTCACCCCGTGGAAATCCACCCTCTCTTGGAAGAATTTAAGGACGTTTTTCCCAAGGAACTCCCCGACCAACTACCACCCATGAGGGATGTCCAGCACGCTATAGATCTTGTCCCAGGAGCCACCCTCCCAAACATGCCCCACTATCGCCTCAATCCCACCGAACATGCTGAGTTAAGGAGGCAAGTGGAGGAACTGATTAGAAAGGGGTTTCTTAGGCTGAGCAAAAGCCCATGTGCCGTCCCGGCCCTCCTCACACCAAAAAAAGACGGGACATGGCGAATGTGTATTGATAGCAGGGCCATCAACAAGATTACTGTCAAATATAGGTTTCCCATACCTAGACTTGACGACATGCTGGACATGCTCGCCGAGCCACCATATTTTCCAAAATAGACCTCAAAAGTGGCTATCATCAGGTTAGGATAAGGCCCGGGGATGAATGGAAAACAGCCTTTAAAACCAAGGATGGACTTTATGAATGGCTGGTGATGCCTTTTGGGCTTTCAAATGCCCCAAGTACCTTCATGCGCCTTATGACCGAGGTCCTGAGGCCCTACATTGGAGTCTTCCTGGTAGTTTATTTTGATGACATCCTCATTTACAGCCAAACCAAGGAAGCCCACCTCAGTCATCTAAGGCAAGTTTGCACCACCCTTAGGAAGGAAAGCCTCTTTGCCAATTTAGGGAAGTGTCACTTTATGACCCAATCCATCACCTTCCTGGGGTATGTTGTCTCCACAGAGGGCGTATCCATGGACCCTGACAAAGTCCAAGCCATCATCAATTGGCCTGAACCTCGCACCCTCCATGAAGCCCGCAGTTTTCATGGGTTAGCCACCTTTTACCGGAGGTTCATCAGGGGGTTCAGCACCATCACAACCCCTATCACCGATTGCCTCAAAAAGGGGACCTTTGTGTGGACCAAGACCGCCACTAGAGCCTTCCAAGAGCTCAAAGAGAGAATGACCCAAGCCCCTGTCTTATGCCTCCCTGATTTCTCCAAAGTCTTTGAAGTTACTTGCGATGCCTCAGGGGTAGGAATTGGTGGGATCCTTAGCCAGGAAGGACACCCAGTGGCCTACTTTAGCGAAAAACTGTGTGATGCCAGGATGAGGTACTCCACCTACGACAAGGAATTCTATGCTGTGGTACAATCCCTCCGGCATTGGAGACACTACCTCTTGCCTAATGAGTTTGTCATATTCTCCGACCATGAGGCCCTGAAATACCTCAACTCCCAGCAGAAACTGAATGCTCGGCATGCCCGATGGGTCGAACACATCCAGGCTTACACATTTGTAATCAAACACAAGGCTGGGAGTGAAAACCGAGCAGCCGATGCCCTCAGTAGGAGAATTTCCTTGCTAGCTACCATACAGGTGGAAGTCATAGGATTTGAAAGACTCAAAGAAGAGTACTCTGCTTGCCCGGACTTTGGCCCAATCCATACCACTCTGTCCACTCTGTCCACCCTCTCACCAAAGGAACACCAAGGATTCATTTTAGAGGACGGGTTCATTTTTAAAAGCCATAGGCTTTGCATACCAAGGACCTCTCTACGGGATTTTCTGATCTGGGAATTACATGCAGGAGGCTTGGCTGGACACTTTGGGATTCACAAAACCATTGCCTTGGTAGAAGGACAATTCCATTGGCCCAGCCTCAAAAGGGATGTGGCCAAAATTGTGAGGCAATGCCGCACATGTGCAACCGCTAAGCAAATCAAACAAAACACAGGCCTGTACACTCCCTTACCAGTCCCAGACCGACCTTGGCAAGATCTTAGCATGGACTTCGTACTAGGGCTACCCCGGACCCAAAGGAAACATGACTCCATTTATGTCGTGGTGGACCGATTCTCTAAAATGGCTCATTTCATCCCCTGTTCCAAAACCTCAGACGCCTCCCATGTGGCCCGTCTATTCTTTGAAGAGGTGGTCCGACTCCATGGTCTACCCAAGACCATTATCTCAGATAGGGACGTCAAATTCACCAGCTACTTTTGGAAGACCCTCTGGCATCTTATGGGGACCCTGCTTAAGTTTTCCACAGCCTACCACCCCCAAACCGATGGACAGACTGAAGTTGTCAATCGGAGCTTGGGGAACCTTCTACGGTGCCTTGTTGAGGATCGCCCCGGGAATTGGGATCTCATATTACCCCAGGCAGAGTTTGCATACAACAATTCTGTGAATAGGTCGATAGGGATGAGCCCGTTTGAAGCTGTGCATGGGTACAAGCCTAGAACCCCTACAGATCTCATTCCTTTGCCACCGCATGCTAGAGTGTCTATTAGTGCTGAGTCGTTTGCCCAACACATGAAGGAATTGCATGAGGAAATCCGCAAACACATTAACAAAAGCAATGAGGTGTATAAAAAGTCGGCCGACTCCCACCGCCGCCACCAGGAGTTTCACGTAGGTGATTATGTGATGGTACGAACTGAGAGGCTTTCCCCTGGGAATGTCTCCAAATTGAGGTCGCGTGGATCAGGCCCCTTCCAGGTTCTAAAGAGGATTGGCACAAACGCTTACGTGTTAGACCTCCCCGAGGAATACGCAATAAGTCCCACATTCAATGTGGCTGACCTGGTGCCATACAGGGGTTCCACGGTGACACCTAGTGAGGGAATTGAGCCTGTCCCACTTTTTGAGAGAGCCCCCACCCACAAGAAAGTTCCACCAGCCCAGAGAGGCCAACGGGAGCAGATAGAGCGGATATTGGATGAACATGTCACTGTCACCCGGAGCAAAGTATACGAGCGATACCTGGTCAGGTGGAAGGGCCGGCCTCCTACAGATGACTCATGGGTGAGCAGGGAGGATCTTCAGCAGCTGGACCCTGATCTCCTGGAGCATTACCGCAGCCGAGAAGACCCTTACTCGACAGAGTCGAGTTCTTCCCAGTCCAGGGGAGTTGATGGGGACATCACTCAGAGCTCCCTCTGGCTCGACACATCTCTCCCCTCTGGAGACGGATAGGATAACTTGATGGGGCCTCGACGGCACTGGATCTCACTACTATAGACATCTTGATGTATTTTCTCCTTTGTTGAGTCCTTTTGATGTATTTCACTTCTATTTTTGAGTCTTGCCCTAGGTGCTCTTATTAGTGGGTCATCATATTGGACTTGTCTGGTCTTTTGACCCATTAGGGAGCTAGGCCCATGGGCGCCCCCTTCTTGCACCCTTGGTTATCTGTTATTTCCCTTTTTCTCAAGGGCTTTTGTACAAAGTTGGGTTCCCTATATATAGAACCCCAACTCCCACTTGAGAAGGTAATGAAGATTTGAAGAATTGAGCATAATTGCAATCCCCCTCTCTCTCTCTAGTTCTCTCTCCCTCTCTCTCTCCTTGGGGCGGATCCCCCTCTCTCTCCTCCCCCTTCTCTCTCTCTCCCAAGGGCGAACCTGCCCCTTCACCTCCTCTCTCTCTCCTCCACCTCAGCTGCCACCTCCCCCTCCAACCTTTCACCTCCCCTAGGCCACTTAACCCCCATCAATTCCCTCCCCTTCCCAAGCGACTCTTCCTATTCCCCATACACCTTCCCCACCTCCAATACACCCCTCCCTCTTCCCCAAGCAACCTTCCCACTCCCCCACACCTTCATTCACACCCCAAGACCATTCAAACTCCAGCCCCCCTCCACCTATTGCGCAAACAGCCACCCCCCCCTTACATCCTTGCCATGGCCGAACCCCACCTCCACCTCCACTAGCTTCGGCCCCCACTTCCTCTCCACCCTCCTGCCCCTTCACACCCCTGCTCCACCCCTTCCTCCACTCCCACACAACCCCCCTTGCCACCTACGAACACCCCCACCCTCTCCACCTCCACCAAACACTAGCCTCCCATGCCTCCATCCCACCCCCTCTCCTACATCCTGCCCCACTACAGGTAGCAGAAGAAGACACGTCTTGCAGAGGCTCCCCCGAACTCATACAGTGGCTTCTGAAGGCAAGGCGTACCATTCTGGAAAGGGCTCCCAGTCCTCTTCCAAGGGGAAGTGGAAGCACTCCGTTCCAAGTTCGTGGCCACCCGTGAGAGCCGATCTCCTCCGATAGCGTCTGGAACTAGCTGCAGAGCACCAGAGTCCGACTAGAAGCTCAACCACGGTCGACAGCGACAGATCCAGACTGAAGTTTCTTCTTCAAAGATCTTCCTCTCCCTATCCCCGATCAGGAGCAAGAAACGGAACCCTGTTCGGCCTCCGGGAGCTAGAGTTCCAAATTTTCTCCCACCGTCATTCAGGTCTGCCTCCTGCTGTCTGCCGTGACCAGATCCCACTCAACGGATCCCTCCTGTCCACCCCGACCTCAGAAGGAGTCTCCGTCAGTTTTGCTGTGTAGAGGACTTGTCCACGGATCCAACAACTCTGACGGATCGAGATTCTGAGTCCGGAAGCCCCAGGTACAACTTCTGCATCCGGCTGCATCCATTCTGAAGCTGCCAACCCCAGATTCCGACGTCCTGTTCAAGTCTCCACCACGACCACCAGCAACGGCAGAAGAATTTGACATAAATCTGAGGCATCCCTGTACCTATTACGAAGTCATCCTCACTGATCTCGTCATCGGAAAAATTCCTGAGAGCAAGCTACGACTGCAACAGCGACCTCCTGTCCCCTCCAACAACAAGTGGGCAGAACCACGTCGGCGCCCGTTCCGTCGTCCTCGGCGGAATTCTCTCTCTCGCCTGGCCGGCTTAGCGCCCCTCCCTGCGTGGAGGTAGTGTTTGATGTAATTGTGATTACCCCACCCCTAGTTCAACCCTCCTGCGTGGGGTGTAGTTCATGTAACTAGCAGCCCAAGCTTCATCGGCGCAGTGTGCGGGGATCACACTTCCCCGCTCGCCCACGTCTCCAAACGGGGTTGGTTTCTTCAAACCAACCAGGTGAGCTCTAAAACTTTGCTCCATTTATATTAGTGTCTGTTTGTTTAATATCCGTAGACATAGCTCCGTTGCGCAAGAGAGTGAGTGCCCGTTCCCGGAGCCATCATCATTGAGTGGTCACCGTGGTCATCGTGAGAGAGTGGGACCTTGTGCCCCAAGTGGCACCGGCCAGCCCCAAAGTGTGGGCCACGTACCCTCGGGAGGATAACCCTAGCCCTGCTGGCACTCTACCAGTTAGGGTCTTGATCCATCACCTCCTTCTAGCATCATATAGTTACCCGGGGCTTGCGAGTGTGCGACGGCGTTTCGGTCTCAATTTATCATTTTACTTGCTATGTGATTGTGAATGCGGATTAGGTCCGAGGTTTGCGTTTGCTTGCTGCATACCCTATACTTGTGTCACATCAGATTAGCTTTGTCTGACATGAAATAAGAAAGGGGTTGACAGTTTTATCAATTTTCAACTTTCTTATTTACTGATTGCAATCTTTAAACTTCAATGATTATAAAATTTAAACCATTAAGTCAGTCTTTAAGCAATTTAAAATTCTTATAAGAGAAGAAGTCTGTTTTCTATTGCTTAGAAATCAGAACTGACTAACAGATTGCCATATGTCAGACTCAATCATTTAGAGTCAATGATGAAATAATTCAATAGAATTGATGACCACTCTGAATTTCTAACAATACTCCACTGTCTATATGCATGCAATTTTGCTAATGAATGGCAATAATTAAATGAGAGAGAGCTTATGCATAGGTCATGAATGAATGATATGCAAAGGCATGCAAATACTCAACAAACTCCCCCTGAATACATGCAATATTTTCTCTAAAAACTGAATAAAGGATTTTGAAATTCATGCTCATTCAGACTGCCCTATCAATCAATATAACCCATGGTATTAGGCCGAGAATCTGGTCTCAAGGACCATCTCACACATAGTAAGAACCTCCAGACCAATTTCCCTGCCCTTTAGTAGCTTACTATTTAACATACCACGGTTATGCAGAGAAAAGCAGTTCAAAGCAGTTTTAATATGCATGTGATTTTAGACACATTCATGACTAAATGATATGCAATGATGATCATGAAAAGTATGAGTGTCATGCATGATCATGAGTCTGTTGCAACATCTAGCATTCACAAAACCATCAGAGAGTTTATTCATTCAGAGAGCATCATTCGGGAGCAATCAATTCTTCAAGATAATTCAGTTTCTAGCATTCAGTGTACACAGTGTAATAGTATGCAAAGAGAAGAGAATCATCAGCTTTTGTGCAGAATTTAAATTCAGTAGCTGAGTCTGGAATGCAGACTGATCAGCTAGACAAGAAGAGAAAGTCAGGAATTAACCAATCAAATCGACATTACTTTCTCAATTCAATTCTGAAGATAAGTCACTTACCTGCTTTACCTGACTGATTTATTTTTACCCTTAGTGTTCCATCAGATTGTTGACAAGGCCTCCAATCTCTTTTAGATTTTGAATTTATGGCCTTATCTCCTGTCATATGCCTGAAGCAGCCACTATCCAAGTACCACATATTTGTCCTTGGCTGCTAGACATACTTGCACACACAATCAGGTAGATGAGTTTGGAACCCAAGTCTGATTGGGCTCCAGAGAAGATGAAATAGAAGTAAAGCAAGACAGCAAACTTTTTGGTATCCACATTTGTTTGAAAGAATTTTGTTCAGTGAATCCTACAGATTTCTTTCTATTGTTGTTCCTTTTCTTTTTGTTATTTTTCTTCTTATTTACACCAGCATAATCATTGACAATGTTGTTTCTTTGCCAGTGCCTTGGCCAGGGTGTGTTCAGGAAGTTTTGGCCATAGTAGTTCCTGGGCTGACTGAAATAATGCATATTTCTAGGTGACCAGTTGCCATACCCACTAACCCAATTTCTAGTGTAAGGTCTATGATATTGTGCAGCCTGATATGTAAGACCTGTAAACCTTCCCGGAGTTCTAGTCCAACCTGACCTATTGAAATAGGTTGGCTGTGCATTGTAGTAAGTCTGAGCTATGGGTTGATAGAAATAATTGGGTTGACTCCTGGCAGCATTCTGTCTCCCCTGTACTTTGGACCCTGCTGACCTATTCATGGGTGTGTATTGGGTCTTCTTCAGAGGTGATGGTGATGGTGGAGACTTGGTGGCCTTGACATGGGGTTTATAGGACTGTTTAGGTTGACCCCTAACCTGTGATTGAGCCTTGGGATTTTGCTTGGATGTGCTGGCACGACTAGGCTCATTAACCTTTTGTTTGCCCTTCTCCTCAGCACTGGGCTTTTTCAGATTAGCAGTTTTGTTCATTGAAATGGTTGAGTTCATGCTAATTAGAGGTTCCTTTTCTTTTTGAACAACAAATGAAATTATTTTCATCCCAAATGTTTTTGTTGCACTAGAACTAAATCCTAGGCCCTCTTTTCTGAAATTAACCTTTGACCCTAACAAAGCATTTAGATTCTCTGTACCTTGGGTCATTTTCTCAATGGTCTTAAGCTTGTCCTCATTGTCCTTTTGAATATCTTCAACAGATTTCTTAAGTTCAGTATTCACAATTTGGACAGCTTCATATTTCTCATTCACCAGCTTCATCTCACTCTCATATTTTTGAATTTTCAGTTTCCATTCATCAATTTCCTTTTCTAACCTCACATTCTCTTCCCTAGAAGTTTTTAACTCATTCTTGATTTCCTCTGATTCAGAACATGTGAGTTTGAGTTTATTATTCTTAGCTTCAAGATATGCAATTTTATCAGACAATGAGGTATCATTTTGCATGGAATTGATTTTTCTGTTTAGATGCCTATTTTCCCTTCTAATATCATCTGCTTGATCAGCTAGTTTATGATAGGCATCTACCCACTCAACAATAGTAAAATTATTAAATGGAGAAGTTACCTCATCTGAATCTTCCTCTCTGTCTTCAGAGCTAGTTGCCATGAGACAGATAGGTTTTTCAGCTTCAACTTCACTGTCCGAAGTATTGCTGAGACAACCTTCATCCTCATCGCTCCATGTGCTGATCATGGCTCTTCTTTTCGTGTTCTTTCTATTTGATTTGCCCTTGTGATTCTGGTTCTCCGGACAGTCAGCTTTTAGATGGCCAGAGTTCCTGCATTGGTAACACACGTAAGTTCCATATTGATTTGCAGGTTTAGATTTATACCTTGTGTCCTGCCGGCCGCCACTATGGTTCCTTCGGTTGAATTGTCCTCCTTCTCTCCTGAGGAACCGCCTGAACTCTCTAGTCATCATAGCCATCTCAGTATGAGTTATGTCTTGTTCATTCAAGCTCTCCTCGGATGATGATCTGCTAGAGCTGGATCGGTTTGATTTGCTGGATTTGCTAGCACCAGCCTTCAGTGCGATCGGTTTCCTCTTCTCTTCAGCTTCATCTACCTTCAGCTAATTAGATCTCTAATGGCTTTGTATAGACTTGTGAAGATGAAACACGTTGTATAGACTTCAGTTTATAGCCAACGTACATACATCAATGTATGGACTTTACAAGACAAACACAATGTGTATACTTGCTCAATGTATGGACTTGTTTGAACGAACATGCAATGTATATACTTGAGACATGAAGGCCAATGTATAGACTTGGCCACAAGCTGAACAATCGGATATACAGACTTCACCCCAAAGCATAAGACACTAACTGAGACGGACAATGTACAGACTTGCTGTAATAGTCCGATGTATAGACTTTGAGATCATTCAATCAGCCAATGTGTAAGACATCACGATGTATAGACTTTCTGTATGAAGGGCTGTGCAATGTATGGACTCCATGATACTCTAATGCAGACAGACGATGTATAGAGTTCTCAGTTCAGCCGTCAGTGTATAGACTTGAAAGTCTTGAAGCCAATGTACATACTTTAAAGATGAACAGTTGGATGTACATACTTGGGAGATCACTGATGGCTGTACAGACTTTGGCGAAGCAAAAGGCTGTATAGACTTGGAACAGGAAGCAAGTATAAACATTGTGAGAATGTATAGACTTGCTAGCTTTCAACGTCCTCGGTGTATAGACTTAGCCAACTAGAGACACTGTACAGACTATGAAGTACAACCAGTGTGTAGACTTCGTTTCAAGCACCGTAGGTAAAAACCCAATGTATAGACTTTAAAGAAATGCATGCTACAGTGTAATGTCTAGACTTGCTATATGCATGGGACACTGATGAAGACGGTGGACTGTATAGACTTCTAAATGCTGATGGACACTGTACGGACTTGGCATAAGACGCAAATAGAGACGGTCCAATGTCCACACTTATGCTGTGTAGACTTAGTCCAATTGAGACGCTGAATAAGACGGACACTATCTAGACTTTACAGTAAATGCATGTGCCAATGTATATACTTCAAAGCTCGACCAGTGTACAGACTTTAACAAAATGCCTAAGACGCTGAATGAGACGATGGGTGAGACGGTGCAGCTACAGTGGTGTACAGACTTCATGAGACGCTCACTGTATATGCTTAGCACCGACAAGTGTATAGACTTTGTGAAGCACAGTCCATTGTACAGACTTTGCAAGCAGTCCGATGTACAGACTTCAAGAGACTCTAGACAACGGACGCTGTATAGACTTGCTAGTCTGAATGCCAATGTATGGACTTTGAAGTTCAGTTGGTGAGTGTACAGACTTCACCAATGAGACGCTCACTGAACAGACTTTACGAATGAACAATGCAAGAGACGCAATGCAAGAGACGGCTATACAGACTTGAAGTGTAATGCAGTGTGTTAACCTGTGAGATGCATAGAACACACAGACAGTCTGATAAAATCAATTTCATCAAAACATAAACAGTGTTGCCAATCAATCAAAACAATGTGTTGTCATATGAAATAAAGTACATGTCAACACCATCAACACAGAGGAGTCACAACACCAACTACGCATGCTGGAAGAACCGTATGCAGGTTTTTTTGAGGGCTAAAGATTATGAGATTTGGAAGGTAGTTAGCAAGGGACCTTTCGAGCTGTCCCCTAATGAAGATGTATGGACCAAGGATGAAATTAGAAGGTCCACGCTCAACTGGAGTGCAATCAATGCAATCCAGTGTTCTCTGCATCCCACCGAGTTCTCACGAGTATCTGCCTGCTCTTCAGCGAAGGAAATGTGGGATGCACTTGAAGTTATCTACGAGGTGACTTCACAAGTTAGAGAGACCAAGACTAATCTACTGGTTTCAGAATACGAGGCCTTCAAGATGAAGCCAAATGAGACAATCAAAGAAATGTATGCTCGATTGACTATTATCACAAATAGTCTCAGAGGTTTTGGGAAGAAGTATTCTGAGTATGATATAGTCAGAAAGATCTTGCGATCCTTGACTCCAATTTGGCACACCAAGGCCACTGTTATGGAAGAGTCAAGAGATCTGCACAATACAAGGGCAGATGAGCTTATCGGATCTCTAATGGCATATGAGATGAATCTGCCGAAGATAGAGGAGGCTGATAGAAAGAGGAAGCCAATAGCTCTGAAGGCTGGTGCTAGCAAATCTAGTCGATCCAGCCCCAACGGATCATCAATTGAAGAGAGCTTGTCTGAAGAAGAAATGGCAAATGATGATATTGCTATGATTACTAGGGAATTCCGGCGCTTTCTCAAGAAAGAAGGAAGAAGATTCAGCCGAAGAAATCCCAGTGGTGGCCGCCGAGACACAAGGTACAAATCAAACCCTGTAAAGAAAGCTGAGACTAATGTTTGCTATCAATGCAGGAAGGCTGGTCACTTTAAAGCTGAATGTCCGACAAATCAGAACCTCAAGGACAAGTCCAAGAAAAAGAACACAAGAGGGAAAGCTATGGTGAGTACCTGGAGTGATGAGGACGAGGGATCCTTGAGCAACACTTCGGACAGTGAAGTTGAAGCTGAGAAGCCAATCTGTCTCATGGCAACCAGCTCAGAAGATAGAGAGGAAGAATCTGATGAGGTATCCTCTCGTTTTGAAAATTTTACTATTGCTGATTGGATGAATGCTTATAATGAACTTGCTGATAGAGTAGATGATGTCAGAAAAGAAAATAGGCATCTACGAAGAAAAATTAACATCATGCAAAATGATACTTCATTGTCTGATAAAATTGCATGCTTAGAGAATGAGAACAGTAAGCTGAAACTCACATGTTCTGAATTTGAAGAAATCAAGAAAGAACTGAAAATCTCTAAGGAAGAAAATGTGAGATTAGACAATGAAATTGATGCATGGAAATTGAAAATTCAGAATTATGAAAGTGAGATAAAAATTACTTCTGAAAAATATGAAGCTGTCCTCAATGTAAATAATGAATTGAAAAAGTCTATTGATGAAATTCAGAAAGACAATGAGGATAAGCTGAAAACCATTGAGAAAATGACTCAAGTATCTGAAAACTTAGATGCATTATTGGGGTCAAAGGTTAATTTCAGGAGAGAGGGCCTAGGATTCAACTCTAGTGCAACTAAGAGCTTTGGAATGAAAACTATTTCCTTTGTTGCACAAAAGGAGAAAGGACCTCTGATTAATATGAATTCTAATAATGCTGTGAAAACAAATGTGAATCTGAAAAAGTCCAATGCAGAGGAGAAGGGCAAACAGGAAGTTGGTGAGCCTAGTAGAATTGGCACTTCCAAACCTAGCTCTAGTGCTCAATCCAAGGCTAGGGGTCAGCCTGCTCAGGTAAACAAACCCTATGTCAATGCCAAAAAGTCTTCACCACCACCATCACAGAAAAAGACCCAACAAAAACCTATGAACAGGTCAGCAGGGTCAAGGGTGCAGGGAAGACAAAATGTTTTCAGGAGTCAGCCCAACAAATTCAATCCACCTAGAGTCTAGTCCTACTACCCCACACAGTCAATCTATCCTAATGGGTTTGGGTGGACTAGAACTCAAGGGATGCATACAGGGTACGTTCATCAACCTACACAATTTTACAGACCCTATGTCAGAAATTGGGGTAATGGGTATGGTAGTCGAACAACTCGAAACTTCCAATCTTTCAGCCAGCCCAAATATCACCTTGACCAAAACTTTATGAATGCAACCTGGCCGAAGCATTGGCACAACAACAACAATTCTGTGAATAACTCTGTTGGTGCAAATAAAAAGAAAAACAACAAAAATAAGAGAAAGAATAACAGAAGGAAATCTGCAAAATCCACTGAACAAAGTTCTTTTAAACAAATGTGGATTCCCAAAGTTATGCTTTCTTCCTTTACTTGCACTTCATCTGCATTGGAGCCCAAATAGACTTGGGTTCCAAACTTTTTACCCTAATTGTGTGTGCAGGTATGCCTGGCAGCCAAGAGCAACTTGTGGTACTTGGATAGTGGCTGCTCCAGACATATGACAGGAGATAAGGCCAAGTTCTGCATGCTGACTGAGAAGCTAGGAGGCCTTGTCACCTTTGGAAGCAACACAAAGGGTAAGATCATTGGATCAGGTAAGGTAGGTAAGTGTTCTACCTGCTGCATTGATGATGTTATGCTGGTTGAAGGGTTAGCTTATAATTTACTCAGTATCAGCCAGTTGTGTGATAAAGGATATAAAGTCTTATTTGATTCTCAATGCTGCAAGGTTTTTGAACCTGATTCTGAAATTGTCAAATTTTCTGGAAAAAGAATAAATAACACATACATGATAGATTTAGATGATATTCAGCATTCTAACCTATGTCTTACTGCCAGTAAAGAAGATTTAGCATTTTTATGGCATCGTAGGTTAGGCCATGCGAGTTATACTATTTTGCATAAACTAAACAAGCATAACATGGTTAGAGGACTCCCTGAAGTCTCTTTTAAAAAGGATAATAAATTTTGTAACGCATGCATTCAGTCCAAGTTGACTAGAAAATCATTCAAATCTAGGACAGAAAACCTATCCAATAAACCTTATGAACTGATACACATGGACCTATTTGGGCCAACCAGGTCTGTCAGTTTATCAGGGAAGAGGTATGGGTTTGTCTTAGTAGATGATTTTTCTAGGTATACTTGGGTATATTTTCTGTCACACAAGAATGATGCATTTTCAGAATTTCAGGAGTTCTGTATTAGAATAAATCAGAAAATTGAAAATATTTTGACTGATCATGGAGGTGAGTTTGAAAACTCACACTTTGAAGAATTTTGCTGGTCTAGTGGGATTCATCATAAGTTTTCCTCACCCAGGACCCCTGAGCAGAATGGTGTTGTCGAGAGGAGGAACAGAACTCTAGTGGAGATGGGCCGAACACTTCTAGTTGAAGGTGAACTGTCAAGAAAATTCTGGACTGAAGCAGTCAACACAGCCTGTTATGTAATTAACAGGGCAATGGTAAGACCTTCCACCCAGAAAACCCCCTATGAGATTTTGAAAGGTAAGAAACCTTCAATTGCCCATTTCAAGGTCTTTGGTTGTAAATGTTTTATACATATAAATGATAAGAGGGACCTTGATAAATTTGAGCCAAAAGGTGAACCAGGAATTTTTCTTGGTTATTCTGAAAACACCCGAGCTTATAGAGTGTTCAACTTAAACACAAAAATTGTTGAAGAATCTCCACACATTATCTTTGATGAATCCTTGATGGAAACTAACCATGGTCATTGCAGGAATGAAGATGGGAACATTTTAAAAGATGATAACTCTGCAGACCAGTCTGATGGTGAAGAAGAAAAAGAGGAGCAGAATGAAGAAGAACCTGAAGTTCAGGGGGAGGTAAGTGAAATTCCTAAAACTCAGATTGTTAATATCAGATATCTTAAAGATCACCCTGTGAATAATGTCATTGACAATCTGAATGATCCCCCTAGGACTAGAGGTCACTTTAGAATTCAGGATGAATTAAATACATATGCTCTTGTCTCTTAAATTGAACCCAAGTCCATTGATTGTGCCCTCAAGGATGTGCATTGGATTAATGCCATGCATGAGGAGCTTAATCAGTTCGACAGGAACAAGGTGTGGCACTTGGTCCCACCTCCTGATCATGGAACAGTCATAGGGACTAAGTGGGTATTCATGAATAAATCTGATGAATTAGGGAATATTGTTAAAAATAAAGCCAGACTTGTTGCTCAGGGGTATAACCAGGAGTTTGATATTGACTTTGAAGAGTCATTTGCCCCTGTAGCCAGATTAGAAGTTGTTAGGATTTTATTGGCTTATGCATGCTCCCTAGGAATAATCCTCCAGTAGATGGATGTAAAATCTGCATTCTTGAATGGGGAAATTAGTGAGGATGTCTATGTAAGATAGCCCCCTGGGTTTGAATGTCTAGATTTCCCTAATCATGTTTACAAATTAAATAAAGCTCTCTATGGTCTTAAGCAAGCTCCCAGAGCTTGGTATGACAGGTTGAGTAAGTTCCTTACTGATCAAAATTTCACTAGAGGAGTAGTTGATCAGACCTTGTTTACAAAGGTGAGTCATTCTGACATTCTTATTGTACAAATTTATGTGGATGACATTATTTTTGGGTCAACTAACCCCAAATTGTGTGAGGAATTTTCTAAAACAATGACTAATGGGATTGAAATGAACTCAATGGGTGAGCTCAAATTGTTTCTTGGACTGCAGGTTACACAAACAAAGGATGGAATGTTTATCACTCAGTCCAAGTACACAAGGGATCTACTCAAGAAATACAAGATGGAAAACCTCAATGAGATAGCTGCTCCAATGGGTACCTCTACAAGCTTGGATGAAGACACTAAAGGTAAACATGTTGATCAAAAGCTATACAGAGGTATGATCGGATCCCTTCTCTACTTAACAGCATCTAGGCCTGATATTCAATTTGCTGTAGGATTATGTGCTAGGTTTCAGGCCAGTCCTAAAGAAACTCATCTTAAAGCAGTAAAAAGGATTTTTAGATATCTGCTAGGCACCCAAGAGCTAGGATTATGGTATCCTGCTAGGTGTGAGTTAGAGCTTCTAGCTTACACTGATGCTGATTATGCTGGGTGTCGAGTAGATAGAAAAAGTACTAGTGGCTATTGTCAATTCCTTGGTGGCTGTCTAGTATCTTGGGCATCTAAGAAGCAACACACTGTAGCCTTGTCTACAGCTGAGGCTGAATATGTTGCAGCTGGTAATTGTGCTGCCCAAGTACTATGGATCAAGCACCAACTAGATGATTATCAGATAAAACTGGAATGTATTCTAATTTTATGTGATAATACTAGTGCCATATGCCTTGCTAAAAATCTTGTTCATCATTCTAGGACTAAACACATAGAGATAAAACATCATTTTCTTAGAGATGCTGTGAATAAAAAGGAAATCGAACTGAATTTCATTGAAACTGAAAAATAAATTGCTGATATCTTTACTAAGCCTCTTGGGAATGAAAGATTTAAATTTCTTAGAAGAGAACTTGGTTTGTGTAAATTTTAGCATAATGAATAAATTCTCTGATGGCTTGAATAAAATATGTGAATGTTGAATGTAGCAACAGACTCATGATCATGCATGTCACTCACATTTCTTTTACACTCATGATCATCACTGCATAACATTTAGTCATGAATGTGTCTAAAACCACATGCATATCATTCATAATTTTTTATGACATAGTTTTCATTGCATATCATTCATCCATGACCTATGTCGAAGCTTTCTCTCATTTAATTCTTGCCATTCATTTGCAAAACTGCATGCATATTGACAGGGGGAGTCTTGTCAGAAATTCAGGGTGAACTGCTGCGTCGACGCTGCTCTACTGTGGCGTTGACGTAGTGAACTAGATCTGTGAATGCCTCTGCTTCTTATTCTGATGAGTTAACGCTGCAATAGCGTGGAGTCGACGCACTGATATTATCTCAGTGTTATATATTGTTGCCTCTTCAACTGATGCGTGGACGTCTTAAACTCCCAGCGTCGACTCTGTTCATTCATCCTTTGACTCTGAATGATTGAGTCTGACAGTATGGCAATCTTTTAGTCAGTTCTAATATTAAGCAATAGAAAATAGACTTCTTCCCTCATAAGAACTTTAATTGCTTAAAGACTGACTTAATGGTTTAAATTTTATAATCTTTAGAGTTGAAAGACTACAATCAGTAAATAAGGATGCTGAAAATTGATAAAGCACTCAACCCTCATCTTATTTCATGTCAGACAAAGCTAATTATATCTGAAATCTGAAAACTCATCTGAAATCATGTTAGAGAAACTAAGTATGTGTATTGTCATTAAATAAGTCATTCTGAAACAAATAAAGGACAGCTAAGAAAGATATTGAAAAACATTGAAAATTAATTGAAAAATAGCATTGGCAGAGCAATGACTGATAAATCACTGAGAAACTGAGTGATCCATCAAAGAAGTGGACAACACTCATGTCATGAGGTGTATCAGCTATCTCTGTATAAAATGATCAAAACAATAGGTTGGTTTCACTGAGTACCTGGGGGTAACTGGCGTCTGATAAACGTGTACCCTCACACAAAAAGGTGTAAATCAGTTCTATTGAGTTTGATCATAGGCAAAATGGTCCATCATGTTGAGTATCTAGGGGTATTGGTATCTGATAAACATATACCCTTACGCAAAAAGACTTATGGTACCTGAATGCCCTAAATGAAATAATATTGAAAATGCTGTTCCTTCAAAAGAAATTTCATGGATGTCAATTTGTTTAATTTCAATACATGACCTGGTATCTCTTAGCACATTCTACTGAGTCTATGAAAGGAAGATATTCTGAAACTGAATCTCTCATGTAAATATGATTCTGGTTTATTATTTTATCATGCACAACTACCTTATCCAATGAATGTAGTGCATGAACTCTCATTTGTATAACCTTTAAACCAGAACTTCACTTTCTAAGCAGTTTCTCAATTCATATGACTGAAGGTTCTGTGCTTTAGCTGCTTAATTTCTGAACTACCTGCTAAGAATGCCAGTCAGCTGATTCTTCTTGTTCCTTCCCTTGCATCTTATTTCCCTCCTCTTTGTTGATGGCAAAGGGGGAGAATATATTGTCTATTTGATGAATTCATTCCAGGGAAGTGTATGCATCATGTCTATGGCAAAGGGAGAGATCTTGTGAGCAGAGAGTTGTGTTCATGTCTCAGCATGTCATTCATAGCATCTGCATGACAAATCTGAATAACAAATCATGTCCTTCATCAAAAATGCATCTGCATAACAGGATGTTGCTATTCTATATAATAGGGTGTTGCCATCATCAAAAAGGGGGAGATTGTTGTGACCCCTCTGTGTTGATGATGTTGACAATAAGTTTTACTTCATTGGTAACATCTTATTTTGATTGATTGGCAACTGATCTTATTTTGATGAAATTGTTTATATCAGGTTATCTGTGTATATAATGCAGTCAGAGTCTAAATATTGTTATGCACACACTCACAGGTCTACACAGTGCATTGCAGCATGAACATAGAGCCTATACTTTTCCTTGTTTAGACTGGACAGTAGTGGGTCGTCCCTTCTTAGGTGGGTCGACACCCCCAGAGTACAAGTCTATACACTGTCTGTCTGTCTTGTGTCTCATGCAGCGTCTTAGGCATTTTGTTAAAGTCTATACAGTGCAGCTCACACGAACACTCAAGTCCATACATCGTGAAGTCTGCACATTGTGGCACCCAATGTCTATACATTGCTCATTCGTTCATTCAGCATTGTCAAGTCTATACATTGGTCGGTGCCAAGTCTGTACAGCGAGCATCTCATTGGTGAAGTCTGTACACTCACCAGTTGAACTTCAAAGTCCATACATTGGACTGTAGCTTGCACGAAGCTAAGCCCATACATCGCTCAAGTCTGTACAGAGTCCAGCATCTTAGTTAGCGTCTCATTGGTGAAGTCTGTACACTCACCAGTTGAACTTCAAAGTCTGTACATCGGTCTTTCAGCAAGTCTGAACATCGTCCGTCTCTGTTAGCGTCTCAGGCTTTGAGCAAAGTCTATACATCGGACTGTTACAGCAAGTCTGTACATTGTCCGTCTCAGTTAGCGTCTTATGCATTGGGGCGAAGTCTATACAACCGACTGTTCAGCTTGTGACCAAGTCTGTACAGCCAGGGTGACTGTTAAGTCTATACATTGATCATTACCTACGTTCTGAACTGAACTGAGTAAGTCCATACAATCCTCATATATTTTACCTACGCTCAGTTCAGTAAGTCTGTACATTGGTTGCTTTACCGACGTTGCCTTGCCAAAGTCTTCACATTGGAAGTCTGTACATCATTCGTGAAGACTGAACAACGAGCAAGTATATACATTGGACGAGTCTGCATCGTGCATCAGTCCTGAAGTCTATACATCGTCTGTCTTCATTAGAGTCTCATGAAGTCTGTACATCGTGCATCAGTCCTGAAGTCTATACATCGTCTATCTTCATTAGAGTCTCATGGAGTCTGTACATTGCACTCGCCTTCACAAAGTCTATACACTGAAGTCTATACATTGCATTTCCATTCACGAAGTCTGTACATTGCATTCACGTTTCACAAAGTCTATACACTGAAGTCTATACATTGTATTTCCATTTACGAAGTCTGTACATTGCATTCACGTTTCACAAAGTCTATACATCATGAAGTCTACACAAGGCATTTCATCTTACAAAGTCTGTATAGAGTTCTTCACTTAACCTGATAATCCGATACTCTGTCTGACAGGGATTTGTTACTGAGATTGCTGACATGGCTCGTGATCCCAAGAGGACGAGGTGACCAGATCACCTCGGATCTGGCGAATTCCTTGGGCGGGAAAACGTGGAAGCCACGCACCTTTATCCAATATGCTGCTGATATATATAGAAGTCTTCATCTTCTGTTGAAGGCAGATCGACCAGTGAGAAGTCTATACAGTGAGACAAACCTGAGGCAGCAGAGAGCCACCGTGATCCAAAGAGAAGAAAAGCAGAGAAGAAGAAAAAGAGAGAAGAAGAAAGTGAGAGAGATGAGTTGAGAGAGTTATATGAGAGCTTGTGAATCAGTCTCTTGGTTCAGATACCAGAGCTGATATTGCTCAATTTGAGCTACAGTCATTTTGATTTTCATTCCATTCGATTCTGCGTTTCTTGCTTTTCAGTCTTTGTTATTTTTCTTTTGATAACTCTTATTCGATCAAGCTGTTAGTCAGTGGTGTCAAGCTATGAGGCAGCGGTGTGCAGAGGTGTTACCTCTGGTCGGCTAAGCTGTAGAGCCCAGCAGAGCAAGCTGTGAAGCTCAGCTGTTGCAGAGGAGGTTCCTCTGGTCGGGATAAGCTGTAAGCCCCAGCCGTTGTTGGAAAGCTGTAGTGCCCAGCAGATTGAAGCTGTGTATCAGCAGTAATCCACATTCGAGTTGAATGTGGGGTGGATGTAGGTCGGATTGACTGAACCACCTAAAATTCTTTGTGCCCCTCGTGTGGTTGCTTGTCTGTCTAGCAGATCTTATCTCTATTATCTGATGCATTGACTGTGTTTGATCAGTGTTCTTTTAATTCCGCATCTGAATCTAGGCATAATCTTTTATTGGCCAGCTGATATATTCACCCCCCCTCTAGATCCACATTCTGTGGTCAAAGAGCCTTCCATCTAATTTCAACATACTTATGTGCTAAACTACGCTTCTTAAGCTTTTCTTGAAACTCGAATTGACCATAATTATAAATAAATTATTCTAGAAATTACATGGGACTTTGGTCCACCTGATACTCAATACTTGGCAAACATGGGGGCCCTGATCTGGTCCTAGGCGAGTAAAGCCTGAAAGTACTTATGCCCGAGGGAGTTGAATGATCAGGTGTGGCATTGCACCAATTGACATGCAAGATTGAACTAGACAATTCACTTATTACATGCTTGACTCGTTACATGCTTAACTTCCTATACATGACATGTTTGACCGGAGTGATTAATATCCTTGTTACATGGCCATATTTACAATTCTATACTTGTTATTGATCTTAATGCTTACACTTGAGTTCTACAATATCTATTCTTGGAATTCTTGACTTCCTGACCTTGTTCTCTATTTGTCATTTATTTTATTACTTATTTTATTCGAAAGCATATAGATGATCCAAAATGCTAATAACTTAAAGTGACCTGATAAAGAGATATAAGTCCCACTGAGCTTTCTAACTCACCCTGTGTATTGTTGTTAATTTTCAGGAAATCATGAAGATGATGGGAATGGTCTCGAGTGATGAGAGTGATGATAGTTTTTAATAAGTTTCTTTTCCCAGTTTGTCTACTTATAAATAAATGTATCGAGTTTGAATAGTATTGTAAGTCCTTGAAGGATATTTGTTAGAAATGTCAGATTATGAAATAAAGATGTGATTTTGTCCATTTGTTGTTCATACTCATCATCTGAGTCTCTTGATCGACCTGCCCGTATTACTATTCACGCCTTGATAATTCTACCTTGTTCGGGGCGTGACAACACAGATTTTTATCCTACTTCGATTACCCTCCCTGGCAAACCTACATTCAGTCCCCTTACTAACAAGCAAGGGATTTCACTAACCTTTCATAAAAGTTACACAAGCTAATTTTTCAAGACCCAACTCCCCAACTGATCTTTCAGGTCTCATCATACCTGCTAACTTTCCAAGAACTAGTCACCCAGCTCATTTGATGAGGTTCAGCAACCAATTAGTCACCCAATGTGATTCAATTTTTTTCAGTGGTTTTGCACCAACCGCCTCTTCGCAATGTTCACCAATCCAAGTCTTTTGACGACTAGAGCTTCTGTCACACTATGATTTATTTATCTTCATATCTTCCTTTTGTGTGCTATCAGTGTGGCGCCCCTTTTCTGGATCCTACAAGACGGGTCTAGGGACACTCACTTTGCTTACATCACTTCGCTGCGAGTCTGGGAGATCCATGGCACTATTGGCTAAACACTCACACGACCTGAACACAACACACATACTATTACCGTGAAATATTAAAAGAGTTTACACCATTGATTTCAATAGTTCCAACACTACATCTCTCTCACTCAGATTAAGTATTGATTACATCTGACTCTGAGACCCAAAAAATATTACATCACAAAAATGAAAGAACCAGACATTATATCAGTAAACTCGGTCAGCTTCCAAACCGCTCCCAGTGTAACGCCCGATGATTTTCTAGGAATTTTTTGAAATTTAATATAATTATTAAGCATTTAAATAGACTTAATGAGTAATTTAAAGAATACAGGTCTAATTAATAAGTATTTAAAGGCCCAGATATTATGTTAGATTTAAATCCACCTAAATAGGCCCAAAAGACCAAAAACATAACCTTTTAGGCACAAGCCCAATTATAGAAACATAATTGGGATTAAATGGGACAAATAAGGGACAATTAGGGGACAAATTCGAAAATCCGGAATTTTTGGACTTAAGACCTAAATGCGGTCTATCGCACGACCGCTAGTATGCAAAAGCGATCCTCACTCGACCGCTACTATATTCAGAGAACGTGCTTTGAAGAAACGTGAAAAGCTTGGATCTTTGGCAACTAAATCGCCGTGGATCGAAGCTATCAGGCATGGGAGACTCTCTAGAACACTTTAGGGATCAACTCTACCCCAATCTAGACTCTAAGTTCGATCTAATCCCCAAACCCTAGGCAAACTCTATAAATAGGGTTTATGTTCGAACTGTGCGAACCCTTATTTTGGCTCACGAAGTTTGACGGTAAGGAGATGATATCTCAAGTTGGTTCTTTAGAAGATTTTGTTCTCCTTCATTTTATCTAACTCTCCTCCAATTTTCGTGCTAGAACACCCAACCGTTCAAGAATTAGGGTGTCTGCAAGTCGCTGGTTCGCAACTGGCTATACAAGAACCAGTGCGCCGGTCCAGTGAAGATTAGGAGATTAGAAGCCCTAAACGAGATTAGTTCACATTATGTCTTTAGAACTTTTTATTCCCCTTTCTATCTTCTACCTACCCTCTTATTTTCACGAATTTAGGTCAAGAGAATCAAAAGATAGAGGGGCGGGAAGTTGCTGGTTTGGCACAAGATGTGCATGAACCTGAGCGACCTTCTAGTTAGAAATTTGAAGTCTAAAGCTTGTCACAGAGGTAGGTTATCTCGTGGATGGCTAGAATAATATGTTAGGAGTACAAGCCCTCTATTTTCTCCTATTTTCATTGATTTTACATGGAGTATTTTACGTTTTCCTATCACTACACAATTAGGGATTTCATAGCATGCATGTCCCCACACCTTAAACGAAAAAGATGTTAACTTTGGCATGGACACTCTTCAAATTCAGCTGTTCATATGATATCCTGGAAACAGATCTGCAAACCCAAGACCGAGGGAGGACTTGGAATAAAAAATTTGAAGGAATGGAACCAAGCTTGTATGTGTAAACTATTATGGGACATCCTACAGAAAAAACAGTCCATTTGGTACACTTGGGTTAAACAAAAGTATCTAGCCCATAAGAACATTTGGGATTTCAGAATTAAGCCTTACTACTCTGCTGCTTGGAAGGGAATTCTATTGGCTAGGAACTGGATCAGAAGTCACATTAACTACAAAATAGCTAATGGCCTAGACATTAGCTTGTGGTATGATCCATGGTTGAATGGAGACAGCATTTTCCAATTGTATGGGGACCATATCAGACAAGACTTGGAGCTGGACAAGAACACAAAGGTTGCACAGTTTATTTCTGAAGGACACTGTAATCTCCCGACTGCCATCTCTTCAGAAATGGCAGAACTATGGGATCTTGTCAACCAAGTCCAGATTCATAATGCTGAATCAGATTCTATTGAATGGAAGAACAATGTTCAAATCTTAAAGGCTGGCATCATTTGGCAAGAGATAAGACTAAAAGGGCAGGCCTTCTATTATCATGATTGGGTATGGAAAAAACCCAACTTCTCAAGCTGCATCACTCACCACCTGGCAAGCATGTGCCCACTTTGTAAACAGGGAAGGGATGAGCTCAGCCATATCTTTTTTGATTGCTCTTACAGCAAATGGATTTGGAAAGAAATCCTAGACAGATTCGACTTACATAGACAGCCGAACAATGAATTGCACCAAGAACTGAACCAGTTGCAGGTCCAATTCCAGATTTCAGATCAACTACTAAAATTGGTCCGAATTCTTCTCCGAATAGCAATATGGAAAATCTGGAAAGAAAGGTGTATGAGAATTTTTTAGGATTGTACTAGCTCTAAAACAAGTCTTCTCATCAATATTATTGAAGATGCAAGAAGATGCATGGAAATGCAAAGGCAAAAGAGGCTAACAACAAGGGAAAAAAGAATTTTTAATAGATTTCTACTTATTCCTCATTAAGCTTTGAGTCCACAACCTGTGTGGTCCTTAGCTTTTCCATCTGCTTGGCAGAATTCTGATGTACAGTTCTTTGTCCTTTAATACAAATACCATATTACTTACCAAAAAAAAAACTTTGGCCTAATACATGCTACCCATGCATCTTGATGATTTCATTATGTCCTATCATGCCATATTCCTGTTTAGCATGATTGTCACATGTTTATTACCCTAGAATAGGCTTTTATTGCTCTATTTTTATCCGTCTGGCCGACAGGCTAGAAACGGTCTACCAGCGACTGCTAAACCCCTTCACGCGGTCCCAGCAAGACTGCTAATACAAGAAACGGTCCTCTCGAGACCGCGTTAGTGTCCTGTGTTCTGTATTCTTGTTAACCTGAAACAGATTGCAGAACGGCCCTATTAGTTATATGTTAGGCCTAGATAATTAAGTTTTATTCCTATTTATGACACTGTATTCATAAATTTGGTTATATTAACTATCCATCTTGATAGATTTCATGTTCCTTATGAGTTTTAAACTTATTTAGCTTATGCTAATTTCATGCCAAAAACATATATTCTTGTACTAAATGATCATATTTTTACATGCTTCACCGACTTGTTTAAGTGATGTTTTGATCGCTGTTTTGCCACGATCCCTTCTCATCTATAGTCTTTTCTTAAGTACATGGTGCGTACCCCGGTGCGTGACCATTACATACACTTCTGCACTTATACGCACACAATCTTGGACTTGTGACCCTCTTCGTTAGATATTCCTCCCACCGGACTAGGTGATCTTGTTTCAAGGCCTCCGTAAGTCTCCGTGAGCCTAGGATTCCAACTAGGATGTCGAGCTAGTTGTACTCTCAAAGCCTAATGGTCTAGAAAGCACTTACAATACCGGTGTCTTTTGGAGTCTTGGATAGAAGCGGCCCTCATGAGACCGCTACTGTCTAGTAGCGGCCAGCCCGTGACCGCGTCTGTCCTGAGTTTTCTTACGTCGACTCTTTTCCTCTCTGGTGGCGACTCTTCATAGAAACGGTCCCTCCATGATTGCTACTCTCTAGAAACGGTCCTGGCATGACCGCGTCTCCCAAAAATGGTCCGGACTTGACCGTCTCATGTCTAAACTATGTCTAACTCGGGGTTTGACCCAAGGGTTGATTTTCCTATGATCATAGATGGTCTATTGATTATATAGAACTTAAAACTTTATTCAAAAGCTATCTAATAAATTATGGAAGTTAAAGAATATGCCGTTATGATGCCGGATTCCTTCCGTGACATGGCCTTGTCTTAAATCATTCTTTGGAATTCTTATGATTTCTTATTGAGTGCGTTCTTTAACTTGGTTACATTATCATGAAACTATTGTTGAATTGAATGTTATTGGCCGAAACGATACTATATTCTCATGGAAGTAGCTTGATCTGTAACTTGAAGATGCAAGAGCGGGCACGGACAGTGTCCAAAGGCTTCACACTAGCCCCATCGGCAGATAGCCGAAAACGTGCTGAAAACCATGGGGTACGATGAATGTTGGCGTCGCATTGCGCCGAGAGTACTTTTTTTATACACCGGTGAAAATCATGAGGCAAGCTTGTGATAATTTACATGCTTGCTAGTACATTCTCATTCATGACTTTCTAGAGCATAGCCTTTATGATTATGAAGTACATTCTTGTTGATGAAAGGCCACTTTACCATATAAATCTTGCTTGATCATGCTCTATTGTCCATTCATATTCTTCATATCTCTATGAATCATATCTTGTTACTTGGATTTCGTTCGTGTGTTTTATCGCATTACCTTTTACCTTAATTATTCACTAGAGCGAAAATATAATTACTTAAATCATGCCTCCATATTGATGCAAAGATACCTACTGGGCAAGTGTGCTCATTACCTGATGCGCTCGACAGTCGTCGTTTAAAAATGCCGTGCCACACAAATTTCAAAATTTATAACCGCACTCACTCACTCAAATGATTTTTGAAAATACGAGTACAGTGGTGAATACGGGTCGATCCCACGGGGAGAGAATATTTGATTTTAGTTCAAGTTGGAAATACCCTTGTGTTTGGAAAATAAAATGTTGTATTTGGAGTGCGATTATCACTAAAGAAATTTGAATTGTAACTGTAAATGACAAGAGATAAGTAAAGGAAATTTAGCCAATTGATTGAAGAATGCCGTCGTTTCCACGCCGAGCCTTTGATGAAGATCGCTCCGCCTAGGAAGTCGACGCCGTGAGAGGATTTGAAGAAGACTTACCTCTTCGGGTATGTTTGAAGAAACACTTAAGAAGACAAGGGTTGCATATAACAAGTTTGAAAACTTAAGTTTGAAAACATAACAGAATTCAAGTGAAAATAGGGATTGGAAGAAAAAACATAACTTCAAATCTAGACGGAATTAGAAGAAGTGTAAAATATGAACGTTGTAGAGAATTGAAAGAGGAAGAACTTTGATGAAGAACACAGACACAGAAAATAAGAGGAAGGCAATGAAAAATCAAGATCTATCACTGCTGGTGAATAGTAACTGACAGAAAAATAGCACCTTGAAAAATTAATTCTAACTCTAAAAATACACAGAATTAGACAAAGTGGTAGAAGAATGAAATGGAGATATATAAGAGAGGAACAACTTTGATGAAGAATGCAGATTGAAAAGAGGTCTAGAAAGGCTTCAAAACATAAGAATACTAGAATGTCTCACCACGGATGAACAGTAAACACCTAAAATAGCACTTAAGAAAATGGGCAATAACTCTATGAATCAGGAAGAATTTGAAGAAATACTAAACAGAGAAGTTGAAGAAAACTTAAAAAGGAACAACTTTCGTGAAGAACTCAAATTGAAATGAAGACCATAATAATAAGTAATTGGACCAAGAATAGACTGAATGCTTAAAAAGAACCTTGCATTAATATCAAATTAACTTACAAAGGTGACACCAAAAGCTTGTAAAACATCAAGATCCAACCCTCCTATGGAGCTCTACTAAGACTTACAATGAAGAACTTCAAGAATACAATGGAAAACCTTCATGCTATCTCTCCTTCTAACTATCCCTCACAACTCCTGTTCCATTACAAATGAAGCCCTTATATAGGGTAACAAACTCTTCTTGCCCATGTGAAACAACTCAAGTGCACCTAATTTTGACCTAAATGTGGGCTGGCATGTGCTGCACACATTTTTTTAATTTTTCTGGAATTTTTTCGGATTTTTCTGGCCTCCTTTTCTCATCTTTCTTCTCTCTTTCTCTCACTTTCTCTCTCTACCGGCGCGTTGCGCCGACCGGGTTAGGCCGGGTAGGCGGCCTGCCCGTGGGCCCGCCGTGCGCCCGCCTTCCGCCTGCCGTCCGCGTGTCGCACGCGGGCGCGTGCGCCCGCGCCTCCCCGCCGCTGTCGCTCCACGCTCGCCGCGTGGCACGAGCCCCGCCCTGCCTTCTTCGCGGTTCGCCGCCTGCCACGACCCCCGCCCCACCTTCGCCCTTCTCGCCTTGTCGCCCGTGCGGGCGGCGAAGGCGGGAAGGGCGGGGGCGAGTTTGTTTAAACTTTTTTTGTTTTATTTAAATATATTATATATATATATACCTATATATATCTTGTATATATTTGTATAAAATGCTAAAAAATATCAAATAATTTTATTTTTTTTCTATTTTTTTTCTATTCTTTTTGAATAACTTTCTGGGCTTTTGGCCCAGTTCAATATATATTTTTATTCTTTTTTTTGGAGCTTTCCTCGAATCACGTGCCTGCATAAATACATAAAAAATTTATTTAATTTCAAAATCAACAGTAAGTGTGAGAAGTGTATATTTATGGTTATTTAAGCTCATAAAAATGTGTATAATCATGAATTAAGATGTAAAAATACACACTTATCACACCCCCCAACTTACTCATTGCTAGTCCCTTAGCAATGCACATAATGAAAATTTGAGGACTAACAAGAGCTTAAAGATATTCATGCTTCATTTCCAGATCATCTTTCATAGAGTTAACTAAAGATCAGGAATCTGGAGTAATTACCACAGACTAGCCTTATGTCGGAAATTCAGGTACATGATCAAGAATTCTAATCAAAATTCAGTAGCACTTGTGCATGTGTAATGCTAAGTCCACAGTGAAGATAATTGCATCCCCCATTTGCTATTCCGAACAAATGTCTTTCAATTCTGCACTTCTTAATCAGAGCTTTAAGCATAATAGCTTTTTATCTGCCTTATTTCATTTGTCCCTTTTGGGATCTCTTTTCCTCTGGTTTTTTTTCTTTTTCTTTGTCTGCTTTTTTTTTCTCTACACACATGATGCTGCACTACTCTTCACTGTTTTACGCGAACCTCAACACGTCTTAGGTGAAGTAGGCCCGGTTACGCAGATTAGAGTTCCCTTTCCCTTTTGACGCGAACCTCAACACGTCTTAGGTGAAGTAGGCCCGGTTACTCAGAATCGGAGCATTTTTCATGGTGTTTTATTTTTCTCATAATTTTATATGGCAGAAAGCTTATAACGAATCTCTTTTTCAAGAAATGCAGAATATCCGACACATACCCAAAATAGCAGAAGGCTTGTCCTACTTGTTTCATTAACGTGCAACGTGATTTTCATTTTTTAAAGTGCATCTGAACTTTAAAGATATTCTTAAATCAGTTTTCCAGTGCTAGCTTAAATAAATTATCCATCATCCTTCTCCCTAATCGTTTCCATTCTAGAATCACTTTTCATAAGACATGAATCAAGAAACTCTAACTGGGGATGTACTGTAAGGGAAGGGTAAAAAAAAAAAATTTTTTTTGGGCGAAAAGTTTAGAGGTTGTATATATGAATGTAGAATGTGCAACATGATTTCCTATCCCCCCAACTTAAATGACATTGTCCTCAATGGCATAAACAATAGAGAATAATAGAACAATGTAAACATGATAGTTTGTTAAAGAACGGGACAACCTGATGTGTACTTCGACGGCTTTGGCGTTTTGAGAGGCGGTATTTGACTTTGAAAATCGGAGAAACAGAGTAAGCAATCAGCTCTCTCTTCCCAACTTATCCTTTATTCAAACCTGAAAAACACAAACATAAGAAAAATTTGGGTTGCCTCCCAAGAAGCCATTTATTTGCACACCAAACTATGAAGATGTTGGGCTGCCTCCCAAAAAGTGATAAATTTAACGTCTTCAGTCAGACGCAATGTAGCTCATTAACCAACGCGTGGCATTTAGAATGAGCCACCACGTGATCTTGTCTTCCTTCAAATTCCAGCCCTTAATCCATTGAGAGACAAGAGTAACCATGTATGGACCGGGGCTAGAAAGAGGTAGGACTCGCACATGATTGTTTGTAACATTAACCCTGTGTGCGAGCCAATTTTCAGCTGTAGGGATCCAGAAATGATTAATGTCTAATTTGTCAAGATCGAGGTGGAACCCTTGCACCATATCAATCCCTTGATCCCCTTCGCCTGTATCGTCCTTCCTGACTAACCCTTTAGGAATGACTTCCTCCATGGATATTTGTTTAGGGCCTGGTAGCTTAGGAACAGGATTGTCATCCTTAGCCACGTTTCTTTCAGTAACAGCCTCATGAACTTTAAGAGCATTGATCAATTTATCTTCCTGAGAGGAAGGTAAATTGAAGATGAATGTGGTTGGCACATCCTCCTCAGGTCCGAGAATCTCAAATTGGAGAGGCTCAACTGAAAGGGGAAAAGTAGAAGGAAGCACTAACTCATCCACAGATTCAGATGTCATTGGATAGGCCTCAGGGGTTAGATCAAATTTAAAATTTTCTAATGAAACCCCGTCATCATACCCCTTACTCATCTGAGGATTGTTAACCAAATTATCCAACAATGGGGTGGATGGAGGAAATGTAAATGATTCTAGCCCGGCCCTTTCATCAGAGGTCATATCAAATATGAAGTTCTCTAAGACGGGCCACTCATCACACTCCGTACTCAACTGAGAATTATCACTCAAATTTTCCAGAAATGGGGTCGGTAGATGAAACGTAAACTTTTCTAATAAGGCCCCATCATCATGTTCTTCCAGAGAAGGAGGATATTCAGAATTTGGTTCCATTAAATCAACAATTTTATTACTTACAACGTAATCCTCCTCTTGATTCATTTCCTCAATTGAGTTGTTTGGGCCGTTATCTTTTACAGCACTTATCTCAATCTCAAAACATTCGTAGAATGGGGTGATACAATCATCATTATCCTTGAAGCCACCCCGTTCTTCCTTTCCTTCCTGCATCATGGTATCACGTGCGCATTCCCCCTCACTCTCAATAGGGATGTCGTGAGCCAAAATGACAGGCAGAAGGCTATCATCATCATCATCATTCACATATTGAGGGGGTTGGTGGAATGTTGAAGGAGAGGGTTGATAAGTAGACTGAGAGTACATGTTTTGAGGTTCAAAGTAGTGGCCCGGTGAATCACCCCTAGTATCCATGTTGATTCCGAAATCTGGGTGAGATGAGTTGGGCGGAGGTTGCGTATACATGGGCCGCTCGTAGGCTGCTGGGGTTAAAAGTTTAGACAGATGGGTTTGGATTGTTTGGTCCATCCAAGGCAAATTTGTGTGATTACTCCAGCCAAGATTGTAATCTGAAAATGTAGCAGGCTTGGGCTAAGAGAATCCTAGGGCATTTTGGACCTGTGCTTGGATGACTGGAGAGAGTCAGGCTATAGTAGGGCATTCACTCACATGGTGAGTGAGACTGGCACAGAATTCACACACTTCCGTGAAAGTGTGGATTGGGTTTTTCGCCTGTTTGACATGTCCTACGAGTTGTTGATGAGATGAGATGGAGGCACGATTTATCGAATTTTCACTCACAATTTCAAACAAATCATACGCCTCATCTTCACCTTTGCTCAAGAATGTCCCTCCATAATATATGTCCACCATTTACCTATCATAATCGGATAACCCCTCATAAAATGCAAATATAATTTGCCATTTGGGCAGCCCATGGTGTGGACATTGACTTATTAGATCCTTCAGTCTCTCCCACGATTCATGAATTTGCTCTCCCAGACGTTGAGTAAATCCTGTAATCGCCCTTCTCATCATGTTGGTTTGGCCTATGGGGTAAATTTTTTTCAAAAATTCTAACTGCATAGCATCCCAAGTCCTGATAGTTTTTCCAAAACTCCTTAACCAACATTTTGCTTTATCTTTCAATGAGAATGGAAATAAGATCAACTTAAGGGCATCATCATTAAAATTCTGAATTTTTATCAGGGAGTAAACTTCTAGAAAATCATCTAGATGCCTATAAGGGTTTTCATTGAGATTCCCATAAAAAGATGGGAGCATCTGGATGAGACTAGGGCGAATCTCATATTGATCAACAAGAATGTCAGGGAGTTGAATACAGGTTGAGGGCTTGTAAGTAGAAGGATAAAAGTGCTCCTGCATAGGCGTGGATTTGTGATTTTTTATTTTTTTGAAAATTTTTTTTATGCAAACACAAACAAATTAACACACAATTATCCAATGACCTAGATGTGACATAGACCTACAAGTAGGGTTTCACAAAGTGATTAACGTGAGACTTAAGTTTACCCTCAATATGACCACCAGTCAGGTAAGGGGTGGGGAAGTGGGAGGTTCCCCCTACTTTCGTAGGGACCTTATTATGCCAAACCACTAGCCCGCTTAAGGCGTTTGCCGTCCGACCGTCTTGCCTTAGGCACCGGTTTTCATATGAGGGTAGACCCAAATAACACAAGAACCACAGTGTGATCCTAGGGCCAACGTTTACTGACTTTTATTTATGGCGTAGGTCATGTAGATATGCAAGGGAAATGTGATTTTTGGGCTAAGGAAGGGTGATGAAATCCCCACCTTATGTTATTTAAAGGTATCGCCCTTAAAGTATTTTGAAATGAAATGCACACCACAATTTCAAACAAGGGGTTCTTATGCAATATGCATGCCAGAAGAGGATAAGTAGAACGTACCTTGCCCCTCGCAATCTTCAAAATGCAATGACAGTAATTAAACAAATGAAAAAAATTCTATGCTAAATGATGCATGACCTAAAACATGTTGTGTGGTTTCTAATCTTGAAATGATTTTTTTTTATTTTAGTGTAAGTAATTTTTTTTGGTTTTTAATTAATGAACCTATCTAGCCAGAATAAAAATATCTTTTGTTTTATATTTTTGATTTTTTATAGAGTTTTGAAGAATTTTTCAAATTTTTGTAAAGATTTTTCAGAAATTGGAAAAATAGAACCTGTTCCGACGTTTCTGCCCTTTAGCGATGCTTCCAGGCTTTCAACAACGTTTCATATCCTTGGAATTTCAGGTTGCTTTCCCTCTTTCTTTGATTTTCAAATTTTTTTTCGTTTTCCTGCACAAGTAAAAAGAGCAAAATTAATATTCACATATATACACCAAACACAAGAATATCCAACTATTAACATAATTCACTCCCCGGCAACGGCGCCAAAAATTTGATGCGCTCGACAGTCGTCGTTTAAAAATGTCGTGCCACACAAATTTCAAAATTTATAACCGCACTCACTCACTCGAATGATTTTTGAAAATACGAGTACAGTGGTGAATACGGGTCGATCCCACGGGGAGAGAATATTTGATTTTAGTTCAAGTTGGAAATACCCTTGTGTTTGGAAAATAAAATGTTGTATTTGGAGTGCGATTATCACTAAAGAAATTTGAATTGTACCTGTAAATGACAAGATATAAGTAAAGTAAATTTAGCCAATTGATTGAAGAATGCTGTCGTTTCCACGCCGAGCCTTTGATGAAGATCGCTCCGCCTAGGAAGTCGACGCCGTGAGATGATTTGAAGAAGACTTACCGCTTCGGATATGTTTGAAGAAACACTTAAGAAGATAAGGGTTGCATATAACAAGTTTGAAAACATAACAGAATTCAAGTGAAAATAGGGATTGGAAGAAAAAACATAACTTCAAATATAGACGGAATTAGAAGAAGTGTAAAACATGAACGTTGTAGAGAATTGAAAGAGGAAGAACTTTGATGAAGAACACAGACACAGAAAATAAGAGGAAGGTAATGAAAAATCAAGATCTATCACTGCTGGTGAATAGTAACTGACAGAAAAATAGCACCTTGAAAAATTAATTCTAACTCTAAAAATACACAGAATTAGACAAAGTGGTAGAAGAATGAAATGGAGATATATAAGAGAGGAACAACTTTGATGAAGAACGCAGATTGAAAAGAGGTCTAGAAAGGCTTTAAAACATAAGAATACTAGAATGTCTCACCATGGATGAACAGTAAACACCTAAAACAGCACTTAAGAAAACGGGCAATAACTCTATGAATCAGGAAGAATTTGAAGAAATGCTAAACAGAGAAGTTGAAGAAAACTTAAAAAGGAACAACTTTTGTGAAGAACTCAAATTGAAATGAAGACCATAATAATAAGTAATTGGACTAAGAATAGACTGAATGCTTAAAAAGAACCTTGCATTAATATCAAATTAACTTACAAAGGTGACACCAAAAGCTTGTAAAACATCAAGATCCAACCCTCCTATGGAGCTCTACTAAGACTTACAATGAAGAACTTCAAGAATACAATGGAAAACCTTCATGCTATCTCTCCTTCTAACTATCCCTCACAACTCCTGTTCTATTACAAATGAAGCCCTTATATAGGGTAACAAACTCTTCTTGCCCATGTGAAACAACTCAAGTGCACCTAATTTTGACCTAAATGTGGGCTGGCATGTGCTGCACACATTTTTTTAATTTTTATGGAATTTTTTCAAATTTTTCTGGCCACCTTTTCTCTTCTTTCTTCTCTCTTTCTCTCACTTTCTCTCTCTGCCGGCGCGTTGCGTCGACCGGGTTAGGCCGGGTAGGCGGCCTGCCCGTGGGCCCGCCGTGCGCCCGCCTTCCGCCTGCCGTCCGCGTGTCGCACGCGGGCGCGTGCGCCCGCGCCTCCCCGCCGCTGTCGCTCCGCGTTCGCCGCGTGGCACGAGCCCCGCCCCGCCTTCTTCGCGGTTCGCCGCCTGCCACGACCCCCGCCCCGCCTTCGCCCTTCTCGCCTCGTCGCCCGTGCGGGCGGCGAAGGCGGGAAGGGCGGGGGCGAGTTTGTTTAAACTTTTTTTTGTTTTACTTAAATATATTATATATATATATCTATATATATCTTGTATATATTTGTATAAAATGCTAAAAAATATCAAATAATTTTATTTTTTTTCTATTTTTTTCTTTTCTTTTTGAATAACTTCCTGGGCTTTTGGCCCAGTTCAATATATATTTTTATTCTTTTTTTGGAGCTTTCCTCGAATCACGTGCCTGCATAAATACATAAAAATTATTATTAAAATTTATTTAATTTCAAAAAATTAAACATTTGATTCAAAATCAACAGTAAGTGTGAGAAGTGTATATTTATGGTTATTTAAGCTCATAAAAATATGTATAATCATGAATTAAGATGTAAAAATACACACTTATCATTACCCTACTTTTCCAATCTTTTCAGGAATTTCAAGTGAGTCAGATTCGGATTATTCTAGCAACGGGTCCGAGAGTGATGATTGATGGTCGAGAGAAGACTTAGAATGTCAAGAGTTTTCAAGTAGTCTAGAGTCATGATGTAATTTTTCACTTTATTGAGTCTTACTATATAATTTTCTTTTTCTTGAGTCTAGTAGATCAAGAGTCAACCTTATGTAATCATGAATCATTATTATCAATGAAAGTTAGAATTTTGGTCAAATATTGTGTACTCCATCTTTATGTGGATGTTTATTGTGCTCTGATTTTATTGCTAGCTTGAGACGTATTGTCGACTGCGCACGTTCCCCGATATTCCTTCCGTTGTACATATGTCTTGGGGCGTGACATTCAAGTTGGTATCAGAGCCTGAGTCTCAGGGCTTACTTATTCCTAGGAAAATGTCATAGGTTAAGTCCAAGGTTAAGGACCCAACCCTATGAGCCAGGAAGAAATTTCCAACCCTGTGAGATCGGGTAGAGCCCGAGATGAGATAGTTAATTTGAATTTTTCTCTAGGTTAATTATATTAATTCCATAGAAATTAACTAATTGATTATCCTCTCAGGTACCTTATTTTCACGATGGCACACCGTGTTGACTGGGACGGGATGCAACAGACTGTTGCATGTCTTACTCAGGCACTACAAAATATGGTCCAAGCTGGCGCGAGGGCAGGTGCCGGCGATTTACATCAAAAATTTTGAAGCTTAAATCCTTCATGGTTTTCTGGCTCTTCTAATCCTGATGAAGCAGAGAACTGGATAGAGGAAATGGAAAGGATCTTCAACGTTATGCAATGTGCTAATCAAGAGAAGGTCCGTCTCGCCACCTTCTAACTAAATAAAGATACTCGTACTTGGTGGAAGGTCACCTCGGCACAACCCCAAAATGCCCAGCCTACATGGAATGAGTTTCTTACACTCTTCCGGGCAAAGTACTTCTCCGAGGACGTTAAGGAGCGAAAGGCTACAGAATTTGCTTCTCTACGCCAAGGCATGATGTTAGTGACGGAATATGAACTCCAATTCTCCCGTTTGGCCCCTTATGCTGAACATCTGGTGAGCACAGATATCTTAAAGGCCAACCATTTTCTGGATGGGTTAAGGCCCGTCTTCATTCAACAACTTGGCTCACAAAATATTCGGACCTACGCGGAGATGGTCCAGCGAACACATTTATATGAAAGGACCTTGGAAAAAGTCGAGAAACTTAAAGGCAAGGGAGAGGAATCTAGCCGAAAGATGGATCGACATGGAAAGAAGGAAAAGTTTAGCATCACGGATTCTTATAAGTCCCGTGATAACAAGAAGAGATCTTGGAATGGGAGTGGCAGTGGCTACCACAAGAACAAGAAGGCGAAGGAGGAAGACAAGCAAGTCATGGCGGCTTGCACATTTTGTGAGAAATTCGGCCGTGCGGCCGAGGAATGCTGGAAGCGTCTTGGCTTTTGCTTAAGATGTGGCAGTCGGGAACATCGCATGCCAGACTGTCCCCTCATGAAGGAACAATCCTCCAGGAATTACGGTGGACGAAGGCGGCAGGCTCGTCTCAATGCTGTTGTGAAGGAAGAAGCTACCAAAGAAGGAGAATTGATGGAAGGTACATATAGGCACCGGAAGGTGTGGGCACGCGCGTCATGTTGGCGTGACCTCCTCTCTCCAAACTGTTGTGAATGAAGGCGGCGAAAGGCTACAGAATTTGCTTCTCTACGCCAAGGCATGATGTCAGTGGCGGAATATGAACTCCAATTCTCCCGTTTGGCCCCTTATGCTGAACATCTGGTGAGCACAGATATCTTAAAGGCCAACCATTTTCTGGATGGGTTAAGGCCCGTCTTCATTCAACAACTTGGCTCACAAAATATTCGGACCTACGCGGAGATGGTCCAGCGAACACATTTATATGAAAGGACCTTGGAAAAAGTCGAGAAACTTAAAGGCAAGGGAGAGGAATCTAGCCGAAAGATGGATCGACGTGGAAAGAAGGAAAAGTTTAGCATCACGGATTCTTATAAGTCCCGTGACAACAAGAAGAGATCTCGGAACGGGAGTGGCAGTGGCTACCACAAGAACAAGAAGGCGAAGGAGGAAGACAAGCAAGTCATGGCGGCTTGCACATTCTGTGAGAAATTCGACCATGTGGCCGAGGAATGCTGGAAGCGTCTTGGCTTTTGCTTAAGATGTGGCAGTCGGGAGCATCGCATGCCAGACTGTCCCCTCATGAAGGAACAATCCTCTAGGAATGATGGTGGACGAAGGCGGTAGGCTCGTCTAAATGCTGTTGTGAAGGAAGAAGCTACCAAAGAAGGAGAATTGATGGAAGGTACATATAGGCACCGGAAGGTGTGGGCACGCGCGTCATGTTGGCGTGGCCTCCTCTCTCCAAACTATGCTGCTACCTATAGTGCAAAGGTTAGAAAAATGGAAATAGAGTGATCGCCAGAGGCTAATACCTGAGCCTCACAGGGTAGGATGATCACAATGCTGCTGAAGTGGGAGATGTGGGTTCTTCCTATCCTTGCTCTCGGCCGGCCAAGAATGCGGAGCTCTGCGAGTCGGTGATGAAGATCCTGCAAATCAACTAGCAAATAAAGAGAACAAACCCATTAGATTGTGGAAGTGTAGTAAATGCTCAGAGAAGTAAAGAAACATGCAAATGGGGGTGATCGTACCGGGAGGGGGGGGGGAAAGGGGGATGGCCGAGACTTTCGACCATCCGCCTTCCCTATGTTTTGGATTGGAAAATCTCTTTGAAATAGGGAGCTAGGAAGATCTAGTATGCATGCAATGCAGTAAAATGAAGTAAAAGGTAGCAAGATACAGAATAGAGGAAGAAAGATGGGGTTTGCCCGTCGACCGACAGAGGGCGGCCAACTATGTGGTCGTTCAAAGGTGGTGGGTGGCCATGTCGATGGCTGCCCCCTGGAACTAGGACTTTCTCGCAACGGAGTTCTTCAACTTCAGGTTCTGCTTCTAGCGGAAGGTCGGGAAGGATGCTCTCATGCTCACAGCTCTCTCTCTGGGCTCAAAGGAACTAGCAGCCTCTCCTCCTCCAAAAATGTCCAACCCCCCCCCCCCCCCCCGTGAGATGGTGTCCAACATAGGTTTTGTATGTGGGAAGGTTTCCCTCCATGAAAACCATTCGAAATAGCGTGCATGCGAGGCTACGTGAGCCTCGGATCCCCTCGAGTGGGTAACAATTGTGGAGGACGTGCCCGGAGTGGGCGGATCGTGGGTTGACAGGCGGTTGATAGGAGGCGGCCAAGGTTCTGGCCGTCCAAAGGAGCTGGGCATCCAGGTCAATGGCCTTCTTGAGGGTGAGGGCAGCCAACAGTCTGGCCACCTTGGGATGTGGGGTGCCAGCTCTTTGGCCGCCCTGGAATGGCTGGGCGGCTAGCTATCTGGCCGCATAGGGGTATGGGCGGCCAAGACTATGGCCTTCCAAGGATCAGTGGAAAATGGAGAGAATCATATAAAGCACATCAACAAAATTCACCTCGGGGGCTCACGCCCCCGAACCCCCGACCTTACTGGCAGGGGGGCACTGCCACCCTTCAACCCCCCGCCAACTTACCACGAAGTTGGATCCACGAAGGGACAGGGTGGAGCCTACCTAAACAAGGATAAGACTTTACACTCTCAATCACCCAAGAGGAAGTGTCACTTCTATGATGGCTAGACAAGGGTCCGTGGGATGTCCGAAATTAGGCATCTATAGTACCGTCCAAATTTGCTCACATCCTGTATTTGTGTTATTTGATACTGGTGCTTCTCATTCCTTTATTTTTAGCTCTTTTACTAAAACCTTGTCAATTTCACCTGTTCCGTTACCTTCGAATTTAACTATAAGTACACCCTTAGGTTAGGGAAAAAGAACTTAAAACTTATCTCCCCAATAGTGAAGTTATCATAGAAGGACACAATCTCCCTGTAAATCTCGTATGTCTTGACATGAAGGGCTACGATGCCATATTAGGGGTAGATTGGCTTTGCGACCATTATGCCGACATTAATTATCGCAATAGATGGATTTCTTTTCATAAACCAGATTTCCCAAAGTTTTCTTTCCTTGGCATTAAGTACATGAAGCACCCTACTCTTATTTCTTCTCTTCACGCCTGTAAACTCATCTTACAAGGGTGTGAAGCTTTTCTTGCTTCTGTTATCATCACTGAGTCCAAGGAAATCCTTATAGAAGAAATCCCTATTGTAAAAGAATTCTCGGACGTCTTTCCTTCGGACTTACCCGGTATACCACTCGAGAGGGAGGTTAATTTCTCCATTGAACTCACACCTGGAGCAGCACCTGTGTCAAAGGCCCCTTAGTAGATGTCCCCCACGGAGCTCAAGGAATTGAAGAAGTAACTTCAAGAGTTGCTGGAGAAAGGCTTTATTTGACCTAGCACATCCCCTTGGGGTGCACTAGTTATATTTGTCAGGAACAAGGATGGATCCCTCAGGCTATGTATCGACTACCAGCAGTTGAATCAACTTACCATTAAGAACAAGTACCCACTGCCGCGTATTGATGAGCTATTCGACCAGATCTATGGTGCGGAGTATTTATCCAAGATTGACCTTAGGTCTGGCTATCATCAGCTGAAGATTAAGGAAGAGGATATTCCTAAGACGGCTTTTCATAGTAGATACTGACATTATGAGTTTATGGTTATGCTGTTCGAGTTAACCAACGCCCCCGCAATATTTATGCAACTCATGAACAATGTCTTCAGGCCATATCTCGACCGCTTTGTGGTCGTATTCATCGATAACATCCTTATCTATTCCAAGACGAAAGAAGAACATGAGGAACATCTGAGAACTACCTTACAAACATTAAGGGAACACCAACTATATGCCAAGCTAAATAAATGTGAGTTCTGGCTGAAGGTGGTTTCTTTCATTGGCCATGTTATCTCCAAAGAAGGAATTGTCATGGATCCTTCTAAAGTAGAAGCTGTAAAGAACTGGAGCCGATCGATGACTATATCTGAAATTAGAAGTTTCCTTGGTCTTGCTAGTTATTATCGACGATTCATCAAGGATTTTTTCAAAATCATCGTTCCTCTCACAAGACTCACTAGAAAGGAAAATCCATTTGTATGGACCATGGAGTGCAAGGAGAGTTTCTTGACTCTCAAGGAACATCTCACTACTGCCCCCATTTTGGCACTGCCTATCGAAGGCGGCGGATGTGAAGTATATACGGATGCATCAGGCATTAACCTCGGGTGCGTTCTTATGCAAAGTGGCAAAGTGATTTGCTATGCCTCAAGACAATTGAAGCGGCACGAGGAAAATTCTTCAGTTCATGATCTGGAACTAGCTGCCATTGTATTTGCTCTAAAGATCTGGCGTCACTATCTTTATGGAGAAAAGTTCACGATACATTCGGACCACAAAAGTCTGAAATATATCTTTTCTCAAAAGGAGCTAAACATGAGACAAAGGCGATGGCTAGAATATCTTAAGGATTTCGACTTCTCCATCCAATATCATCCAGGCAAGGTGAATGTTGTAGCCGACGCGCTCAGCAGGAAACCAATGGGAATGTTATCAAGCCTCATGAAAGGTATGACTAATCTCATTGTTGAATTTGGCCAGTTAAATCTAGATATAAATGCGGAGAAAGAAGAATGTTTTATTTCCAATATTCGGTCACAACCTACATTAATAGAAGGCCTGGTCAAGTTGCAAGAAAATGACCCTACACTGATGGTAATCAAGGATGACATAGATCAATGGTCAGAATTCTCTATTGCAACTGACAGAAGATTGCTATTTCGAGGTCGAATTTGTGTCCCAGATCATGCTGATACTAAGAAGCTGGTTATGGACGAAGCACATAAATCAAGGTATGCCATTCACCCTGGTGCTACCAAGATGTATCAAGACCTTAAAAGGAATTATTGGTGGCCTAATATGGAGAGAGAAGTGGCGGACTATGTATCATGCTCACTTGTCAACAAGTTAAGGCAGAGCATCAAAAGCCCACTGGAAAGTTACATCTCTTAGCGATTCCCGAGTGGAAATGGGAGAGTATAGGGATGGATTTTATCATGGATCTACCTAAATCAAGAGGAGGACATGACGGTATTTGGGTGATCATTGATCGCTTGACCAAGTCGGCTCACTTCCTACCTATTAAGAGTCGATGGTCCGTGGATGTCTTGGTTACCTTATATGTAAAAGAAATTGTGAAACTGCATGGAGTCCCTGTCACCATTATATCTGATCGAGACCCTCGATTCACCTCTCAATTCTGGAAGGGTCTGCAACATTCATTAGGGACCCGGTTGAATTTCAGCACTGCATTCCATCCACAAACTGACGGTCAAACTGAAAGAACCAATCAGGTGGTGGAAGATATGATCCGGGCATGTGCACTTGATTTTGGTGGAAGTTAGCATGACCACTTGCCTCTAGTGGAGTTTTCCTACAATAATAGCTATCAGGCTAGCATTAAAATGGCACCATTTGAAGCACTATGTGGCAGGAGTTGTCGCTCACCTATATGCTGGGGTGAGATTAGGGAAAAGTAATTTCTAGGCCCGGAACTCATTCGGGATACTACTGAAAAGGTCAAGCTGATTCAAGAAACACTCAATGTAGTGTAAGATAGGCAAAAGTCTTATGCAGATAATCGAAGGCGTGACCTGGAATTCTAAATTGGAGACCACGTATTCCTCAAAGTTTATCCGGGTCGAGGTATCCGAAGATTCGGCATCAAGGGCAAGCTTACTCTAAGGTTTATTGGCCCTTTTGAAATTCTTGAAAGGGTTGGTGAGGTTGTTTATCGACTAGCCTTACCTCCTCAACTAGCAGGAGTTCATGATGTCTTTCACGTCTCAATGCTAAAAAGGTACGTCCATGATCCATTCCATGTCATCACTTATGATAACCTGGAGATACGGGAAGACTTGATGTACAAGCAAAGGCCACTCAAGATACTTGAGCGAGAAGTGCGTCAGCTTCGAAATAAAAATATTCCCATGGTCAAAATCCAATGAAGCAAATCCTGGCCGCATGAGATGACATGGGAAATGGAAGAAGCTATGCGTAAAAGATTTTCGGAGATATTTGAATGTAAGTACACTCTTCTTAAAAACCACATGCATTAAATTTGGGGACTAAATTCTAAGTGGGGGAGGGTGTAACACCCGAGGATTTTCTAGAATTGTTTTGGGATTTAATATAATTATTAAACATTTAAATAGACTTAATGAGTTATTTAAAGAATATAGGTCTAATTAATAAGTATTTAAAGGCCCAGATATTATGTTAGGTTTAAATCCACCTAAATAGGCCCAAAAGACCTAATACCTAACCTTTTAGGCCCAAGCCCAATTATAGAAACATAATTAGGATTAAATAGGACAAATAAGGGATAATTAGTGGATAAATTCAAAAATCTGAAAATTTCAGACTTAAGGCCTAAACGCGGTCTATCGCACGACCGCTAGTATGCAAAAGTAGTCATCACTCGATCGCTACGATATCAGAGAACGGGCTTTGTAGAAACATGAAAAGCTTGGATCTTTGGTAATCAAATCACCTTGGATCGAAGCTATCTGACATGGGAGACTCTCCAGAACACTCTAGGGATCAACTCTACCCCAATCTAGGACTCTAAGTTCGATCTAATCCCCAAACCCTAGGCAAACTCTATAAATAGGGTATAGGTTCGAACTACGCGAACCCGTGTTTTGGCTCACGAAGTTCGACTGTAAGGAGACGATATCTCAGGTTGGTTCTTTAGAAGATTTTGTTCTCCTTAGATTTATCTAACTCCCCTCCAATTTTCGTGCTAGAAGACCCAGCCGTTGAAGAATTAGGGCGTCTGTAAGTCGCTAGTTTGTAACATGCTGCACAGGAACTGGTGCGTCGATCCAGTGAATATCAGGAGATTAGAAGCCCTAAACGAGGTTAGTTCACGTTATGTCTTTAGAACTTTTTATTCCCCTTTCTATCTTCTACCTACTGTCACGCCCCGGGCCGATAGCAGCGGAACGTGTCGTTTGCTCGGAACGTGGCAGTAAAACAGTCGTGAATGATCAAGAGCAATCGCATAAGACCAAGATAATTTTGAACAACAATAGAAATTTTATTTCTAATATGAATCTCTTACAAGAACTTGTTGTCCATCTTGGAGACTTCAACATAATGGAAAAGAAGATAACGACATACTAACAGACTTAGACAAGATAACTGAATAAGAGACGATAAGCTAACTTAGCTAGACAATACCATCTAGACTCAAGAAAAATAAAAGACTCGGGTTCACTAGTTTCCACAGCTCGCTTGCACACTTGTCCCGCCCGTGTGGGTCTCGATCTTGCTAGCCACCTGATTACCTGAAAATGTTGGAATAAAACGGAGTGAGCGAACGCTCAGTAGGAAATTATATCTCAAGCACTAGCAATGGGTTTAAGTAATTATATTTTTCACATGTGAATGCAATAAGGCTATGCATGTAGAAATAACTGAACAAGTAACTAATCAAGAGAATAACACATCGGGCAAAACCTTCAAGCGAATAATAAACAAGAACTTTCATGAGAGACTTTATAGATTATTGGCTATTTCACGCAAGTACATTGCCAGTGTCGGGCCACGCTAGTAAAGTCACGCAAGTCAAGTCACTCACGCAAGAAAAGAGAGATCGTGGAATGCCAAAGATCAAGATAAAGAGTACTCCGGTGCAATGCTAGACACCGTTATCATTAAAACTCCCATGGGCACTAGTACTTTCGGGCGCTCCTCCCAGGACCAGATCGGGCCCTATATGCACAGCATTCATGATAGATCTAGACATCCACGATAGTTTATAGCCAATAAGGAGTTCCAAGAACAAGCTTTAATTAGGATGATAAGATAAGATTTTCATGGAATTCAAGGGCAAGACCCTTGAGTAAGGACATACTGGCGATAAAATCCACGCAAAGCATATAAATCATGACATGTCGATAAACTGGGTGGAATTAGGTTCCCTTAACTTAGGTACCATGACAAATCGATATGGACATTCTATATATAGAATTGAGGTCCACATGAACAGTATATCAAAGGTAAGATACCCTCATTCTTATCATAGAATTGAGGTTTACAAGAATGACATGATATGGCATGATATCATCATCCCATTAAGAATTTCTTATGATATACTCTTTGTATAATCATAAGGGCCGGTATACCATGTTTCTTTAGAGTGACATGGCATCAATGGTGTAATGGGTTTTTAGGGTACAACCAGCTCAGTCGGCCTTGAGGGAATCCAAGGCTACGAGGAGTCTTACGAAGGTCTCTATGACTAACTCGTTAGTCCAAAGGAACGGAATGTCCAATGGAGAGCTTGTATGTCAATGAGAATTGAGTGTGATCGATAAAACAATCGTGAAACGTGGGACTATACTCACGGAGTAGAGAATAGTGCCGATATATATATTATATAACATATGAAACCATCGGTTAACAGAAACAGTGAAAAATCAGGTTTACAGTAAAGTAACGACTTAAGCAGAGTCGTTTATCAAGTAATTAACGCCTAACAGAAGGGCGTTTACACATGTTTCCATTTTTTTCAGAATTTCAATATTTCATTAATTTATCTAAAACGCGCCCTGGACAGGGGGCGTTTCTTTGCAATGAGACGACTACAGTAGCAGGCGTCTTTTTATTTACAATATTTTACAGAACATATTTATTTTCAGAAATTATCAAAAACGCGCCCTTGGCAGGGGCGTTAATCATTAAATTCTTATTTTTACAGGATATGTTGGTCGGGATTTTAACAGAAACGCGCCCTATGAAGGGGCGTTACTTTTCAATTCACGCCCTGTGATGGGGCGTTAACACATGGAAAACGACCTAGTCTAGGTCGTGAATTCAAGAAATACCAGGAAAACAAGATTTGCACGATAATCAAGGATAACAATCATATAGTCATGACAGGAAAATTGGCAGGAATTCAGATGCAGTATATTAGATTTGATGTTTCATGTTTATTGACTTTTAACCGTTAACAATTATTGATTTCATGTAATTGCATGGATAATCAGTTCTTAAGCTAGGTGGTTAACATTTACATGAAATTAACGTCTGTGTACAGGGCGTCAAATATAAAATTGACGACCTGAGCAGGGTCGTGTCTTGTAAATTAGCGCCTTGGACAGGGGCGTCTCTTTCAAAATATTGCAGAAACATAATAAAACCATATTAAACCGTGTGCATGTCATGTTAATACGTATATAAGTCTTGTCTTAATTTATTTGGGCTACAGTAACTTGAGAAAACCTACCTTAAGAAGATTTGGGAAGATGGAACATGAAGGATTAGATAGAATATGAGCTCTGTTGCTTCAACAGCAGCAGCATCAGGAGGTAGAACAAATGTTCTTCAGAGATCTTCACGCTACAGAACCTGTAGAGGAAGAGAAAAAGAAGGAAGATGAAGATGTTAATAATCTTCATAGTTATAATCGACGTTTAAGGAAAAAGATAGAAGAATATTACCTATTCTTCGACGGCAGCAGCAGAGTTTCCTGAACAAGAAGAAGAATAATTATTCTTCACGAACTCTAAAGAATCATAGGAAAGGCTATAGGAATACATACCGTAACAGACGATCGACCAAATAGTTTTTAGGGCTTGGGTGATCAAAGGTATTTATAGGATTTTGGGGGTCCTATTAGGGTTAGAGTTTGAGTGAGGGTAATATATCCCTATTAGAGTCCTTGCCCTATTAACCACTTACTAGATTAACATGATCCTTCCCTGGATAAGCTCTGGGTTCGAACGGTTCACGAATGGAATTAACGACTTTGGTCAGGGCGTCGATTCCTGAATTGACGACCTGGTTCAAGTCGTTTCTTAAGAAGCGCCTGGTACGAGGGCGTTCTTTGTTTAAAAACACGCCCATGAAAGGGGCGTTTCTTTTACTTGCCCAATTTGGTCGCGTGAGAGTTGACGACCGCTCGTGTGGGCGTCCTTTCTTTAGGCACGCCTTCCCTGAGGGCGTGTATTCTTTAAGTAGCGCCTGTACTAGAGGCGTTATTTCCATTTCACTCTTTTATTTGTTCATTCGTATATAATATATACTTTCCTTCTATTTCTAGGTATATATATATTGCCTATATGGGAGAAGATAATAAAACGTGTTAAAAGCCCATTAAGCGTAAAATGCTTGGGTTGAGTTTGGGCCAATGGAGCTTAGCATTAAAAATGTTAATCCTTTATCAAGGCCTAATAATTATATTGGTAACTAGTTATTTCTATTTGTTCCTTTACACAAGTTTACTTTGTTTGGAAGTCTTACTTGTTTATTTGTCAAGACCTTACACATACGACTTATATCTTTTAATAACTTGCATGTATTTCCGTCTATGCATAAATAAGGCTCTTAAGACTATCTCTAAGGTTCTATACCTCATTGATTTGGTGTGGCTAGTTCTCACATACATTGAGATCTTAGTAATCTTCTATTTAGAGATTTTATTGCTCATAAGTTCTTTAACTTTTATTAGTCCTTGTCCTAGGTATCAGAGACAGGTTCGATCTGAGCAACCCTTTAGGAACATCACTTGACCAAGTATTTATTTGAATAAACTTTAATCATTAAACATTATATACTTATGTATATATTTTATTCCTATTCCAAAATTACCGGGCGTTACACCCTCCCCCACTTAAGAGAATTTGGTCCCCAAATTCACATCAACTTCCATTCCTAATAGAGAACTAGCTATAACTTATTACGAGCAGAAGAAATCTTCAGAATGAAAAAGGGCTAGTTTAGGATTACGGTTGAGGGATACCTTCCGCATCTTTTCCTTTGGCAAGTTTGGTTAAATCTTGAACTCCTTTTGGAAGCTTCTTGGGGCATTCCGCTATCTTGTGATCTAACTTCCCGCAACGCAGACATGCACCCGAGCTCCACCAACACTCCTTCGATTTGTGACCACATCTTCCACAATATTTACACTTATCTTGCGAGTGATCCGCCAAAGTTTCCTTCTTATTACACTTCTTACATTTCTTACACCTTTGTGAAATATCACCCTCGCTTACCCTTTTCTTGGTAACGGTGAACTCTTCGGAGTTGTCTGTTTGATGGTTCCCTTTAACTCTTTCCTTTTCTTCCACCACTTTCTCTAGTTCTTGAACTCTCTTGACAAGGCTTGCGTAAGCTTGGACGTCCACTAAGATCATTTCATGAATAAAGCTTGGCTTAGAAGCTTCCATTTTATCTAAGTTCCTGCGAAGATGAGTGGGGAGATAATCGATTAACTCGAGAGTTTATGCAAATATTTTATCTTTCTTTTATAACTTTAACCCCAAGTTCTACCCATCTCTCACGGAATTCCTATAGGACGACTGACAAGGATACTCAACCTATAACCTGGTTTTAACAACCTAAGGATTTTGGAAAGTTGAATCCAAATATGACCGACCGGGATACCGGACCTATCACGGAAACTTAACGATTGCGACAACCAAAGCTATGATATGACTAACAAGGATATCTGACCTATCACTGGACCTAATAACTTGAGGATGTAAAAGCTGAAGCTCTAATATGGTTGATAAGGATGACCTATCCTTGGGACTTAATAACCAGAGGATATAACAACTGGAGGATAGGAAAGCCAAAGCTCTGATATGGCTTAATAACTGGAGGATATGAAAGCCGAAGTTCTGATATGACAGACAAGGATTCTTAATCTTGGAGGATATGAAAGCCGAAGCTCTGATATGACAGATAAGGATTCTTAATCTGGAGGATATGAAAGCCGAAGCTCTGATACCACCTCTGTCACGCCCCGGGCCGATAGCAGCGGAACGTGTCATTTGCTCGGAACGTGGCAGTAAAATAGTCGTGAATGATCAAGAGCAATCGCATAAGACCAAGATAATTTTGTACAACAATAGAAATTTTATTTCTAATATGAATCTCTTACAAGAACTTGTTGTCCATCTTGGAGACTCTAACATAATGGAAAAGAAGATAACGACATACTAACAGACTTAGACAAGATAACTGAATAAGAGACGATAAGCTAACTTAGCTAGACAATACCATCTAGACTCAAGAAAAATAAAAGACTCGGGTTCACTAGTTTCCACAGCTCGCTTGCACACTTGTCCCGCCCGTGTGGGTCTCGGTCTTGCTAGCCACCTGATTACCTGAAAATGTTGGAATAAAACGGAGTGAGCGAACGCTCAGTAGGAAATTATATCTCAAGCACTAGCAATGGGTTTAAGTAATTACATTTTTCACATGTGAATGCAATAAGGCTATGCATGTAGAAATAACTGAACAAGTAACTAATCAAGAGAATAACACATCGGGCAAAACCTTCAAGCGAATAATAAACAAGAACTTTCATGAGAGACTTTATAGATTATTGGCTATTTCACGCAAGTACATTGCCCGTGTCGGGCCACGCTAGTAAAGTCACGCAAGTCAAGTCACTCACGCAAGAAAAGAGAGATCGTGGAATGCCAAAGATCAAGATAAAGAGTACTCCGGTGCAATGCTAGACACCGTTATCATTAAAACTCCCATGGGCACTAGTACTTTCGGGCGCTCCTCCCAGGACCAGATCGGGCCCTATATGCACAGCATTCATGATAGATCTAGACATCCACGATAGTTTATAGCCAATAAGGAGTTCCAAGAACAAGCTTTAATTAGGATGATAAGATAAGATTTTCATGGAATTCAAGGGCAAGACCCTTGAGTAAGGACATACTGGCGATAAAATCCACGCAAAGCATATAAATCATGACATGTCGATAAACTGGGTGGAATTAGGTTCCCTTAACTTAGGTACCATGACAAATCGATATGGACATTCTATATATAGAATTGAGGTCCACATGAACAGTATATCAAAGGTAAGATACCCTCATTCTTATCATAGAATTGAGGTTTACAAGAATGACATGATATGGCATGATATCATCATCCCATGCATTAAGAATTTCTTATGATATACTCTTTGTATAATCATAAGGGCCGGTATACCATGTTTCTTTAGAGTGACATGGCATCAATGGTGTAATGGGTTTTTAGGGTACAACCAGCTCAGTCGGCCTTGAGGGAATCCAAGGCTACGAGGAGTCTTACGGAGGTCTCTATGACTAACTCGCTCGTCCAAAGGAACGGAATGTCCAATGGAGAGCTTGTATGTCAATGAGAATTGAGTGTGATCGATAAAACAATCGTGAAACGTGGGACTATACTCACGGAGTGGAAAATAGTGCCGATATATATATTATATAACATATGAAACCATCGGTTAACAGAAACAGTGGAAAATCAGGTTTACAGTAAAGTAACGACTTAAGCAGAGTCGTTTATCAAGTAATTAACGCCTAATAGAAGGGCATTTACACATGTTTCCATTTTTTTCAGAATTTCAATATTTCATTAATTTATCTAAAACGCGCCCTGGACAGGGGCGTTTCTTTGTAATGAGACGACTACAGTAGCAGGCGTCTTTTTACTTACAATATTTTACAGAACATATTTATTTTCAGAAATTATCAAAAACGCGCCCTTGGCAGGGGCGTTAATCATTAAATTCTTATTTTTACAGGATATGTTGTTCGGGATTTTAACAGAAATGCGCCCTATGAAGGGGCGTTACTTTTCAATTCACGCCCTGTGATGGGGCGTTAACACATGGAAAACGACCTAGTCTAGGTCGTGAATTCAAGAAATACCAGGAAAACAAGATTTGCACGATAATCAAGGATAACAATCATATAGTCATGACAGGAAAATTGGCAGGAATTCAGATGCAGTATATTAGATTTGATGTTTCATGTTTATTGACTTTTAACCGTTAACAATTATTGATTTCATGTAATTGCATGGATAATCAGTTCTTAAGCTAGGTGGTTAACATTTACATGAAATTAACGTCTGTGTACAGGGCGTCAAATATAAAATTGACGACCTGAGCAGGGTCGTGTCTTGTAAATTAGCGCCCTGGACAGGGGCGTCTCTTTCAAAATATTGCAGAAACATAATAAAACCATATTAAACCGTGTGCATGTCATGTTAATACGTATATAAGTCTTGTCTTAATTTATTTGGGCTACAGTAACTTGAGAAAACCTACCTTAAGAAGATTTGGGAAGATGGAACGTGAAGGATTAGATAGAATATGAGCTCTGTTGCTTCAACAGCAGCAGCAGTAGGAGGTAGAACAAATGTTCTTCAGAGATCTTCACGCTACAGAACCTGTAGAGGAAGAGAAAAAGAAGGAAGATGAAGATGTTAATAATCTTCATAGTTATAATCGACGTTTAAGGAAAAAGATAGAAGAATATTACCTATTCTTCGACGGCAGCAGCAGAGTTTCCTGAACAAGAAGAAGAATAATTATTCTTCACGAACTCTAAAGAATCATAGGAAAGGCTACAGGAATACATACCGTAACAGACGATCGACCAAATAGTTTTAGGGCTTGGGTGATCAAAGGTATTTATAGGATTTTGGGGGTCCTATTAGGGTTAGAGTTTGAGTGAGGGTAATATATCCCCATTAGAGTCCTTGCCCTATTAACCACTTACTAGATTAACATGATCCTTCCCTGGATAAGCTCTGGGTTCGAACGGTTCACGAATGGAATTAACGACTTTGGTCAGGGCGTCGATTCCTGAATTGACGACCTGGTTCAAGTCGTTTCTTAAGAAGCGCCTGGTACGAGGGCGTTCTTTGTTTAAAAACACGCCCATGAAAGGGGCGTTTCTTTTACTTGCCCAATTTGGTCGCGTGAGAGTTGACGACCGCTCGTGTGGGCGTCCTTTCTTTAGGCACGCCTTCCCTGAGGGCGTGTATTCTTTAAGTAGCGCCTGTACTAGAGGCGTTATTTCTGTTTCACTCTTTTATTTGTTCATTCGTATATAATATATACTTTCCTTCTATTTCTAGGTATATATATATTGCCTATATGGGAGAAGATAATAAAACGTGTTAAAAGCCCATTAAGCGTAAAATGCTTGGGTTGAGTTTGGGCCAATGGAGCTTAGCATTAAAAAATGTTAATCCTTTATCAAGGCCTAATAATTATATTGGTAACTAGTTATATCTATTTGTTCCTTTACACAAGTTTACTTTGTTTGGAAGTCTTACTTGTTTATTTGTCAAGACCTTACACATACGACTTATATCTTTTAATAACTTGCATGTATTTCCGTCTATGCATAAATAAGGCTCTTAAGACTATCTCTAAGGTTCTATACCTCATTGATTTGGTGTGGCTAGTTCTCACATACATTGAGATCTTAGTAATCTTCTATTTAGAGATTTTATTGCTCATAAGTTCTTTAACTTTTATTAGTCCTTGTCCTAGGTATCAGAGGCAGGTTCGATCTGAGCAACCCTTTAGGAACATCACTTGACCAAGTATTCATTTGAATAAACTTTAATCATTAAACATTATATACTTATGTATATATTTTATTCCTATTCCAAAATTACCGGGCGTTACACCTACCCTCCTATTTTCACGAATTTAGGTCAAGAGAATCATAAGATAGAGGGGCATGAAGTTGCTGATTTGGCACACGACGTTCAGGAACCTTAGTGACCTTCCAGTTAGGAATTCGAAGTCTAAAGCTTGTCACAGAGGTAGGTTATCTCGTGGATGGCTAGAATAATATGTTAGGAGTAAAAGCCCTCTATTTTCTCCTATTTTCATTGATTGTACATGGTGTATTTTGCGTTTTCATATCACTGCGCAATTAGGGATTTCATAGCATGCATGTCCCCACACCTTAAACGAAAAAGATGTTAACTTTGGCCTAATACATGCTACCCATGCATCTTCATGATTTCATTATGTCCTATCATGCCACATTCCTGTTTAGCATGGTTGTCACATGTTTATTACCCTAGAATAGGCTTTTATTGCTCTATTTTTACCCGTCTGGTCGACAGTCTAGAAACGGTCTACCAACGATCGCTTAACCCCTTCACGTGGTCCCAGTAAGATCACTAATACCAGAAACGGTCCTCTCGAGACCGCGCTAGTTTCCAGTGTTCTGTATTCTTGTTAACCCGAAACAGATTGCAAAACGACCCTATTAGCTATATGTTAAGCCTAGATAATTAAGTTTTATTCCTGTTTATGATACTGTATTCATAAATTTGGTTATATTAACTATCCATCTTGATAGATTTCATGTTCCTTATGAGTTTTAAACTTATTTTAGCTTATGCTAATTTCATGCCAAAAATATATATTCTTGTACTAAATGATCATATTTTTACATGCTTCACCGACTTGTTTAAGTGATGTTTTGATCGCTGTTTTGCCACGATCCCTTCTCATCTATAGTCTTTTCTTAAGTACATGGTGCGTACCCCTGTGCATGGCCATTAGATACACTTTTGCACTTATAAGCACACAATCTTGGACTTGTGACTCTCTCCCTTGGATATTCCTTCCATCGGACTAGGTGATCTTGTTTCAAGGCCTCCGTAAGTCTCCGTGAGCCTGGGATTCCCACTAGGATGCCTAGCTGGTTGTACCCTCAAAACCCAATGATCTAAAAAACACTTACACTACCGGTGTCTTTTGAAGTCCTGGATAGAAGCGGCCCTCAGGAGACCGCTACTGTCTAGTAGTGACCAGCCCGTGACCGCGTCTGTCCTGAGTTTTCTTATGTAGACTCTTTTCCTCTCTGGTGTCGACTCTTTATAGAAACGGTCCCTCCATGATCGCTACTGTCTAGAAACGGTCCTGGCATGACCGCGTCTCCCAGAAACGGTCCGGACTTGACCGTCTCATGTCTAAACTATGTATAACCTGGGGTTTGACCCAAGGGTTGATTTTTCTATGATCATAGATGGTCTATTAATTATATAGAACCTAAAACTTTATTGAAAAGCTATCTAATAAATTATGGAAGTTTAAGAATATGCCGTTATGCTGTCGAATTCCTTCCGTGGCATGGATTTATCTTAAATCATTCTTTGGAATTCTTATGATCTCTTATTGAGTGTGTTCGTTACCTTGGTTACATTATCATGAAACTATTGTTGAATTGAATGTTATTGGCTGAAACGATACTATATTCTCATGGAAGTAGCTTGATCTATAACTTGAAGATGAAAGAGCGGACATGGATAGTGTCCAAGGGCTCCACACTAGCCCCATCGGCAGATAGTCGGAAATGTGCTGAAAACCAAGGGGTACGATGATCACTGGCGTCACATTGCGCCGGGAGTACTTTTTCTATAGATGGGTGAAAACTATGAGGCAAACCTGTGATAATTTACATGCTTGCTAGTACATTCTCGTTCACGACTTTCTAGTGCATAGTATTTATGATTATGAAGTACATTCTTGTTAATGAAAGGCCACTTTACTTTATAAATCTTGCTTGATCATGCTCTATTGTCCATTCATATTCTTCATATCTTTATGAATCATATCTTGTTACTTGGATTTCGTTCGTATGTTTTATCGCATTTCCTTTTACCTTATTCACTAGAGCGAAAATGTAATTACTTAAAGCATGTCTCCATGTTGATGCGAAGATACCTACTGGGCAAGTGTGCTCATTACCCTACTTTTCCAATCTTTTCAGGAAGTTCAAGTGAGTCAGATTTAAATTATTCTAGCAACGGGTCCGAGAGTGATGATTGATGGTCGAGAGAAGACTTACAATGTCAAGAGTTTTCAAATAGTCTGGAGTCATGATGTAATTTTCACTTTATTAAGTCTTACTATGTAATTTTCTTTTTCTTGAGTGTAGTAGATCAAGAGTCAACCTTATGTAATCATGAATCATTATTATCAATGAAAGTTAGAATTTTGGTCAAATATTGTGTACTCCATCTTTATGTGGATGTTTATTGCGCTCTGATTTTATTGCTAGCTTGAGGCGTATTGCCGACCGCTCACGTTCCCCGATATTCCTTCAACTGTACATATGTCTCAGGACGTGACACCCGGGATCCCTCGCCTGTAGGGCCCACCCTACTAACCCCCTGAAAAGGTTAGAACGCAGACATGAGTCATATAACTCAATAGGCATCAAGGCCGCTAACACATCTGCCATATAATACTCATGTGAAAGGTGTATGTATGATAGCTATATAGTACTCAAACATTCGGTCATGCTTTTAGGTATAATAGATCTCAAGAAAGAATATACAGAGCATTGTTGCATTTTACATGTGTTTCCATATATCCAGTTTACGGTGGTGTTTCGCACTCGCGGGAAGTTTCTAGAACTTCTGCAGCGGCGACGTACACTTGCCTTTGACGCCAGGCTGAGATGGGTCGATTTGGCACGCGGGGATTCCAGGGGTATTCACAAAAAAGTACAAAGAACAATATAAACGCATAGGCAAGAGCGTGATTAATCATCCTAAATGACCGAAACAGAGATGACTAGGTGGATTGCAGGCATGCCAGTTGATTTCTTGACGATCACCTGCAGAACCGAGTTTTAGCCGGGGAAGTGCCACTAGGGAACGGCACATGGGCACAGAATATCGGGAAACACTGGAGCGAAGGAGGTTCCGCTAGTACGAGTGTAGGCGATTGTGGGGATTCCATCTTCCCCACCGACCGCAAGCAGTCGGTGTTTGTTTTACATCGGATTGAATCCGAACACCATTGTTCTTTACTGAAGGAGGACTGGGATGTATTTGAAGCCATAGGTAGAAGACCGGGTATACACTGCAGCTATACAATGACCATCACACTCAACCGGCAGGGTTGACCAGACTGGGCTCTAGAGGATAGGTTAAATATGGACCGGGATAAGGGTCACAAGAGATCATTGGTGCGGATGCATGGGAAAAATTGGATATCTAGTTATTCTTTCCTTATAGATGCCATAGAGGCTTTACAGATGGGCTCTAAAGGCCCGAGTACATCTGATGCAAGCCATGGGACAATCTCGACACATGCACCGGCCCCCGGGTCATTGTAGGATAAAGCAGATATCCGCGGGGGGTGGGGGGGGGGGGCTACAGGCACAGCGGAAATGCCGGGGCTAGACTGAGTGCCAGGAATTGACACTGGCTAGCATACGAGAAAGACTGGGTGTGGCTCGGGGTGAGCGGTTGGGCGCCGGTTCTGAAGCAAAGTGCCAAAGTTGTCTGGGAGTTAGGTCTGGCCCCGGAGATGCTACTTCCGGGCTAGGATCCGGCTAATGTGGGTCAGTGGGTGGGATAGTCGGTGGCCAACTTAGGGAGAGCGACAGGCACATGGTCCCATGACAGGAGCGAATCTGGCATGATGGCATCTGCGTCGTTATCATAACGTGCCATACGTAGGGAAACTCGATGTGCGGGTGTGATCGCCGTTATAATAACGCCCCATATGCAAAGGGAAAAGCTTGAGTGAAGCGGCTAGATGCTATGTGACGGTGTACGTTCGACATACCCTCAGCGTGTGCTAAGCCGAACAACAAGCCAACTAACGTGCGCCTTGCTCTTTGTGCTTGCTGGAGTGTTGGATGTCTATGCCTTGCCCGTGTCTGTCTGCGTGTGTTTGTCCCTTGAGCTTCTAAGGGGAATTTATAGGGAATTTGAAGCGTTAGGGGGGTGTTTACCTGGGCTGGGATGAAGGGAGCACCCAGGTTTGGGTAAACCCCTTGAATTTGCTAAAAAAAGTTTTTTTTTTGTTTGTGAGAGGGGGAGGGGGGTTTATGCGGGCCAGACCGGGGGGTCCAGTTTGGTCCGCGTAAACCCCCCTAGGGGGGTTAACATGGGCTGGGTCTATTTTTTTTGTTTGAAACTGTTTTTTTTTTGAAAAAGTTGGGTTTACGCAAACCAGACTGGGGGGCTAGTCTGGACCATGTAAACCCCCCCAGGGGCTTTAAACAGACCAGACTGGGGAGGCCAGTCTGGCCCGCGTAAACCCCCCTTTTTGGGGGGTTAACGCGGGCTGGGTCTAGGTTTTTTTCTTTTTAAATTTTTTTTTAGGGAAATGGGGGTTTACGTGGACCAGATTGGGGGGGCCAATCTGGTCCGCATAAACCCCCCCCAGGGGGGGTTTACACGGACACTAGAGGGGGTCCATGCGGCTGCTGGAAAAAAGGTTAAAAAACCCATTTTTTGTTATTTTGGGCCCCACCTTGACCCAGTGTGAACAAGAACTGCGAAGGATACAGACTGGCTTGACTAGAGCGCTTAGAACGAGGTTGATTGGCCAACTTTTTGCCCGAGACCCGAGCCGCGAACTTCTTCCTCACGAACGCTTCCCGAGCTAGTATGTAGACTGAAACTAAGTGGGACTAGGACTGGAATGAGCTCAAACTGGGACAACAGAGGTTGGATGGAGGGGCCCCGGGTGAGTTCACCCCCACCTGGGTGCGGCCGCGCCAACGGTGAACTCCCCCCTGGGGCTGGTTGCCGTCTTGGGGGTCCCCCCAGGGGTAGTCTTTCGTCACTTGTCATCGTCCTTGATGGGATTGGTCCCTAGGACACTGGTGTGTTGTGGGAGCTCATGTGGGATAATGTGTCTCATGTCATGTCTCTTCTGACTTAATTCTCTGAACTTAATTTCCCATTTTGTTTTGATGATTGGCAACAATACATTTTGTGTTTCAGCTCTTGGATTTTGATAATAATGATTTTCTGAAACCATTCTTATTGTGACAACACTGTAAGCATTTCATAGCTTCATGTGCATGCATTTCATACTGGGGTCCACACATTTCTACAGTTCTACGCATGAAGGTCAATACATATCGCATGGCAAGTAGAGGCAAGGTCGGTGCACATCATCTCTTAGTACTACTAAGGTCGGTGTACGTTTATGTAGAAGTGCACAACAGGTCGGTGTAGATCTTGTAGCGCGCATTTAAAGCTGGTGCACGTCTTGTATGATTTTATACAAGATCGGTGCATGTTTCTGTAGATGTGCGCATATAAGTCAGTGCACCTTTTGCAATCAGCAGATAAGGTCGATGCTAGCTACGTTTCATGCATATCCAAGGTCGGTGCTAGCTACGTTACATGCATACCCAAAGTTGGTGCTGGCCGCATCTCATGCATACCTATGGTCGGTGCATGTTTTACCTTATGCGTATAAAGGTCAGTGCACCTTTTATCTCATGCATATAAAAGGTTGCATGTTTTGCCGTACGCATATAAAGGTCGGTGCACCCTTTGCCTTGTGTATACAAGTCTGTGCATGTACTGTAGCACACTCAACTAAGGTCGGTGCACGTTACAGTTTGTTGCATCTAATGTCTGTGCATGTTCATACATGTTGCATATAGAGGTCTGTACACGTTTTGCCAAATGCATAAAGGTCGGTGCATATCTCATTATGTCTGTGCACTTGTGAGTCTCGACACATGAATTCATATCAGGTCAGTGCATATATGTGAGTCCCGAACACATGCAGTCAAGTAAGGTCTATGCACACTAGGCATGTCTCGACACAAGCTGTTACATATAGTCTAAGCATATCAATGCAAAGGTCGATGCTAGTGTGTCAAGCCTTGATATCAAGTCTGTGCATATTTTGTACTTATCCAATTTTCATGCTTATGAGCTTCTTAACAAAATGCATTTTGTTTTGATTGGCAGGAACTCAAGTCACTAAGGGACCCAGGATCAAACGCGTGGCAGGCAACATGCCTCACTTATGTGGTCACGTGATCTCAAGATAATTAGTGGCACGTGATCCAAGATGATTCTCCAATCAGATCTATCTGACACTTGAGCCTCACAATTCCATTCATCTGACACGTGGAAAGAGCATCTGTATCTCCTGACACGTGGAGCTTCACCAGAGCCTCGTCTATTGATTTTTTGGGCGGGAAACGTGTTTCCCACGCGCCCTATTCTCGCGAGGCTATATAAATGGACCAGATCTCTCAGATCAGGTGTGCGAGAGATAAAAATAAAGGGAGAGCATAGAAGTAGAGAGAAGGAGTTCGAGATAGAAGACTGAGCGTTGAAAGCTGAGAGTAGAAAGAAGAAGAGCATGCGGTGAAAGTCAAGAGGGAGTGCAGTAAGTTGGATAGAAGGTCAGAGTGAGAAGAGAGCTTGTGAGAATCTATCTTCGTAATTGACTCCTGGATCAAATCTAGAGTCAATCTGCTCTTAGAGAGCTACATTGTTTTCTCGTTTCGTGCTTTTCATTTTATTTCCTGAATTCTCTTAAGCTGTATATCAGCGGGTGAGGGTGAAACCTCGGACAGCGAAGCTGTAAGGCTCAGCGATAGCAAAGCTGTGGATCAGTGGTCAGGGATTAATTCTCCAAAGCTGTGGATCAACGGTCTGTAGGGATTATATCCCCAAAGTTGTAGATCAGCGATATTTAGAGATCTAATCCCCGAAGTTGTGGATCAGCAGATTAAAGCTATGAATCAGCAGTAAGCCATACGCTATCTGAGTGTGGGGTGGATGTAGTTGAAAACTGAACCACCTAAAACCCTTTGTCTCTCATGTGATTGATTTGTGCTCTTGTGTGTTTATATGTCTGCTTAGTGTTTAGATGAATGCTTAGGAGCGTTTAAGAGAAACATGCTTTCACTTGTTAAAATTGCCATATGAGATTTTTGCTAAAGCTCTTCATCCAATAGGTATATCAAAAGGGTGGGTTGGAAGGATAGGTTACGCCTATCTGGAATTCCACCTCTTGCGTGAGGCTAGCCTCCACCATCATACCATACTTGGATGTTTGGCTGGCTGTTAAGTGCAATTATCTGATTTCTCTTGATATTGCTGAAAATCCTCTCTTACTGAATTTGAAGATTTTATTCTTACTGTTTGACATTTTACAGTGATCTCTCTAGCTGTTATTATGCACTGCACTTCGTGCATAACTGTTAGCTTGCTAATTTGTTCTGAAACTTATATCTCTCTATTGATTTATAGTGGTTAGTTTTTATTCCGCATTGTCTTTAACTGCTGTAGATTTTTTGGGGTAGATCTATTCACCCCCCGTCACGGCAAGCTAGCTAGGGCCCTTGATTGGACTTGACATGTTGTAAGGGATGTTGAATAAATAACGTCTAGAAGGTCTTTGGGAAAATTCCCGAACCCTTATTTCTTGCTTTTTCAGGGAGAAAAAATTTAGGTATAACAAATGCCCCCCACGGGGCATGCGTCGGAGGCAGAGACGAGGGCAGATGGCCCGTGAGTCCCGTATTTTGGGATGTTGTAGTGGGCTGCGGTCTTATATGCACTTTATATTTTTTTGTCATGCTAGCATTTTTTGTATATTGCTAACATCCTGTACTCACCCTTTTGCGCAATTATCTTGCAGCTATGACGAGGTTTGGTAGAGATGACTCCTGGGTGCAATGTGGGATCTAGAGGGGGGGTGAATAGATCCCCTACAAAAACTTACGCTCAATTAAAAGTTCTCACCCAATTCAAATTATGATGGAAACTAATAAGGAAACTAACATTGTAGACTTAGCAATCTACTCAATGATCAGGTCTTAGCACACGAATAAACAAAGCCTTCTCACAAATATACTCGAACTGAATTATGCTATCAATTGAGAACAACTTGACTTACCAAACAGTGTGCAAAACGTATTCAAGTAGAACACATTAAAGCATTCAGCAATTCACCCTGAATATGTGTCAACCCACACAAGACACATCTCGAACACTTAGCACACGGGAGATCACAAAGCAAAAACCAACTCTAGCAGTTCTCATAGAACTGGACTTGAGCACTTAGCATGTGAGGAAGGTTGCAATGCTGAACGAATGAAACATAAACACGATAGAGTCTGAGATACACTCAGCTCATGATCAACCTACGAAGGGAGATAGAAGATATGGAATGTATGCACAAGGCAAACCACATGACACTGGATTTTTAGGTGGTTCGGTCTACTATCCATAGACCTACGTCCACCCCTCACTCAAACCCAAGTGAGGCTTCCCTTGCAGATGCAAGACTGCAGACTCAGTCTACAACAAACGCTGACTAATAGCTTGAACCCGAGAGAGACAAATCTCTCAACCTGATCTCACACCCAACAAGACTAGACCCACTACCACTGGTAGTGACCGGAGGAACAAATCCTCCCTTCTTTTGTAAACACAGAAGGAACCATGAACAACAACCCATTGCTCACAAAACCCAGAGGATTCAATCCTCTCTTCCTCTGAAGGCACAGAGGGAACATGGAGAAAACACTTCTCCCTTCTTCTGAACACTCAGAAGGAACCTGATCCCTAAATAGGGTATCGGAAGAGCCAAAAGAAATGAGAAACCAAAACAAGATAACAAAGAAAAATAACAAAACAAATTTAGCTCCGAAGAGCACAATGACTCTGGATTTGATCCATGAGTCAATATATGAACATATCTTCAATTTAACTCTGGCTACACTCAAATGTTTCTCTGATGAATTGGGTCTGTAGATCTGGAATTGGGCTTTCAATCTCTCTCTCTCTCTCTTTCCTTCTTCTTCTTCTCTCAGATTCTCACGAGCTCCCTCTCAATCAGCTCTGCGTAGCTCTCTTTCTTCTTCTTCTTCTTCTCAGTCTCTCTCTCTTCCCTTCTACAGCCCACACAGCTTTCTTACTCTCACGGCAACCCTTTGTAGTAACATTTCTTTGAAAGGAAGAAGGCTTCCTTTTATAGAACAGAAATATCAATTTTTGATATGATTCTTATCCATAAGGAAATTCTACCATTTGACCACGTGGCAGGGGGAATATTCTTCTGTCAGAGAACTGCCAGGTGGCATGTCAGACCTGGGATCATGTGCCAGTCATTTGCCTTCGAAGCCACATGACCACTTAAGCAACTCACGTGACCTTGCCCATTTTTCAGCCTTACGAGCTATTTGTCAGACTTATTGAGCTATTATACACCCTTACTAGGCTATTTGTCAGCCTTAAGTAGCTATTTGTCAAACTTATCCTTCAATGCCTGTTGCCTTTGCTTGCGACCTATTTGTCACCCTTAGTAGGGTATTTTACAGCCTTACTCACCTATTTGTCAAGGTTAATGAGCTATTTGTCACCGCTGCTTCACTTCTCTCTCTTGTGCTCAGTTCGACTTCCTTATGATCTGTTCTTCAACATTATGATCTCTTTGTCACTTGTAATCTTCATCTGACACTTGATTTCTTCGTTGGTCAACTTGTTTGATACATTTGACACCTTGATATCTTCATTAATCACCTTGGTCCTTTGGTCTTTTTGCTCATAGTTCTGTTTTTCTTGTTTTGAAGCTTCTGCTTGAACAGGAGTCGACTTCAGAGCCTTTTGGAGTCGACTCTCCTGTTGACACCAATATATATATTTGACCACCCTCAAGTCTCTAGGAGTTTGCTACCTCATAGCATGACCTCTGGATGACTCCTCATTTAAAGGGTTGGATATCCATGGCCCTAGAGCCAGCAGTCGCTGACTGCTCATCGTGGAATTGAATGACAATCCTCGGGTATGTGGAGTTCCCCTCGTAGGCTAGTCCTCGAGGTTCTTCCCTACCTAATTCAGGATCTTTGAGTAGCCGCTCATGGCTTACTCTCTTATGGAATGGAAGCATAATCCCCGAGTTTGTGGAGCTCCCCTCGTAGGCTAGCCCTCGGTGTTCTTCCCTACCAAATTTGTGGATCATAGAGCAGCCGGTCTCGGTTTCCTCTAATTTTAGAGGCCATCCCAGTATATCCGTGGATGCGCTTTGCTTTCCACCCCCAAATGCTTGCGTCCCGGGGAGGTGTTGCCAAAATTTCACCAGAATCTAGGACTTAAAAAATTAACCAACGCTTAAAATCTAAGCATAACAATCATCTTCTTCCTCATTCATATGCAAAAAGCTCATGTCCATATGCGGGGTCCCTACCGGCTTTCAGTAAATAAATAAAAAAGGGGCCTTCTACGTAATAAATTTTCAAACCCACCATGCACTTCCCCTAGCATGCATACCCCACTGCATTGTTCGCACATAAACGAAACCTGTGCATATTGCATTTTGGTGCATTGAAAATGCATAAGAGCCTCTGCACATCAGAGCATGTCAGTCGCTTTCTCCCTATTTAGATGCAATAGAATCATGTTCATGCATTCAATCAGCACAGGGTCCCTGCTAACTTCACTGTTGGGAAAGGTGCCTGATGTTAATGAAAAGCAACTTGAGACATAATTCGTTAATCAAATATATGATGTAATCGATAACATATTTGAGACTCTTCATTCTCAGAATGAGCTTTTGGGTAATCATCCAAATTTACGTATATACACAACACTCTAAGTGGTTTGGTGGAGTTTGATGTGCTGCATATAGCTGCCCTGAGGTGCCTTACAGCAGGATGAAGCTTGAGAATTTGAAATCTGAGACAAAGTTAACTGACAATCGCATAATAGTGAAATGCACCGGAAGCTACACTATCCAGACTGTGACCATGGATGTTCATGATGCTCGTAAGTCTAGATCAGTAAAAGTCCTAAACTGGTATTATAATAATACAACTGTAGCTGACCTATCAGAATCGAAGAACAATTGGTCTCTGCGGAAGCGTGCTAAGAGTTGTCATCTAGCCTTCAACCAGACAAAGCTAAAAGTTGAATTTCCTATCCCAATCACTGCATGCAATTTCATGATTGAGCTTGACTCTTTCTATGAAAGTCTTCAGGTTTCCTCTCTTGAATCCTTGCAGTGTCCTCGCTGCAGCAGGCCTATGACTGATAAACATGGCATATGCAGCAGCTACCACGAAAAAGTACATCAATGTAGACAATGCCGCAATATAAATTATGAGAATTTGGATTCTTTTCTTTGCAATGAGTGTGGGTACAACAAGTATGGTCATTTTGAGATTAATTTTATGGCAAAACTTAGTTTGCATTTGATAACATCGAAAACGACTAAGATATGAAGAAAGTGTTGGCAGCGATAGAGTCAAAATCAGAAAATGCTCACAGGAGATACCAGCAGCTTCTTGGTTTCAAAGAAAAAAAAACCTTGCTTAAGCTCGTATCAAGCATTGGTGAACATGGAATTGATTCACAGCAGGAGGATACGGTCCAACAGATGATGGTTTTTCTGCCTGGTCCATCTTGTAAGATTAACAGGAAAATTGCACTTCTAGGTGTATTGTATGGGGAGAAATGCATAGGTGCTTTTGATTCTCTCAGCATAAGTGTCTAGACACTACAAGGGCTCCGTCGGGTGCTGATGACTTACCTGAGCCAGAAAAGTGCTAACAAGATAGTGCCTTCTTCTAGATTGACGGTCTCGAGATCGCTAAACAATTGCTATAGCTATACGGCCACATTTGGTACACAGTGCATGGAGTTGCTGCAGCTTCTTTCAAAAAATGCAAACTGCAGAAAACAACTTGTTGTATTGGGCGTTTTGTCAGAGTTGTTTGAGAACAACATACATCAGGGACCCAAGGCAGCTCGTACTCAGGCAAGAGCAGTTCTCTGTGCTTCCTCTGAGGGTGATGCAAATGCTATGGCAGAGTTGAATACTCTTACTCAGAAAAAAGTCATGTATTGTCTTGAGCATCCTCGCTCTATGGACATTGCAATGGCAACCCATGAAGAGTTAATCTTACTGTCAGAAACCTGTGCGCTGGTTGATGAGTTTTGGGAAGCAAGGCTGCGTGTTGCTTTTAAGTTGTTGTTTTCTTCTATTAAGCTTGGTGCTAAGCATCCTACAATTTCAGAGCATGTTATTCTTCCCTGCCTGAGGATCATATCTCAGGCATGCACACCTCCAAAAAGCTGATAACTTGGGAAAAGAACAAGAAACAGGAAAACCCACTTCTAATTTGCAACCAAAGAATGACCAGTCTAATTCATCTGCGTCTTTTAGTAAGATGATGTCTGATCTACCAGAGAAGAATTAGGATCGCCATAAGGGTCAGAATATCCCACTGTTGAGCCATTCTGAAAGGGGAAGGGAATCTTCATATCTTAATTTTGTGAGGCGGTAGTATAGAATCTCGCAGGCAGCTAAAGCTTCTAAGAGATTTCATCAGGAACCACACAGGAGAGATTGCCTGGCACTTAAAGTATGCCCTCAGATGGAAATGTATTGCATGTCAAAGAATCGGAAAGACTGATTTCTCAGCGCTTGAGCTTGGATCCTGGGTATCAGTGTCGATTCTGAGTGCATGCTCACAATCTATAAGGTTGGAGGTGTGCACTCTTACTACTTTGCTCTGTCCACAGAATTCATCTCGTCAGTTTCAGTTGTTGAACTTGCTTATGATGTTGCTCCCAGCTAGCCTATCTGTTGGTGACGGTGCAGCAGAGTATTTTGAATTGTCCTTCAAAATGATAGGTTCTAAGGCTGCACGGCTATTCCTGACTGCTAAGGGATGCTTGACTGCCATTTGCAGATTCGTATCACAGGAGGTGGGCAATGTTGAATCACGAGAGAGAAGTCTGAACATTGACATATCCCAAGGATTTATCCTGTATAAGCTAGTTGAACTGCTCAACAAGTGTCTCGAGGCCCCCAACATACGCATCAGATTTATGCACGACGAGTTGATATCTGAAAATTCTGAAGGCCCTTCTTGTCATACAAGGCTTGACTGTTCAAAAGACAAAGTTGGTAAGTGATTGCAATAGGGTTATGGAAGACCTTCTTGACAGTCTTCTACTCGGGAGGGGTGAGAATAAAAGGCAGTTCACCCGTGCTTGTATATATGGTCTCCAAAGCCAGGCTAAGGAGTAGAAAGGTCTAACCTATCTGTTTATTTTGGAGCAGCTTTGCAATGTGATCTGTCCTTCAAAGTCGGAGCATGTGTATCTTCTGAACCTTAACTAAGCACGCATTCAGGAGGAGTGTCACGCCCCGATGTGGAAAATCGAGACGCAGCAGAAGAAAGTTAAAATATGTTGATTTCCAGACATGCTGTGCCTTACGTTAGCAATTACATAACTTCAACACCATACCAACAAAAGGGAAAATACTCCAAAATAACCATTAAATTTCCAACTAATTAAACATAACGAGTATCGCCAACCACCAACAAAAGTACCCAAGAGAAAATTCTCAAATATCCATTCCCTTAACACACTTACATCACAACCGACTTAAACAAAATTACAATTTCTAGAACAATACAACATCTTCCAAACTTAAACTATCTAGGGACAACTCCGAAAGGCCTTCTAGCTTGCTCGCTCCACGGTCTTGACACCTACCCATCCCCATCAGATTGAGAGTCCTCACCTGAGCTACCTGAAAAGGGGGAAACAACTGGGTGAGCGAACGCTCAGTAGGTAATAGCAAGCAAAGTTTAAGTAATTAACCATTTACATTAGTGTCATGCGATGAAATAAAAAGGAATCACGATGATAATTCCTCAGAATAAAAGAACATGAACATAGCATATCCAGGAACTGGCCGATCAAGCATGTAATAAGCAAGTCATGTAGATAATTCCATGTAGGAATCTAATTAACTTGAATTCAAGAAGATGAACGAAATATGAAATGTCATAGACATCACGCTAGTCATGCACTCGGTGCAATACCTCACCATGTCATTATAACTCCCCGGGGCACTAGTACTTTTCCGGCGCTCTTCCCAGGACCAGACCGGGCCCTTAAGTCGGATGCGGAACGGCCTCTAGGGGCCGGTCCGCCGCTCGGCTCGGGGCGCGGACCGTCGCGGGTCGCGCCGGCGGCCTAAGCCCGGGCGAACCGCTCGCCCGCGGAGATGCCGTCGGCTCGACCGGGGACACAGCGCGCGCCGCCTCGGCGGTGCCCGCGGGCACCCGCGCGCTCCAGGCGACGGCCTGCGGGCTCCCCATCCGACCCGTCTTGAAACACGGACCAAGGAGTCTGACATGCGTGCGAGTCAACGGGCGCGTAAACCCGATTCCCCTTGTCCGTACCAGTTCTGAGTCGGCTGTTCGACGCCCGGGGAAGGCCGCCCCCCGCGAGGAGGGGGGCCGTTCCCGGTCCGTCCCCTTGCCGGCACGCGGCGACCCGCTCTCGCCGCGCGAGCAGCTCGAGCAGTCCGCCGACAGCCGACGGGTTCGGGGCCGGGACCCCCGGGCCCAGCCCTCAGAGCCAATCCTTTTCCCGAGGTTACGGATCCATTTTGCCGGATCCATTATTCCGTTGGCATTGATTTGGTGGACCCAAGATCTCAAGTTATGTCTAGACATTCACTGGATTCGGCCAGGAAAATGAATGGAATTCATCAAGCTATCCTGGAATAATGAGAATAATCCAGGGTTTTAGTAGCACACAAGAAAAACACGAAAATCGATCTCTGGAAGCCACGCGGTCTCATGTGGCCGCTTATAACATAAATGGTCTAATACTGGATCGCGGAGGATTGAACTGGGCCAAAGGAAAACCCAGCTCGGTGCCAAGGGTAAATGGTGCAAAATGGGCCGTTCCACCATGAGAACGGTCAATATGGAGGCCGCTTAGAACGAGAGGGTCCCTGGGCCTCAAGCAAGTGTAAACGGTCCTAACTGGCCATGCACCCAACACAGAACGGTCCAAAAGGTGCCATCTACAAATGGAGGTCGACGCACCCAATGGGTCGATGCACAAGCCAGGAAGGTCGGTGCATATGCTGGAAGTACACGGTCACTCCAAGGGCCGCTCAGAGTCACCAGCGGTCATTCCTGAACCGCTCACTGACAAAACGGTCCCAGAAGGGCCGCTATTAATAGGACAGCCCCAACTTCGGGCTTGGGCAAAATCACGTGGTTTGATCGAGTCCAAAGGTTCAGGTTTTGGGGGTACAATCCGCCCGGCGTCTGAGTGGGAATCCCAGGCTCGCGGGGCTCACGGAGGTCTTATAATGGAGGTCGAGGTCCGACGGAAGGAGTATCCGGTGGAGAGTCCCAACCATTACAAGATTAAATGGCTATAACACGTCGAAAAACGGATATATGGCGGTCAGTCAACACCACCGGAGTGGAGTGACTGTCAAACAATCCCCAATAAGAATTCCTTCCGACACATGACATAATCTAAAGTTTATGCATTCATTGATTAATAAAAGCAAGGGAGATATGATTGACAAGGAAGATCAAGGTAATACAGGCAAGATTAACATTAATCATCTTTTATTTTTACCAATAAATTGTGGGTTGTTACCTGCCTAGTTTAATTAAGAACCAATCATGCTCGAAAAGAAATATAGTGTGATATAAGCGGTCGAACCAGAACTGCTGAACAAGATTAGCGGTCGATCGACAGGCCGTGTAGGGCATAGGGGTTTGAAACCCAACCGCACCCTAAGCGGTCTATCGGGCAGCCGCTCAATTCTCCAAACGGTCCATAGTTGGCCGCCACTGAACGTGGGGTCTAAATGCAGAATAACACATAAATGGTCAAACCCACGACCGCCGCTCTGGACCTAGCGATCTATCGCGGGGCCGCTTAATAATAAGCGATTCCTGTTAGGACCGCGTATAAACTACAGAACCCAAACTTCAATGATCTGGACCGACCTTACTTACAATACAAAATTCATGGCATATAATGAATGAAATTTGGGCAAAATCATGCTACCAGAAGGAGAACGAAAAGATGCATGCTATGAACTGATTAATTTAAAACTTGAAGCCTGCTAATCCCGACATTAATCGAAGATAAAGGCTAACCCTAATTCTGACGTGATCCGACTAAACCAAACAATACTCGCATGATCCTAAACAAAATTTGGGGCTTTTATTATCAAAAGAATGGGGACTTGAAGATGAATCCAGCAGTGTATTATGCTTGAGGTTTGGTCTACTAGAACCTACCTTAATTAAGGAAGAAGAGGGACGAAGACACCGGCCGGACACGCGAAGAAAACTCCAAGATCTTGCCGGAATCCTCCCTCGATCGTGCTCTTCATCGGCCGCCGCAACATCCAATCATTTCTAGGTTGGCCTAGGGTTAGTTTTATAGAGGAAATTCGAACTGGGAGCGAACGTGGGGGCTGGATAGAGTCCACAACCCACCGCGCGCGGATTTCGCGCTTGACCAAGTCCACCGCCGCCATCAATTTCAAAATTCTACCCCTAGGGTTAAGGTTTCGGCTGGGAATCAGAGGGGAAACGATCTCCTCATCAAGGCCATTCGATTGGATCCGATCTGAGCTCAATTGGTTGAGTATTGGGTCCAAATTAGACGATCCAAAGTCCAAATAGAATTAAGCGTGAATTTTGCCCTAATTCCCTACATTCGACTGGCTTAAGATTTTAATTAGAGTTTCCTGTGAAGACAAATTGCCTACATTTTTAGTCCTCTACATGATTATAATTTTTCTAGATTTTTATAAATTGGTTAAAATTTTACTTACCGTATTTTCCATAGGTTCCTTGTTAATTTCTCGTTGTTTTTATTTAATACTCTACATGGGTGCTACACCCTCCCCCACTTTAAGGAATTTGGTCCTCCAAATTCACTGCACTTATTGAATTGGGGAGTCAGGCAACTGACCTTAGAATAAATCGGGGTATTGCTTTCGAATAGTGTAATACCTCGGGTTTTTCGTATCTAGATCCATGGGTTTCGGATTATCTTTCCACGGATTGCGGATTGTGTCCGAGTGAACTTTGGACTTTTATACCAGATTTTCGAACCCGTTGGTGGTGTGCCCGTTAATTTCCTTGGGTCCATGGTGTTGAGAGGAGCACGCTGGTATTTTTTTGGAATTTTCGGAGCGCCTTTGTGGGTCACAGGTTACGTTTTGGGTTTTACGCGTATTTTTGGCTGTCGGACCTTCGGAACCCCGTGTAGGGTGAACCGTTGCATTCTCCGACTCCGGGACGTTACCACTGCGTTGTGCGTCTTCCGAGGATCAGGGAGGTGATTTTTCCCTATTTTATGTATTTTTGGTAATTTCCAGATTTTCCTATATATATAACTCTTTTTTCTCTCTCTCACCATCTCTCATTTTCTCTCCCTTTTCCCTCTCTCTTCTCTCACGTTCACTCCTCTCCCCCTCTCACTCCGGGCGGCCGACGGAGGTGGCGAGGGCGGGGCACCGTGGCTCGTGGGGCATGGAGCGATGGGCTCGGGACGAGGATCGCGATGGTGGAGGCGGTTCATGGGATCGCGAGCCGGCGAGGATTTCGTGGCGATTTCTTCGTGGATCGGCGAGCTCGGGGCGTGAAATCTTCGGTGGAGGTAGGGAGATGGACTCCCAGCTCGTGCTCTTCCTTTCCCGCGAGTTTTGTAGGCCGTGGTGAGCCGAGAGGGCCTATTTGAGCTTTTTGGGGAAACTCCATATTTTGGGGAGTGGTCGCCCGATCTACCGTTTCAAGCCACGATTTCACGTTTTGAGGGTCTAGATGCATGCTAGGGGTCCTAGGAGAGCTTCCCCCTTGTTTTCCCCCTCATCCATGGATGTTTGGGGGCGTGGCTTGGATTTTTGGGGTTTCCCCCCCGGGCCATTCTCGGGCTGGTGTGGCGGTCCTTCCAGAGACCGCCAGAGTCTCTGGCGGCCCAGGGTAGGTGCGCTAGACGCTGTGGCGGCCCAAGGCGGGTGTGCCGCAGGTTACTATTTTGTCGACAGGGCGTCCGTCGGTCTGGCGGCCGCACGATAAACCTCCAGACGGTGTGGCGGACTAGGGTTAGACCGCTACCTCATTTTGACCGTCGCTTCTCGAGTCGCGTGCTTTCTGACTGTCGGGAGTCACGTGCCTCTAGCGGCCGTAGGTACGGGCGCCATAGGGCTTCTAGCGCGCCAAGGCTTGACCACTAGTGCGCTGTTGCGGCCTGGGATGGGAGCGCCAGAGCCAGCATGGCTTCTTCGTCTAGCGCTCCTGTGTTGGACCGCTAGGGTCCGGTGGCGGGCCAGTGTTGGACCGCCAGAGCCTGTGGCGGCCCAAGGTTGGACCGCCAGGCTCTGGGCTGCACCGAGTTGTTTGTAGTCCCGTTTCTCTTCGGTCGTGGTTTCCATGAGTTGCGGTCGGCCTCGTGAGTGTCTCGGACACCCCGTAGGTTCCGTGTCCATGTTTCTGGGGTGTCTCGAGGTGCCGTGTTACCTCGACTAGCGTGCCCGTAGGTGTGTGTGTTTCGGACTTTGTGTTACGCTCGATCGAGTCACCGTGTATCGGTGTGAGTGCAGTGGGGTTCCCCCGCATGTCGTGGGTTTCTGCGGAATATGGTTCCCGAGTGGGCCAAGTGTTTGGCCTTGGACTGTGAGTCCAGTCATCCGGCCTGGGGCTGGAGGGTTCCCACTTTTTCCTAGGATGGGGAATCGGCGTGGCAGCTTGTGAGCTACTTTGGGAATCATGCTTCTATGTTTTTCGCGTGGGCCATATGTGTGGCCTCGGACTGTGAGTCCAGCTGTCCAGCCTGGAGCTGGAAAGCTTCTCAGTTCCCTTCCCGAGGGAATGGTCTCGGCGGCTCGTGAGATACCTCGGTATTCGTGCTACCGTAGTTTTAGACCTAGGGATTAGGCTAGATTGATGGCCTTGTGCTGTTACGTACGACGGTCTTGACCCCGAGTCTCGTGACTCAAGGACCGTTGGATTTAGTGAGTCTAGAGGACCGTCCAGAGTCTAGTGGCTTGTCGCCACTTGGTCTTTCTAAACTTTCGCGCAGGGTGCGTGCATGTTTCTCGGAGTTTCTTCTTGGAGAGTGGTCACACCAGTGACTCCCCACTAGTCGTAGCCTTCCGACACGCGAGTGGTCCCACCAGGGAGTGGTGACGAGGCTACCCCATAGAGAGACGGTTTTAGACTGGTTTCCGTTGGGCCCCAAGTCTACCAGCCAGAGTGAGGTTGAGGGGAAAACCAGTCAGAGGGCCAGACCAGAGACGTACGGTCTATGTGTGCACACGTGGTTGGGGGCGGTTGGACCCGCGCTGACGAGCGCGACCCCAGCTAGTCAATTATTTTGTGGTTACTAATACGGTGTCCGCGTTCCATCAGGGGTCATGGGGACACCTGAGGCGCGGTCTAAGTCGTCAGTGGATGCTTCCGGCCTTGCTTCTAGTGGGCAGGTACTCCTGTCACGTGATATGTGACTCTCCTGTTTTCGGGTTCCGTTTCCCGTCTGCGAGACGTGGTTTTCTGGACCGTCTGGTGTTTCCGAGTTAGTGGCCAGGGTGCTAGTAGCTTTACCGAGGTTGCGTCTTGTTGGTGCGGTGTTCGCGACCGGGTGGTCGGGGTTGCACCTTGGACAGCGTGTCCAGGTTGGTCGTGTCCTGGGAGACATGCCTCTACGGCGGGGTTGCCGTGGGTTTTTACTTCGGTAAGTAGTACTAGTGTGGTTTGGTAGGCCCGACCGAGAGATCGGGGTGTGTTTTTCTAGTATAGTAGGAGTAGCTATAGTGCCGAGTTTTGACCGGCCACCGGTTCGTTGTTCCTGCTATAGTTGTAGCATTCCTTTCCGCTACCACCGTTGTTTCCAGTTGGGGTTCCGCGGGACCCCTACTGAGTCTCTGTTTGGAGACTCATCCCTGCTTTTCAGGTGTGGCGGTTCTTCCTCGAGGTTCGAGGGTGCTGTTCAGAGGTTCTCAGTTGCCAGCTCGCCGGGCCGAGTGTTCACTTGGCATGTGGTACGTTTTACTGCTTTAGACTGTACTTTCTATTGGACTGGACTCTGTTGTAGTAGTTGTTTATTTATTTCTATTAATTGTTGAATTATCCTGCCTTATTTCCTATTTCTTTATGCCTTCACACTCCTTTTAGCCCTTCCGAGCCCTCCCGGCTCGTGGGCGGCGGGCCAGGATTTGAATGGTATTGGGTTCTTCCCGGTATCCGGATCTTGGGTCGTTACAGATAGCATCTTTAGACTCCCAAGTAACTTCTTCAGTTCCACGTCAGCTCCACTAAACCTTGACCATAGGTATGGAACGATTCCTGAGTTGCTGCTGTTTCTGGTCCAAAATCTTGATAGGTCTTTCTTTATAAGTCAAATCTTCCTTCAACTCCAGATCTTCATGTTGAATGATGTGAGTGGGGTCATAAACATATTTCCGTAACATGGATACGTGGAAAATATTATGTACTCCAGATAACTGAGGTGGTAAAGCTAATCTATAAGCAACTTCTCCGACTCTTTCCAGAATCTCGAAAGGGCCAACATATCTCAGACTTAGCTTGCCACGAATGCCAAACCTTCAAATTCCTCTCATTGGCGAAACCTTCAGGAATACATGCTCGTCTATCTGAAACTCCAAGGCTCTTCTTCTGTTATCAGCATAACTTTTTTGTCTTGATTGTGCTACTTATAGGTGTTCTCGAATAATGCGGATGTTCTTGGATGATTCCAAAATGAGATCCGATCCTAGCCATTGTTTCTCTCCTATCTCATCCCAACACAATGGTGATCGATAACTCCTCCCATAAAGGGCCTCGAATGGAGCCATCTGGATACTGGACTGGCAACTGTTATTGTAGATGAACTCGATCAAAGCTAAGTGCTCATGCCAACTACCTCTAAAATCAATCATGCATGCTTTTAACATATCTTCCACGATCTGATTGGTTCTCTCAGTCTGTCCATCTGTCTGAGGATGAAAGGCAGTGCTGAAATTCAGACGGGTTCCCAAGGATTCTTGCAGTCCTTTCTAGAAATGTGAAGTAAACATGGGGTCTCTATCTGATGCAATGCTTACTGGGATTCCATGAAGTCTTACAACTTTCTTCATATACAGAGTAGCTAAAATATCAACTGTCAACTTGAACTTAATGGACAAGAAATGAGCATACTTAGTCAGTCTATCAACAATGACCCATATCGCATCAAATCCACCACGAGTTCTAGGTAGACCCATGATAAAATCCATGCCGATGCTTTCCCACTTCCATTATGGTATATCGAGCGGCTTTAACTTTCCCGCGGGTCTGAAATGTTCAGCCTTTACTTGCTGACAAACCAAGCATCTACTCATAAATTCCGTGACTTCCATTTTCATGTTCGGTCACCAAAAAAATCTTTTCAAATCTTGGTACATCTTAGTACCTCCATGATGAATAGTATACCTGGACCTATGGGCTTCCTCAAGGATCTTGCTTTTTACTTCAGCTACATCTGGTACGCAGGTCCTTCCTTGAAATAATAATCTTCCGTCATTGGCTAAAACAAAATCAGGTCTATTGCTTAGACTTTACTTGATCTCTACCAGCATCAGATCATTTTCCTGCAAAGACTTGATTTCCATCAATAATTCTGGACGAAGCTGAAGTTGAGCGATCATGACCCGAGCCTCACTAACATTGAGATCCAAACTAGCTAACTGTTCTAGCAGTCTCCATTCTTGCAACATGAGATTTGAAAATTTTGCTATTGGCTTGCGGCTCAAGGCATCTGCCACCACATTACCTTTTCCAGGGTGGTACTCAATAGAGAAATCAAAATCCTTCAAATATTCCAGCCACCTTCTCTGCCTCATGTTAAGTTCCTTTTGAGAAAACAAGATTTCAAACTCTTATGATCCGAGAATACCGTGAATGTTTCTCCATACAAGTAGTGCCTCCAAATTTTCAAGACAAAAACTACAACTGCTAACTCCAAATCATGGACATGATAATTCTCTTCGTGCTTCCTTAACTACCTAGAAGAGTAAGCTATCACCTTCCCATGCTGCATAAGCACACAACCTAAACCAATACATGAAGCATCAATGTAAACTACAAAACCTCCTTCTCCAGAAGGCAAAGCTAAAATAGGGGCAGTGGTCAAACACTCCTGTAGAGTCTGAAAACTCCGCTCACAATCTTCTGACCACTCAAATCGGTTCTCCTTGCAGGTCAATCTTGTCAGAGGTACCGCAATCTTAGAGAAATCTTTAATAAATCTCTGATAATAGCCTGCCAAGCCTAGAAAACTCCTTACTTCAGTTACATTTGCAGGCCTATCCCAGTTCTTTACTGCCTCCACTTTAGAAGGGTCAACAGATATACCTTCTTTAGTGATAATGTGTCCTAAAAAAGACACTTTATGTAGCCAGAAATCACATTTGCTAAACTTGGCGTACACCTGATGATCTCTTAATAGCTCTAATGTCATCCTCAAATGCTCAGCATGCTCCTCCTCATTCTTAGAATATATCAGAATATTATCGATAAATACCACGACCCACTGATCTAAGTAAGGCCAGAACACACTATTCATCAACTGCATAAAAGCTACAGGGGCATTCGTTAGTCCAAAAGGCATTACTATAAATTCAAAATGCCCATACCTACTACGGAAAGTTGTTTTAAAGATATCATCGTCCTTGATCCGTAGCTGATGGTATCCGGATCGAAGATCAATCTTAGAAAAATATTACGCTCCTGCTATCTGATCGAACAGTTCATCGATCCTTGGCAATGGGTATTTGTTCTTGATAGTAAGATGGTTCAATTGCCGGTAGTCAATGCACAATCTCATCGAACCATCTTTCTTCCGGACAAACAATACTGGGGCTCCCCACGGGGATGTACTTGGACGAATAAACCCCTTTTCGAGTAACTCCATTAATTGTCGCTTTAATTCTCTCAACTCTACAGGAGACATACGATACGGAGCCTTAGAAACAGGGGACACGCCAGGAATTAGATCAATAGAAAAGACTACCTCTCTATCAGGCAAAAGTCCTGGCAAATCCTCAGGAAAGATATCTGGAAAGTCTCGAACAACAGGAATGTCCTTAGTCTCATTTTCCTTCTTAGGGGTTAAAGAAACCAAGGCTAGAAAAGCCTGACATCCTTTCTTTAATAACTTCTTAGCTCAGAGGGCCGAAATAAGTGGCATAGATTTAGAGTGCCTATCCCCAATAAAAGAGAGCTCAGGGTATCCAGAAAAGGACATAGAGCTAGTATTGCAATGGACATTGACCTCATATCTAGCCAACCAATCAGCTCCTAGGATTACATCATAATCCTTCATTTCCATACAAACCAAATCAGTAGGCATATTCTGCCCACTAACCATAACCTTACTAGAAGGGTAGTAATATTTAATTACTGATCTTAAACCAATAGGGGTTGAAATTTCTAGTAGAGAATTCATTAACACAGGGTTCACCGCTAAAGACTTAGCAAAACTCCAGAAAATAAAAGAATGCGTTGCTCCAGTATCAAATAGAACAAATGCTGGCTTATCATGAACAACAAGTGTACCTTCAACAAGTCCACCCTCCTCGGTGTTTCCAGCCTCATCTTCCTGTAGGGCTTGAAGGTTGCCCTGGCGCTTCTGACCTCCTTGCGGCTTATTCGGTGTAGCTTGATCGGACAAGAGGGGACACTCAGGAATACGATGGTCCCGGCTTCCACAGCGTAAACAAGCGCCTAACTTGCGCCAACATTCCTCTATCTTGTGACCTGGACAGTCACAGTACTTGCAAAGGGCCTTGGACGGTATAATCGGGCCATGCTTCTTCTCATCATTCTTTGGCACCTTGCCTTTCCATGAGCTAGACCCACTATTGGGTCTCTTCTTGTCATTGCCGAGTTTAAAGTTCCTGGAACTAGTGGTCTACTCCTTCTTAGGGTTTTTTCCTCAAATCCTCTCAGTCATCTCTAATGTATCTTCAAGAACTTGAGCTTTTCTCTCCATCTCTGCATAGGTCTGAATTTCCAAAGGTGCTAACTGGTTGATATAATGGAGCTTCAATCCGTTCATAAAACGCTTGGCCTTCATCTTCTCGGTGGATACCAAGTGCGTTACATAATGGGATAGTCTAGCAAACTGGGCTTCGTATTCTGCAACTGACGAGTTTCTCTGCTTCAAAGTAGCGAACTCGTCCGCCTTCTTCTCTTGCACCCGATCCGAGAAGTACTTGCTATTAAAATGCTCCATGAATTCGTCCCATGTTGCACGTCGATTTCCGAGTGTAGCTTCAACTGCTTCCCACCAAGCACGTGCATCCCGTTCTAACTGGAAAGTTGCCAGAAGAACTCGATCTTGGTCATTGCACTGCATTACTCTAAAAATCTGCTCTATTTTATACAATTCTCAGCTTCATCGGGATCCGCCGATCCACCAAAACGTGGGGGATTCAAGCCTTTGAAATTTCGGTGAAGATCACCAGTTCCTTTGTGTGCTGCTCCTCCCTGGGCCACTTGCTGAAGGGCCTGAGTCAAGCCTTGCACCGTACGCTGCATGTCTCTCCATTGAGCACGTTCTGCCGCCATGGAGACGAACCCTACACGTGAAATAATTAAGTTAGAACAACCTAGCTAGAATTTCTAGGGTTAATTATTAACTTAACCCGAGTCTCTACCCAATCTCACTGGGTTGGATTCTTAAACTTTTAACTAGTCACGGTTCTATAATCACCACTAGGGAACCAAGGAATCTTAGAAAGCCTTAGGCTCTGATACCACCAAACTGTCACGCCCCGATGCGAAAAATCGGGACGCAGCAGAAGAAAGTTAAAATATGTTGATTTTCAGACATGCTGTGCCTTGCGTTAGCGATTACATAACTTCAACACCATACCAACAAAAGGGAAAATACTCCAAAATAACCATTAAATTTCCAACTAATTAAACATAACGAGTATCGCCAACCACCAACAAAAGTACCCAAGGGAAAATTCTCAAATATCCATTCCCTTAACACACTTACATCACAATCGACTTAAACAAAATTACAATTTCTGGAACAATATAACATCTTCCAAACTTAAACTATCTAGGGACAACTCCGAAAGGCCTTCTAGCTGGCTCGCTCCACGGTCTTCACACCTGCCCATCCCCATCAGATTGAGAGTCCTCACCTGAGCTACCTGAAAAGGGGGAAACAACTGGGTGAGCTAACACTCAATAGATAATAGCAGGCAAGGTTTAAGTAATTAACCATTTACATTAGTGTCATGTGATGAAATAAGAAGGAATAACAACGATAATTCCTCAGAATAAAAGAACATGAACATAGCATATCCAGGAACTGGCCGATCAAGCATGTAATAAGCAAGTCATGTAGATAATTCCATGTAAGAATCTAATTAACTTGAATTCAAGAAGATGAACGAAATATGAAATGTCATAGACATCACGCTAGTCATGCACTCGGTGCAATACCTCACCATGTCATTACAACTCACCAGGACACTAGTACTTTTTGGGCGCTCTTCCCAGGACCAGACCGGGCCCTTAAGGTGCGTTGACATTGATTTGGTGGATCCAAGATCCCAAGTTATGTCTAGACATTCATTGGATTCGGCCAAGAAAATGAATGGAATTCATCAAGTTATCCTGGAATAATGAGAATAATCCAGGGTTTTAGTAGCACACAAGAAAAACATGAAAATCGATCTCTGGAAGCCACGCGGTCTCATGTGGCCGCTTATAACATAAATGGTCTAATACTGGATCGCGGAGGATTGACCTGGGCCAAAGGAAAACCCAGCTCGGTGCCAAGGGTAAATGGTGCAAAATGGGCCGTTCCACCATGAGAACGGTCAATATGGAGGCCGCTTAGAACGAGAGGGTCCCTGGGCCTCAAGCAAGTGTAAACGGTCCTAACTGGCCACCCAACACAGAACGGTCCAAAAGGTGCCATTTACAAACAGAGGTCGATGCACCCAGCGGGTCGATGCACAAGCCAGGAAGGTCAGTGCATATGCTAGAACTACACGGTCACTCCAAGGGCCGCTCAGAGTCACCAACGGTCATGCCTGAACCGCTCACTGACAGAACGGTCCCAGAAGGGCCGCTATTAACAGGACAACCCCAACTCCGGGCTTGGGCAAAATCACGGGGTTCGATCAAGTCCAAAGGTTCAAGTTTTGGGGGTACAACCCACCCGGCGTCCTAGTGGGAATCCCAGGCTCGCGAGGGCTTACGGAGGTCTTATAATGGAGGTCCTAGTCCGATGGAAGGAGTATCCGACGGAGAGTCCCAACCATTACAAGATTAAAGGGCTATAACACGTCAGAAAATGGATATATGGGAGTCAGTCAACACCACCAGAGTGGAGTGACTGTCAAACAATCCCCAATAAGAATTCATTCCGATACATGACATAATTTAAAGTTTATACATTCATTGATTAATAAAAGCAAGGGAGATATGATTGACAAGGAAGATCAAGGTAATATCGACAAGATTAACATTAATCATCTTTTATTTTTACCAATAATTTGTGGGCTGTTACCTGCCTAGTTTAATTAAGAACTAATCATGCTTGAAAAGAAATACATCATGATATAAGCGGTCAAACCAGAACCGCTGAACAAGATTAGCGGTCGATCGACAGGCCGTGTAGGGCATAGGGGTTCGAAACCCAACCGCACCCTAAGTGGTCTATCGGGCAGCCGCTCAATTCTCCAAACGGTCCATAGTTGGCCGCCACTGAACGTGGGGTCTGAATGCAGAATAACACATAAACGGTCAAACCCACGACCGCCGCTCTGGACCTAGCGATCTATCGCGGGGCTGCTTAATAATAAGCGGTTCCTGTTAGGACCGCGTATAAACTACAAAACCCGAACTTCAATGATCTTGACCGACCTCACTTGCAATACGAAATTTATGGCATATAATGAATGAAATTTGGGAAAAATCATGCTACTAGAAGGAGAACGAAAAGATGCATGCTATGAACTGATTAATTTTGAACTTGAAGCCTGCTAATCCTGACATTAATCGAAGATAAAGGCTAACCCTAATTCTGATGTGCTCCGGCTAAACCAAACAATACTCGCATGATCCTAAACAAAATTTTGGACTTTTACTATCAAAAGAACGGGGACTTGAAGACGAATCCAGCATTGTATTATGCTTGAGGTTTGGTCTACTAGAACCTACCTTAATTAAGGAAGAAGAGGGACGAAGACACCGGACAGACGCGCGAAGAAAACTCCAAGATCTTGCCGGAATCCTCCCTCGATCGTGCTCCTCATCGGATGCCACAGCATCCAATCGTTTCTAGGTTGGCCTAGGGTTAGTTTTAAAGAGGAAATTCGAACTGGGAGCGAACGTGGGGGTTGGATAGAGTCCACAACCCACCGCGCGCGGATTCCACGCTTGACCAAGTCCACCGCCGCCATCAACTTCAAAATTCTACTCCTAGGGTTAAGGTTTCGGCTGGGAATCAGAGGGGAAATGATCACCTCATCAAGGCCGTTCGATTGGATCCGATCTGAGCTTAATTGGTTGAGTATTTGGTCCGAATTAGGCGATCCAAAGTCCAAGTAGAATTAAGCGTGAATTTCACCCTAATTCCCTACATTCGGCTGGCTTAAGATTTTAATTAGAGTTTCCTGTAGAAGACCAATTGCCTACATTTTTAGTCCTCTACATGATTATATATTTTTTATATTTTTATAAATTGGTTGAAATTTTACTTACCGTATTTTCTATTGGTTCCTTGTTAATTTCTCGTTAATTTTATTTAATGCTCTACCGGGGTGCTACAAGGAGTTTATCAGAGATTGTATGACAAAAAGATCCTTATTTCAGCGTTGGGGTTGGTTCACTGATGAGAGATGGTTCACTGATGAGAGATGTGAAAACTAAAATTTGCCATCAGTTGGACCTTCTGGGTCTTCCAAAAGATGACTACGGTATGCAATTACTGGTAACTGGAAATATAATTTCTCTTGATCTGATGCATCTCCACATGGGTAAGTAATTAAAACCCTCATTCCTAAAATCTTTGTGATTCTTCATTAAACCCGCCGAACAGAAGGTCTGCTATCCTACCTTCAGCTGAGCTGGCTTTTGGGTCCTTGACTACATCTCTGAATTTAGAAATTGATTCTCCTTGACGCTGTCACATGAATATCTTCTCAATCCTATGAAGTTTAGAATTTCTACAAAGAACAGAATGACATGGCCCAGAAAAGCCATACTGTCTAAAAAAAATCAAGCTAAGGGTTAAAGAGTCTCTGAGAATTAGTTGTTCAGGGGATCACAACAGCTCAATTTAAGTGTAGGAATCTGATCCTCTGGAATTCAGTTATTCAAGAAAAGTTCAGAAGCTCCCAAGAGTCTTAGTTGCAGCTCATTTCCCCAAATTCATAAGCATGGATCTTCAAGTTCAGTAAATTTGCATTTCAGAAGATGGTTCTCAGAAAATCATTAAAGGCCGTCATGTAACAAGCTCAATGGTTAAATTGTAACGCCCGAGAATTTTTTGAGAATTTTTTAGGGATTTAATATAATTATTAAGCATTTAAATAGACTTAATGAGCTATTTAATGAACATAGGTCTATTTTATATTATTTAAAGGCCTTATATTAACCAAAGGGTTAAGCCCAACTCAAATGGGCCCAAGGACCCAATTCTAAGACTTTTAGACCCAAGCCCATTAATAGAAACATAAATTAGATAATTTACGGATTTAAAATGGGATATATACATCAATTAGGAGATAAATGAGAGATAATAAGAAAATTTGAATTTTTCGGATTAAGCACCGCCTGGCGATCTATCGCGAGACCGCCAAGTACACCCTAGCGGTTCGGCTATGACCGCTAAGCAACCCCAGTTCTGTGAAACATAGAAACGTGAAAAGCTGGGATCTTTGACGACCAAATCACCTTAGATCGAAGCTACATGACATGGAAGACTCTCTATAACTCTCTAAGGATTAGCTCTACTCCAAATTAGGACTCTAGGTTCGATCTAATCCCTTAAACCCTAGGTGAACCCTATAAATAGACCCTAACTTCGATTCATGCGAACCCTAATGTTGGCTCACGTATTTCGATGGTAAGGAAACCCTATCTCAAGTTGGTTCTTTAGAACTTTATGTTCTTCTTAGTTTTATCAAACACACTTCCAATTTTCGTGCTAGAAGACCCAGCCGTTGGAGAGATAGAGCATCTAAAAGTTGCTGGTTCGCTGCAGTCTGCACAAGAACCAGAGCGTCGGCCCAGTAAAGATCAGGAGATTAGAAGCCCTAAACGAGGTTAGTTCAAGTTAGTCCTTTATAACTTTTTGTTCACCTTCATATCTTCTACCTACTTGTAAATAGATTTTTCTAATCTAAAAGGGAATAGGGTGCGTGGATGTGTGTGAATGTAACTAACATAGCATCAAGTTAAGCATGGGAAGAAACAAATAAAGCAATAAACTCATGTATCCACACACTATCAGGTTATGATTGCCACCAAGATGAATAGTGCAAAGAAAGATGCACAACGTACCTTGGAAAAGGGTGAGGATGAAGACTGCAGCGCTGGTATAGAATGAAGACGGTCTTGAGATGATCGCTGAACGGTGAGACGGTCGGACGATAGGCCACTGCTAGCGCTGGAGCAGTACGCGGGAAGAAGACACGGGCGCCGGAGTCAAACGGTTCCCAACTGCCCACATGCACAGGAGAGACAGTCTGCGGAAGACCGTTATCCTAGGTAAACGGTCGGAGGTAAACCGCAACAGCTTCCAACTCCCAAGCCGGGGAACTCGATCCTCCACCCCTTCCGGCAGGTCAGTTGGGATGGGCCTCGCACTGAAGCACTTGTTGACCTGCAAAACCACACAAATGACAGACGAAATTACCCCAGATTAGTTTATGAAAGTGTAGTATCTATAAGTAGGAACTATGAAGAAAGCCCATAATTAAAAGGGGAAATACCTGGGGGTTGGGTTTTTTATAACCCCTATGGGGCGTGAAAAATAATAGGAGGTTGTGAAAATGCTAGAATGCCAGTGAAAAAACGTAGAGAAAATGGAGGAAAATGATGATGAAATGACTAAAAGAAATGGCCAAAAAAGACTTAAGTTGTGACTCAAAACATGAAGGAAATGGACTACTCCCTGAACCAAAGGCTTAGAGGATGCAGAAAGACTTTCTCCCTGGCTGGATTTCACTCACGAAAGCGACAGCACTTCGACGTCGACTTCGATCCCCCCCCCCCCCCCGCGGCCATGGCTCAAGGGTTCTATTTATAGACCCTTGAAACCCTAGCTCGAATGGAGGGCTTTTGGGCTGGAATTAGACTTGAAGTATGTTTAATGAAATGGAGATAATACTCCCAAGTTTTATCAGGATCAAACGGCGCTCAATTTGGTTGAGAATCCGTGGAGAAATCCGTGGATCAAGCAAAAGGGTTTGACCACGGATGGAGAGAGAAACTGTCTGTCGACGTAGGAATCTCAGTTGAGAGAAATTGTAGTACCCGAGAGTTTCATCGTTATTCATAAAGAATATTTTGTCGATATTTTGGTTAAGTGCTTGAAATATTACTTACTTTAAGTTAACAAAATAATTGACTAGTTTTTGGTTGAAATAAACTAAATAATTAAAGAGTAAACAAATTTCTCTTGTTTATAAACCAAATTTTGATGTAATTAAAATTATATAATTTAACATATTTTCATTCATGTTTTGTGTGTACATACATTAATTTAGTTGAGTTCAAGAGTTAGAATTTCATTTTTATCCTTTTCTTAGGAGAAGCCACTTTAATAGCTTTATGTAAATCACGAAGAGCATGTTACTATTCCTTTCGGGTCGATTTTCATTTCTTGCATTTTTAATTGTTTTATATTTTTTCATGATAGATTAAATGGTGGTGAAAAATGGGTAACAATTAGTTTTTGAAAATCCTTTTTATATTATTAGATTTGATTTTTCAAATGGTGGAGTGAACAGTAACTTTCCCCCTTTCTTACGGTGGACGTTCCAATCGTGGCTTCTTTTTGTCGTGTTTTTCTCTCCCGTAACCGCAGACCTCTTTGAGCAATTAAAGTGATCTTTATCCCTTCCTTAAAACTTGTAACAGCTGGAGGATTTGGGGAAACCACAGTTTTTTTAAAGGGAGTTTCCCTTCTTTTTCTCTCCCACGGGGTTTCACATTTCTGTTGGGTTTTGGTGCTTCAAAGGATCTCAAGAGAGAGTCAAGTGTCGTAGCAGAGGGAGGAGAGATCATTCCTACTATTGTGTGATCTCCCCGGTCATCTGGGTTGCCACTAGATCGTGGTTATCGAGTTTTCGTCTTCCCGTCTCTTGCCGGAGGCGGAGGGGTTTTCTATCATTTTTCATTTATCATAAGGAAAGATCTGAAATCTTAATCTTCCTTTTGTACTTGTTATAATATTTTAGAACCCGAGTTTTAATCATGGGTTGAGCATGAAATATGTTATTTTCACTTGGATGAAGTTTGTTTAAAACTTTTTGGGTACTCGAATGAAAGATAGATACGTGTAGGTTAGTATGTTTCCTTTCTTTTCTTCAACCTGAATAATATAATATCTGAAATATGGATTGATGGATCGAGTGTGAAATATGTGTGGTCTTAGTGTGGAATATGTAGGTTTTGAGTGCGGAGTATGTCGTTTTTATTTTGATGAAGTTCGGCTTGATTTTTGGGTAAACCGACGAATTGGTGGATATGTATAGTCCTATTTTATGAATAATGCAATAGCTTAAAACCCAGATTTATATATGATGGTTAAGTATGTAATACGTATGATTTGACTGTGGGTTACGTTGTTTCCGCCTTGGCAAAGTTTGGTTTAGTTTGGGTACTCGGACGTTTGTTTCCGAACAAGACATTGGTTCTGGAATCCAGCAAAAGTCGACACCTACCCTGTCAGAGTCGACTTCTGCCTGGGTGCTTGCCCAGTCCAGTTTCTGTCTGCAGGCCAGAGTCGACACCCAGCCCTGTCTGAGTCGACTCTCACTGTGGGTCTTACCCAATCCAGCTTCTGGATGCAAACAGAAGTCGACTCTTACCCCTGTCAGAGTCGACTTCTGCCCTACCTGGGTTGTTTCAGTGTGTTCCAAATGCGGGGAAAAGTGGGCTTATACTCCGTAAAAGTCGACCTTTCCTTTGTACAATTATTTTGCTTTCCTCTACCGACTGTTCCCTCGAATTTTCAGCTATTCATTATTACATGCTAAAGATTTGTAAACTAGTAGGGTTAGTGACTACACAAGTACATGTTCATTGCATCCTTCTTGCACGGTTGCATATCCTGGAAATTCATTATTAACCTTCAATACTCTCCTTGTATTGCATATTATTCATTGACCTCATACTGCATATTATTCCTTGTTTTTGTACTGCATATTATCCATTGTCCTTGTATTGCATGTTATTCCTTGTCATTGTGAACCTATTATGCTATGAGACAAACCATGAACCAAAGGGACACGGCTGCCATAGAAGGGCTTGGAGCCAAACCGTAAAAATGCCCTTGTGGGGAGGCTCAATATGTTTATGACCCCGAGGGCATGGGGGTGAAATCCTGGAGGTGGACAAGTTTCACTGGTTAAGGTGAGAAAGATTTTCCTCCGGTTCTCCGCAGTTAATCAAGACCTCATCGCCATTGCCTAGGTGATTTGGTATCCGTATATGACCTTCTAGTGGTGGTTTGGGCAATGTGTCTGGGTCCTCCGTTCAGCTCAGAACTTCCAATAAATTTTGATCAGATTATGGCCATTTGGCACTGTTATATGATATTTGGCATATGTATTCATTTTGTTAGGTCTGAGCTGACCTCTGAAACTAACTTGTAAAATCTGAACCCTGTGCCTTTGTGCATACATGTCCCATTTAGTTCGGAATTCTATTTTCAAACATGACTTCTGTTTTCTTCAGACTGCACACTTGGCATATGGATCCGATTTAGAAATTCTACTATGCACTTTCATTGCATGACTAGATATTGCTTAGTGCACTGTTGTATAGTCTATCCATAGTTGCATATTAATATGCGTTGTCCTCGTGATGTGTTTTCAGTATTCTGAAATATGTATTTGATTTCTGAAACCATATGTTTATTTTCTGCAACTTGGTAAGCCTTAGGGATTTGTACCGGTTAAAAGATGGTCAAATGTATTATGCGTGTACAAGAAGTATGTTTGAGTTTCTGAATCTTGCGAAGTCTATTCGTAGACTTACACTTGATAATTTTCCAGGCGAGTCCGCTGGTGAGGACGAGGACTTAGAGCCAAGTGAGTCCGAGCCGGAGGCCCGTGCGTGATCGTCATTAGCTTTCTTTTTCTGTCATTTGAGGTAGCTTGAGAGAGGCCATTAGAGGCTTAAATTATGAACTCTGGTTAGTTATTGTAATAGCAAGTTGGAACTTTATTTCTATTGGACTATTGTGATGTTGGTATTTGGACATTCGCTGATGTATTACATTTCTTCTTCCGCTGTGAATTCTGCACTTTTATTTGTGTAAATCTCAACTCGTCACTGTTCTGTTGGGTGGTTCCCACTGTGGCATTGCCTCCTATATCCGATGAGAGTGATATACTGGACTGGGTATAGGGTGGGGCGCTACAGAGAGTGGTATCAGAGCCAACAGGTTGAGAGTTTACATAAGTAAAACCATCAGCTAAGTCCATATCCCAAGATCTAGGTATTTCCACTAGTAAGTGGCTAAAGAACAAAAGGAAAGCAGATAAGTAACAATAATATGGCATCTAACTTGGCTGAACTTAATTTAAATTAGTTTTTCAAGGTTATGGCATCCCGTGGTCGTCACACTGCTACCCCTGCTCGTGAGGAGGAGCCGAGGAGAGATGCGGGTGAAGGTCAACAAGGATTACCGGTACCGCCACCACCGCCGTTGGTCGACTATGGTACCTTCATGCAGGGATTGGTGCAAGTGATGCAGACACAGGCGAATGCGCAGGCGGCATTGCAGGCTCAGGTGCAAGCTCAGGCCTAGGCTCAACCGCATCCGGAGGCAGTGCCGAGGATGGTTGAAGGGCCGTCAGCCATGGAGAAGTTCTGGAGGATGAACCCACCTTCTTTTAAGGGGGAGAGTCAGCCCCTAGTTGCAGAGCATTGGCTGCGAGCGATGGAGAAGATTTTCCAGAGCATCCGTTGCGATGAGGATGAGAAGGTTAACTTGGCAACATTCATGTTGGAGGAGCGTGCTGATGTTTGGTGGTCTTCAATTCTACGAAATCAATTCTAGAATGGAGCTAGAGAGGTGTCGTGGGGAGATTTTGTTTGCTTTTTTCGGGCGAAATACATCCCCGAGCATGTTCAAGACCGGATGGAGCAGGAGTTCCTCACTTTGACCCAGGGGTCTATGACAGTGCTGGAGTATGAAGCTCGCTTTGTGGAGTTGGCACGTTATGCACCTCATATTGTAGTGGATGAGCGGAGGAAGGTGAAGAAGTTTGTATCGGGTCTTCGACCGTCGTTGAGGATGAAATTGGTTGCTTTCAACCACCGCACGATGGAAGAAGCTCTCGGTGCAGCGTGCCGACAAGAAAGTGACATGGAGCAGTACCAAGAAGAGAAGAAGGCCCAGCTGAAGAGGCCGTCATCATCTTTCCAACGCCAAGACCGCAAGAAGAAGCCCTCCACTCAGTCACCTGCTCATACACCATCAAAGCCGATTTCGATGCAAGCAAGAGGATCAGGAGGATTATCGGCTGAAGTCAAAAGTGAATGCAAGCACTACGGGAAATGGCATGGTGGTAAGGAGTGCTGGATGGTAGCCGGAAAGTGTCTCAGGTGCGGAAGCTCGGAGCACAAGATCAAGGATTTTTCGAAGATGTAGCTACCTTCTCCAACTCAAGCCCCTACAGCAGCTACCGCAGCGGCACCAATGAAGTCAGCCAGACGTCCTCGAGTGCCGGCACGAGTGTTCGCATTGGCTAGAGAAGATGCAGAGCAAGCAGACAACGTGACAGAAGGTACACCTCTAGTGTCAGGTTTCCATGCTGGAGTCTTATTCGACACCGGTGCTACTCATTCGTTTGTGTCCGAGCGGTTTTCCAAGATGTTGTTTGATGATTTGGGATTGATGCCATCAAGTTTGGATGTGCCTCTATTAGTGCACATGCCCACTGGAGTTATGTCCAATGCAAAGAGCTATCCTTCCTTGCCGGTGGTTATTGGAGAGAAAGAGCTAGCTGGACATTTCTATCTTTTAAAGATGAAGGATTATGATGTTATTCTTGGGTTGGATTTGCTCGAGAGGTATTATGCTCTCATTGATTGCCGGAAGAAGCGAGTGGTCTTTCGCATTCCTGGCAAGAAGGAGTTTTTCCATCCTTTGCCTCAGATTGGGTCAGGGAAATTTGTAGTCTCGGCCATGAAGGTAGCTCGGTTGTTATGTAAGGGTGGCAATGCTTTTCTTGCTTGGGTGGTAGCCTCAGCTGAGGTTTCTCAAGCCCCATTGCTGGAGGAGATTGAAGTGGTTCAGGATTTTCCCGATGTCTTTCCGGAGGATCTTCCAGGGTTTCCGCCAGCTAGAGAGATTGAGTTCTCTATTGACCTTGTGCCCGGTACAACGATGATATCTAAGGCCCCGTATCAAATGGCACCTGCAGAATTGGCAGAACTAAGGAAGCAGTTGCAAGAACTAATAGACAAGGGCTTTATTCGACCAAGTGTCTCACCTTGGGGAGCCCCAGTCTTGTTCGTGAAGAAGAAGGACGGATCGCTTCGCCTCTGCATTGATTATCGGAAGCTCAATCAGGTGACTGTCAAGAACCGTTATCATTTGCCCCGTATTGATGATCTCTTCGATTAATTGCAAGGTGCTTCAGTGTTCTTAAAGATTGATTTGAGATCGGGTTACCATCAGCTCCGGATCAAGGAGGAGGATATTTCCAAGACAGCCTTCCGAACTAGATATGGGCATTACGAATTCCTGGTTCTACCCTTTGGTCTAACGAATGCCCCTGTAGCATTTATGGACCTAATGAATCGGGTGTTTAGGCCTTATCTGGATAGCTTTGTGGTTGTGTTCATAGATGATATTTTGATATATTCCCCAGATGAAGCGTCTCACAAGGAACATTTGAGAATTATTTTGGAGACTCTTCGGGCGCACATGCTTTATGCGAAGTTCAGCAAGTGCGATTTCTGGATGAAGGCGGTTCATTTTCATGGCCATGTGATATCAGGAAGTGGCATGGCAATTGACCCAGCCAAGGTTCAAGCTGTATTAGAATGGGAGGCTTCGAAATCCCCCACTGAAATTCGGAGTTTTCTTGGGTTGGCCGGTTACTACAGGAAGTTTATTAAGGGTTTTGCTTCTATTGCGGCACCTTTGACGAGACTTACAAGGAAAGGAGTGAAGTTCATGTGGTCCGAGGAATGTGAGCAAAATTTCCAAAAATTGAAGGATCGGCTGACGTCAGCACCACTCTTGATCCTACCCAATAGCACCGATATGTTTACCCTCTACACTGATGCTTCAAGGATTGGGATCGGTTGTGTTCTGATGCAAAATGGTAGGGTTGTCGCGTATGCCTCTAGGCAACTAAAGGAGCACGAGAAGAATTACCCTACACACGACTTGGAGTTGGCCACCGTTGTCCATGCATTGAAGATCTGGAGACATTACTTGTATGGAGTCAAGTTTGAAGTCTTAACGGACCACAAGAGTCTTAAGTATTTATTTTCTCAGAAGGAGCTGAATTTGCGCCAGAGACGATGGGTTGAATTCTTGAAGGACTATGATTTTGAGCTGCAATATCATCCTGAAAAGGTTAATGTTGTGGCCGATGCCCTTAGTCGGAAGCGGACCTTGATGCAGCAAGACTGGAAGATGATTGAGAATGCTGTGTGTTCCATGACATCGATCGAGCCTCAACTTTGCCAGGCGTTTGTTGCTCAGCTATGCATCAGGTCAACAGTTATGGATCGAGTAATAGAAGCTCAGCGGGATGACCCTCAGTTGCAAGGTATGATTGGTAAGACTGGAATTGCTCAAGATGAAGATGGTGTGGTCAGATTTCATCATAGAATTTGCGTGCCTAATGTGATTGAATTAAAGAATGAAGTGATGGAGGAAGCTCACAGATCGAAATTCTCGATTCATCCTGGTAGTAACAAGATGTATCAAGATTTGAAACGGCCCTTTTGGTGGCCCGGTATGAAGAAGGATGTAGCGGAATTTGTGTCTAGATGTTTGGTTTGTCAGTAGGTTAAGGTTGAAAACCAAAGACCATCTGGGTTGATGCAAAGGATCAAGATACCACAATGGAAATGGGAGGATATCACCATGGATTTTGTTATAGGCTTGCCTCGATCATCGAAGGGAAATGATTCTATTTGGGTGATTGTGGATCAATTCTCAAAGACTACACATTTTCTGGCCATGAAGAAGAAGCAATATGTGGAGAGCTTGGCACGTCTTTATATTGAGAACATCGTCAAATTGCATGGAGTTCCGAAGTCTATTATCTCAGATCGAGATCCTCGCTTCACGTCGAGACTTTGGCAAGGATTACAGAATGCTTTTGGGTCCCAGTTGATGCTTAGTTCAGCACATCACCCCCAGACAGATGGTCAGTCTGAAAGGACCATTCGCACTTTGGAGGATATGTTGAGAGCCTGTATTCTTGATTGGAGAGGAGATTGGGAGCGGCATCTACCGTTGGTAGAATTTGCCTACAATAATAGTTATCATGCAAGTATAGGCATGGCTCCATTTGAGGCTCTGTATGGGAGGCCATGTAGATCTCCTCTATGTTGGGAAGAGGTTGGTGACAGGCAGTTGATCGGGCTCGAAGTGGTACAAGGAACATCTGAGAAGATTCAGCTAATTAAGCAAAGATTGAGAGCAACCCAAGATCGGTAGAAGAGCTATGCAGATAACAGAAGGAAGGATCTGTACTTTGTAGTAGGTGAGCATGTTTTCCTCAAGGTGTCACCAATTAAGGGAGTGTCAAGATTCGGCAAGCGAGGGAAGTTGCAGCCAAGATTCATTGGACCTTTCGAGATTCTGGACAAGGTAGGGAACGTGACATATCAGTTGGCTTTACCTCCATCCATGGTGGCCATTCATCTAGTGTTCCATGTATTCATGCTCCATAAGTATGTCCATGATCCGTCACACATTATCAGCTATGAGGGTTTGGAGTTCCAACCACATCTGTCGTTTTAGGAGCAACCAGTCAAGATTTTAGATCGTAAGGAGCAAGTCCTCAGATCGAAATCTATTCCATTGGTGAAGGTCCTATGGAGGAATGTATCTCATGAGGAGGCTTCGTGGGAGCTCGAAGATGAGATGAAGAAGTATCCCCATCTTTTCGGTATGTGCTTCACTTTAAACTTCGGGACGAAGTTTCTTTTAAGGGGGAGAGGGTGTAGTACCCGAGAGTTTCATCGTGATTCATAAAGAATATTTTGTCGATATTTTGGTTAAGTGCTTGAAATATTACTTACTTAAGTTAACAAAATAATTGGCTAGTTTTTAGTTGAAATAAACTAAATAATTAAAGAGTAAACAAATTTCTCTTGTTTATAAATCAAAATTTGATGTAATTAAAATTATGTATTTTAACATATTTTCATTCATGTTTTGTGTGTACATACATTAATTTAGTTGAGTTCAAGAGTTAGAATTTACATTTTTATCCTTTTCTTAGGAGAAGCCACTTTAATAGCTTTATGTAAATCACGAAGAGCATGTTACTATTCATTTTGGGTCGATTTTCATTTCTTGTATTTTTAATTATTTTATAATTTTCCATGATAGATTAAATGGTGGTGAAAAATGGGTAGCAATTAGTTTTTGAAAATACCTTTTATATTATTAGATTTGATTTTTCAAATGGTGGAGTGAATAGTAACTTTCCCCTTTTCTTACGGTGGACGTTCCGATCGTGGCTTATTTTTCTCATGTTTTTCTCTCCCGTAACCGTAGACCTCTTTGAGAAATTAAAGGGATCTTTATCCCTTCCTTAAAACTTGTAACAACTGGAGGATTTGGGGGAAACCGCAATTTTTTAAAGCGAGTTTTCCTTCTTTTTCTCTCCCACGGGGTTTCACATTTCTGTTGGGTTTTGGTGCTTCGAAGGATCTCAAGAGAGAGCCAAGTGTCATAGCAGAGGAAGGAGAGATCATTCCTGCTCTTGGATGATCTCCCCGGTCATCTGGGTTGCCGCTAGATCGTGGTTATCGAGGTTTTCGTCTTCCCATCTCTTGTCGGAGGCGGAGGGGTTTTCTACCATTTTTCATTTATCATAAGGCAAGATCTGAAATCTTAATCTTCCTTTTGTACTTGTTATAATATTTTAGAACCCGAGTTTTAATCATGGGTTGAGCATGAAATACGTTGTTTTCACTTGGATGAAGTTCATTTAAAACTTTTGGGGTACTCGAATGAAAGATAGATACATGTAGGTTAGTATGTTTCCTTTCTTTTCTTCTTCCGAAATAATATATTATCTGAAATATGGATTGATGGATCGAGTGTGAAATATGTGTGGTGTTAGTGTGGAATGTGTAGGTTTTGAGTGCGGAGTATGTCGTTTTTTTTTTGATGAAGTTCGGCTTGATTTCTGGGTAAACCGGCGAATTGGTGGATATGTATAGTACTGTTTTATGAATAATGCAATAGCTTAAAACCCAGATTTATATATGATGGTTAAGTATGTAATACGTATGATTTGACTGTGGATTACATTGTTTCTGTCTTGGCAAAGTTTGGTTTAGTTTGGGTACTCGGACGTTTGTTTCCGAACAAGACATTGGTTATGTAATCCAGCAGAAGTCAACACCTACCCTGTCAGAGTCGACTTCCGCCTGGGTGCTTGCCCAGTCCAGTTTCTGTCTGCAGGCCAGAATCGACACCCAGCTCTGTCTGAGTCAACTCCCATTGTGAATTCTACCCAGTGTAGTTTCTGGATGTAGCAAGAGTCGACCCCCAGCCCTGTTTGAGTCGACTCTCACTGTTGGTCTTACCCAATCCAGCTTCTGGATGCAGACAAAAGTCGACTCTTACCCTGTTAGAGTCGACTTCTGCCCTGCCTGGGTTGTTTCAGTGTGTTCCAAATGCGGGGAAAAGTAGGCTTATACTCCGTAAAAGTCAACCTTTCCTTTGTACAATTATTTTGCTTTCCTCTACCGACTGTTCCCTCGAATTTTCAGCTATTCATTATTACATGCTAAAGATTTGTAAACTAGTAGGGTTAATGACTACACAAGTACATGTTCATTGCATCCTTCTTGCACGGTTGCATATCCTGGAAACTCATTATTAACCTTCAATACTATCCTTGTATTGCATATTATTCATTGACCACATACTGCATATTATTCCTTGTTTTTGTGTTACATATTATCCATTGTCCTTGCATAGCATATTACTCCTTGTCATTGTGAACCTCGTATGCTATGAGACAAATTGTGGACCAAAAGGACACTGCTGCCATAGAAGGGCTTGGAGCCAAACCCTTGAAATGCCCATGTGGGGAGGCTTAATATGTTTATCACCCCGAGGGCACGGGGGTGAAATCCTGAAGATGGACAAGTTCCACTGTTTAAGGTGGGGAAGATTTTCCTCCGGTTCTACGCAGTTAATCAAGACCTCATCGCCATTGCCTAGGTGATTTGGCATCTGTATATGACCTTCTAGTGGTGGTTCGGGCACTGTGTCCGGGTCCTCTATTCAATTCAAAACATCTGAAAATTTGTGATTTGATTATGCAGACTATTAACTCTGTTATATGTTATTTGTTCTGTTTGTTCTGAATTGAATTCTGAATTGACCTCTAAACTGAACTGTAAACTCTGATATATGTCCCTTTTTGGGCCATGTACATATGCATACGTATTCCATTTAGGTCTAAATTCTATTTTCAAACATGACTTCTGTTTCCTTCAGACTGCACACTTGGCATATGGATCCGGTTCAGAAATTTTGCTATGCACTTTCATTGCATGACTAGATATTTCTTAGTGCACTGTTGTATAGCCTATCCATAGTTGCATATTAATCGGCGTTGTCCTCGTGATGTGTTTTCAGTGTTCTGAAATATGTATTTGATTTCTGAAACCATATGTTTATTTTCTGCAACTTGGTAAGCCTTAGGGATTTGTACCGGTTAAAAGATGGTCAAATGTATTATGCGTGTACAAGAAGTATGTTTGAGTTTCTGAATCTTGCTAAGTCTATTCGTAGACTTACACTTGATAATTTTCCAAGCGAGTCCGCTGGTGAGGATAAGGACTTAGAGCCAAGTGAGTCCAAGCTAGAGGCCCGTGCGTGATCGTCATTAGCTTTCTTTTTTTGTCATTTGAGGTAGCTTGAGAGAGACTATTAGAGGTTTAAATTATGAACTCTAGTTAATTATTGTAATAGCAAGTTGGAACTTTATTTCTATTGGACTATTGTGATGTTGGTATTTGGACATTCGCTGATGTATTACATTTCTTCTTCCGCTGTGAATTCTGCACTTTTATTTGTGTAAATCTCAACCCGTCACTATTCTGTTGGGTGGTTCCCACTGTGGCGTTGCCTCCTATATCTGATGAGAGTGATATACTGGACTGGGTATAGGGTGGGGCGCTACAGAAATGGTCCATCAATAGACCGCCCAGGGTGCTAAGCGGCCCATCCAATGACCGTTATGCATCTGGCCAGTAGTAAATAAAAATAAGATAAATGCGCTCATTTATCCAAAGACCAAGTCAAAAGGAATTCCCGCCAAGTAAAAACGGTCTTTTGACAGACTGCCAGTTAGCTCAACGGTCTATCGCCTGACCGTTTTTTACCCTGGTCATTGAAAGATAAAAACAAGATAAATACGCTCGATTATCCACTGACCGAGTTAAACGGGAATTCCCGCCAAGTAGAAACGGCTCTCGAAGATCGCCACACTCATGGGACGGTCTATCGTGAGACCTTTACAAAAGCAAAGGAAAACAACAGGTCGACGCAGGGAGGCATCCAGATAAGCGGTCATTCAATGGACCACCCCATCCGAAAATGGCCTATCGCGAGACTGTTACTAGGGTGGTCATTTGGAAAATGGAAAAAAAATGTGTTTGTTTATGCAACGACCAAGTGAAATGAAACTCGTTAGGCCCAAAACTCGAGAAATTTATGCAAACAAACCCAGCCAGGGAGAAAGTACCCATAAAATGGGCCCAAAACCATCTAAAATGGCCCAGTGAATGATGGACAACTTGGGACATCATAAATAAAGGTAAGAAAATAGCCCAACTCAAAGGTATAAAATGCGTGTCAACAGATGCCCCTCCTTATCGTCCTCTTTGCAGGGGAGCGAGCGGAGGTGAAGCGAAGGTGAGATGGAAAGATGGAGACGAAGTAGAAATGTAGCGGAGCGGACTGAAAAGTGGGCGTTAAGGTAAACGACACCCGTTCTAACCAATGAGCGATAGGAATCATCCGAAAAACTCTAACCCAACACATGGAACAGTCAGACCAAAATGACACTAATCTGGAGGAACTAATAAAATAAATGAAAGGAGAACACATAGCCATCCTCATTAGGGGACACAATCCAAAACCGATGAGGGGACCGGAATAAACAGTAACGGAAAAAAATGAAAGAGAGCAGACTAAACTCTAGACAAGGACTCTTAGTCGATTGAACCAAGTGAACAGACCAGAAAAGACCTTCCAATTCTGAGTGGAATATTCTTTCTTACCAAAGACCATGGACGCACAAATGTCCACGCCAATGAGATATTTTCAGACAGATTAGGAGATGGATGCTCAAAATGCGTATGATGCATGCTGGGCTAAAAATAAAAGAAATCATAAAAAAGAATGCAAAGAAAGATAAAATAGAAAATTCTCGAGAATAATATTGCTAGATCAGATTAATGAGGGTAAGGACACTATCCGCAACCACGACGTGCAAGATAGAACCATCGTCCCCTAACTTTTCCAACCTAACGGTCTTATCCAGCGATTAAACATGTGCACCTAGATCATCATCATTTTTGGTTAAGGGGAATATTAGATCCCAGAACACATGAATGACCAGCCGGTTCTCGAGATAATATAACATAGATAACATATAGTAATGCATTAAGGGATAAAGGGATGCAGAATACTTACCTGACTTATCTGCCGGATTAAGTCTGTAGCAATGCTGCAAGAGACCATAGAAATGTTTTGCAATATCGGATAAACCAATCAAGCCATAAGAATTATCAATTGAGCACATTATGCAGCCAAACATTTGAATTTGGACGATAAATGACATATGTCCTTTAAACTCAAAGTCCTCATAGAGACGGTCCTACTCAGACCGCCTGAGAAAGAAACGGTCACAGATCTGACCGCACAGATCAGCCAGATTTAAACTTTAAGCATCAGCACTTAAACGGTCAGAGGGAGGACCGTCTGACAAAGTAACGGTCAGAAACAGACCATCCCATGGAACGTGACTCAATACAGAAATGATTGCAAAGACGGTCTCCGTATGACCGCCTATAAACTAAAAAATGGTTAGTCGCTTGACCGCCGTAGAGCCATCGGTGTCAAAAAAGAAACCGTTCCCCTTCATCTCCCTCATCTTCCTCACTCCCACAAAACGCCCACGACCAAAGCCTTCTCACCGAGCCTCACCCCCCAAACTCTCATCCCCTCCTAGCTACCCCCCTTAGCCCCGATTACGAGTGCTAATGAGGCTTAAGAAGCAGGCGTTGATGAGGCTCAAGCGCCGAACGGCCCGAGAGAGGGAAGCCCAACCACCGGCGAACCCTCCGGAGGAAGTGTCGCCGCCGCTAGCCATGGCCGCGGAAGAAGAAGCTCCCACGGTTGCCGGGGCGCCGGAGGAGGTAGAAGCAACGTCGGAAGGTAGAGCGGCCATCGCGGAGGCCGAGGAACCACCCCGAAGGGCTTCCACATCTAGGTAGGCCACGGTCTAAAACTCAATTTTAATTTTTAAATGGATGCATGGGGTTTGGATGGGCAAATAGGGGTCACCCCAACCCCTAGGATGGATTACGGGGCCCATAGGGCCATTTGCAAAGAATGGGGGGATAGGTGAATGCTGTCGGTCGCGGCAGGATAAAAACGGTCCTAACAGGGGCCGCTAGGGTGTCTAGACGGTCCTCCTGTGGCCGCTAGATACGAACCAACATTAGAGGGGTAGAAACGGTCTGAACCAGACCGTAGAGAAATAAGCGATCCCCAAAACAACCGTTAGATAGGAAACCACTTACGAAAGATGAAACGGTCCTAACTGGGCCGCTTGGAGAACAAAATGGTCTCCATCAGACCGCTACTTAGACAAAAACGGTTAGGGATGACCGTTGAAACCCAGATCAGCGAAGCGACTTATTGTAGAATGAAAACGGTCTGTTGGGGACCGTAGGGAACCTAAAACAGTCGACAGAAGACCGTTAAGGGTATGAAAATGGTCCTGTGATGACTACCTATTCAACGGACTGCATTTTTATCTTTATCTTTCTTTTATTGCCATGCAATGCAGGACTCATAAGAATGAAGGACTGACCTAAAGCATTGAATGTACATAGGGAAAACGCCGCACCCGGATCTCATGGCTCCAGGTCCGGGCGATGTACCTGGCACTACCCGACTTTCAGAGGGAGAGACTGGCGACCATGGGGTTCGCAGAATTTCTGGGCATGGAGGTAGCGAGGCTCGACACCGCCCTCCTGTACCCGCTGCATGAACGGTGGGATTTGGTCAGCCGGGCTTTTCTGTTCCTATGGGATCATATGATCCCGATGCTAGAGGACGTAGCGCGCATCACCAGACTGCGGGTGCACGGCGCGCCAGTGAGCGGGAGGACACTAACAGATTATCGGGAGTTGGTCCAGAGCCTCTTGGGCTTGGAGCTGTAGAGACCGGAGCACCACTTGACGATCCTACCGAGAGCGAGGCTGCAGGAGAGCCTAGGCTTAAGGAGAGCCGGGATCACAGTTGGAGAGCTGCCGGAGCAGCATCTAGGGTGACTGACGGATCGGGCTCGGGAGCGGGTAGCAGCTGCGCCGGGACCAGAGGCAGACGTGGTACTGTGGCGGTTCCTGATGCTGCTGTTCGGGAAGTTGTTGTTCGCCACTAGGGCAGACGGAGTGAGCTGCAGGCTCCTCCCCTTACTCGAGGAGGTGGATCGAGTTGGTGAGTACGTGTGGGGTGCAGCGGTTCTTGCTTTCCTCTTCGACACTTTGAGCTCGACTGGCCGACGTACGATGCTCGACGGATTCTCCCCACTACTTCAGATAAGCCTTGAACTCTAAGCTGATTGTGCAATGATTATATGAAATGCTATATGCTGACATTTTCGATGCAGGTGTGAGCCTACATGTACCTCCCCGGACTGGGGAGGGGACATGAGGTGCACCCCGACCGGGTGCCTATCGCGAGGCGGTGGTCAGCGGTTCGGGAGGTGGGGTCTCTGCGACGTCAGGTGCGGACGATCCAGGACGACCTCGACACTCTTCCCTATGCCTCGGTAATATTTGAACTTAAACTTTGTAAATGTAACTTTATGCTTGGATACTGATGCAATATGCCTATTTGATAGGTCCGATGGACACCGTACCGGGGAGAGGGGCATGAGGGCCAGCCATGGGTGGTGGCAGCCTTGGCGTACGCGGGACGGAACATCTAGCTCCACTGCATGAACGTGGTCGAGCCACTCCACTACCAATTGATCATGAGGACCACGGCGTCCACCAGCCAGAGGTGGAGTTCCCAGTGCGGGAGAGGCCAGAGGAGCGCGTGGGACGCCACGCACGCGGACTGGGGATGGAGATCGACTGGGTCACCTGGGCGGTGGACCAGATCCGGGTCTGGATCGGGCTGGGGCGAGTGGTGCGGGCCCGAGCTGCCAGCGACGAGGCCTACTTGACAGCCTACGCCCGACGCTACAGAGACCAGGTTTTCCGAGGCGTGTGCCGACTGGTATGATTTCTAAACTCATGCTTTCCATAAATGCTTATGATTATGATGCTAATGATTGACATTCTATTATGTAGTTAGACCCCCAGGGACAGATTGCGAGCTCCAGGGGTTGCTCCATTCGACAGTCCAGCAGCAGGATGAGCTCCAGCGCTATCTAAATCTCTTGGTAAGTTTCACTTAACCTTAGACTGAAAATGCAATGCTACGAAACTGACATGCCCTTATATGCAGCGAGCCGAGGGAGCCCAGCGTCAGGCACCAGACGCACCATCTTCCTCCTCACAGCCACCAGCGGAGCGAGCCGAGCGGGATACAGACTTCGCGCGAGTGACAGCGCGAGCTGAGGAGGCCGAGGCCACTCTTGCGGAGAGGGTAAGCAAATCACTCTTCTTTTCCTTTCTGAAATTTATGATTAAAACTGCAAAAATGATTTATAAGATGAATGCATATGCAGGTGAGGGAGCTAGCAGCAGTGCTAGGTAAGGTAGCCCATCAGAGAGAGGAGGCGGAGCGCTTCCGTGCCGAGACAGAGCGACTCCATGGTGAGGTAGCAACGGCAGCACGCCTTTGTGCAGAGTTGGAGCGATCCCGCGTCGGGATGGTGGAGGTGGAGCATCTTCACGCCAAGGCGGCGGAGGCGGACCGATACCGAGCTGAGGCAGAGCGCGCCGGCATAGAGGGGGCGGAGCTGAGGGGAGAGGTGCGGGTGTACCAGCAGATGAGCCAGAGATCGGGATGGAGTAGGACCCATGGCGGCGCGCCCATCATTGCCTACCGTGACTACCTCACAGGTTCCTCTGGCCATCGGAGGAACGAGGACGAGGAGCGTCAGCGACGCCGGCATGAGGAGGGGAGCACCTCCATGGCACCACCAGTGAAGCGCCATGAGGGTTCAGGAGAGAGCGACGACCCTGGGAAGGGTCAGACTTGATGTACTTATGAGATGTAAGCATGTATGGCTTTAGTGGAATAACATGTTTCTTTTTTTTGATTTTTTAGAAACGCTTGAATGCGTGCATGTTGATACTGACAAACTAACTTAACAATGCTTCCTATGACTGACAACGTGAGGGCACAACAGAGAGCGAGAAAGAGGGGAAAGGGAGAGGAACTTAGGTGTGATGGAATAAGACAATAGAGAGAAACAGTCACGGTAAGGCCGCTGGACGGGCGTAGCGGTCTCAAGACAGGCGGCTAAGTCACAGCCGAGGGAATGATAGAGACGGTTTATTTAAGACCGCCAAACTGGAGAGATGGTCTCCTGTGGACCACTTTGAAATGATAACGGTCTGGTTGAGACCGTTTACCACACAGATAGATAAGAATTATGAGCAAAGATGAAAATGGTCACGAGAAGACCGCTAAGAATGAATAGCGGTCGCTCGATAGACCGCTCAGGCAGAAAAGCTGTTAACTCCGATCGGGACTGAGTCCCAACACGTGGATATGCCTATCCAAACCATGATAAGAGCGATCCTAACCTTGATTGAGCCTATCCTAACTCAATCCTAGCGGATAAAGGCTAAGAAATTGGGCTCTATAAGTAGGGGGACTCTCAGATTCGTAACTCACACCAAATCCCTCTTTCTAGCCTTGCAAGTCTTAGTGCGACCATTCAAATCAACATGAAATAGGCTCTTGAAGTTAGCACAATGGGGGAGAGCTCCTACAGCAGCCCACAACCGACTAGGAAAGAGCGCGAGGCGCTACACCGGCTGGCTTCCATTCCAAATCATCTGAGCACAAATCCTTTGAGAGAGGTAACTTGCATAGTTGCATTTCAAATTTGTTCACAATTCTTTCCAAATTCTCTTGTTGCTCCTCCTTTTCTTCTTTTGCTTAGCTTCTCCCCGGCCCTAGGCATTACTCTAACTTGAAATGGGTGGCTCCCATGATTCGTGAACTCCCATTAGATGTGATCTCCATCCTGAAAGCCTGGCACCTCCATCCACTACTTGTTCTGGCCAAAAATTACCAAAAACTCTCTCTCGATTGGCATAGTATTTCAGATCTAGTAGAGATATGGCATCCTCAGACCCACACGTTTGTCTTTCCCACTTTTGAAGCCACTATCCTTCTAGAAGAGGTTGAGACATTGCTAGCCTTCCCTAGGTCTAAGGTAGGAGATGAGGACTTAATGTGTCACACCGTTGCCCCTATTGACCCTTTTCTCATCCTAGGGGAGTTCTTACCCAATTCAAAGGATATCAGGACCATGATTAGTTCTCAACATGTCCATTTGCTTCCTATGGCTCAGTGAGTTACCGCTCATTGTAAGAATAAATGTGGTTGGAATGAGGCCATAGCCAAGGCCGCTTCTATTTGCTTGTGCGGGGCCATACTTTTCCCTACCACTGACCACCTCTTAGATATACCAAACCTGAGTGTTATTAGTGGGTTATGGAGGGGGTTATCCATTTCACAGGCCGTTCTTTCTTACCTATATGAGGGCCTTAGCTCAGCTTCTCTTGGTGGGCCTCTCTTTGGGTCCATGATCTTACTTGAGTGTTGGATGGGAGTTAGAATGAAATTCACACCTAAAGAGGATATCCCTTCTCTTAGCCGGATCTTCGGGAGCCACCCACTTTTCTTCATTGGAGGCGCATTTGGATTCTCTCAGCAGGTCGAGTGCAGGATGACAGACAGGAAGACTAGAGATGAATGGTAGATCTACCTCAACACTCTGCCCCTTGACCGGTTCGTGATGCGCCCGGCTTTCCTTGTTGGCACTACCCTCAAGCTTCCTAGGAGGTTTGGATTGGACTTGAGTCTTGTGGGGAACACCACTTTGGCGATGTACAGCCCCCACAGGTGCTTTCTATAGGTTGGACTTCCACGTACTATGGTTCTGGTGCTACCCCACCTACCCGCTCTACATGCGAGGAGACTCGGGACGGAGGAAGAGGAGCAGGTAGTCAGGAGCGCGCTGATCATGTGGGAGATCAGCAAGACACGTATTCTACCAGTAGAGGTGATCAATATTCAGGAGGTGTACCAGCTTTACCTGAGAGAGCTATGCGAGATCCGACCTCGCGTGGATGCCCGGCTGAGGATTGAGTGACTTATCATGATGTATAGGGTTTGACAGCTTGAATTTGATGTTTTTGAGATTGAATAAATGAAAGAATATGATTGCTTTAGTTTATCAATTTGCCTCCCTTTTCTTCTCATATGTGTGGTTTGATGTGGTTCTCAGAAACATAAACGGCTTGACAAAGGACCGTTGAGACAAGATAAACGTCCCCCAATATGACCGCTAAAATAAGGGAAACAGCCTCAAATAGGCCGCAAACAGGTGGACATCTGAGCGGACCATAGTCCTTTGGGAGACAGAAATGGTCTATCGAGGGACCGCCATATAACAAGACGGTCAGAGTTTGACCGCCGAGCTTAGAGAAACGGCCAGGGTTAGACCGCATGGGTGTTGAAAGTAGAGGGGCCCGTTCATTTGGGCTCCGGATAAATGGCGGCCTACCCAATGACCGCTAAAAGATGAGACGGTCAAAGGTGACCGCTAAGTGAATGGAAACGGTCTTCGAGGAACCGCACATAAAGAAATATGGAAAGGAGTCCACGGGCTTGTGACTTGAATCGTGCGGACCTGTTTCTGCACACACTGAATAAAGAAAATAGGTTAGATCGGTTCTAGGCTCAACCCCTTGCCGAGAGCAAGCCTGATAGGAGACCAATTCTTGAGGTTTGGCCAAGGGGTGAAGCCTTATAAAAATAGGCAAAAATAACATAAGAAAAAGGAGATGCCATGCATGCCATGGAATGCAGGGGGAACTATGTGATGGTTTTGAAAAATATTTTTGTAGCTTTTGAAAATATTTGAGTTTTTTTTGGATTTTGGAAATGTTTGGTTTTTTTTTGAGCTGTGAAAATATTTGATTTTTTTGTCTTTTGTAAATATTTGATTTTTTTGGATTTTTGAAATATTTGATGTTTTTAGATTTTGGAAATATTTGATGTTTTTGTATTTTGGAGATATTTGATTTTTTTGAGCTTTGAAAATATTCGATCCTTTTTGTCTTTTGTAAATATTTGATGATTTTTTTTTTCAAATTTTAGAAATATTTGATATTTTTTAGATTTTAAAAATATTTATTTTTTTTATTTTTTTTGAAACCAGTTCAGACCCAGCGGTGAGAGACCCACTCATCTCATTAGGGGTTTCCCAAGTACAACGTGTATTAAGGATGACCATCCATGACTAGGGACCAATTTCACATAACGGTGCCTCTGCTAAGGCCATACCCAGGGTATGATCCGGTCCTTGGAAATCAAAAGAGAATTTGAAAGGGAAACCGAGGATAGGTATAGAGGTTTTTAGGGCTTGAGTTCTTCTCATGACTACTCCTTTTTAGAGATTCGGTATGTTGCGCTGGGGCTTTGTGTCCGTCATCGAACCTTCATCTGCTCTAGGCACGCATACGACCGGACTCATGACGTCCCGCGGGGAAACTATACTGCCACTCTTGCCATGCCTAGTTTCATGCTTTGGAGCATTTGGACTTTTGAGCTTCGAGCTTTTGGGTGAGCTTTTAGCTTTTGCCTTGATTTTTCCCCCTTTTCTTTTCTTCTTCTTTTTTGATTGCTTTATACGGAATTAGGTCATAACGGACTGCCCATATTTGAGACCTCCTTTCTATTGGGGTGTCTAGATTGGTCCTCGCCCCCTTATTTACCACTTGTCCCTATATTCGGCCGAAGAGAGGAAAAGAACAAGGACCTTTACTTTCCCCAAATATGGCCAAAGGAGAAACAATGTCGCGCAGAAGCGGAAAACCCAACCAATGATGTCGTGCAATGTGTGAGTGTTGTGCTAGGGATCTTCCTTCACGATCAAGGAGAGAACACCTCCCCACCGGGCCGTCACTAGCTTGACTTTAAGGATAAAAATGTTTGAGATACAACCCGTTCCATGCATGAGATAATTCTTCGCCCTCAGCGTTGATTAGATGGTATGCGTTCCCCAGATAAGCTTCTTTTATCATGAACGGACCTTCCCAGTTAGGTTGCAATTTAGACCTGGGACCTCCTGATCTAATAAATTTGCTTTTCAAAATCATGTTACCCACTTGAAATTTTCTTTTAATAACCTTCTTTTGAAAATGACACGAGACTCGCTTTTGATAGACACAAACGTGATTGGCCGCATTAAGCCTCTTCTCATCTAAGAGTTCCAACTTGACTAGCAACGCCTCTCGAAGTCCATCGAGATTAAGTTCCTTATCAAGTTGCACTCTCAGGGAAGGGATCAAAATCTATTATGGAAGTATCACCTCCATCCCATAAGTTAGAGAAAAAGGGGTTTGCCCCGTGGGAGTGCGGACGGAGGTGCGATAAGCCCATAGAACTTCTACCTATTTTTCAGGCCAATCAGAAAATTTATGTGACTCGCATGTTTTCTTGATAATTATCAGAAGAGTTTTATTGGTGGTCTCGGCTTGACCGTTGCCTTGGGGATAATATGGAGATGAATGATGCAATGAAATATTAAACTTCTTACAGAGGTCCAGGAGCTCTTGTGATATGAACTGAGGTCTGTTGTCGGTGACGATGTCGCTTGGCACTCCGAACCGTGAGATGATGTTCTTCAAGATGAAGCGACAAACTGTGGTAGCTTTGATTTCTGCGTATGCTTCAGCTTCGGCCCACTTGGTGAAATACTCAGTAGCAGTAAGGATAATATATTTCTGCTTGATATGAGAATTGGGATCACCTAGCGGGCCTACAATGTCAAAGGCCCACATGGAGAATGGCCAAGGAGCAGAAAGAGGATGGAGGGATGAAGCAGGAGCATAAATCTTGTCAGCATGGAGCTGGCATTGAACGCACCTACGAACATAGGTGGAACGATCTTCTTCTAGGGTTGGCCAGTAATAGCCCTGCCTAAGAATTTTCTTCGCTAAGGCTTGACCATTAACATGCCTTCCACACTCACTTGAATGAGCTGCTTCAACGACCTTCCAGGCCTCATCGTCGTCTAAACACCTCATCAGAACTCCATTAAGCGCACGCCTATACATTTCTCCAGCCACGATTGTGTATCTAGAGGTGACTCTTCTAATGGCCTTTCGCTGCTTGGCGTTAGCTGACTCGGGGAACGACCCGTCCCTACAGTATTGCTCGATTTCGTAGTACCAGGGTAATTCCTCTTCTCCCAAGATCAGTTCCAGTTCCGCTAATGACACTTCTTTCAAATCTTCCTTCTCAGCCTTCTTCTCTACGGACTTCCTAAGGTTATCAAACCATGGATCCTGAGGGGAAGGAGCGTCTAACCGCTGGACCACAATGGTCTCAGTGGGGCGACTGAGGGTGAAGGAGAGGGAAGAAGCAAGCGATGCAAGTGCATCAGTAAGAATATTTTGAGAGCGAGGGGTATGAATGTATATCAATTTGTGGAATTGCTTAGCCAAGAGAGTGACCAGATCTTGATAAGGTTTGAGTTTGGGGTCACAGGTACGATAGGTAGAGAGAACCTGGCGCAGCACCAACTGAGAGTCTCCTATAATGTTCAAATAACGCGCGCCCATGATATAGGCGTGCTTTAATCCAGCAAGGAGAGTCTCATACTCGGCTATATTGTTGGTAGCAGGGAAAGAGAGCTGATAGGCAAAGGGGATAGTCACTCCTTCCAGAGTGAGGAGGACAGCACCGATCCCTCGGCCCTGAGAATTAAGCGCGCCATCAAAATGTAAGGACCAGAAAGGATGATGAGTAAGTACGGCAAGGTGTTCATCGGGGAATTCATCCTGGATGGAATCAGTACAAGGAATAGGCAAATGGGCAAGATGTTCAGCGATAGCATAGCCCTTGATTACCTTTTAGGTGACGAAGGTGATATCAAATTGGGAGAGGAAGCTTTGCCAGTGAGCTAACCTACTAGAAAGGACATGCTTTTCTAAGAGATAGCGAATCAGGTCCATTCTAGAGATCAGCCTAACTTCATGGGCAAGGAAATAATGTTTCAATTTTTGCACTACCCAAACTAATGCTGCACAAGTCTTCTCCATGGCAGTGTACTTAGCCTCTACGGGGTTGAACAACCTAGAGAGGTAATATGCTACCCTTTCTCTACCTTCATCATCCACTTGTGCCAGGACAGCTCCTAGGGAGTCCTCAATGACAGAGATGTATAAGATTAGGGGTTTCCCAGGGACAGGAGGTTGCCGAACCGGGGGGTTAGATAGATAGACCTTCAGATCCTCATAAGCCTTCTGACATTCCATTCAAAATTTGCCCTTGCCTTCAATAATTCGTAGATTGGACGGCACCTTTGAGAGTGCTGGGATATAAATCTTCAAATGAACTACAGACGTCCAATTAACCCTCGAAGTTCAGTAATGTTCTTCGGCAGGGGCATATCCATGACGGCTTTTACTTTATTAGGATCTATCTGAATCCCCCTTTTGCTAACAATGAAGCCTAATAAATTCCCTGAGGACACTCCGAATACACATTTCTTTGGATTCATCTTTAATTTGTACTCCCTAGCTCTCTGCAACACCTTGGCCAAAATAGCGGGATGCTATTCTTTCGACCTCGATTTCACCAAAATATCATCCACGTAAGCTTCCATATACACGTGCATCATATCATGGAATATTGTCATCATTGCCCTTTGATAAGTGCCACCAGCATTCTTCAGCCCAAATGGCATGACCACGTAACAATAAGTGTCCCATGGCACGATGAACGAGGTTTTCTCTTGGTCCTCTAGAGCTAGACGGATTTGGTTATACCCAGAATAACCATCTATAAATAAGAGAGCTTCATACCCGACTATGTTATCTACCAACACATCGATATGAGAGAGTGAAAAATCATCTTTGGGACATGCCTTGTTTAAATCCCTGAAGTCAATGCAAATCCTTACCTTTCCATCTTTCTTCATAATAGGGACTATATTGGCCACCCACTGAGGATATAAGACAACCCAAATAAATCTGGCCTTATGTAACTTATCGACTTCCTCTTTCATTTTCAAGGCCATATGGGGGTGGAATCTTCTTAATTTCTGCTTCACGGGTGTTGCCCCTAGTTTAAGTACAAGTCTATGTTCTACCAAGACGGGGTCAAGACCAGGCATGTCCTCATAAGACCAGACAAAGGAATAGCTATACTCCCTCAAAACCTTAACCAATTCTTCTTCAACTTGAGGAGGGAGATTAGCAGAAATAAGAATGATCATGGGATCCTCTTCAGTTGCAAGATTTATTTCCTTTGTAGATTCATCCACTGCTGACGACGGCTTATCGAATCTCTTCAAGCCTTGCGCGTACAAGTCGGCAGTGTCATCTACGCCGCTATCCTCAAAATCTACTGGGTCTTTCTCATCTATAATCTCATAAACTCCTAGTCTGTCATCACTCCACCCCCCATCTTGCTCCTCATCGTCTTCTAAGACGACAGCTGTTTCTACGAACTCTGGACATCTAAGGAGGGCGTGACAACGTTGAGTGAGATCCTAGAGGAACCTATCAGGGATGGCTTGTCACGTCCCGAGATTATGCAGCAGAAATAATTGGGAACGCGAACAGCTGGCATGGTAAGCCTCGAGCAAGTAATATAATCAGAGCGCAAGAACAATCACACAAAGTAATTGCACAATAATTTAATCAAACTTTCATCTTTATTTCATATCATATAATCATAATCCAAGTACATCAATATTCGACTCTTCTGGACTCAATAAAAAGAAAAATTACATGTAAAGACTCAATCTAGACACAATTTGACATTCTAAGTCTTCACTCGAATCCATAGACTTTCAATCACTCTCGGACCCGCTACTTGAGTAATCCGAATCCGATTCACTTGTATTTTCTGAAACATTGAGAAAGTAGGTAATGAGCACACTCGCCCAGTAGGTATCTTCGTATCAACATGTAGGTAATGTTTAAGTAATTAATGTTTTAACTCTAAAGAATAAGATAAATCATGTAAATACGATGAAACAATACGAATAAAGCCAAAGTAACAAGATATGATTAAACTTGAGATATGAGAATATGATTGAGCAAGTATGATCAAGCAAGAATGTATTAATAGCCGTTCATGAACAAGAATGTAACAAGAATGTACTTTTCATAACCATGAAGGCTATGCACTAGAATGTCATGTAACAAGCAAGAATGTACTCATGTCCCGTGGATATTTCACATATTTATAAAGAATGTACTCCCAGCGCAATGCGACGCCAGTAGCATCATACCCCATAGTTTATATAGTATGTTTTCGATAATCAGCCGAGAGGACAAGCATAGAGCCCTTGAACACAATCAATGCTCGAACTGCATCTTCAAGTATAAATCAAGCTACTTCCACCTTATAACAATAATATAGTCAAGAATGTACAATTTCAACTATAGTTTCATGATAAAGTAACTAAAATATAAGAATGCTTCAATTAAGAATAAGAGAATTTCAATAAACGCATTTAATACTAGGTTATGCTATATGAATAAATCGGTAGCATACCGGTACATTCTTTAACTCTCAAAATTACTTAGGTATCTTTTGATTAATGTGCCAAGTTCTAGATAATCAATTGGACCATCTAGGAATATAGGAAAATCAACCTATGAGTCAAACCCCGGGTTAATCAATCTCATGACATTAGCGGTCGATTACTGGACCGTTTCTTGATCATGGCGGTCGAGTTCATGACCGTTTATGATAAGACAATTCGATATCCAAAACAGAACCTCTAGAGCTTTAGCGGTCTAGCGTAGAACCGTTTAAGATCCGTTAGCGGTCAAGTGAAGGGCCGCTAGAAGTCATTGGCGGTCAACGAGGAGACCGCTAATTCCAGAAATATAAAACATCGATATATGTACCTTCTTGACAATTGGGCTTTAATGGTACAACCAACTCAGCGTCCTAGAGGGAATCCTAGGCTCGCGGAGAATTATGGAGGCCTTGAAATAAGATTTCCTAGTCCATTGAAAGGAATATCCAAGAGAGAGGTCATCATGTCCAAGATTGTGTTCCTAATGTGCAAAAAGTGTAACTAATGACAACATACCGGGATATGTGCCATGTACTTATGAAAATGACTCTTAGATAAGAGAGAAAATCGAAATAAAATAGTGATCACGTTAAATCATGAATCCTTTAGAAACATGTATTTAATTATAAGAGTATATGATTTTTGGGCATAAATTAACATAATTTAAAATAATAACAATGTGCATGAAACATGAAATCTATCATGATAACAAGTATATTAACTAAGTATATAAAACCAGGAATAAAAACATAGTTAACTAGGCTTAACCTTGAATAATCATGGCAAATCTGCATTAAGTCTCTTGTTAAAATACAAAAATTCATAAATGGAAAATGGTCAACTGGAAGACCGTCACTTTGCTTTTAACGGTCTATCGTACGACCGCGATAATCCTCTGGCGGTCCATAGGAAGACCGTTTCTTCCTGTCTAAAATCGAGTTCAATGGAAACAATACAAAATGCTAATCTAAGATACATCATGTCTGGAAATCAACATATTACAACTTCCATAACCATGATAGAACAAAGTATGGGCCAACAATATGCATAAGTTTGTGTGATTACAAGAAAAACTCATATTTTTACTTCATTAGGGCTAGTTCATGCATGAAGAATATACTAGATGCATAGTCCTAAGTAAAACATGAAATTCTCAAGATATAATGCATGAAGACGAATGAAACAAGAGGGCTTTTATTCCTGACATAAAGTTTAAGCCATCCATGAGATAACCTACCTTTAATAGTGCTCCTAGACTTCAAATTTCTGACTAGAATCAAGCCCTAGTTACTGCACTTTCTTATACTTAGTCAGCAACTTCACGTCCCTCTATGTCCTGATTCCCTTGACCTAAAGACATGAAATTTTGAGGGTAGATAGAAGATATAAAGGGGAACATAAAGTTCTAAAGACACTTTTGGTAAATACCTTGTTTAGGGCTCCGAATTCCTTGATCTTTTTGGGTCGGATGCACTAATTCCTGAGTTCTTAATGTAGAAACATCAACTTTGGATGACTCTAACTTCCTGTAGCCTTGATCTCCTAGAACGAAATTTGGAGAGTAGTTAGACCTAAGTAAAATGAACAAATTCTTAGAAGAAACTTACCTCTAATTCATCCTCCTTACCTGAGTTCCACGCATGCCAAAAGTAAGGGTCACACAGGTCAAATCTGGGATCTATTTATAGGGTTAGTTAGGGTTTTGTGGATTAGAACAAACTTAGAGTCCCAATTAGACTTTCCAATCGATCTACCATCCTTCTAGACCTATCTAATTAGCTGATAGAGTAGATCCAAGATGATTTGGATGCTAAAAATCTAATCTTTTCATGTTCTCTTCCTCTCACGGAATTTGCATTCGTTAGCGGTCATTGGACGACCGTTTACAGCCCGTTAGCGGTCTCGCGATAGACCGTTTTTCCTATTGGCCCCGAATTTGAAATACTTAAAACTCTTTTGTTCTTTTCCCCAATATTATCCTTTTATTTATATCCAAAGAGTAATTATCTTCTTAATTCCGTGATTATACCTATTTTAAGTTTCTAGAATATGGGCCAAAGTTCAAAACAACATTTTTGGGCCTATTGGGTTTATTATTTGGGCCTAATTCTCTTGGATCAAATGTAGGGCCTAAATAATTAGATTTAATTCATTATAATTCAATTAATAGCCTATTAAATGTTTAATAATTATATTTTAAATCTAAAAAAATCTTAGAAAATTATCAGGCGTTACTCCCTCCCCCACTTAAAAAAAATTTATCCCCAAATTCAATACATGGATTTATGGAGAGTGTACTTACAGTCAAATAATTCTGGAAATCTCTTGTGCATGGCTTCTTCGGTTTCCCATGTTGCTTCATGTGGCCATGACTTGGTCCACTGGATCTTGACCATAGGAATAGTTTTATTCTGAAGTTGACGTATTTCTCATTCAATGATCTTGATTGGCTTTTGCTCATATGTCAAGTATTTTTTGATCTCCAAATTGTCGTAAGTGATGACACGGAAAGGATCAGGAACATACTTCTTGAGCATTGAGACATGAAATACATCATGGACTTTTGCTAATTGAGGGGGCAAAGCAATACGATATGCAACTTCACCGGCCCTTTCAAGAATTTCAAAGGGGCCAATGAATCTTGGAGTAAGCTTGCCCTTGATACCAAATCTTCGAATACCCCGACCTGGAGAAAACTTAAGAAATATATGGTCTCCTACTTGAAATTCCAGGTCGCGCCTTTGATTATCAGCGTATGACTTTTGTCTGTCTTGAAACATATGAAGTCTTTCTCGAATGAGTTTAATCTTCTCGGTAGTATCCTAATGATGTCGGGACCAAGAAATTACCTTTCTCCTACTTCATTCCAACAAATAGGTGAACGGCAGCTTCTTCCATATAAAGCTTCAAACGGTGCCATTTGTATGCTAGCTTGGTAGCTATTATTGTATGCAAACTCTACTAAAGGCAAGTGATCGTGCCAACTTCCTCCAAAATTAATAGCACAAGCCCTGAGCATATCTTCTACCACTTGATTTGTCCTTTCCGTTTGTCCATCAGTTTGTGGATAGAATATCGTGCTAAAGTTGAGTCGGGTCCATAATAAATGTTGAAGCCCCTTCCAGAATTGTGATGTAAACCGAGGGTCTCGGTTAGATATGATGGTGACAAGGACACCAAGTAATTTAACAATTTCCTTCATGTATAGTGTTGCTAATACATCCATAGACCATCGACTCTTGATTGGTAGGAAATGTGCAGATTTAGTCAATCGGTCTATGATTACCTATATACCATCATGTCCACCTTTTGTCAGAGGTAAACCCATGATAAAATCCATCCCTATACTTTCCCATTTCCACTCAGGAACATTCAAGGGTTGTAGTTTTCCAGCGGATTTTAAATGTTCCGCTTTTACTTGTTGACAAGTGAGGCAGCGAGATACAAAATCCGCTACTTCTCTTTTCATATTGAGCCACCAAAAGTTTCTCTTCAAATCTTGATACATCTTGGTAGCACCAGGGTGAATAACATATCTTGATTTATGTGCTTCCTCCATGATCAATTTCTTAGTGTCATTATGATTCGGCACACAAACTCGATCCTTAAATAATAATCTTCCATCTTGTGAAATAGAGAATTCCAATCTCTGATCAATATTATCCTTGATTTTCATTAATGTAGGATCATTCTCTTGCAATTTAACTATATCTTCAATCAATGTAGGTTGAGACCTTATGTTGGAAATTATACATCCATCTTCCTCCCTGTCAATATCAAGATTTAAGTTAGAGAAATCTTTGATAAGACAAGTCATACCTTCTCTGAGGCTTTCTAGTGTTGCCATTGGTCTTCTGCTAAGAGCGTCTGCTACAGCATTCACCTTCCCTGGATGATAGTGAATAGTGAAGTCGAAGTCTTTGAGATACTCCAACCATCTACGTTGTCGCATGTTTAACTCCTTCTGAAAAAAGAGGTATTTCAGACTTTTATGATCTGAAAATATTGTGAATTTCTCCCCATAAAGGTAATGTCACCAAATCTTTAATGCGAATATAACCACAGCTAACTCCAGATCATGCACATGGTAATTTTCTTCATGACGCTTCAGCTGTCTTGAGGAATAACAAATCACCTTTCCATTTTGCATAAGAACGCATCCTAAGCCAATGCCAGATGCATCCGTATAGACTTCAAAACCATCACCCTCAACGGGCAATGTCAAAATAGGGGTTGTAGTAAGGTGATCTTTAAGAGTTTGAAAACACTCTTCGCAGTCCTTCGACCATATAAAAGGATTTTCTTTTCTTGTGAGTCTAGTCAAAGGAACGGCGATCTTTGAGAAATTTTTAATAAATCGCCTATAGTAACCAGCCAGACCGAGAAAACTTCTTACTTCAGACACAGTTGTCGGCGGCTCCAGTTCTTGACAGCTTCAATCTTTGAAGGATCGACATCGATACCCTCTTTTGAAATAATATGGCCAAGGAAAGAAACCTCCTTTAGCCAAAACTTGCACTTACTAAACTTCGCATAGAGTTTGTGTTCTCTTAGCGTTTGCAAGGCTATCCTTAAGTGCTCTTCATGTTCTTTCTTAGTCTTAGAATATATAAGAATGCCATCAATGAACACGATCACAAATCGGTCGAGATAAGGCCTGAAGATGTTATTCATAAGTTGCATGAATACTGCCGGGGCATTGGTTAACCCAAACGGCATTACTACAAATTCACAGTGGCCATACCTGCTCCAAAAAGTTGTTTTGTAAATGTCTTCATCTTTAATCCTGAGCTGATGGTACCCTGACCTGAGGTCTATTTTAAAAAAAATATTCTGCTCCAGAAAGCTGATCAAAGAGTTCATCGATACACGGCAATGGATACTTATTCATGATAGTAAGCTGATCCAGTCACCGATAATCGATACACAGTCTAAGAGATCCATCTTTCTTCTTGACGAATAGGACTAGCACACCCCAAGGGGATGTGCTAGGTTGAATGAATCTCTTATCTAATAACTCTTGAAGCTGTTTCTTTAATTCCTTAAGTTCTGTGGGGGACATCCTGTAGGGAGCTATTGAAACAGGTGCTGCTCTGGGAACAAGTTCAATAAAGAAGTTTACTTCCCTTTCGGGTGGTAAGCCGGGTAAGTCTGATGGAAATACGTCCGAAAATTCGTTGACAATAGGGATATTTGCTAAGATGATTTCCTTGGATTCAGTAAGGATTACGGAAGCAAGAAAAGCTACACATCCTTGTAAAATCAATTTGCAAGCGTGCAGAGATGAAATTATAGTAGGATGCTTCCTATATTTGATACCAAGGAAAGAAAACTGTGGAAGACCAGGTTTCCGGAAAGAGATAATTTGATTGCAGCAATTTATGTAGGCACCATGGTCTACAAGCCAATCCACACCTAGAATAGCATCGTAGCCCTCCATGTCAAGGCATACAAGGTTTGCTGGGAGATTGTGACCTTCTACTTTTACCTCACTATCAAGATAATAGTTTGTAAGTTTGGTTCCGGGACCTAAAGGTGTAGTAATAGCAAGGTCCGATGGTAAAGGAACTGATGAAATAGGTAAGGTTTTTGCAAAAGAAGTGGATATAAAAGAATGAGAAGCACCAGTATCGAATAATACGAATGCGGGATGGGAATAAATCTGAATGGTACCTTCCATTAACCCCTCATTTTTGGGCGCTTCCTCTTCTTCCAGAATAGCATTAAGACGTGTCTGACGCTTGCGTCCAGTACTGAAAGATAATTCCTTCATAAGGGGGCAATCCGGCATGCGGTGCTCCCTGCTTCCACAACGAAGATAAGCACCTAAGCACTTCCAGCATTCTTCAGCCGAATGACCAAATTTCTCACAAAAAGTGCAAGCCATGGCGACATGCTTATCTTCTTCTTTGAATTTCTTATTTTTGTGGTATCCACTACCACTCCCATTTCGGGATCTTTTCTTGCTATCACGAGATTTGTAGGGCTTCATGATACTAAATTTGCCCTTTTTATCACGCTGATTTGACCTTCGGCTTGGCTCCTTGCCCTTGCCTTTTAACTTCTCGACCTTCTC